>CM071924.1:58164974-58906378 GCA_016081115.2 Rehmannia glutinosa | reverse complement strand
AAGGGATTGATTCCCCACTGGCCCCCAGTCCTAGTTTCAGCTTTTATTTTTTTTAATGGTTTCAATTATATTTGGATATCTAAATAAGTGTTACGGTCTTTTATCAAAAAGTAATTTAGTGTAGGGGTGAGTGTTGCTTTATTCATCTTTGAGATTGTGGTTTCTACTTTTTGCAACAGCAAAAGTCTTTTTTTTTTCTTTCACCAAATAAAACAAAACCGAAGCTTTAGTCGATTTCTGTTTATTTTTTTAGAGGTTTATTCTCTTGGCAATGTCTATTATATTTTATTTACGGTTCATTCTCAATTTGTTTTTAAATTTTAAGATATATGTAGATTTAGTTGTTTGATTTCACCATTAACATTAATTTTATCTATATTTATTCTTTTATTTATTATGATTTTATTATCTTCCAGCTAAAATAAACCATTTATTCCTTGTAGTTTTTTTAAGATGGAATAAATCTCAGGCTCCATTTGGATTGATGGATTTGGAGTTAAGGATTTCAAATCCATAATAATAAACCTATTGAGTTGTTTGGATGGAGTAATTTTATAATGGATTTCAAATCCTTGTAATCTATTTTGGGAGTCATTTTGGAGATTTTTAAACTCAACTTATATGAAGTCATTTCAAATCCTTTCCCCAAATCCAAATCATTTTATCTAAATGCAGCCTCAAAGAAATTGAAAGACTCAGAGTTCGAACTCTAATCAATACCATTGTAAAGGGTATTGATACCACTTGAGCTATCTAAAATAAAGATTTGTAGATGATTTTGCATATAAAAATGAAAGGAGATCAATTCTTTATGGATAATGTATTGGATTTTCCTTCAAGTATAGGATGTAATGATATTGAAGTATCTCTTTTGTAGCACTATTTTAATGAATTGGAAACATTGAAATTGTAATATAATGTTTCACTATTTTATGTTGTGTGATTAATGAAATTAATTTTTGTAACATTGATCAATTAGTTATTTTTAATTTTTTTATATGAATATAGAGGGCTCATTTTTTTTCTCGCACTAGGCCTTTTAAAACATAGGAACAATTATGATCCTTGGTTGACAAAATTTGAGCAAACTCCTTGTTTTCTTTGTTCTTGGCATCATGCAAACAATCTCTAGCTCACTTAGTTGTGCAATGAGTTCTTTGGATGCCTTCTTAGAGGATGTTGATCTTGCCTCATCATACGCAGCAACTTGGGCAAAAAGTGCTTCTAGCAAGCCTTTTAATTGAGAGAATTCGAAATTCTTGAAGTTGTTCTTGGAATCAAGCACAACAAACACATCTTCTTTGATGGATGAAATGAAGCCAATCGAAGTAATGGCAAATTTTTCACGAAGATCACTTCGCATCTTATGAAGGATCTCCCTTTGGTGCTTATTTACAAACTTCCCAGCTTCGAACACCGAAAATGCCGCAGAATGAGGTGTCTTATAGGCTTAGACAAGTCACACGTCTCTTCTCGTATGACCTTATCAATTGGCGAATTTGTGGCCAATAAGTTACGCCTCGCGATCAACCTTTGGCTATCTTGTGACTCATCATCATCAATGTTGACAAGATCCGTCTCTAACTGAAACATTGTATGTTTTAAGTTAGAAAGGAATGAAAGAGTTTATTGTCAAACAAGTAAGTCAAGAAATAACATCTTCAGTAAAGTTCTTTATTTGAAGGGCATATCTTGTAGTATCATGAACATCAACATCTTGTGGTGACAAAGATTTGGAATCCTTTTTGAGCCTTTTTTAATGATGATCAACGTTGCTATTATTTTTCTCCACTGGACAAGAAGTACTCTTTTTTTCTGACTTGAGCATTACACTCGTTGGCAAGGGGAGCAACACGCATATGTGAAGAAACTTGAGCATTTGCATCAACTGGGATGCCTATATTGTTGAGCTCTTTACCTCTAGGTCGATCATCACTTTGCTCCAAATTGATCAAGCTTGCAATATTTTCTTGAAATTAGCTTCCATGAAGTTTGCTCCACCATGCCTTGTAATCTTTCGAAGATAATTTGTTTGCACTTGGGGGTATACAAGAAAGGCACACCTTAGAAAAAGTCTTGGACATGGTGCACAAACACTAAGTGAATTCCTTCATCCAGGGAAGCCATACGTACATCTCGTGCAGGCACTCTTGGTACCACTTGATAAAAACTAAATTGGCGGCAGAATCTGTGAGGGCTTTAAGGTTCAAGTATGAAGTTTCCACCTTATAGCAAAAGAAAATAGTATGAACGAAATACAAAAAAGTAGTTCTGCTCGAATTCCTCTGCATTCCCATTATCAACAAATGTAAAACCCTCCTCCTTGGTGATCATGGTGCAAGTCAACGAAACAAGGTTTCCCTTATGGATCCACTTGCAAGCATCTGCGGGATTATAGTACTTTGTATCTTTTTCTGTAGGTCCCAAGGGGTGTGGTGTAAGGTTTAGAAGGAGGGGGGTTGAATAAACATTACCAAATTTTCGATTTTAGTCCTTTTAAGATTGTTCAACAGAGTTGACTCAAATCAGCTGTGTCCTTTGGGGACAGCTAAGTTTGCTTATTCAAATTAAGTTACCCACATTACGGATTTCGATAGAGTCGTTGATAGTATAACTTTCATTTTATTAAGCCAAATACTTAACTTAGTTGATTTGGTTTTTAACAGCGGAAGACATAACACCCTTTGATTGATTTAAGGTTTGTTTTTAAACGCTTGTTTTATCACTTAGTTATTTATCAGTTGGATAGCAAATATTAACTAACAACAGCTATAAAGTAAATGCAGAAAAGTATGTGCTGAAAGTAAATTGACACAAATATTTTTATAGTGGTTCGAAGATGGGATAATTCTTCTAATCCACTCTTCTCTAACTCCTAGAGGAATCCACTAAGTAACAGATCAAGTTACAAAGTAGTGAACAGTCTAGAGATAGCCTTGATCACACAACTGGCTTCTCCTGTGACTCAGCTTCTTCACGAGGCAGTTGCCTGGCTACTTCAGCTCACTTCTCAAGTTCTTGGATTTGATCACCAAGCCCTCCAAGAAAATGGAAACTTGGTTCGACCTTGAACCTTTCTACAATCCTTCAACTGGGAAAGTAGACACCTTTTTATCTTCAAATTGTTTCCTCTTCAACTGATTGAAGTTGTCTCTCCTTCACAGCTTGTGTTAGATCGAGTTTCTTCGAGTTTTAGGCTTGAGGAATATCTTGATAAGCTTTGAGAATTTGCAGGTTAATTTCTTGAATATTGCTTAAAAGATCTGTGTCATTCGTAACATTTTCTCAAATGTTTCCTTAGCCTTTTATAGTGCACACTTGAAATTTGCCCGTTGAAGAGATATGATAGTTTCAAATGTCACTTTGTGTTCGTTGGCTTGTCTTTTCTTGGTCTATAGCCCTTGTGAAGTTGACCTTTCCTCGTATTAATTGGCTCTTCAGCTTTGCAGGTTCTGACACAAGATGCAGTGTTTCCCATTGGCTCATTCCTTTTGCATAATTCTGGGCCAAACACTTTAAGACCTGGCAACTTGACATATTACTATATCGAGTAATATTCTTGACTTTATTCTAACGGATCTAAGTCAGTTGTCTTGACTTGACTGCTACCTTTACCCCAGGTGACTTGAGTCTGCTTCAATCATAGTATTGACTCAACTATCACTTCAACTGATAGACTTGGCTCTTTAAGTTGACTTGACTGACACTTCTCATAGTTGTTCCTCAGCTGACTCTTCTTCAGTCGAGTCCTTGACTTCCTTCTAGGCCATACTCAGCCGACACACAACAGAGTCTTCATTCCAGTCCACAGTTGACTTCTTGTAATCTTGACTTAGCTGACTTCACTCAGCTCTTCTAATCTTATCTATTATAATACAGAATTACAAGGAAAAAGGGGTGCCAACTTCCTAGTCTAAGTTTTACATGGTATCATCAAAAATATAACAAATAAATTTCCTAAGAATTTCCCCCTTTTTGATGATGCCAAAACTTAAAACATATAGCATAAGTAAACAGCAAAATACAAGCATTGCAGTAACAGAGAACGTATGCTTTTGAATAATCATTTTATTGATCATAGCATTCTTGTCCTTTACAAAGTTGTTTACATCAAGTAATAGAGCTATACACAATTTCATTTATTCAACGTGTATTTAAGCTAAGTTACATAGAGAATGAAAATTACAGGGAAATACACAGAGCTATTACAGAAGACTTACATCTATGTATTTACAACGAAGTAAAATACATGAAGGGGTTCGCATCACACTTCAACGCCTTTGCTGCTTTCTTCTTCTCTTTTCATCTTCAGCTCTCTTCCTGTCATCCTCTGACCTTCTCCTCTTCTTCTCTTCTTCATCTCGCTTCTTCTTCTTATACGCTCGCCTAGCAGTAGGGTCATCCTTTTGCTGCCTCTCAAGCCATTCATGATTCACTCTCTCATTCTTAGCTTCTTGCCTTCTAACTGCTTCGGCATTCTTGCGTGCAACCTCAAGGTTAGCAAGATGGTCATATCCAGCCCAATATGTGATCCCTTTCTTCTGTGGATAAACATACGTAACATCTTTTGGTCTTGGCCATGGTTGAGAACCTCTTCCACTGTCACCATATCTTTCCCTTCATGACTCATCCCCCCTTCCTCTGGGAGTATACTATATTGGAGCTTTTGACTTTCCAGCTAAGTGACTGCTGGAAGTCTGTTGCTTATCAGCTGATTTACACAAATCCAATCCCTTCTCCCAATACAAATCCAAGGCTTGAGGTAGAGTCAACTCTTGAAAATAACCTTCTGCTTCTAGAGTTTGAAACTCCTCTAGAGATCTGGGCTCAGATACAGCATCAAGCATAGCAATGCCTCTCAGGGGTTTAATTGCAGCATAGTCCTTTCCGGCTGGAGGACCACCATACTATTTTCTAATCTCTTGAACACGCGCAGATTGCCTCTCAGCTACCTTCTCAAAAGCGGCTTCAATGGCCTTCTTTGATTCTTTCATGGCCATCTGAGATTTCTCCTCTATGGACAGCTCACTTGGCAGCTTGCTAAGAATGGAAGCAGTGACATCACCTTGCTGCGGGGTTTCAGAATACATAAGTTTCAAAGGAATTGAACTTCTTTCCCCCTCAGCTGTGTCACTTCTCTTCACCTCCTTATCACTCCTCTTCTCTTCCTTCAATCCCTTTAGGGCCTCATCTTCCCCCTTTTTGGCATCATCACCAAATGAAAGGGTTAGCCCAGGGAACAAACCACTCAGAAGGAAATCAAGTCGGCTGAGTGTAGAGTTTTGCTTTGAATATACTGTGGAGTGGGCTTTTCGGAACTCTGATCGAGTAGCCTTCGACTCAGCTGTCGCCAATTTCATATCTGTCATGAGAAGACTGAACTTCTGATTTATGTTGTCTTCTAGACGAGTAATTTTGGCCTGGTGGTGATGCTTAAGCATCTCCATATCCGACTTGTGGGATGTTTCCATTATGACCATGTACTCCTTCATTCTCTGCTGAAACATTGAAGTGTCCGCACTCCATACTAGCATCTTTGCAAATAGGGCCTTAAAGTAGCGGACCTGCTCTGAGCGCATGGCAGTCTGCTGTGCAGTCCATTCCCTTATTCGAACAATGATCCCTCTCAAATCAGTAGTGAGGGTTGCATCCCAATTGTCCAATCTAAGATCTAGAGATGTCTGGTGGCATTCCATCTTCTCAATCTCTTCACAGATTATCTTGAAGGCTTCACGGAACTCAGTTGTTGGATTCGACTCAGCTTCCGTCCACACTGCATCGAAATTAAAGTCCATTGGCATAATTGAATCTGTGGGAATGATGGGCTCTTCCTGCACGGTATACTTCTCTTGTTCTCTAGCAGACTCTGCTCCCATGTCTGGCAGTTCAGCATTGAAAGGAAACATATCTTCAAAAACATCATCATGAACAAATGGAATCTCTGAGGGTGCATGCTGTGGAGCATTTCCTTGTCCTTGATGCATAATACCCTCTCTGCGTACCTCAGGCTTGCGGCATCATCGATAGGTATCACAGTTGTAGGAGCCTGCGAGAGAGTTATTGAGTCAATTCGCCAAATCGCGTGGTAGCTCAACGAGCTAACTCTTTTCAACTTGAGCGATTGAATGTGTTTGCTCACCGACCGAGCCTCACCGCCTTTAACGATTCTTCGGTGATCGATATGGTTTTCCAATTGAGTGACCTGGTCCTCAGTTGTCTCATCGGCGTCATCGGAAATTAATGTGGCCTTAGGGGATGGCTCATCATCAAAATTTAATCTAATGGGAGTTGTCTTATCACTGACATAGCTCCGAGACTTAAGAACATACTCAGCCTTGTCCATCGAAGAATCTTTAGGATGGGTGGGCTCGGCTTCATCCTCGGATCCCAGAAAAGATGTGTCAATGTGTTCTTGGGAATCACGAAGGGCATTGATACTCTTCTACAGTAGCTCCTTCGATTTGAGGAATGTTTTATTTCTCCAGTACATCACCTAAGGAAATCTCAGCCTCCCTTAGGTCTTCATTACCCCCCAGCAGTCTCAACCGATGTGTGGCCTTCTACAATCCCTTCGATAGACTCAGCTATCTTAGGGTCTTCGATGTTGGCATCCTTCAGAGTCTCAACTCCTTGGATTGCACTTTCATGGCCCAGAGTCTCAACTCCCAGGGCCTCTCCATCCTTTGCCTTAGCTACATCAACAACTTCATCGGCCTACACAGCAGAGGAAATTTCAAGTGAGACAGACTCATCAGACTCAACTGTTTGAGCTTCATCAATTCCACTCTGCTTTTCTGTGATATTCTCTCATTCGCCTTCAAACTTCTTTGTTTGGTCTCCCACAGCATCCTTCGACCCTGCTGTGGTGGAGATAGTTTCCCCCTCAGCTGGCACACCAGCTGAGTGGACGATGATGGGGTTACTCTATTCCTGAGACACGGCTATAGTGTCCTTTGAGTGATCAGCCATATAGGCAGGCGTCTCAACACCTTCTTCAGGGTTAGGCTTGGTTTGGGTGCCCAAATTCCCAGCTTTATCGCCATGTCCTTAAGAGCCATCAGTAGAGTGCACGAGTGACATGGTCGCTGCAATAACGGTTGCAATCTCCTGCGCCACTCCCAAAGGATCAGTCAGAGGAGAGACTTTGGAGGACTCTCCTGGACCTTCTTGAAGATTCAGCTCGTGCATGGCTCTTGATTCTCTAGTGGCCTCAGAACTCGGCTTCTCTCTGCGGCGAGTTGGATCCATCTCATCATCGTTGTTATCGGGGACTCCACAAGATGTTCATGAGTCCTTGTATGCAAACACATCTTGGGTTTCTCCAAGGCTTTGGCTCGCTCCTCGACTTTCTCCTTTTCTTCCTCCTTGATGATTCGAAGGGTATCCATGCATTTTTCTTCATTAACGGCAAATTGACGATTGCATGTCCAAGAAATCGAGAAGCTATTCCTCCTCCTCAATAAATTCGGGGTGAGCTAACGGCCGCCGCCTTGAGTAATCCAAATTCCATGCCCTCCATTCCTTAGTCTGCATTTGAATGTCCGCATAGACTAGAGAGTACATAATAAGGTCATCATCATCCTCGTCCTCTCTGGTCTCTTGAATGGCGGCTAATGGAGCTTGCTCCTCCTCGGTTGATTGCATCTCGTGCGAGGGTGTGAGACAACCTATTATTCCATGGTCTTCTTTGTCTTAGCTCCTTCATTTTCCACATTGGGTCTTTCCTCTGTTGATCAAGATTTCAGATCTTCTCGGGCTCATTCACTTTTGTTTTTGAGATCGCTCTTCTTAAGCATCGCAAGCCTCACTTGTCTTCTCCTAATGATCTTAGGACTGGTTTTTTTCTCCAATTCTAACATTACAATGTAGTCTTCTCTTGGAGGCGACCAATTGGATTTCAGTTCCACCTCTTCGGAGCTCTTCCTGGGGAAGGCCTGTGTTTCAATAGAAGCTTTCTTAGAAGCAGCTGCGTTTCGAGACTTAGCAGTCCGCTTTTTCTTCATGACTGGAGAAGGAATTTGGGGTTCCTCCTCAGTCTCGATTGTGGGGGCAGGGGCATCTACCGCTTGGCGGAGCTTTTGGTTTGGTCATGCAAGGCGGCGTGCCTGCTTGGTCTTGGCTGCTGGGGGCGAGGGCTGATGTCGCAGCTCTCTTCTTAGAGATTGGCTTTGGTGAGAGAGGCGGGAGGTCTCAGCCGTTTGTGTCTTGATAGTTGTTGATTCCCCCTCACTTGTATCCGCATTTCTTGCATGGGCCTTCTTCTGCGCACCCGAGAGGTTCGCCTTGAACGTCCTCTTGTTTGCATGGAACGGCTTTCCATGGTGCAGTGTTATTCCCTTCACTTCCATCAGGTGGCCAATGATAAGTCCATAACCCAGCGAACATCCAAAGGTCCCATCCTTCTTATAGGACCGGTTGATCACATTCTGGCACACTCGGCTGAAGACAAACTCAGTCCAGTTCACCTTCTTGTCTTGCATGATTGCAGCCATCACAATTAGCTTAGTCTTAGACAGCTGATTGAAACTCCCGAACTTCATATCCATGCACTTGGACACGATGTCCATCAGCTTATGATACTCTTCCTTCAGAAAATCCTTCTTAGCTCTATACACAGCTTTAGCAGCATACTCTGGTTTTGCAACTTCCTTCCAAGCTGCAGCCAAGTTGACATCCTTCTCAGCGATGTCCTTCATCCCTACAGAGGGTAAGAAACAGTGCTCAGCAAGGTCCTTTGCAGTTATTTTGATGCCTTGTTGTGACGGATGAACGGATTTCATCGTCATGCACTTCGGCGTTCACATAGAACATTGCCACTTCCTCCAGATATGTATGCGTGAACTGCATCAATAGAATGTCCTACAGACCGGACTTTTCAAACCTCTCAGCTATCTTCTTCACCAAGGCCTCATCAATGCCCTGTTTGATCATGCCCTCGAAATCCACAGACACTCCAGTGTGGATTTTCTCAGATAGCAACGCAAAATTATGATTTGCAGCCATTTCCAGAACTTTTAACCGATTAAAAATGCGAAAAACTGAACTTAGAAGATTGGGGTTTCGAACTTGTTTTGCAGAGAGAAAAAGCTTTCTTGCCGAAGACGAGTAAGTTTGTGTGAGGAGAGAGAAAATGAACTTTTGTATATATGGGACATGAAAGGACGGTTTTAGGAATTTGAAAAATTTGATCAAAATCAACGGTCAAGATTAAGCCTTCAAAACCGCATTAATTTCCCCATGTTAAATGCATCAATATTTATATCCAATCATATGGTTTACTTTGCAGCTTTTGCATTGACAGTCATAATTACGCTGAAGTCATCCTTAAAAACATTCCTGCTCAATTAAAACGACTGCATTTTTGTCACTTAGCTCATAAATGATTCAACATACTTCTAAAGTGACTTAGCTATGTTTATCTCTTCACATATCATCACTCAGCTGTCAGCTAACTCGATATAGTTGTCTTCCCGACTGGGCTGTTTCACTTGGCTGAAATGTGAAACTTGCTTATTTTCCATTTTATCATCTTCTATCTCTGTTGATTGAGTCTTTTGAGTATTCTAACTCAGCTCAATTAACCCTAACTCATTCTTGAGCTCTTCAAACCTTGATTCACATAATGGATTTGTGAATATGTCAACTAACTGCTTATCAGTTGAGATGTATTCCAAAGTGATATCTTTCTTTTCAATATGATCTCTTATAAAATGATATCTGACATCAATGTGCTTTGTTCTTGAGTGCAACACTAGATTCTGAGTGATTGCAATGGCATAGTGTTATCACACATTATTGGAATCTTTGTTTCTTCAATATCAAAATTTATCAGCTGATGTCTCATCCATAAGACTTGGGCACATTTGCCTTGCGGCTATGTACTATGTACTTGGTTTGTGGATGTAGCTATTGACTTTTGTTTCTTGTTGAACCAAGAAACCAACCTATTTCCAAACATTTGACATGTACCTGAAGTACTCTTCCTGTCAACTCTACATCCAGCATAGTCTGAGTCTGAGTATCCTACCAGCTTGAATCCTCCTTCCTTTGGATACCATAAGCCGACTTCCTGGCATCCCTTCAAATACCTTAGGATTCTCTTAGCTGCAGTCATGTGGCTCTCTTTTGGTGAAGATTGAAATCTAGCACATACACCTACTGCAAAGGTGATGTCTGGCCTGCTTGCTGTTAGATAGAGCAAAGATCCAATAAGAGCTCTATATCTGGTTTGATCAACAGCTTTGCCATCTGCATCCATGTCCATCTTGACTGATGTATTCATAGGAATCTTCACATAAGACTTCTCTTCCATACCAAATTTCATCTACCATGCTCTTGGTGCTTGTTTTAATCCATATAGTGCTTTCTTGAGCTTGTAGACCTTATCTCCAATAGTTTTCTGCTCAAAACCTGGAGACACATATTTAGGCTCTATTTGGGAAATAAAACAAGTAAAACATAGCTTCATGTTGTGCTCTGGATCTGGTTCTTATGCCATCTCTAACATCTCCAATAATTAACAGGTGGATGGTCTCTCAGCCATCTCACATCAGGTTGGAGTAAGTCTACTGGATTCAGCCGTCTCGCAGCTAAGTTGTCTGGAACAGCTCTTTCATCTTCATTCCATTGTAGACCTTCTAGTTGTCTTTGAGATTCAGCTATCTCATCATCATCAGGGTTGAGTGCTCTCATTTCAGCTTCAACATAAGGACTCTTCTGCATAGTTGGCTGATTCAGCTTATCAACTAACTAATCAATGTCTTCTCCATTCACATTAGGTTCATCAAAAACCACATGGATAGACTCTTCTGTGAATATAGTCCTCTTGTTCAGCACTCTATAGGCTTTACTCTCAGCTGAGTATCCCAAAAAGATACCTTCATCAGCTTTAGCATCAAAAGCCTTCAAATTGTCCTTGCCATTATTATGGATGAAGCATTTACATCCAAATATCTTGAAATATCAAACATTTGGCTTCCTCCCTGTCCAAATCTCATAGGGAGTCTTGGTCAATTGCCTATTAATCATGCATCTATTCTGAGTGTAGCATGCTGCATTTATGGCTTCAGCCCAAAATCTCTTAGGCAATCCAGCTTCAGCTAACATAGTCCTTGCAGCTTTCTTGAGAGTTATGTTCCTTCTTTCAGCCACTCCATTCTGCTTTGGAGTCCTTGCAGCTGATAACTCATGAGCAATACCATTTTCAACACAATACTGAGTTAATTATCCCATTGACAAACTCAGTTCCTCTGTCAGATCTTATCTTTATAATGGTTTGACTATTCTCATTTTGAACTCTCCTCATCAGCTGAGGTAACTTCTGCAATGTTTCCTTCTTTTTATACATGAAAATTGTCCATGTATATCTTGAATAATCATCCACCACCACTAAGGTGTATTTCTTTCCACTGATGCTAGCTGGCTCAATTGGACCAAATAAATCCATATGCAACAGATGCAATATCCTGGTTGAAGAAAGACTTGGCTTATCCTTGAATGATGATTTGATTTGCTTTCCCATTTGACATGCATCACATATACTTTCTTTCTTGTACACTGAGTCTGTCAATCCTTCCACAAGATGACTCCTTACAAGCTTGTTGATTGTCTTGAAGTTCAAATGACTCAGCTTCTTATGCCACAGCCAACTTGATTCGGCTGTACTTCTTGCTAGTAGACATGTGTTTGGTGTTGCAGTAGACCAATCTACCACATACATATTCATTTGCCTTGTTCCTTGCAGCACTATTTCATTGGACTTAGCATCTTTGATCTGGCATATTCCCATGTTGAATCCTACATTGTAGCCCTTGTCACAGAGTTGGCTGATACTTAATAGGTTGAAGTTGAGGCCTTCAACATAAGCAACATTTGTGATCTCCAATCCATTTTTCTTGATGGATCATGTGCCTTTGATCTCCCCTGGAGCTTCATTTCCTCCAAATATAACTTTAGCACCTTTGATCTCCTTGAATCTTCTTTTGTTTCCTGTCATATGTCTGGAACAACCACTATCCATGTACCAGGTTCCTTGGCACTTTCACTTTGTTCCTTGAATCGCAATCAAGGAAATCGGTTTTTTAGGTGTCCATACTTGTCTGGTCGAGGGGTTAGTGCTATAAGATGTTCCAACCAACCTATAGCCGATGATATGACTCTAAGAGGTTGACATCTATCGCAGTACCATAATCATAATGCACATTAGCAAAATTGCTTAGGGGTTTTAGGATCATACAGTTGTCTCTTTTGTCTGTATGGCTGTGTGTGTGTTTTAGCAATTTCTTTCTTAGGATAGTTATGAAATTTCTGAGTGTAGTAGTGTTTGGGTGCATATGTGTGCTGATGATAGCTCTTTTGCCTTGGGAATGACCTTTGCTGAGGTTGAGGTCTTTGCCATTTAGGCTTGTATCCCATAAGTCTTTGCTGATGTTTCACATTATTCCAATCAGCTTAGTTTGGATAGTTTCTACCATTCCCATCATATGTATTTCTTTGATGAAATTTCTTGGGCTTTTGGTAGCTCTGTTTGCTTTTTACAGAGTATTTTCTGTTTGGAGTCTGCTGAGGGACCAATCTGAATTTCTTCTAAGTTATCCTTTCAAAGATGCTCTGGGCTTCTTTTTCCTTTACCTTTATAACCAAGGCCAGTATGATTGTGATTGTGTTTTGGAGTGAATGTGGGTGCAGCATTTGGTGTTTTGTGTTTTTGGAATACTTCATGGCTTGGAGATCCTTTTTCCAAAATCACTCTTGGAGTTTGACTATGCACAAAGGAATTGAATCCTATGTCTGTCTTGTCTACATGTTCTTTTTGACTTATAATAAGTCCATCCAATGATTTGGATGCTTTTATAAATAAGGCGATCACATTTTTAAGATCTTTTTCCCTCTTTTCTGTAGCAGCTAACTCTGCTATGATCTTGGCATTTTCAGCCTTATGTTCTCATCAGCTATGTGACTCAGAGTACTCAGCTCTTTTGTCAGCGTTGAGTTTTGGCTTTTAAGCTGGTTGTTTTCCTCATTTAAGAGTGTGTGAGAGGTTTTAATGTGCTCAAAATATTTCATCATTTTGCTTAATGAATCATAAAGATCTATGGGTGATGAAGTGTGTATGTGTTACAGTCACTATCACTTGAATCAGAATGAGATGAGTTAGAATGTACCTCATCTTCTTCATCTTGTTGATCTTGTTCTTTGGCCATGAGGCAGATCAAAGCCTCTTCCTCTGTGTCACTTGAGTAGTCACCTTCACTACTCTATGAGTTTGATGTTTCTTTGCACTTGGGTCGGCTCAAGCGATCTCGGCCCGACCAACATGGCTTTCTTCTTTTCCTGTCTTCTTTCCCTGAAGACTCTTCTTTCTTCTTCATTTTTATACTTGTTGACTGGTGGGTATGAACAGTCAACAGCAAAATATCCTGGTTGTCTGCAATTCCAACACAGGTTCTCAGCTCTCTGATCAGCTCTGCAAGTCCTTTGATTATCGGCTCTTTGATAATCGGCTCTCTTCAGTGGCTTGTCCTTCCTTTTTGGAGGGTGATGAATGTCTTCTAGAGGTCTCACCCTTGTTCCTTTTATAGTTCTTATTAAAGAACTTGTTGAATCTTTTTACGATGAGGGCAATTTCCTCCTGGTCAATGATTTCTTTTGGCTCATCTCTTTTCTCATCACTGGCCAACAATGCAGTTGTCTTGGGTACAGTTGTTTCCTCCTGCTCTTTCCTTTTCAGCTCAAACTCATAGGCTTTGAGGTCTGAGAATAGCTCATGATTGGATGTTTTTGAGAGGTCCATTTAATGTCTCAGGGCCATGACCTTCATTTCTCATTCAGCTGGGAGGGCTCTTAAAATCTTCATACACATCTCCTTCTGTGTATATTCTTTCCCAAGAGCTGAAAGTTCATTTGTTATCTCTGTAAATCTAGCATCCAGCTGATCCATAGTTTCACCTAAAAACATTTTAAAATTTTCAAATTTTTGAACAGCAACAGTTAATTTGTTCTCCTTAATCTGTTGTGATCCTTCACAAATTAAGGTCAGCTTATCCCAAATTTCTTTTACTGATTTGCAAGATTTGACTTTGTTGAACATGGCTTTGTCCAACGTCTTGTAGAGTACATCCTTGGCCACATTGTCCAGGTTATATCTCCTTCGATCTTCATTTGTCCATTCAGTCCGTGGTTTTTCAACTATGACTGGTCTTTCTTCAGCAACTTCTCCTTCAGCTGCAGGTACTGCTCTTAAAGCAGTGTCGACTTTGTAAATTTCCAATGGCCCATCCTCTATCCCAAGCCACATTTCATCGTGCAAAGTGGATAGATGAGCCTACATACGAATTTTCCAGTCATCAAACTCTTCCACAGTAAACATTGGAATACGAGTTAGATTTGCTTCCATGATAATAGCTTTGCTTAAAAGATGAAAGACTTTGAAAAACACAAGTGTTAAAACCTTTGAAAAATATTGAGATCTAGTTCAAGAACTAAGGTCATGGAAGGCTCAATGAACCAACCTCTCTCGATACCACTTGTAGGTCCCAAGGGTGTCTTTGTAAGGTTTAGAAGGGGGTTGATTAAACCTTACCAAATTTTCGATTTTAGTCCTTTTAAGATTGTTCAACCGAGTTGACTCAAATCGATTTTGTCCTTGGAGGACAGCTAAGTTTGCTTATTCAGCTAAGTTACCCACTCTACGATGATAGAGTCATTGATAGTATAACTTCGGTTGCTTAAGCTAAATACTTAACTTAATTGATTTGGTTTTTAACAATGAAAGACTTAACACCCTTTGATTGATTTAAGGCTTGTTTTTAAACGCTTTGTTTTAGCACTTAGTTATTTATCGGTTGGATAGCAAATATTAACTAACAAAGAGATATAAAGTAAATGCGGAAAGTAAGTGCTAAAAGTAAATTGACACAAGTATTTTTATAGTGGTTCAAGATGGGGTAATTCTTCTAATCCACTCTTCTCCAACTCCCCGGAGGAATCCACTGCTAAAATGTGATCAAGTTATAAAGCGGTGAAATGATCTAGAGACAACATTGATCACACAGATGGCTTCTCCTGCGACTCAGCTTCTTCACGAGGCAGCTGCCTGGCTACTTCAGCTCACTTCTCAAGTTCTTGGATTTGATCACGAAGGCCTCCAACAAACTTGAAACTTAGTTCGATCTTGAACCTTTCTACAATCCTTCAAATTGGAAAGTAGACCCCTTTTTATCTTCAAATTGTTTCCTCTTCAACTGATTGAAGTTGTCTCTCCTTCACAGCTTGTGTTGGATTGAGTTTCTTTGAGTTTTAGGTTTGATGTATATTTTGATAAGCTTTGAGAATTTGCAGGTTAATTGCTTGAATACTGCTTAAAAGATCTGTGACATTCGTAATCTTTTCTCAAATGTTTCCTCAGCCTTTTATAGTGCACACTTGAATTTTGTCCGTTGAAGAGATAGGCTAGTTTCAAATGTCACTTTGTGTTCGTTGGCTTATGTTTTCTTGGCCTCGCGACCCTTGTGAAGTTGACCTTCCTCGTATTAATGGCTCTTGACTGCGGTTACGCACAAGATGCGCGGTGTTTCCTATTGCTCATTCCTTTTGCATATTTACGGGCCAAACACTTTAAGACTGGCAAATTTACATATTACTATATCGAGTAATATTCTTGACTTTATTCCAACGGATCTAAGTCGATTGTTTTAACTTGACTCTTGCGCTTTTACCCCAGGTGACTTGATGCGCTTCAATCATAGGATTGACTCAACTATCACTTCAACCGATAGACTTGGCTCTTTAAGTTGACTTGACCGACACTTCTCATAGATGTTCCTCACCGACTCTTCTTGATCGAGTCCTCGACTTCCTTCTAGGCCATACTCACCGACACACAAAGCAGTCTTCATTCCATCATGATTGACTTCTTGTAATCTTGACTTAGCTGATTTTCACTCACCTCTTCCATCCTATCTATTACAATACGAATTATAAGGAAAATGGGGTGCCAACTTCCTAGTCTAAGTTTTACATGGTATCGTCATCTTGGGGCCACGTATTCCTTCTCGGACTTGGTGATGAATTTTGAAGTAATACACTAACTAACCATGACAAAAATGGATAGGGAATGTTGAATATACGCGAGATGGTATCGGAGAACTTGCATTCTTGTTCAAACTTTTGTAGATGCTTGCGAAAAACAGGAGATGCAAGGCCCATTGTTCACCCACTTGCCATGATTCCCACCATCTTGAAGGTGTTGTGGGGTATCATGTTGATATCGTTGTTGGGAAGAACAAACACGCATAGCCAACATGATAGGAATGCATCCAAGTATATTTCTTCTCTCAAGCTCTCTTTGATGTTGATCTTTGAAAAAGAAGCCTTCTCCACGGAGACCTTTCTCCATGTATGTCTAAGTTGCCAAGTAGGTTGTATATAGGTCGATTTGGGAAACCGACTTTTTTCTTCTCTTTTCATGGAGAAGGTTTGTTGTACTTTGTCAATTTTTTAAAACAAAATCTAATCCACTCACTAATGGGCACTTCAGAAGATTAGCCATCATTTACAGTTCTTCAAAGATGATGATAAGCTTGAAGTAAGTAGTCGCAAGAACGAGCGATAAATGTACTTGCCGCCTCATCAAAGCCTATGAGTTCTTGGCACATGGAACGACTCCATTGTAGAGGGATCCAACCATGGGCAAACCCACCAAAGTGTGCAAATCCCACAAAGAAATGGAGAGCTCTCCAAAGAAAGCCGACAAAATATTGGTAGATGGACACCATGCCTCGCAAAACGTCTTCATTATGTTAGAAATAATGTAGTGTGTGAATAGCGAAACATACACCGTGTCATATATTTCACCTTATTTGAAGACTATTCTTTCAATGACTAAGGATGTCTTTGGTCCACCCCCAATAGCCTTTGAGATAGTGAAACTCGCCAGCGAATTTGATGTCATCTCCCCACTTGGCTTGTCCTTCAATGATGTTATGACCCAATGTTGGCAATGGAGTCAACTCGATTCGATCAATTGTTGGTGATGAGTTGCTTGCAAAGTTCTCTTTGGAAATCTTGTTTGAATGAATATCCATTGATCACTCCTTTAAGTAAGACAAATTCGTCAATCTTGGCCATGGAGTCGCATATCATCCAACAACGGAATTAAAAATTGCCAAAATCGTGCCTCTATCAATGGATTGACTTTCATCATCAAGAATTACCATGTCGGATGTCGGATAGAAGAAGAATTGTCTCAAAGAATACTATTGTGAACACTATCCAAATACAATTGAAGAAAATAAAAATAAAAAGCATTATTAAGAATGTGTTTGCATATCGAAACTTAAAAATAAATTAGTCAAATAGAATTTTATCTTCTTCTATTTTCTGTTGACGCTGGACGCAAGTAAGCTTTGCAACTCTTTTTTTTATGGATTCAAAAAAAAAATTAATTAACTCGGATCACATAGTATCACTAAATTGATCATTTTTTAAGGGGGAAAGAGAAAATGAGATGTCAGGGGAGAGAAGGGGATAAGATTTGAACCTAAATCTACTCGCCCAGTAACACGCAATTTGATTACTTGGGCTACATCCGAATCCCCGAATTGATCGATTTTCACCGAGTATTGAAACTAACTTATTTTCAGCCAGTACCATGGCCAGTTGTCAACTAAGCTATTAGCAAATGGTAAATGATATCGATGGGCATAAAAGTCCACTTAAGCAAGCTCAACAATAAGTGGATCTGTGTGTTTTGACCCAATAGAGTAAAACCATAAAATCAAGAAATGCCAGAGCTCTGGACCATTGGCTGGTAATGTGTAACATTGTAAATTAGGTTACAATATTATTGATTGGATTGATTGGATATATAACATCATTGCATCCGAATCCGACCGGAGAAAAGCACATTAATTAGCCTCGAATAATATTATGGCCTTGAATAATATTATGACCGGAGAAAAGCACATTAATCTCCCGTGTTTGACGCAAATCCAAAAATATGTTGGTCGTTAGTTTTCCCTCAAAAACTGTTAATGGCCCAATTTATTTGGATCAAAATTAATTGCATATTGGAATTGTTTGCAAAATCTTGGTAGGGCAACAAACACGTCAATAAAGTGGAGTATATATTTATATTATTTTAAATTTAATCACATGATCAAAAAATGAATGGAGTTTTTGCTAAAGTGAAATGTCCCATACTGCTAGTCTGCCACAAGAGTTAAAAAATTCTTAATTTCTTGTCCTAATAGATTTTGTTTTCTAGTAATCATCTATATATATATATATAAAAAAAAACAAACCCCTTTCTAATTCTGTTTTCTCGCCTAAACACCTATTTCTAAAAAATATTTTAGTGGTTTTTTATAAAAGTTGACCAATTTGTCTTATTTTCGGTATATTATCATCCGATTTTTTTGATTTGTTAAATTTGACCTTTTAAATAATTGTTTGTACCAATTTCTGAGATTGACAACAATAACAAATGTTAAATTTGGTATTTAAAAGATTCGCAGATCCAAAAATTGTTAATTGAAAGTTGATTTCTAATATTAAAACCATCTGATACGTTTATTTCTTGCAGTTTTTATTTCGAAAAAAAGAACATATTTATAGTCATATTTGTTAATTCTAGAAAGTATCAAACACTTTTTGAATATGGAAAGAAATCGTTGAATATGGACTTTTTTCAGCCTAAAGAATTTAAATAGATATCAATTTATATTGTAAAACATTTGAGGCCAATTTAACAGTGTTCTATTTTTGCAGAAAATTGTTTAATTTGGTAATAAATTCGATGAGAATATCAGTAGATGTACGAAATCCCACAACTCGAATTTATCAATTGCATTCATAACTATCTTTGGTAAAAATTGTGCAAGTAAAAACAAGAATAAAAATCTAACCACAAATATTTTTCTCCATTTCCTTACAACAACACTCCATCAACAATATAAATATTGCACCATAGCGAGTCAAAAAATTACAAAGAAATCAAAAACTCTCTGCAAACCCTTTTTTCATTCAAAGAAATAATCGAACAATGAGAAATAGACATGGCACCATTCGTTACTCTTATTCGCGACCTCAACAATACCCAACAATTGTGAGTTGTCAAACCGAGACTTATTTGACTATACGAGAAGCCCTCTTTCACGGTTAAAAATGTCATTGGTACACTAGAATGTGTTTTCCATGACATTGTGGTAAGTAATTTTGAATTCCTTATTGTCTTTTTATTTTCAGTTTTAAGTACTCAAATATTTATGATTAAAATTTATTTTACTGAAATCTATTACAGGGTGACCGCATTCATGCCACCATAAGGAAATTTCAGATTGCTAATTTCAAAAAGCTGTTCAAAGAGGGACATGTCTATGTCATAAAGAATTTTCTGATAACAAAGCAAACGGACAAGTATAGAACACGTCCACAAAACATAAGATATTATTTTATGGCGAAACTCATGTATTTGAGATATTTGAGCAGTCTTTTCCAAGATTTATGTTTGATTTCCAGAATTTTGGTGATTTAGCTAATCCGGATAAGGTGGACGATACAATGTTGCTAGGTATATTTATTTTTTTTTTGCTTTATTTACTTTAAATTTTGTTCAATTATATATGAATTTTTTTGTTACTTTTTTTTTAGATGTGATGGGGAGAGTTGTTTCAATGCACAGTGCACAAAATAAGGACATTGATGGGAGGGTTACAAGATTCATCGAGATAACCCTCGAAAATTTAGAGTAATTTTCTTATTATTTTCTGCACACTTCATTTTAATGTAAACTAACCCTTACATTTCTATAGGAATAGGCGCCTTTCGTGTACACTTTGGGAAGATTACGTAGAACAAATTCTTCCTCATTTGGAGAACAACATATCCGACCCTGTTGTTGTGATTCTACAAATTGGGCGTGCCAAAGTTTTTAAAGGTATCTCATTATTGAAATAATATATTCAACAAATATTTCTGTTGTCCATCATAATTAAATTAATTAATTTTTTGATTAATTTTTAAACAGAACAAGTGAAGGTGTCTAACAGCTATTATGTTACAAAGCTTATTGTTAATGAAGCCATTGAGGAAATTGAAGATTTTAAGAGAAGGTTTGTGTGAATAAATATTATTCATTATATTTAATCATTTATTAAATTGTTATTGATTATTATTTTACTATTTCAGTCTTCTGGCCAGAAATAATCCAACATTTTCGATTAGCCATGTTTCAAATCCACGGTCTACAAGTGTGTTGGAGGATCTAGAATCTCCAAAGTTCACATTGAAGCCGCAAGAACATCTATATGCAAATGATGTTGTAATTTATTTACAATTTTTTATAATTTTTTAAGTCTGTTTTTTAATAATTATTTTAATCTTTTAATCTTTTAATTTTTTAATTTGTATTATTGTATAGGCCGGTAGTTTTTGGATTTGTGCGAGAATTATTGGTATCTCGGATGAATGGTGGTACATATCTTGCACACGATGTACCAAAAAAAAATCGCATCCAAATTGTGATCGCCTTTTTGCATCAAATGTGATCAATTGCAGAAATCTGGCGTATACGGTAATTTTTAATGTTCATTACAATTGAAATTATAAAATTAAATTGCTTTTAATGGTTTTTCTAATTTCTAATTTTAATTTTTCATTTTTTTATGTTAATAGATATATGATAAACTTTCAAGTGGTTGATGAATCTGCAAGTGCCACATTGCTTTGTTGGGATAGAGAGTGTGAGATGTCGATAGGGAAATCTTGTGTGGATTTAAGGAATGAAATTGTTCAGGTTTGTAATTTTCAAAAAGATTAGCTATTTAATCCATATATCCAAATATTATCTATATATATAATTTAAACTTGTATTATTCTGTATTTATTTAGAAAGAGGAAGGTGGCAGTAATTCAGCGGGTGAGTTGGCCCCGATTTGAAAGCTCAAATTGGCAAGATAATCCTTTTCAAAGTACAAATTAAAGAGGAACAGCTCTGGAATTATGCCAGAGCTTTTTAAGTGGTTAAGTTGACAGCGGATCAAGATTTGGTTTGGAAATATGGAGCTACTTCTCTTGAGAGTCATGTAATTGTTAGATATTAACTACCAAACATATAATTATTTAATTTTTTTGGTTTTTTTACAAAATTTATTTTATATTTTGAAGGAATCGGACTACTTATCAAAACTTCAAGGAGAAGAACTTCGTCATGAAAATGTAAGAATCTGATCTTTTAGTTTTTTTTATATGTATATTGATTTTTAAATTCTAAAATTGGTTATTTTGTGTTCATAGGAGTTAGATGAGAGTTCATCGGGGGAGGAATTTAGCACACCTAGCAAGCTTCTTGGCAAACATAATCGGTCCGATGCGTCACCACTTGCAAAGAGGGCTTTGAATGAGCAATTTTCATCTTCAACAACGAGCATGAAGATGAAAAGCATTATAAAGAAGGAAAATGATTAGATAGATAGTGAATAGCAATTTTGTCTTAAATATAGTTTTAGATTATTGGTTATTTAAAAAACAAATTATAGGAGTTGGGTATTTTGTTACAATTTATTTCAGTTCAGATTTCTATTTGCATGGTTTCAGTACTATTAATAGAAGTTTCTTTTCATTTGCCTATTCAATTTTCTTATTGCTGAATTTATAAGCTTCTATTAGTTTTATTTTAATTTTAATGTTTTTAACTATTAACCTTCAATTTCATTATATACTTTAATAAGTTATTGTGATAATGAAAACTGAAGTACTATTAAGTATTGAAATTAAAAATACCTATTAGTCTTATATTTTTTCGAGACTGATCACAATCTCTCATTAAATAATTAATTTTCAAAGACAATTTTAATGTGTGTTTGTTATATTTTAATGAATATATTATAACAATATTTTTAATAATATTTTTATTTTACATTCGATGTATTCATTGATTTTGTTTTTTCAGTTTGATATTACTGCCAATCCATTTTGCAAATGGACATTGCAGCTATGGACTTTGTTGAGATTTTCTATATTATTGGGATTTAGGTATTGTTTTTTTAAAAAAAATTATTTTGTATTTCAGTTCTATTGGAATTTTACAATTACTCTTTTAAATTGGTTAAGACTTATTTTTCATTTTAATTTTACTATTAAGTCATGCATTTGTAATTGTTACAGGAATGCTGGAATAAAAATAAACATGTAAACTAGTACAACATACAATCAGACTAATAAAAATTGTAAATAAACACATTAATCATCCTTTGAGAACCCAACAGGATTACACTACTCTCTAAGAGCAGGGTCAAGAGGGTTTTTTCCTCAAAGTTCAATATAGATAACAATTCAAACATAAAACACAATCAGCAATTAAATTAGAGCCATACCGATCACGTGTGATTAAAACAATAATGTATATGTATTAACTACAAACTAAAATTGTTGTAAGATTTAATATACTATTCCAAAGAGATTAATTAAGATATTTGAACTCCCAAGAAACACATTTGTTCTAAAAGTAACAAATCGAATTATATAATACAGACAATTTTAAAATATCTTAATACCATACTTGTCATTTTAAAACGACTTAGTGTATCAAAAGATATTTCATGCAATCATCACTTTATGGACATTTATTTTATCCAACTATATAACAAATATAAGATTCTCTTTTGACTAAATAGTTAATTCAAATTGTGATTTTATAAACATTTAAAAAAAATATTTCAATCGTACACCCTGTGATGTTTAGAAATTAAAAAATTACCTACATTGAAAGATACTATTTAACATATCACAAACATTCCATATATACGCATCCACTGTCTATATAAACCATTTCATTCATGCCAAACGGATTTGCAGAAAAACACACAATATCTCAACACATCAAATAGTTCTTCATTATAAACTCGTAAATTCTCCTAGCCATAACGATGAGAAAGCTAACAGACACTCTGTTATTGGAATTAAGAGAAATAGGAACTCGAGAACATGAAAAGGGTATGTTGCTTCTATATATTTTATATATTGTAAACAAATAGTTGTAATTATTTATCACAATTGTATTTCATGTTCAAATGTCATTGTTTTCTCATCACTATATTCAGATTTATTTCTCGATACCTATCCCTATCCGTAATATGTACGAGTTCTTAACAAATAGGTTTTTCATCTTTTTGTAAAGTTTTTGTTTATTTTTTCGTATTTTATCCGAAAGTTACGGGATACATATCTATCTATTCTATGTTCATACAAATTGACTATATTCGTATACTCCAAAGTTATTATGATATTCAAACTACAAAATGAGAATAAAAAATGAGGATTACCTTAAATGTTTCTGAATCACCAAATAACCTGTTGTAAAATTTCCCCGCCCACAAGAAATAACAAAGTCGAATTGATCATATAAAAGTAAATGTAAATTAAAACTTAAAATGAATATTATTGCAATACTTATCTTCTTGGTTGCTGATAGTGAAACTCTGTTCCATACACCAAATTTGTTTCAACACCATAAATAAAACAATAAGGCAGTTAAAATAGACAAATTCTCCAACAGTATTCCAATACTTTCTGAGAGTATGGTCAAGTTGGTGATAACCTAAAAGTTTTGTCAAACTATATTTAGACAATTAGGATCTTAAAAAAAATAAACCTGATAATTAAAAATTATTTTTCTTAATCTTCTTAGTATTTGTTTTTTAGATTTTGTAAGACTAACTAAATAAAATAATTATTTAAATAGTAGAAAAATATTTTGTATACTTAATTTTTTTAATATTAGTAACAGGAGAAAAATATTTTATCATATTGGAGTTATATATCTTATAAAAAAAATATAATTCAGTTTTATAATCACAAAAAAAAATGAAGAACTTTGGTTTTTATTTGTAAAAAAAAACACTAGAAGCATAACGGTTAACATATCTCGGTAAAATCATAAACAAAATACAAAAAATAAATAAAGTAAGTTTTAAGTCTTAAAAAATATCCGGATTATTAGTTAAAATTTTCTACTTAAATTAACATTACTAATATTTTAGTATATATTTTTTTGTAAAAAAAAAAAACAAAACATAGATCAGAATCGGGTCTCAAATAACATAAAGAAAATGAGAAAATAAATTAAAATTTCAAAGATAAAAATAATATAGGAGATAATGGTTTGTATGTTATACATAAATACCATAAAGTAATTTTTAATAAATATATTATTTTTTTAAAAAAATAAGAACCTGAAAGATCTGTTAACCAAATATCGAAAAAGAATACAAAACAATCTAACACTTACTGTTTATCGCTCAGTACAAAAATAATTTTGGAGATAATCGTTTGTATTTTTACATAAATACCATAAAGTAATTTGTAATAAATATTTTTTTTGGTTAAAAAAATACGAAACAGAAAGATCTGTTAACCAAAGATCGAAAAAAAATACAAAAAATATAAGACTTACCGATTACAGCTCAAGACCATGAATGTTATGTAGTAAATCAGTTCTTAAAAATGGAAAACCGGTGAACCTCAAAATATCAGCAGATCTTCAAGCGTTTGGTATTTTTGGCATTTTTGGTTCATTTTCATGTAAATCCCCAAAAATATACATTAAAATCTGGCAGATCTACCCAACAACGTACAGATCCGTTAGAAAAAACATAAGATTTTTTTGGTTTACATATGAAAATGTTTGTAAATCGACAAAAACCATGTGGCTATGAAGAAACCACCGGATTTTAGTCACTTACAAGGTAAATGTTCGAAAACCATGTACAGAACCGATTAAAATGACCGAAAACCACCCAAAAAAGCCATCTCATGAACATTTACAGGTTTAATGTTGGAAACCCTAACTCGAAAATGAACGGAAAAAAATATTAAAACAAACCCAAAAATGTACCATCTTCTAAAATTACACCTACCTTAAGTGGTATACATAGATTACCAAAAGATTGAGAGATTAGAGATGGGGTGAGTTAGAGCGAACTCGGTTCATTTCGAAATGGAAAGAAATGACAGAGTAGAGATTAGGGTTTCACAGTGAGAGAGAAGGTAGAGAGAGAGAGTGGTTTTTCGGATAAGAGAGAGTGAGATGAATGAACAAGAACAAAATCGTGTTCTGCAATTCTCGAAATGAGGGTGGGTGGTTTGGGTGGGATGTGTTGTGGCCATCCGATTTCAAATCGGATGGCCAGCGTTTTTTTATTTTTTTTTTCGATTTTTGGGGATCATGCATTAAATCACCATCGTACCGTTGCCAACATTCTCGATCCTTCTACAAAATGTTGTTTGCACACATGGATAACTTTTTGGCATCCGATCTTAGATCGGATGGTCATTTTTTTTTTTTTTTTTTTTTTTTTAATAAGAGAAATTGGTGTATTTGTGTGTAGAGTATGGGCTTTACAAAAGGATCAGAAATTTTTAAAAGGATTGGGCCTGTTCCAATTTTTTAAAATTGTATACCACTCAATACTATGTTTTAAAATATGGCCCAATATGAATTATTTTTTTGATGTTTATTATAAATAATAGCAATATTTTACATAAAATATAAAAAAAAAAATGATATACAAATAAAAATGTTAATTAATTTTATTTAATATTTCTTTTTTCGATTAAAAATTCTTATTTTGGTAACAATGTTTGATTAAATTATTATCCAAAAATATTAATTTAATTAGAAGATCAATTTATTAAAATTAATTGTAAGATATATTATCTAAATTATCTAAATAAAATTTAGCTTCCAACATTATATATTTATACCTTTTAATATATTAGCTAATAATTATATTTTATTTTCATTGGTAATAAAATTAAATGATATGATTTATACAAAATCGAAAATTGTTTATATACTTATAAATATATTAGATGATAAACAAATATATAATAAATTTATATTATAAATAAGTATACAATTAGTTTTTTTTTCGTTAATCAAAAATAAAAAATATAAAATTATTTTTGGTTTTTATAATTTCATTAATTTTTGTAAATACATATTACTTATTTTTAATGATATCATGTGCACTTTAATTAATTATTGATCTTATTTTGTTTTCATCTATGCAGAAAATATGAGAAGCTCAAATTTGTCTATTTCTACCATGGATACGACAAGAGATTTGCAAAATTGCACTAAAAGACCATTATCAAACCATTCGCTTATTAACATCACAAATACATATCCTTCAATGTCAACAGTAATAGATGTGCAATCATCGTCGGGTTTGTGTACACTAGCATTTGGTTTACAAGGTCATTATGGCACAAATATTAATACGTATAGTTATATCCCCGATTATCATTACAAATGGTACGTTCTTTTTTTTTTAAATTATTAATTTTAATTATTTTGTAGTGTTTAATATTTAATAGAATTTAGTATTATGAATTACCAATATATTTTTTTATAATATATTTTATTTCTTATTACTTTCAATTTGTTTATTTAAATTAATCTAATATAATGTTATTTCTTTTTCTCGTAAAAACCTGCTTATCTTTAAAGATTGGTACAAATGTATCCAAACCATTTGAATTGCAGGGTCGTCAAGTGACATTGTTAATTCAATGCAAAAAACTGCATTTATTAACATCAGAAATGGTATATTTAGTTTTCAAATTTTTATTAGTTTGTATAAATTATGTAATTAAATTACATACTTTCATTTGGGGTGAATATATTTAAGTAAATTGGTTTTACAATTACAGGGACGTCGTCTTCAAAAACAATTTCAACATACAATATAAACAAAAAGTGCAGAGGGGAGTCTTCAAGTAGGACTTTTGACTCGACAAAAATAATTGATCTAACATGTGAGGAATCTACGTGTGTGGATCTCATTTCTAACGGTACAACAATATTCGATGGCATTAAAAATGATTGCACCCATTATTCGTCAAATGGGACATCCGTAGTTGAAAAACAAGGTATGTATTGTTAGATAAATATTTTTATCATGATTTTGATGATTATGTTCGACTTTGTTCAAATATGTTTTCAAACCAAAACTATGTCCCTAAATGTTGTCTAAATATTTCCGATCAACTTAAAATGTTTTTACTATTTTTCTGAGTATTTCTTGAAGTTTATTTTCAATAAAACATTGGACAACACATTTGTTTCAAGCTCGACCGGCCGCCTATAGGGCAACCCGCACTGAGTTGAGCTAAGAAACAGAAAATGGGACGTAAGAAAAACAGGCGGGCGGCCGGTCCGACCGAGGTGGCGACGGTGTGGTCGACCGACGTCGACCGTGGGCGACCTGTACCGCAAGTTGGATTTTTGTTCCGACTTCTTTGTTTCGTAAAAACGCAAGGGCAACCGTCACATGACTAAGCGACGGTCGCACCCCCCTTCGACCGGTCCCCCGTGTAAAAATTCGCGAAATTCAATTTCAATCTTATCTCTGTGCGACCGGTCCGAACCCCCGCATTTATCGAAGAAACTATCCGCTTGCGTTTTTGCATGACTTTTCCCTATTTTGTGGGATTGATTTCTAACAGCTATATTGATGATTTTAAATGGTTTCTTTTGCGGAAATCACTCCCCAAGGAGGAGCCAATGTCCGGAAATCAAGCCAAGACCTCTCCTATAAATAGAGGCTTCATTCAAGCAACAAAAAACAACACTTCATACAAGCAAAGAGCAAACAAAGCAAACACTTTCATATATCTTGTTGTATTAGCCTTAGCACTTTCACTTGCACAAATTTGAGGTCTAGGCTTTCAATTCTTGATTACACTTGTACTCATATTGTATCAATCATTATTGAGTTGTAATCTTGATTTTGGTCATCATTCAACACAAGACATCCTTGTGAGTATTCTTGTGGTAAGAATACACTTGGGTGATCTAGGTGATAGGTGTTTGAAGGTTGTGGTAATCTTCAAAGGTGTTGTAAGAGGATTGTGGTAATCCTCAAGGTGGTGTAAGAGGGTTGTGGTAATCCTCAAGGTGTTGTATTATTTTTGGTAAATTAATAAAATCTTTTTCTTTTGAAATCCATCCCTGATATCTTTGGGGTGGTAGAGGATTAGGCCCTAGGTGGGTTGAACCTCTTTAAATCGACGAGTGTTGTTTTATTTCCGCATTTACATTCTCGTCTTTGTTTGATTATTCGAAAAAGAGGGCAAAATCTGAAAAACCGAGATAATCTATTCACCCCCCCTCTAGATTATCGTAGCCACTTGGACTAACATGTATGTTATGAATTCAAGTTCGCGAGGAAATTATAAATTTAATAAATAAAATTCCACTTAATATATTTGTGTGATATCTGTGTCATTTATTTTTTGTAGAGTATTGGGATATTGGAGATGCAACATACAAATGTGAATTTTGTTACGCGGTGTTTTGGTTTGAAGAAAGGCTACTCTCCTATCCAAAATCCAAACCCAGATATTCTTCGTGTTGTGGTCATGGCATAATTCAACTTCCTCCCATCAAGGAACTACCTGTTGTGCTTGGAGTTTGGAGTGGGAAATAAGAGCAAGCACTTCCAGGACAATATCAGATCATACAATAATATGTTCTGTTTCACATCGATGGGAGGCAAGATTGACACCGACGTAAATAAAGGCAAGGTCCTCCTGTTTTCCGATTGCATAAGCAAAATTATCATCTAATGGGAAGTTTGTTGCCATCCAATGGTGTGACACCGAAATTCGCACAATTATACATATATGACACGGACAATGAAATATCCAATAGATTAAACTCAGTCAGGTATGTTTATTTGTCAATCTCAATATTTGATTTTAATTGTTTATGTAATATGTCCCTAATTTCTTTTTTGTTGCATAGGCAAGGGAGTGAGCGTAATAATTTGCACGAGTCGATCGTCAATGATTTAAAGAGGATGCTAGATGAAAACAATGTATTAGTTAAGACTTTTAGAATGGCAAAGGAGAAGATTTTAGAAGGCGGTCAACGTGATGTTTGTTTGCGTATAATCGGTAGGACAAGTACGGATGCTAGGAGATACAATATGCCTTCAAGTTAGGTTCTGTCGCTTTTATTGTTGGAGATTTTGATCAAGCCTTAGGAGACATGGATATATTAGTGGAAACAAAATCTGGCAGTTTGAAACGGATAAATGAGTTGAATGCTTCATACTTGGGTTTACAGTATCCGTTGTTATTACCGTACAATGAAGATGGTTTCAGAGAAGACATATCGTTTTCTGATCTGAAAAAAAGGAATCCAGGAGGCAGAAAAACTGTTAGTGTGAGAGAGTTTTTTGCGTATCGACTGCACGATAGAGATGATGAACCTCCTACAATATTGTCGTCTAGAAGATTATTTCAGCAATTCATTGTCGATGGTTATACAATGGTTGAGTTAGCACGATTAAAGTATGTACGGTTGAATCAGAGGAAGTTGCGTTGCGACATTTATAAGGAGTCTAAGTCTAATCGCGTTGTTGCATGGAGACATCAATCCTGGTACTCCTGGAAAACGAATTATATTACCTTCTACCTTTACGGGAGGTGCTCGGTATATGATTCAGAATTATCAGGATGCCATGGCTATATGTCGATGGGCAGGATATCCGGATTTATTTATAACATTCACCTGCAATCCGAAGTGGCCAGAAATCCTAAGATTTCTTGAGAAAAAGAAATTGAATCCTGAGAACCGACCTGATATTGTCTGTAGGGTGTTTAAAATCAAGTTGGATTCCTTGATCAAAGAGCTTCGGCAAAATAAACTCTTTGGTGAAGTCATGGCAGGTGAAAAATTCATTTCAATTGTCCGTTTCTTCAAATATGATTAATATATTTCTAATTTTTTCCTTTTGTTTTTATTGCAGTGGTATACATGATAGAGTTTGAAAAACGTGGCTTGCCACATGCCCTTGTTTTGGTGTTTTTGGCAAAAGAAAACAAGTATCCGATTGCCGATGATATAGATCGAATTATATCAGCTGAAATACCCGACGAGAGTTTAGACCCATGTTAGTACGCGGTAGTGAAGGACCATATGATACATGGTCCATGCGGTGATGCTAGAAAAACTTCTCCTTGCATGGCTGATGGAATTTTCACTAAACATTTCCCGAAAAAAATTGTAGATGTGACGACTATTGATGATGAAGGTTATCCACGTTATAGACGTAGGAATGATGGGAGGATAGTGGAAAAAAGTGGAGTACCTCTTGACAACAGATATGTTGTGCCGCACAATCGTTATTTGTTGATAAAATATAGAGCTCACATCAATGTGGAATGGTGTAACCAATTAAGGTCGATAAAGTATTTGTTCAAGTATGTCAATAAAGGAAATGACCGTGTCACCGCATCGTTCTATACGAGTAGCAATGACGAAGAATCTGGAAAAATTGTTGAGGAGGTGAGCATGTATTACGATTGTAGGTATGTTTCGTCATGCGAGGCAGCATGGAGACTACTGGGATTCAAAATTCAATATAAATATCCTCCAGTTGAATGTTTAAGTTTTCATCTTCCCGATGAACAAAACGTTATTTCCTCAGATTCTGAAAGAATAGATGACGTTCTTAAGAAGGATTCGGTAAAAGAAAGTATGTTTTTAGCATGGATGGAAGCGTATAATCTATCCTAAAGCGAGAGAGCTAACGTACGCTAAAGCTCCCACAAAATTCACGTGGAAACCGAATCTCAAAAAATGGATGCCGAGACAAATTGGCAAATCTATAGGACGAGTTTTTTATGTCCCCCCGGCTGGTGATATGTACTATCTGAGGTGTCTTCTCAATGTTGTTCGTGGAGCAACGTGTCATGACGACTACAAGAAGGTCGACAGTGTTCAACATTCTTCCTATCGAGAGGCTTGCTTTGCTCTAGGATTGTTAGAAGATGATAGGGAATATATTGATGCCATCAATGAAGCGAGCTCCTGGGCTTCTGCGGAGAATCTTAGAGGTTTATTTGCATCATTGCTTTCGTCCGACTCCTTGAGCCGACCAGATAATGTCTGGGACAAATGTTGGGAATTTCTTTCTGATGATATTTTATACAAACGTCGACGCCTTTTACAACATCAAGGTATTATTTACAAAAAATTATGTTGATTACTAAAACCTTTTATATTTGTTATAATATTAATTTGTATAAATAATTATTATTATGATCTTATGCAACAGATTTGGTTTTGAGTGAGAACGAAATCAAGAATCTTACGTTGTTGGAAATTGAGAAATTATTGCGAAATCTCGGTAGGAGTCTGCGTGATTTTGACTCAATGCCATTTCCCGATGCTGACGCCATTCATAGCAACCGAAATAGACTTATATATGACGAATTGCGTTATGATCGTGATGTTCTTTTGCAAGAGAACAAAGACCTCATCTCGAAACTTAACGATGAGCAGCATAAAGTTTACTCAACGATAATGCGTCTTTGTCACGATCAAATAAAGGTGGGATGTTCTTTGTCTACGGATATGGATGAACAGGAAAAACATTTTTGTGGAAGGCTTTATTTTCGAGATTGAGGTCGAAAGGAGAAATTGTCTTGAATGTTGCATCTAGCGGTATAGCTTCTTCTATCGCCGGTGGGAGGACTCGCACATTCGCGATTTGTTATTCCATTGAACCCACATCAGGACTTAACTTGCAATATCAATCAAGGGAGTCCGCTTGCTGAGCTTATTATTCGTTCTAAACTTATAATTTGGGATGAGGCACCGATGATGCACAAGCATTGCTTCCAGGAATTAGACGAGACTTTACAAGGTCTTTTGAAACTCATTGACCCAATGTTGGAACATAAACCTTTTGGAGGGAAAACTGTTGTCCTTGGTGAGGATTTTAGACAGATCTTGCCTGTTATTCCCAAGGGAACTCGGCAAGATATTGTTAATGCGTCCATTAACACGTCGTATTTGTGGAAAGACTGCACTGTCCTTAAATTGACTAAGAACATGCGTCTTCAGAACCTTGGTGATAGCATTGATTTTAAAAATTTGGTAGAATTCTCATAATGGATCGCAAGCATTGGTGATGGAACAATCGGAGGTTCAAATGATGGTTGTGCCATGATTGATATACCTGAAGATATCTGGCTTGAATCTTCAGGTGATCCGATTGCAACTATTGTAGAAAGTACTTATCCAATGTTTAAAGACGCCATTGATGATCCGACGTACTTGAAAGAAAGATCTATACTAGCTCCTACCTTAAATGTTGTCGAATCTATAAATCAATATATGACGTCTTTAAACTCATCGGAGGGCCAGACCTAGTTGAGTTCTGACAACACGTGTAAATCGGATACTAATGTTGACTACATGTATGATCTGCACACTCCTGAATTTTTGAATGGGATAAAATGTTTAGGGGTTCCTAATCATGAGTTGCATTTGAAGGTCGGGACTCCAGTTATGCTCTTAAGAAATATGGACCATTCAAATGGATTGTGTAACGGCACTAGGCTGGTGATTACGAGGCTTGACAAGCATGTTCTTGAGGCAAAAATTCTCACGGGAACCAATGCAGGTAATAAAGTTTTGATTCCGCGGATGACATTGACACCGTCGGATCTCAGAATCCCCTTCAAGTTCCAATGGAGGCAATTTCCTCTCATTGTATCTTATGCAATGACTATAAACAAGAGTCAAGGCCAATCTCTCTCCAATGTCGGTTTGTACTTAAAGAATCCAGTGTTCAGTCATGGCCAGTTATACGTTGCGGTTTCCCGAGTTACGAATCGTAAGGGTTTGAAAATATTAGTTTGTGGTGATGACGAATCAAAAAATAAACAAACGATGAATGTTGTGTATAAAGAAGTATTCGGAAATTTGTAATATGTACAAATAGTGTTTTAATTTGAAAACGTCGTTTGTAATCTTTGTTATTTTTTTTGGCTCATTACAATTGGAAGGTGTACACATTCAAATTGCATAATTCGACAAATCATTAACATATGAATAGCATATCATTTCAGCTCATCGTTACATTTTCCGTGCATCGCATCGTCATTTACTAGTTAGAATAACAACCGTGTGTTACACGTGATTTGTCCAAAGATAAATTTTTAGCGTCATCAAATTTGTTTGTAATAGTTATAAGAGATTCAAAATACTAATTAGAAAATATTAAAAATGAAATTCAAAATTTAGAAAAGTATTGTACAAATAGTTCATTTCAAATTCTAAAAAAATTCTTTGTAAACTATATTATTTGTTATGAGATGTTTGTTTTAGAATCCAATAAAAATATATATTTTTCTAAAATACTTATTTTCTGCATTTTATTTGAAACAATATATTATAATACCATAATTTAAAAGATAACAATTAAAAGATAGTGTAGGTAGAATCTTTGATTTTAACAAATTTAAAGGATATATTAAATTAAAAGATAACAAAATTAAAATATAGTGTAGATAAAATTCTTGATTTTGGGATTATTTGTTATCTTTTAAATTTCTTATCTTTTAGAATTGTTATCTTTTAAGTTTAACAAAAAAGATTTCCAAGCATGAAAACATAGAAAAATTCCTAAAAAAATAGTAACGCATCTTTTAGAAACCAATATTTTTTTTTTTAATTTGTTATCTTTTAAGTTCAGTAGAAAAAATTTCCAAGGATGAAAAATGTAGAAAAAAATCCTAAAAATAGCAACATATCTTTTAGAATCCAATAAAAATATATATATATATATATATATTCTGAAAATACTTGTTTTTTGCATTTTATTTGAAATGTATAATATAATATAATAATTTAAAAGATAACAAATAAAAGATAGTGTAGATAGAATCCTTGATTTAACAAATTTAAAGGATATAATAAATTAAAAGATAACAAATTTAAAATATAGTGTAGATAAAATCCTTGATATTTGGGTTATTTATTATCTTTTAAATTTGTTGTTTGGATTATTAGTTATCTTTTAAATTTGTACATAGAGTTGCCATATGGATAAATATGAGACCGCCATGTGGGATTGGAAGAATGAGAAGTTGACAAATGTCCAAGATTAATGAGGTGAAGACATGTGTCAACTTTGTTTTTACCCATTTTGTTTTAATATATAGGGTAAATAGTACCCATTTTGTTTTTACCATGGGGCATAGCTCAATTGGTTAATCAATCACATTGCAATATTGGCGGCGAGATGATGGGATTCGAGTCCCACTAAAAACGCCGCATTTAATGGTTGGCCTCTTGCGCACCAATAACGCACTTCTCTGCGGGAACTATTGGCCTTACACCGCATGTGCACACCATTAATGTATGTCCTGGGAACCCGGGCCACTAAGGCATATCCGATGATTTACCTCTTCTACCAAGACTTTAGGAGTGAGGTAGATGGGGGCACCAGTGATTAGAACTGAGAAAATGCAGCCTGGACGGTCCGAGATTAGACAGATTTCTTTGGGCCGGCCAACCCGATATTTGTCATTAGCCCAATGGGCTTGTGCTGGATATTTTGCCAGCTCTAACAGTGATGGGGCGTAATAATTAAACAAAAATGTAGGATTTTGATTGTCCTGGCTTAATTAAAAAAACCAACATTATAATCCAAATGGGACAAAAGCCCTTTAACTCGATCGACCCATTCGATTAAGGTCACCAATTTTTGTTGTCTTGAATCTTGTTAGGCTAGCACACAAGAACAACTATGCCAAAACACACACACACACACACACACACTCACAGAGAGAGAGAGTAGTGGAGCACTCGCTAAACAGTAAACACACATAACACATAGTGGGATATTTTTACATTGTACTCTCCTCACACAATGAATCTCGAACACTCTTTTTTCTCTAGCTTTGTTCACAGTTACAGTCAATAACTGAATCCCACCTACCAAATTTACTATATTCTCAAAGACTGATATGTTATGCTATTGACCACTTCCATTCCTTCACTCTTGTCCCTTTCATATTTCTTGCCACCCCGCATCGCATTAAATACCTCTACATTGTAGTGTCAGCTTTTTTTTTTTGTTCTACTGGTAAAAGGGTTGGATAAGCTTTATGGGAATTTATTTTTGTCTATTGTTTTCAGTTCTTTTACTTTTCTTGATTTTTGGGCAAGAAAAAAGATCTATTTTTCATCTCATTTATAAATAATCCCTGTTTTGTTTTAGTTTGGGCTTACTATTGTCATGCACTGATTGAGTTCAGTTTATTTAATAATACTAGTATCATTTTCTCATGCAAATTTAGAACTCTTTTTCATTTGTTGCTTTTGGGGTTAGTTAAAAAGTTGAGTTCAATTATTTTTTGGTGAAGCTTTGTTGGAATGATTGAAATACTTTAAATTCAACTATAATGTGCTTTAATTGGCTGTTGGACTGATGGGAGACATTTCTTCTTACCCATTTATTGCTCGTGATTCTTTTGCTTCTCAGCATGGAAATGTTTTAGTTTCCAAGTTAAATTCTTGCATTTGTTTGTACTTAAGTTGTGTTCTTGTTGTATTTCAGCTTTTCAATTTTCTACATGTTATTTTTATTTATTGGTGTGTCCCTTTAATTTGTCACCCCACAAGCCAATGAACACCTTTTATAGGTGTTATATAGTACCAAAAATGTTGCCCATTTGTTTTATATTATTGTTATTAGTAGCATTAACAGTAGGAGAATCAGATATTGATGCTCTTCTGGAACTCAAAAGGGGAATTCAGATAGATACTTCAGGAAAAGTTCTTGTTTCATGGGATTCCAATTCATTAACATTTGATGGTTGTCCAAAAGACTTGTATGGTATCAGTTGTAGTTATGCCCATGTAACTTCAATCACAGTGAATGATTTAAGCCTTGTAGGAGAATTCAATTTGGTTGCCATTTCAAGACTCCAAACGCTTCGAAACTTATCCGTGTCCAATAATCACTTCAATGGTACTATCACAAAAGATGATGGTTTTGATAGTTGGAAGTTGTTAAAGTATTTAGATTTTCATTCTAATGGTTTTGTGGGAGTTATTATGAGCCTTTTGGCTCGATTAGGAGTTGTGGATTATGTTGATCTCAACTACAATAATTTTTTGGGATCGCTGGATTTGGGAATAGGAAATCCTGATTTTATTTCTTTGGTTAATTACCTGAATGTTAGTTACAATAACTTGACTGGAGAACTGTTCCCTCATGATGGAATATCGTATTTTGACTGTCTTGAGGTTTTTGATGCCAGTGATAATTATTTTGTTGGAAATGTTCCTTCATTCAGTTTTGTAGTGTCCCTCCGAGTTATTAAACTTCGTAACAACCAGTTATCAGGATCATTGTCTGACGGCCTTTTGCAAGAGAGCTCAATGATCTTGTATGAATTGGATTTGAGCCATAATCAGCTTGAAGGTATGAAGATTTGTAGCAGTGCTGTTAAGTTTTTCATTTTTGGTTTTTGTTATCAAAAGGTGAATTCTGGCCAGAACTTGATGGAGCTTGTATTGTTGAAAAAGAAGATATTTTCAATTCAAAGTATTATCAGCTGCATATCTTGGTTTCAAAATAACTAAGTTGGATTTGATGTCAAACAAAGTACTAAAAGGGAAAAGGGAGATAATTTTACTATTGCCCCTACGACCATTATTGATAATGATGTCGTGCTAGTTTCAAATAATTCTACCCCATGTCTGTAACTTAGATCGAAGTACTAAAAGTCCTGGTGGCAATGGTTCACAGATAGTTGATAAAGATTTTCTCTCTTTTCCCCAAGCTGCCATTCCAGTTGGCATATGTTTCTTCATATGTTAAATATATGTCAATCCATAGTAAATGTAAGGCTTTGAGCTTTATTTTAACTTGTTCACACTTGTGGATTGTGTTTTTGAGACATCACAATAACTATTCCAAAAAAAAATTCTCCATTTGTTTGCTTTGCCTTACTGCTTGCTTCTATCTTGCCCCCAAAAATCCTTCCCTGCTCTTTTGCAAGCCCCTTTTGTCTGTTCAAAATGAATATTCCGTTTTATTAGATGTTCCATTGAATGTCCATGTTTTGAAAGCTAAATTCGCCCATGTTAGCTTCAATTATACTATTGTAAAAGTAGCTCTTAATACATGGATTGATCATGTGATCCCACAATTGTGTATTTGTGTCAATATTTAATCTGAAGTTTTCATAGTCGCTCTTTCTTTCTCTTTCTCTCTTATTTTTAAAGACACCTACGCCTTGGTTGGGGGTGGGGGTAAATGTTTCGTTTTATTTTGCAAGGTTTGGGAGAATGTACTGTATAATGTAATATATTTGGAGGGAAATTATCAGACATCATGTTATATGTTTGATTAAATTTTGTATGAATTAAGGGAGGAGGAAAATGATTCCAAACATAGCCTTAGTAACTCAGGAAATGTACAAGTTAATGGGGGCATCAAAATTAGCTTTTAATTTTATGGCCTTTCTGTTTTCCCCCTTAGCAGAATTCTTCATTTTTATCACCAAAATTTGAGTGTTGATGACCTTCCACATCTTTGTCAAGCTTTTACCATTAGTTCTTATCTTCATGTTTTCAGAGCTAAACTAAGTTGTTGATATTTTCTTATCTTCAGATCCTATTGAAAGTATAAGTTCACTGAATTTTAGGAATCTAAATTTGTCATCGAATAGGCTTTCGGGTCCCTTACCTGCCAGGTAGGGCATTGTGCCATCATCGATCTCAGTAATAACATGTTCTCAGGAACCCTATCCAGAACTCAGAGCTGGGGAAATTACATCGAAAGTTATCGAATTAAGCTCTAATCAATTGACCGGATATTTACCAAACCAAACATCTCAGTTCTTGAGGCTTACTTCATTAAGAATCTCCAACAACTCACTAGAAGGCGGTCTTCCAGCTTTGCTCGGAACATATCCCAAACTCAAAGTGATCGATTTTAGCCTTAACAAGTTGAGTGGTCTCCTCCTTCCTACCCTATTCAACTCGACAAAATTGATCGACATTAACTTGTCTTCGAACAACTTTTCTGGGACTATACCTACCGATCATGGTGACCCACAAAATTACGACCGCTATCTCCCAATCTTTCACATAATGCACTTAAAGGCCGATTGTCCTCTAAATTGGGCCGGTTCAAGAGCATTGTATATCTCGACTTATCTAGCAACCTTTTTGAAGGTAGTATCCCAGGTGACCTTTCGGACACAATGACGGTATTCAATGTGTCTTACAATAATCTCTCTGGAGTTGTCCCCCAAAGCATGCAGAGATTCCCTTCTTCATCGTTCCGTCCTGGAAATTACATGCTCGTCCTCCCAATCGAGGCACCCTCACCAAAAGGTGGTAATAACTTAATTTTGAGAAGCCATGGTTCTCGGATAAAATCAGCAATGAGAGTTGCCCTTATTGCTGGCGTGGTAGGTGGTAGGTCTGTGATAGCTATACTGACTTTACTAATCTACTGCAGAGTCCATCAAGATGGAAGAAAGACAACCTCGACAGAAACTGGTGGAAAGAAAGGTAACCAGTAAGGGTGTGATTGCTTGTTTTTCGCTCATTTCTATTGGAAAGGATTTATGAAAAAGTTGTTTGGAAAATAAATTTTGAGAGTATGATTGGATAATGAGATGAAAATGTAAAGATGAAAGTTGATGTGATGGTTGTTTTGGTAAAATAGTGACATAATGTGATTGGTAATTGGAAAAGTAAGAGAGTGAATAATTTGTTTTGTGATATGAAAGTGAAATATGGTAGTTTATGTGATGTTTCTTAGTGAATTTATAGTTGATGTGGTTGATGATTGAAAAATGAGCGTGAGTGAATAGTGTATTTTCTATAAAAAAAATCACAAGCAATTGCAAGTTGGGACAAAAAAGTTTCTTTAGCAAAAATTTCACAATTTTTTTCAGGAGCAGTCACAGCCTAAGAAATATATTCGACATTTGATTGGTCATGTTTCTGTTGACAGTATGTAATTAATGACTGTTTCCCTATAGTTTTATCTTCCGGCGGATTTGAATCTGGCACTCAGCCTGGAAATGTCTCGTCAGCCGTGGGGGGGCCCAAATATGTTGTGGGCACAGAATCGACAGTAAAAACTGAAGTGGCATCTTCGCCTATAACAATGACATCATCTGGTAACACATCACCTGCCAAGCTTTTGCATCAATCTGAAAATCCAAGTGCACTGAGGGTGTGTTCACCAGACAAATTGGCAGGAGATTTACATCTTTTTGATAGCTCCTTGAAGTTCACTCCCGAAGAACTATTGTCTACTCCAGTAGAAGCTGTCAGTATGAGCTGCCATGGGGCATTGTATAAGGCTATGCTTTCATCTGGTTGTGTATTGGCAGTAAAATTGCTAAAAGAAGGAATAGTGGAAGGTAGAAAGGAGTTTGCTAGAGAAGCGAAGAAACTCGGCAATATTAGACATCCAAATTTAATTTCTCTTCAGGGATTCTATTGAGGTCCCAAGGAGCATGAGAAGCTAATCATATCAAAGTATATTGTTGCTCCACGTTTGGCACTCTATCTTTATGGTAAAAAACAGTCTGTGTTTTGTTTCCCAATAGCAACTATGTGCGGTTTTAGTTTTAGGGGTAATTACAAAAAAGATCCTTGAGGTTCAGTTTAGTTACAAAAAAAACAGTTATATTTCAAAATTATAAATACCCCCTTGACATATTCTTATATGTTACAAATTGCATCCTCACGAGGAGGTATTTGTTAAGTAAATGCAAACCTCAACGGAGTGTTTGTAATATCTTAAGGAGGTATTTATATTTTTGCAAGATAACTGGGCGTTGTGTAATTAGGCTAAACCTCATGTGTAGTTTTTGTAATTTACCCGTAGTTTTATATATTATCGCCTCCATTTGGATCGATGATTTGGAGCTAAGCCCCTTTGGTGGTGGATGGGGAGATGCACATTCTATAATTTCAAATCTATAATAACAAATCCATTAAGGTTGTTTGGATGAAGTCATTTATAACGGATTTCAAATCCTTGAAGCTATTTTTTGAGTCATTTTGAAGGATTCCAAATCCTTTTAGATGGAGTCATTTGAAATCCATCTCCCAATCAAATTCTCCCATCCAAAGGCAATCTCAAGGATCTTGTGGCTAGTTTGATATCCGATTGACATGTATTTTGCATGACTTTTGAGCTTAATCTTGGCTAGAATGTATTGATATGCGTGCATTATATGAGTAAATAGGGTTATATTCATGTTTTGTGGAAAAGGATTACGTTTTGCTCGTTTTGTAGGAAATTATCGATAATTATAGCATTTTGGCAACAATTCGGAGCATTGCAACCGCCAATAATTGATGTGGAGTACGAAGTTTGGAGTCGAGTCGAGAAGAAGTCGGACAAACTGGGCAAAAAACGGAAGAAAACGGCCGAGTACGAGTTGCTACGGTGAGCACGGGCAGGCAGCCGTGCCATACAAAGACGCCCGTGCTCAACCTGTTTTCGTGCCACAAGGTTCGACATGTAGCACGGGCAGCCCGTGCCAAACAGCACGGCCCGTGCTCCCCTCTGTGATCTGAACAAGTTGTGTGGCTACCAGCACGGGCTGGGCGTGCCATATGGCACGGCCCGTGCTCCTCTGCGGGAAAAATAGAGTTTGATTCGTTTTCAACTAGGTTTTGACCCAAACAAAGTACAAATAGACCCGGGGCGGCCACAAATAAGGGGACACTGATTTTTGCCCTAGAAACCAGAGAGAAGAGCAGTTTTCCACCGGAAACTTCGAGAGATCGATCAAGACCGCAACCACACCTTCGAGGATTGGAGATAGATCGAGAGATTGTCATCGTCCCCTAGTTCACTCATTCCATCGTATCGTTATTTCAATTAGTTAGATTTTTATTATGAATAATTTGTCTATGAATTGTTTATCTTCGATGTCTACCTAAACACTTTGTGATTCCCGGGTTTGGGAGTAGGTTAATAAATACTTTTATTTGATGATTAATAATAATTGAAGTTAATGTTTTCTTCCTCTATTCAAGTACTTTGCTTTAATTCCTGTTTTATCAAAAGGCCTTTGATTTAAACTTGTTTGATGTATTGATTCATAATTATAACCGATGAGTTTCAATACTAGATCTTGAGTACTTGACACAAATAGATTTCATGATTGAGAAGTCTGTGAATATTTGTGAGACCTTATAATCTTTTGAACTTTTGGGAGTTGGATATCTCATGTTGAGTAGAGATGCTAGCATAGATATTCCAATCAACGCTTTTACATACATCTCGAGAGAGAGGGTAAATTACTTTGGTGATTGGTCTATAGAGAAGAATATGTTTAACCTTGGTTTGATTAATCTGATAATAAAAGGGGGATATTAACTGAAACCATAACCCAGGAATCCATCCATCCATACTTGATCTTTCAATCAATCTTTGCTTTGTTATTTTAGGATTAATTTCTGCTTTAGTATCAACAAAACCAATCCATCACAGTTCGATCGTTTAGATAAAAATAAGGCTATTATAATCCAATACTTAGTACATTAATTTATTAATCCCTGTGGATTCGACCTTGCTAACCCTATTTTATATAATGCATCGTACACTTGCGGTGAAGCTAAAAAATAGGCGAACAAGTTTTTTCCCTATAGTTTTATCTTCCGGCGGATTTGAATTTGGCACTCAGCCTGGAAATGTCTCGTCAGCCGTGGGGGGGCCCAAATATGTCGTGGGCACAGAATCGAGAGTAAAAACTGAAGTGGCATCTTCGCCTATAACAATGACATCATCTGGTAACACATCACCTGCCAAACTTTTGCATCAATCTGAAAATCCAAGTGCACTGAGGGTGTGTTCACCAGACAAATTGGCAGGAGATTTACATCTTTTTGATAGCTCCTTGAAGTTCATTCCCAAAGAACTATCGTCTACTCCAGTAGAAGCTGTCGGTATGAGCTGCCATGGGGCACTGTATAAGGCTATGCTTTCATCTGGTTATGTATTGGCAGTAAAATTGCTAAAAGAAGGAATAGTGGAAGGTAGAAAGAAGTTTGCTAGAGAAGCGAAGAAACTCAGCAATATTAGACATCCAAATTTAAGTTCTCTTCCGGGATTCTATTGGGGTCCCAAGGAGCATGAGAAGCTAATCATATCAAAGTATATTGTTGCTCCACGTTTGGCACTCTATCTTCATGTTAAAAAACAGTCTGTGTTTTGTTTCCCAATAGCAACTATGTGCGGTTTTAGTTTTAGGGTTAATTACAAAAATGATCCTTGAGGTTCAGTTTAGTTACAAAAAAACAGTTATCTTTCAAAATTATAAATACCCCCTTGACATATTCTTATATGTTACAAATTGCATCCTCACGAGGAGGTATTTGTTAAGTAAATACAAACCTCAACGGAGTGTTTGTAATATCTTAAGGTATTTATAATTTTGCAAGATAACTGGGCGTTGTGTAATTAGGCTGAACCTCAGGTATAGTTTTTGTAATTTACCCGTAGTTTTATATAATCTCATGCTCCATTTGGATCGATGATTTGGAGCTAAGGATTTCAAATCTATAATAACAAATCCATTAAGGTTGTTTGGATGAAGTCATTTATAACGGATTTCAAATCCTTGGAATCTATTTTTTTGAGTCATTTTGAAGGATTCCAAATCCTTCTTAGATGGAGTCATTTGAAATCCATCTCCCAATCCAAATTCTCCCATCCAAAGGCAATCTCAAGGTTCTTGTGGCTAGTTTGATATCCTGGTACGTATTTCAGTATGATGGCAATCTAGGGTCAGCTCCATTTGTTCATATTTTGAGCTATTTTTTTAGTCATTGTGTTGCATTTGGATTGAAAATTTTTGGATTTTGAGGGGAGGATTTGGGAAAATAATTTCATATGACTCCATATAAGATGGTAGAAATCTACCACATTTATTTCAAAAAGAGCCTAAAATAGGAGCTTCTGGATTTGAAATCCGTTGTATAATTATCTTATCCAAACAAGCTCAATTGATTTGCTATTATAGATTTAAAATGCTTTAGCCTTAGATCCATCAATCTAAATGAAGCCTTAGATCATTTTGTTGAAGGTAGCCAAATTTATTCGCGTAGATACGCCGTAAAAGGCCTCAGGTTCTCAAAATGTAAACCAAACTAGACTAGTACATGTATCGTTAATTTTTTGATATCTTGATTTTCCTGGCAGCTCAATGAAGAACTGCTCATTGTATAAAAACAACAGTAATTGTTATATTTTTTATGCACTTAATGGAAAGACGCATTTTGGATTTACATTCTCTGGAATTTACAATGCACGCTTATGTGATCTGCAGGCCAGATCCAAGAACACTCCCTCCATTGTCTCTCGCTGACAGGCTGAAAATCGCGCTCGATGTGGCTTGTTGTCTTACTTACCTACACACAGAAAGTGCCATACCTCATAGCAACTTGAAATCCACTAACATTTTGATTGAAATCCCTAACATAAACGTGCTCTTGATCAATTACAATCTCCACCGGTTACTAACATCAGCAGGCACAGCCGAGCAGGTTTTGAATGTTGGTGCTCTCGGCTACTTGCCTCCAGAATTTACAAGTACGAGTAAACATTGCCCATCACTAAAGAGTGATGTGTATGCTTTTGGGGTTATTCTGTTGGAACTTTTGACAGGAAGAAGTTCTGCCGACATTATTCCTGGGAATCCAAAGTTATGGATTTATCCGAATGGGTGAGCTTGATGGCTGCTGAAAATCGTGCCATTGAGTGCTTTGATTTGCAGATTTTAGGCACGCGAAGTACAGAGAGACTTCCAAAAGGGCTTGAAGCCATGCTTCATATTGCTCTCAAATGCATCCTTCCAGCTTCCGAACGGCCCGACATGAAAATGATTTTCGAAGAGCTTTCTTCTTTAGTCTTGTGATGGCCTCAGAAAGAAAAGGACATAAGGTTTGGGTATAGAAATTTTGTGATTATATTTTGTAGTTCTGTAGCTGAAATTTATTTTTGAGTTGGGAGATCAAGATATTCTTGTACATTGTTACTTTTTCATTCTTTCAGTCCTCATGAAATGCAATTTCAGTACATTGCTTGTGCTGTGACAAAATCGTGCTTCAACTTGCTGATTTATTCAGCATATTATGGCTTGTTGGTTGTGTTATCATAGTTCAGTACTTCAGTTGGTGATATTAGTAAAATTAAAATAAAAAGTAAAATTTGAAAATTTAATTTTTGTATGAGTTCCTAACCAAAAGCTCTAAATCATCAACTCAAGGGAGAATTTAGTTTTTCTTTTTATTTGTTTTTTAAGAAAAAACTTGAGATAGTCTGAAAGTGTTGCAACTTAACATTTTTAAATACAAAATATTTCATATCTGATCTAAAGTTAGATACTTGTGTAAATTTTGATTTTGAGTTTAATTCTTTATGATTTCTTCCTTTTTTTCCTCCTTACTCAAATGTGGAAATACAATTTGAATAAAAAAAAGTAAAGTTTATTATTTAAGTTTGTGGGCAAATGAGTATGGCCTAACTAAATACTCACAAACATTTAAGAGATGTCATATGTTAGTCTGACATAAAATAGTTCGAAAATGATTTTAAATAATAAATCGTTGTGTGGTTTCATGAAACATTAATAAGTGCAAGACAAATAAGGCAAGTAGTCCCCTACATGAGGAACTGTCTCAAAAGTTTGACAGAATATGTCGATTGCTTATGATTGTTTTTGGGAAATACTAGTATAAAATGCCATAAAATTGAATACAAAATAAAAAATTGAACAAAAAATAGGCAATGTGAATCTCATTTTATATCTTTTGTTATCAAGATTAAGAGAAAAATAATAACAATGGTGATAAATTAAAGTAGTTACTGAAATTCTTTATATGAATATGATTGGGATAGAAAATTAGCTATTATGAGTATTTTAAGTGCGAGAGGAAAAGAAAAGTGAGCTACGTTTGAAGAGAATTGAAATTTTTTAAAAAAAAAAATCCACAAACAATCACACATTTCACAAAATTTCCGTTCAAAGATGAAACTTTGGAGAATATTTGACAGGCAATCACAGCCTAAGTATCTACTTAGTTTACAACTTAAGATATATTATTTCTCCATTTTCACAAGTTATTTCTCGACCGAAGGACAATTTGTTTGGCCTACAAAAAAAATTGAAGATAATAGTCCAAAATAAGGACTATCTACAATGCTCATATGAAGAATAAATTTATCAAGCATGAGGGTCAATCACAGATGCAACAGCTTATATGGAAACTGAAGGAGCATGGATATTTCTATAATCATAGGCGTTGTGAGATGACTAACGTTGTGAATGATATATTCTTTGCTCACCCAACATACATAGAGTTTGTTGCGTGTTTTTTCATGTATCATCTTTACGGCTACACCTACAAGACAAACAAGTATAAATTACATTTGTTAGAGATTATTGGTGTGACATTGACCCATATGGCATTCTTTGTTGCAGTCGCTTATTTGGAGTGTGAGTGAGAAGACAACTACAAAAAGGGCTTCCACAATCTTAAAATCCTTGATGGACTTGTCCTATCTTCCAAGTGTTACTGACAGAGAAACGACTTTAATGAATACAATTGAGAGAACATTTCCCAATTGAGTCATTTCGTTTGTCGATGGTACATTAATAGGAACATTATGGCGAATTGCAAGAAAATGTTTGGCACGAAAGAGAAATGGGCATTTTTTATGCTGTAATCACATTTATTTGTCATCGTAGATACCGAGTCTTCATTTTACGACTTAAATAGGAGGTTCCAGCCAGAAATCATAGAATATGTAAATGTCGTACAATATGCAATGGAACAATGGGTTGGGTTGTACAAGGAAAATTTTGTGTCTACTTGGACGATAATGTCATGCATTTTGACAACACCATAACAAACAAATGATTCATTTTAATGTCCCCATCATTGTTTTCTATATTTTGTCATATATATACCTGAAATTCTTAGTGATTGCATTTTATTTTAGGGCAGAGAATAACCATGCAGCGCTGAAAAAATAGCTTGCATCGAGTCTGGGTAACTTTAAGACATGTTGTGGTTATATTCACACCCTCCTTGGGACACCACTTAATGCTATCAAACAGTTATTTGAGAAGAGAAAAAATATAGTCATACATAAATATAAATCAGTTGTATTCATGTCACTGCAAGCATGGTGTCTATGCATGCGATGAATATGATATATGTAACTGAGATTAGTGTGGACTCTTTTTGTGGGTGTGTAGTGAGAAAGACGTGCAAACTCACCTATGCTCATGAGCTTTTCGAATATGTGAGATTGGAGTAGCCAATTTTCCTTGATTAGATTGATGCATTTTGGAGAAAATTAGATATATTACCGTGTAAAGGAGATGATATTGGTGTTTGGCACCAAATTGAGACTCGATGAACTCAGTGTATAGGTGATTTCACACCAAATTCGAACAAGCACCAGAAGCAGAGAGGTTGTTAATGTCGAATATATTGATGGAGATTGCGAATCCAACAACTACCTCACTAATTGAGCCTAAAATCTAGACTCGCATTTGTGGTCGTTCTAAGTCTGCAAAAGCAAAATAGTCCAGATCAACCAAACGTGACCCGAGTAATTTTGAGTATGTGAAGTATATTAAAGATAGATGCTCGCCATGTGAGGAAGCAATATATGATGTTGGTCCATCGAATCAACCTCATATGTTCACTTTGTTATGTTTGGTGTGTTCTTGTTGTTTTATAGGTTACAGTGAGAAAATGGCTCAAAAACGGCTCTCAAAGGCATCACGGGCGAAAATGGATGGAGGAAGAATGAAGATGACATTCAACGACAACCCAGTGCATGCGTGCGCGCATGCGGGAGCATTCACACAGGACCAAATAGGTCGCAGGACACGTGGGCGCGTGCACTAGCCAGCACCAAATATGCGTGGGCGCACACTAGGGCAGGGGACTTACCGCACGGTCGCGTGTCGAGACAAAATTTTGACAATTTTTTGAAGTTATTTTCCTTTTTTGGGACTCTTCCCCTTTGTTTAGGATTCTAGGCTTATAAGTAATACAAGAGGAGCCCTTTGTTTTGAACTTTTGACACTTTAGCATATTTTAGACCTTATTTTTCTACGTCTTTCATCCATTGGAGTTTGGCGAATTGTTTTGCTTATCCACCAATGTGGCTTAATAAAAGCGTAATTTTTCTTTGTGCGTCTTGTCTTCTATCGATTATTTGGAAAAACTATTATGGCATGATGGTGTTTATGATTATATTTTTTCCTTTGATTGATGTGATGATTCCATCACCAAGAATAAGCTAAATTCCATGTTCTAGGATTAGGATGAATTAATTCAAACGAACAAGTATGTATGTTAATTAATTGATTGTGCATTTCTTGGTTGGTTTGTTTTATTTTGGAATTGATTGCATGATCAACATTTGATTCTCATGAGGGATTAATTGAGATCGAGAGATAAGATTAATCCCGTGCTAAATTCAAGTAGGAAGATAAATATGAATTAGAGATGTATTATTTGTCTTGATTAATTGATTAGGTTTATTGAGTTCATTTGAATTTAATCTGTGAATATGTGAGTAATCAGATTTAGATCTAGGTTAGGTCCATTTTTCTTTGTCGTTAATCGCATTATTAGATGATTAATGTTTTGCTTGTGAATTTGATGATACGATTCTAAAATCCTAGACATTATTTTCCATATCTTTCCCTCGTGTTTTGACTTGCTAAGTGGTAATTGGGTTACTTCTGTTTACTTTTTCGTTCATAGATACGATTCTCAAAATTGAGTTAGAGTGTTTAGATTTTAAATTGCAAACTAAGTTTTTCGAGAGAGACGAATCTGGTTAACTAATCACCCTACAATTGATCTCGTACTCTTGCGAGGATTGATAGATTTAATTTAAGGGTTTAGCAGTTGAACAAAATTTTCATCCTGGTGGATCACTACATTAGCCAATTCAGGCTTACAATGCGGTACAAGTACGCATCAATATGATGTAACATAGGATTCATGTTATTTTATCAAGAGCAAACAAATAACATGATCAAATGAAAAACAACCCAAGATTGTGTTACATCAGAATCCATATCATGGTTCAGGTTCTCAATCTCTTTAAAGAAAGTGGGGCACATCGTGCAAAGCTCGTAGCCGGCATTGCGCCTGAGATATAAAAAGTCGTGTTAAAATCTAACATTAATGATAGTTTATTTTAATTCATAGACTGGACATTTGATTTAACTCACTCATTATTACTCGGTAAAAATTGTATGTAATTAGCATCGGTCACATCCTTCCTACGCCACTTATCTGCCATGAAAAGGATACAAAGATACTTAGACAACATTCTCGGTCGAACAACATGCAGAGAGGATGTCTTATCCCCTATATACGAGGCTGGTGTATGATGTCATGGTACACCATGCACGGCTAAAGGTGCATGTGCATCAGGGGAGGAGGCCTAATCTACAGTCGGTGGAGAAGTGGGGAAAACAGTAGCAGTTGATTGCCTAGGATTTTCTGTAGAATGTGCCTTGGTATGCAAATAATCTGATGTAGGCGGGGGGCACGAGAACCCTGTACAAGAAAACCAAACTTTATTCAATTGAAGTATCTAATGAGATGGACACAGTAAATGTGATATACAAACATAAGATGTATTTTGCGTCGTGTGGCCGAGGCTGAGGGTCGGGTCTTTCATACAATGGCAGGTTGTATAAGGATCTTCACAACCTGTCGCACCAAAGCTGACACCACCTGCTGCACCAAAGTCGACACCTCAGGTCGCACCAAAGCCTGTGTACATGCCGCACCAAAGTCGGCATCTTTTGCCCAACCAAAGCCAACACCAATGCCTCTACCTCACCCAAGGTCAACGTAGGCGGCTCCGATGAATTGTCATAAAGCACTAAAGCAAGTTACCCAACTAATCCAAATATTAGTGCGAAAATAAAAAAAAATATCACATTCGAAATTACATCTACTTTCATTGTTTAAGCTTGTTCTGTTGCCATCTCTGGTTGCCAAGATTTCAATGGGGGTGGTGGCACTTCATTGTCATCCTCCTCAATCACAAGCCTTCGTCTATGGTAGGTTAAGAAGTCACGAGCCATGATCGGATATTCAATGCCACAGTAGCAGTGGGTGTGTTTTGGTGGGTGTATGTATTGGGGATGTATGATTTGGGGAACTTTGGGGGTGTATTTGGGGGGAAAACAATGAAAGAGTAAAATAAAAAAATTATGGAGAGTGTGTGTAATAAATATGTTATGTTTTAAAAAGGGGGTAGGGGTGGGTACTTAGTAATTGGGTGTACTTAAAGATTTTGAGGGTGCAAAGGCGTCGTGGTATGGCCATATCAAATGCGAGAATCCACAAGAACCTGCCAAATGAGGTATGGATTCGTATGCCCACACCTACGAAAAATAAAACAAAAATAGTTAAAATATATAATAAAAAATAAAATAATATAAATAAATGTAAATATAAAATATCACATACCAAGAATTCTCGAATAAATCCATAAACACTTTTATAGTGCACACTTGAATTTTGTCCGTTGAAGAGATAGGCTAGTTTCAAATGTCACTTTGTGTTCGTTGGCTTATGTTTTCTTGGCCTGCAGCCCTTGTGAAGTTGACCTTCCTCGTATTAATTGGCTCTTCAGCTTTGCAGGTTCTGGCACAAGATGCAGTGTTTCCTATTGGCTCATTCCTTTTGCATATTTCTGGGCCAAACACTTTAAGACCTGGCAAATTTACATATTACTATATCGAGTAATATTCTTGACTTTATTCCAACGGATCTAAGTCAGTTGTCTTAACTTGACTCTTTGCCTTTTACCCCAGGTGACTTCAGTCTGCTTCAATCATAGGATTGACTCAACTATCACTTCAACTGATAGACTTGGCTCTTTAAGTTGACTTGACTGACACTTCTCATAGATGTTCCTCAGCTGACTCTTCTTCAGTCGAGTCCTTGACTTCCTTCTAGGCCATACTCACCGACACACATCTTCATTCGATCCACATTCCACTTCTTGTAATCTTGACTTAGCTGATTTCACTCACCTCTTCCAGTCCTATCTATTACAATACAGAATTATAAGGAAAATGGGGTGCCAACTTCCTAGTCTAAGTTTTACATGGTATCGTCATCTTGGGGCCACGTATTCCTTACTGGACTTGGTGATGAATTTTGAAGTAATACACTAACTAACCATGACAAAAATGGATAGGGAATGTTGAATATACGCGAGATGGTATCGGAGAACTTGCATTCTTGTTCAAACTTTTGTAGATGCTTGCGAAAACAGGAGATGCAAGGCCCATTGTTCACCCACTTGCCATGATTCCCACCATCTTGAAGGTGTTGTGGGGTATCATGTTGATATCGTTGTTGGGAAGAACAAACACGCATAGCCAACATGATAGGAATGCATCCAAGTATATTTCTTCTCTCAAGCTCTCTTTGATGTTGATCTTTGAAAAAGAAGCCTTCTCCACGGGAGACCTTTCTCCATGTATGTCTAAGTTGCCAAGTAGGTTGTATATAGGTCGATTTGGGGAAACTGACTTTTTTCTTCTCTTTTCATGGAGAAGGTTTGTTGTACTTTGTCAATTTTTTAAAACAAAATCTAATCCACTCACTAATGGGCACTTCAGAAGATTAGCCATCATTTACAGTTCTTCAAAGATGATGATAAGCTTGAAGTAAGTAGTCGCAAGAACGAGCGATAAATGTACTTGCCGCCTCATCAAAGCCTATGAGTTCTTGGCACATGGAACGACTCCATTGTAGAGGGATCCAACCATGGGCAAACCCACCAAAGTGTGCAAATCCCACAAAGAAATGGAGAGCTCTCCAAAGAAAGCCGACAAAATATTGGTAGATGGACACCATGCCTCGCAAAACGTCTTCATTTTGTTAGAAATAATGTAGTGTGTGAATAGCGAAACATACACCGTGTCATATATTTCACCTTATTTGAAGACTATTCTTTCAATGACTAAGGATGTCTTTGGTCCACCCCCAATAGCCTTTGAGATAGTGAAACTCGCCAGCGAATTTGATGTCATCTCCCCACTTGGCTTGTCCTTCAATGATGTTATGACCCAATGTTGGCAATGGAGTCAACTCGATCAATTGTTGGTGATGAGTTGCTTGCAAAGTTCTCTTTGGAAATCTTGTTTGAATGAATATCCATTGATCACTCCTTTAAGTAAGACAAATTCGTCAATCTTGGCCATGGAGTCGCATATCATCCAACAACGGAATTAAAAATTGCCAAAATCGTGCCTCTATCAATGGATTGACTTTCATCATCAAGAATTACCCAGTGTCGGATGTCGGATAGAAGAAGAATTGTCTCTGAAGAATACTATTGTGAACACTATCCAAATACAATTGAAGAAAATAAAAAATAAAAAGCATTATTAAGAATGTGTTTGCATATCGAAACTTAAAAATAAATTAGTCAAATAGAATTTTATCTTCTTCTATTTTCTGTTGACGCTGGACGCAAGTAAGCTTTGCAACTCTTTTTTTTATGGATTCAAAAAAAAAATTAATTAACTCGGATCACATAGTATCACTAAATTGATCATTTTTTTAAAGGGGGAAAGAGAAAATGAGCTGTCAGGGGAGAGAAGGGGATAAGATTTGAACCTAAATCTACTCGCCCAGTAACACGCAATTTGATTACTTGGGCTACATCCGAATCCCCGAATTGATCGATTTTCACCGAGTATTGAAACTAACTTATTTTCAGCCAGTACCATGGCCAGTTGTCAACTAAGCTATTAGCAAATGGTAAATGATATCGATGGGCATAAAAGTCCACTTAAGCAAGCTCAACAATAAGTGGATCTGTGTGTTTTGACCCAATAGAGTAAAACCATAAAATCAAGAAATGCCAGAGCTCTGGACCATTGGCTGGTAATGTGTAACATTGTAAATTAGGTTACAATATTATTGATTGGATTGATTGGATATATAACATCATTGCATCCGAATCCGACCGGAGAAAAGCACATTAATTAGCCTTGAATAATATTATGGCCTTGAATAATATTATGACCGGAGAAAAGCACATTAATCTCCCGTGTTTGACGCAAATCCAAAAATATGTTGGTCGTTTGTTTTCCCTCAAAAACTGTTAATGGCCCAATTTATTTGGATCAAAATTAATTGCATATTGGAATTGTTTGCAAAATCTTGGTAGGGCAACAAACACGTCAATAAAGTGGAGTATATATTTATATTATTTTAAATTTAATCACATGATCAAAAAATGAATGGAGTTTTTGCTAAAGTGAAATGTCCCATACTGCTAGTCTGCCACAAGAGTTAAAAAATTCTTAATTTCTTGTCCTAATAGATTTTGTTTTCTAGTAATCATCTATATATATATATATATATATATAAAAACAAACCCCTTTCTAATTCTGTTTTCCCGCCTAAACACCTATTTCTAAAAAATATTTTAGTGGTTTTTTATAAAAGTTGACCAATTTGTCTTATTTTCGGTATATTATCATCCGATTTTTTTGATTTGTTAAGTTTGACCTTTTAAATAATTGTTTGTACCAATTTATGAGATTGACAACAATAACAAATGTTAAATTTGGTATTTAAAAGATTCGCAGATCCAAAAATTGTTAATTGAAAGTTGATTTCTAATATTAAAACCATCTGATACGTTTATTTCTTGCAGTTTTTATTTCGAAAAAAAGAACATATTTATAGTCATATTTGTTAATTCTAGAAAGTATCAAACACTTTTTGAATATGGAAAGAAATCGTTGAATATGGACTTTTTTCAAATTTAAAGAATTTAAATAGATATCAATTTATATTGTAAAAAATTTGAGGCCAATTTAACAGTGTTCTATTTTTGCAGAAAATTGTTTAATTTGGTAATATATTCGATGAGAATATCAGTAGATGTATGAAATCCCACAACTCGGAATTTATCAATTGCATTCATAACTATCTTTGGTAAAAATTGTGCAAGTAAAAACAGTAATAAAAATCTAACCACAAATATTTTTCTCCAATTTCCTTACAACAACACTCCATCAACAATATAAATACTGCACCATAGCAGTCCAAAAAATTACAGCAAATCAAAAACTCTCTGCAAACCCTTTTTTCATTCAGCAAATAATCGAACAGCAGAAATAGACATGGCACCATTCGTTACTCTTATTCGCGACCTCAACAATACCCAACAATTGTGAGTTGTCAAACTGAGACTTATTCGACTATACGAGAAGCCCTCTTTCACGGTTAAAAATGTCATTGGTACACTAGAATGTGTTTTCCATGACATTGTGGTAAGTAATTTTGAATTCCTTATTGTCTTTTTATTTTCAGTTTTAAGTACTCAAATATTTATGATTAAAATTTATTTTACTGAAATCTATTACAGGGTGACCGCATTCATGCCACCATAAGGAAATTTCAGATTGCTAATTTCAAAAAGCTGTTCAAAGAGGGACATGTCTATGTCATAAAGAATTTTCTGATAACAAAGCAAACGGACAAGTATAGAACACGTCCACAAAACATAAGATATTATTTTATGGCGAAACTCATGTATTTGAGATATTTGAGCAGTCTTTTCCAAGATTTATGTTTGATTTCCAGAATTTTGGTGATTTAGCTAATCCGGATAAGGTGGACGATACAATGTTGCTAGGTATATTTATTTTTTTTGCTTTATTTACTTTAAATTTTGTTCAATTATATATGAATTTTTTTGTTACTTTTTTTTTAGATGTGATGGGGAGAGTTGTTTCAATGCACAGTGCACAAAATAAGGACATTGATGGGAGGGTTACAAGATTCATCGAGATAACCTCGAAAATTTAGAGTAATTTTCTTATTATTTTCTCGCACACTTCATTTTAATGTAAAATAACCCTTACATTTCTATAGGAATAGCGCCTTTCGTGTACACTTTGGGAAGATTACGTAGAACAAATTCTTCCTCATTTGGAGAACAACATATCCGACCTGTTGTTGTGATTCTACAAATTGGGCGTGCCAAAGTTTTTAAAGGTATCTCATTATTGAAATAATATATTCAACAAATATTTCGTTGTCCATCATAATTAAATTAATTAATTTTTTGATTAATTTTTAAACGAGAACAAGTGAAGGTGTCTAACAAACCTATTATGTTACAAAGCTTATTGTTAATGAAGCCATTGAGGAAATTGAAGATTTTAAGAGAAGGTTTGTGTGAATAAATATTATTCATTATATTTAATCATTTATTAAATTGTTATTGATTATTATTTTACTATTTCAGTCTTCTGGCCAGAAATAATCCAACATTTTCGATAGCCATGTTTCAAATCCACGGTCTACAAGTGTGTTGGAGGATCTAGAACTCCAAAGTTCACATTGAAGCCGCAAGAACATCTATATGCAAATGATGTTGTAATTTATTTACAATTTTTATAATTTTTAAGTCTTTTTTAATAATTATTTTAATCTTTTAATCTTTTAATTTTTTAATTTGTATTATTGTATAGGCCGGTAGTTTTTGGATTTGTGCGAGAATTATTGGTATCTCGGATGAATGGTGGTACATATCTTGCACACGATGTACCAAAAAACTGCATCCAGCTGTTGATCAGCTTTACTGCATCAAATGTGATCAATTGCAGGAAACTGGGCGTATACGGTAATTTTTTAATGTTCATTACAATTGAAATTATAAAATTAAATTGCTTTTAATGGTTTTTCTAATTTCTAATTTTAATTTTTCATTTTTTTATGTTAATAGATATATGATAAACTTTCAAGTGGTTGATGAATCTGCAAGTGCCACATTGCTTTGTTGGGATAGAGAGTGTGAGATGTCGATAGGGAAATCTTGTGTGGATTTAAGGAATGAAATTGTTCAGGTTTGTAATTTTCAAAAAGATTAGCTATTTAATCCATATATCCAAATATTATCTATATATATAATTTAAACTTGTATTATTCTGTATTTATTTAGAAAGAGGAAGGTGGCAGTAATTCAGCGGGTGAGTTGGCCCCGATTTGAAAGTTCAAATTGGCAAGATAATCCTTTTCAAAGTACAAATTAAAGAGGAACAGCTCTGGAATTATGCCAGAGCTTTTTCAGTGGTTAAGTTGACAGCGGATCAAGATTTGGTTTGGAAATATGGAGCTACTTCTCTTGAGAGTCATGTAATTGTTAGATATTAACTACCAAACATATAATTATTTAATTTTTTTGGTTTTTTTACAAAATTTATTTTATATTTTGAAGGAATCGGACTACTTATCAAAACTTCAAGGAGAAGAACTTCGTCATGAAAATGTAAGAATCTGATCTTTTAGTTTTTTTTATATGTATATTGATTTTTAAATTCTAAAATTGGTTATTTTGTGTTCATAGGAGTTAGATGAGAGTTCATCGGGGGAGAAAGTTAGCACACCTAGCAAGCTTCTTGGCAAACATAATCGGTCCGATGCGTCACCACTTGCAAAGAGGGCTTTGAATGAGCAATTTTCATCTTCAACAACGAGCATGAAGATGAAAAGCATTATAAAGAAGGAAAATGATTAGATAGATAGTGAATAGCAATTTTGTCTTAAATATAGTTTTAGATTATTGGTTATTTAAAAAACAAATTATAGGAGTTGGGTATTTTGTTACAATTTATTTCAGTTCAGATTTCTATTTGCATGGTTTCAGTACTATTAATAGAAGTTTCTTTTCATTTGCCTATTCAATTTTCTTATTGCTGAATTTATAAGCTTCTATTAGTTTTATTTTAATTTTAATGTTTTTAACTATTAACCTTCAATTTCATTATATACTTTAATAAGTTATTGTGATAATGAAAACTGAAGTACTATTAAGTATTGAAATTAAAAATACCTATTAGTCTTATATTTTTTCGAGACTGATCACAATCTCTCATTAAATAATTAATTTTCAAAGACAATTTTAATGTGTGTTTGTTATATTTTAATGAATATATTATAACAATATTTTTAATAATATTTTTATTTTACATTCGATGTATTCATTGATTTTGTTTTTTCATTTGATATTATCGCCAATCCATTTTGCAAATGGACATTGCAAATGCGACTTTGTTGAGATTTTCTATATTATTGGGATTTAGGTATTGTTTTTTTAAAAAAAAATTATTTTGTATTTCATTCTATTGAATTTTACAATTACTCTTTTAAATTGGTTAAGACTTATTTTTCATTTTAATTTTACTATTAAGTCATGCATTTGTAATTGTTACAGGAATGCTGGAATAAAAATAAACATGTAAACTAGTACAACATACAATCAGACTAATAAAAATTGTAAATAAACACATTAATCATCCTTTGAGAACCCAACAGGATTACACTACTCTCTAAGAGCAGGGTCAAGAGGGTTTTTTCCTCAAAGTTCAATATAGATAACAATTCAAACATAAAACACAATCAGCAATTAAATTAGAGCCATACCGATCACGTGTGATTAAAACAATAACAGACATGTATTAACTACAAACTAAAATTGTTGTAAGATTTAATATACTATTCCAGTAGATTAATTAAGATATTTGAACTCCCAAGAAACACATTTGTTCTAAAAGTAACAAATCGAATTATATAATACAGACAATTTTAAAATATCTTAATACCATACTTGTCATTTTAAAACGACTTAGTGTATCAAAAGATATTTCATGCAATCATCACTTTATGGACATTTATTTTATCCAACTATATAACAAATATAAGATTCTCTTTTGACTAAATAGTTAATTCAAATTGTGATTTTATAAACATTTAAAAAAAATATTTCAATCGTACACCCTGTGATGTTTAGAAATTAAAAAATTACCTACATTGAAAGATACTATTTAACATATCACAAACATTCCATATATACGCATCCACTGTCTATATAAACCATTTCATTCATGCCAAACGGATTTGCGAAAAAACACACAATATCTCAACACATCAAATAGTTCTTCATTATAAACTCAAATTCTCCTAGCCATAACGATGAGAAAGCTAACAGACACTCTGTTATTGGAATTAAGAGAAATAGGAACTCGAGAACATGAAAAGGGTATGTTGCTTCTATATATTTTATATATTGTAAACAAATAGTTGTAATTATTTATCACAATTGTATTTCATGTTACGAAATGTCATTGTTTTCTCATCATTATATTCAAGATTTATTTCGATACCTATCCCTATCCCTGTAATATGTACGGTTCTTAACAAATAGGTTTTTCATCTTTTTGTAAAGTTTTTGTTTATTTTTTCTGTATTTTATCTGAGTTACAGGATACATATCTATCTATTCTATGTTCATACAGCTGACTATATTCGTATACTCCAAAGTTATTATGATATTCAAACTACAAAATGAGAATAAAAAATGAGGATTACCTTAAATGTTTCTGAATCACCAAATAACCTGTTGTAAAATTTCCCCTGCCCACAAGAAATAACAAAGTCAGAATTGATCATATAAAAGTAAATGTAAATTAAAACTTAAAATGAATATTATTGCAATACTTATCTTTTTGGTTGCTGATAGTGAAACTCTGTTCCATACACCAAATTTGTTTCAACACCATAAATAAAACAATAAGGCAGTTAAAATAGACAAATTCTCCAACAGGATTCCAATACTTTCTGAGAGTATGGTCAAGTTGGTGATAACCTAAAAGTTTTGTCAAACTATATTTAGACAATTAGGATCTTAAAAATAATAAACCTGATAATTAAAAATTATTTTTCTTAATCTTCTTAGTATTTGTTTTTTAGATTTTGTAAGACTAACTAAATAAAATAATTATTTAAATAGTAGAAAAATATTTTTTATACTTAATTATTTTAATATTAGTAACAGGAGAAAAATATTTTATCATATTGGAGTTATATATCTTATAAAAAAAATATAATTCAGTTTTATAATCACAAAAAAAATGAAGAACTTTGGTTTTTATTTGTAAAAAAAACACTAGAAGCATAACGGTTAACATATCTGGTAAAATCATAAACAAAATACAAAAAACAAATAAAGTAAGTTTTAAGTCTTAAAAAAATATCCGGATTATTAGTTAAAATTTTCTACGAAATTAACATTACTAATATTTTAGTATATATTTTTTTTTGTAAAAAAAAAAAAGCAAAACATAGACTGTAACTGGTCTGTAAATAACATAAAGAAAATGAGAAAATAAATTAAAATTTCAGTATAAAAATAATATAGGAGATAATGGTTTGTATGTTATACATAAATACCATAAAGTAATTTTTAATAAATATATTAATTTTTTAAAAAAATAAGAACCTGAAAGATCTGTTAACCAAATATCGAAAAAGAATACAAAACAATCTAACACTTACTGTTTATCGCTCAGTACAAAAATAATTTTGGAGATAATCGTTTGTATTTTTACATAAATACCATAAAGTAATTTGTAATAAATATTTTTTTTGGTTAAAAAAATACGAAACAGAAAGATCTGTTAACCAAAGATCGAAAAAAAATACAAAAAATATAAGACTTACCGATTACAGCTCAAGACCATGAATGTTATGTAGTAAATCAGTTCTTAAAAATGGAAAACCGGTGAACCTCAAAATATCAGCAGATCTTCAAGCGTTTGGTATTTTTTGGCATTTTTGGTTCATTTTCATGTAAATCCCCAAAATATACATTAAAATCTGGCAGATCTACCCAACAACGTACAGATCCGTTAGAAAAAACATAAGATTTTTTTGGTTTACATATGAAAATGTTTGTAAATCGACAAAAACCGTGTGGCTATGAAGAAACCACCGGATTTTAGTCACTTACAAGGTAAATGTTCGAAAAACCATGTACAGAACCGATTAAAATGACCGAAAACCACCCAAAAAAGCCATCTCATGAACATTTACAGGTTTAATGTTGGAAACCCTAACTCGAAAATGAACGGAAAAAAATATTAAAACAAACCCAAAAAATGTACCATCTTCTAAAATTACACCCAGTCTTAAGTGGTATACATAGATTACCAAAAGATTGAGAGATTAGAGATGGGGGTGAGTTAAGTAACTCGGTTCATTTCGAAATGGAGAGAAATGACAGAGTAGAGATTAGGGTTTCACAAAGAGAGAGGTAGAGAGAGAGAGTGGTTTTTCTGGATAAGAGAGAGTGAGATGAATGAACAAGAACAAAATCGTGTTCTGCAATTCTCGAAATGAGGGTGGGTGGTTTGGGTGGGATGTGTTGTGGCCATCCGATTTCAAATCGGATGGCCAGCGTTTTTTTATTTTTTTTTTCGATTTTTGGGGATCATGCATTAAATCACCATCGTACACGTTGCCAACATTCTGGATCCTTCTACAAAATGTTGTTTGCACACATGGATAACTTTTGGCCGTCCGATCTTAGATCGGATGGCTGTCATTTTTTTATTTTTTTTTTCGTTTTTTTAATAAGAGAAATTGGTGTATTTGTGTGTAGAGTATGGGCTTTACAAAAGGATCAGAAATTTTTAAAAGGATTGGGCCTGTTCCAATTTTTTAAAATTGTATACCACTCAATACTATGTTTTAAAATATGGCCCAATATGAATTATTTTTTTGATGTTTATTATAAATAATAGCAATATTTTACATAAAATATAAAAAAAATAAATGATATACAAATAAAAATGTTAATTATTTTTATTTAATATTTCTTTTCAGTTCGAAAAATTTTTATTTTGGTAACAATGTTTGATTAAATTATTATCCAAAAATATTAATTTAATTAGAAGATCAATTTATTAAAATTAATTGTAAGATATATTATCTAAATTATCTAAATAAAATTTAGCTTCCAACATTATATATTTATACCTTTTAATATATTAGCTAATAATTATATTTTATTTTCATTGGTAATAAAATTAAATGATATGATTTATACAAAATCGAAAATTGTTTATATACTTATAAATATATTAGATGATAAATAAATATATAATAAATTTATATTATAAATAAGTATACAATTAGTTTGTTTTTTCGTTAATCAAAAATAAAAAATAAAAAATTATTTTTTGTTTTTATAATTTCATTAATTTTTGTAAATACATATGACTTATTTTTAATGATATCATGTGCACTTTAATTAATTATTGATCTTATTTTGTTTTCATCTATGCAGAAAATATGAGAAGCTCAAATTTGTCTATTTCTACCATGGATACGACAAGAGATTTGCAAAATTGCACTAAAAGACCATTATCAAACCATTCGCTTATTAACATCACAAATACATATCCTTCAATGTCAACAGTAATAGATGTGCAATCATCGTCGGGTTTGTGTACACTAGCTGGTTTACAAGGCTGTTATGGCACAAATATTAATACAGATAGTTATATCCCCAGTTCTGTCATTACAAATGGTACGTTCTTTTTTTTTAAATTATTAATTTTAATTATTTTGTAGTGTTTAATATTTAATAGAATTTAGTATTATGAATTACCAATATATTTTTTATAATATATTTTATTTCTTATTACTTTCAATTTGTTTATTTAAATTAATCTAATATAATGTTATTTCTTTTTCTCAGAAAACAGTCTGCTATCTTTAAAGATTGGTACAAATGTATCCAAACCATTTGAATTGCAGGGTCGTCAAGTGACATTGTTAATTCAATGCAAAAAACTGCATTTATTAACATCAGAAATGGTATATTTAGTTTTCAAATTTTTATTAGTTTGTATAAATTATGTAATTAAATTACATACTTTCATTTGGGGTGAATATATTTAAGTAAATTGGTTTTACAATTACAGGGACGTCGTCTTCAAAAACAATTTCAACATACAATAAAAACAAAAAGTGCAGAGGGGAGTCTTCAAGTAGGACTTTTGACTCGACAAAAATAATTGATCTAACATGTGAGGAATCTATGTGTGTGGATCTCATTTCTAACGGTACAACAATATTCGATGGCATTAAAAATGATTGCACCCATTATTCGTCAAATGGGACATCCGTAGTTGAAAAACAAGGTATGTATGTTATGAATTCAAGTTCGCGAGGAAATTATAAATTTAATAAATAAAATTCCACTTAATATATTTGTGTGATATCTGTGTCATTTATTTTTTGTAGAGTATTGGGATATTGGAGATGCAACATACAAATGTGAATTTTGTTACGCGGTGTTTTGGTTTGAAGAAAGGCTACTCTCCTATCCAAAATCCAAACCCAGATATTCTTCGTGTTGTGGTCATGGCATAATTCAACTTCCTCCCATCAAGGAACTACCTGTTGTGCTTGGAGTTTGGAGTGGGAAATAAGAGCAAGCACTTCCAGGACAATACGGATCATACAATAATATGTTCTGCTTCACATCGATGGGAGGCAAGATTGACACCGCGTAAATAAAGGCAAGGTCCTCCTGTTTTTCCGATTGCATAAGCAAAATTATCATCTAATGGGAAGTTTGTTGCCATCCAATGGTGTGACACCGAAATTCGCACAATTATACATATATGACACGGACAATGAAATATCCAATAGATTAAACTCAGTCAGGTATGTTTATTTGTCAATCTCAATATTTGATTTTAATTGTTTATGTAATATGTCCCTAATTTCTTTTTTGTTGCATAGGCAAGGGATTGAGCGTAATAATTTGCACGAGTCGATCGTCAATGATTTAAAGAGGATGCTAGATGAAAACAATGTATTAGTTAAGACTTTTAGAATGGCAAAGGAGAAGATTTTAGAAGGCGGTCAACGTGATGTTTGTTTGCGTATAATCGGTAGGACAAGTACGGATGCTAGGAGATACAATATGCCTTCAAGTTCTGAGGTTGCTGCTCTTATTGTTGGAGATTTTGATCAAGCCTTAGGAGACATGGATATATTAGTGGAAACAAAATCTGGCAGTTTGAAACGGATAAATGAGTTGAATGCTTCATACTTGGCTTTACAGTATCCGTTGTTATTACCGTACGGTGAAGATGGTTTCAGAGAAGACATATCGTTTTCTGATCTGAAAAAAAGGAATCCAGGAGGCAGAAAAACTGTTAGTGTGAGAGAGTTTTTTGCGTATCGACTGCACGATAGAGATGATGAACCTCCTACAATATTGTCGTCTAGAAGATTATTTCAGCAATTCATTGTCGATGGTTATACAATGGTTGAGTTAGCACGATTAAAGTATGTACGGTTGAATCAGAGGAAGTTGCGTTGTGACATTTATAAGGGTCTAACTGACGCGTTGTTGCATGGAGACATCAATCCTGGTACTCCTGGAAAACGAATTATATTACCTTTTACCTTTACGGGAGGTGCCGGTATATGATTGAATTATCGATGCCATGGCTATATGTCGATGGGCGGATATCCGGATTTATTTATAACATTCACCGCAATCCAAGTGGCCGAAATCCTAAGATTTCTTGAGAAAAAGAAATTGAATCCGAGAACCGACGATATTGTCTGTAGGGTGTTTAAAATCAAGTTGGATTCCTTGATCAAAGAGCTTCGCAAAATAAACTCTTTGGTGAAGTCATGGCGGCAGTGAAAAAATTCATTTCAATTTCCGTTTCTTCAAATATGATTAATATATTTCTAATTTTTTCCTTTTGTTTTTATTGCAGTGGTATACATGATAGAGTTTGAAAAACGTGGCTTGCCACATGCCCATATTTTGGTGTTTTTGGCAAAAGAAAACAAGTATCCGATTGCCGATGATATAGATCGAATTATATCAGCTGAAATACCCGACGAGAGTTTAGACCCATGTTATTACGCGGTAGTGAAGGACCATATGATATATGGTCCATGCGGTGATGCTAGAAAAACTTCTCCTTGCATGGCTGATGGAATTTTCACTAAACATTTCCCGAAAAAATTTGTAGATGTGACGACTATTGATGATGAAGGTTATCCACGTTATAGACGTAGGAATGATGGGAGGATAGTGGAAAAAAATGGAGTACCTCTTGACAACAGATATGTTGTGCCGCACAATCGTTATTTGTTGATGAAAATATGGAGCTCACATCAATGTGGAATGGTGTAACCAATTAAGGTCGATAAAGTATTTGTTCAAGTATGTCAATAAAGGAAATGACCGTGTCACCGCATCGTTCTATACGAGTAGCAATGACGAAGAATCTGGAAAAATTGTTGACGAGGTGAGCATGTATTACGATTGTAGGTATGTTTCGTCATGCGAGGCAAAGATGGAGACTATCGATTCAAAATTCAATATAAATATCCTCCAATTTGAATGTTTAAGTTTTCATCTTCCCGATGAACAAAACGTTATTTCCTCAGATTCTGAAAGAATTGATGACGTTCTTAAGAAGGATTCCGTAAAAGAAAGTATGTTTTTAGCATGGATGGAAGCGTATAATCTATCCTAAAGCGAGAGAGCTAACGTACGCTAAAGCTCCCACAAAATTCACGTGGAAACCGAATCTCAAAAAATGGATGCCGAGACAAATTGGCAAATCTATAGGACGAGTTTTTTATGTCCCCCCGAGCCGGTGATATGTACTATCTGAGGTGTCTTCTCAATGTTGTTCGTGGAGCAACGTGTCATGACGACTACAAGAAGGTCGACAGTGTTCAACATTCTTCTATCGAGAGGCTTGCTTTGCTCTAGGATTGTTAGAAGATGATAGGGAATATATTGATGCCATCAATGAAGCGAGCTCCTGGGCTTCTGCGGAGAATCTTAGAGGTTTATTTGCATCATTGCTTTCGTCCGACTCCTTAAGCCGACAAGATAATGTCTGGGACAAATGTTGGGAATTTCTTTCTGATGATATTTTATACAAACGTCGACGCCTTTTACAACATCAAGGTATTATTTACAAAAAATTATGTTGATTACTAAAACCTTTTATATTTGTTATAATATTAATTTGTATAAATAATTATTATTATGATCTTATGCAACAGATTTGGTTTTGAGTGAGAACGAAATCAAGAATCTTACGTTGTTGGAAATTGAGAAATTATTGTGAAATCTCGGTAGGAGTCTGTGATTTTGACTCAATGCCATTTCCGATCTTGACGCCATTCATAGCAACCGAAATAGACTTATATATGACGAATGCGTTATGATCGTGATGTTCTTTTGCAAGAGAACAAAGACCTCATCTCGAAACTTAACGATGAGCAAGATAAAGTTTACTCAACGATAATGCGTGTTGTGCGATCAAATAAAGGTGGGATGTTCTTTGTCTACGGATATGGATGAACAGGAAAAACATTTTTGTGGAAGGCTTTATCTTTCGAGGATTGAGGTCGAAAGGAGAAATTGTATCTTGAATGTTGCATCTAGCGGTATAGCTTCTCTTCTTCTATTGCCGGTGGGAGGATCGCACATTCGCGATTTGTTATTCCATTGAACCCACATCAAGACTTAACTTGCAATATCAATCAAGGGAGTCCGCTTGCTGAGCTTATTATTCGTTCTAAACTTATAATTTGGGATAAGGCACCGATGATGCACAAGCATTGCTTCTAGGAATTAGACGAGACTTTACGAGGTCTTTTGAAACTCATCGACCCAATCTTGGAACATAAACCTTTTGGAGGGAAAAAAACTCGTTGTCCTTGGTGAGGATTTTAGATAGATCTTGCCTGTTATTCCCAAGGGAACTCGGCAAGATATTGTTAATGCGTCCATTAACACGTCGTATTTGTGGAAAGACTGCACTGTCCTTAAATTGACTAAGAACATGCGTCTTCAGAACCTTGGTGATAGCATTGATTTTAAAAATTTGGTAGAATTCTCATAATGGATCGCAAGCATTGGTGATGGAACAATCGGAGGTTCAAATGATGGTTGTTCCATGATTGATATACCTAAAGATATCTGGCTTGAATCTTCAGGTGATCCGATTGCAACTATTGTAGAAAGTACTTATCCAATGTTTAAAGACGCCATTGATGATCCGACGTACTTGAAAGAAAGATCTATACTAGATCCTACCTTAAATGTTGTCGAATCTATAAATCAATATATGACGTCTTTAAACTCATCGGAGGGCCAGACCTAGTTGAGTTCTGACAACACGTGTAAATCGGATACTAATGTTGACTACCTGTATGATCTGCACACTCCTGAATTTTTGAATGGGATAAAATGTTTAGGGGTTCCTAATCATGAGTTGCATTTGAAGGTCGGGACTCCAGTTATGCTCTTAAGAAATATGGACCATTCAAATGGATTGTGTAACGGCACTAGTCGGTGATTACGAGGCTTGACAAGCATGTTCTTGAGGCAAAAATTCTCACGGAACCAATGCAGTAATAAAGTTTTGATTCCGCGGATGATGACATTGACACCGCTCGGATCTCGAAATCCCCTTCAAGTTCCAATGGAGGCAATTTCCTCTCATTGTATCTTATGCAATGACTATAAACAAGAGTCAAGGCCAATCTCTCTCCAATGTCGGTTTGTACTTAAAGAATCCAAAGTGTTCGATCATGGCCGATTATACGTTGCGGTTTCCCGAGTTACGAATCGTAAGGGTTTGAAAATATTAGTTTGTGGTGATGACGAATCAAAAAATAAACAAACGATGAATGTTGTGTATAAAGAAGTATTCGAAAATTTGTAATATGTACAAATAGTGTTTTAATTTGAAAACGCTGTTTGTAATCTTTGTTATTTTTTTGGCTCATTACAATTGGAAGGTGTACACATTCAAATTACATAATTCGACAAATCATTAACATATGAATAGCATATCATTTCACTCATCGTTACATCTTCCGTGCATCGCATCGTCAAAGACACTAGTTAGAATAACAACCGTGTGTTACACGTGATTTGTCCAAAGATAAATTTTTAGCGTCATCAAATTTGTTTGTAATAGTTATAAGAGATTCAAAATACTAATTAGAAAATATTAAAAATAAAATTCAAAATTTAGAAAAGTATTGTACAAATAGTTCATTTCAAATTCTAAAAAACTTCTTTGTAAACTATATTATTTGTTATGAGATGTTTGTTTTAGAATCCAATAAAAATATATATTTTTCTAAAATACTTCTTTTCTGCATTTTATTTGAAACAATATATTATAATACCATAATTTAAAAGATAACAATTAAAAGATAGTGTAGGTAGAATCTTTGATTTTAACAAATTTAAAGGATATATTAAATTAAAAGATAACAAAATTAAAATATAGTGTAGATAAAATTCTTGATTTTGGGATTATTTGTTATCTTTTAAATTTCTTATCTTTTAGAATTGTTATCTTTTAAGTTTAACAAAAAAGATTTCCAAGCATGAAAACATAGAAAAATTCCTAAAAAAATAGTAACGCATCTTTTAGAAACCAATATTTTTTTTTTAATTTGTTATCTTTTAAGTTCAGTAGAAAAAATTTCCAAGGATGAAAAATGTAGAAAAAAATCCTAAAAATAGCAACATATCTTTTAGAATCCAATAAAAATATATATATATATTCTGAAAATACTTGTTTTTTGCATTTTATTTGAAATGTATAATATAATATAATAATTTAAAAGATAACAAATAAAAGATAGTGTAGATAGAATCCTTGATTTAACAAATTTAAAGGATATAATAAATTAAAAGATAACAAATTTAAAATATAGTGTAGATAAAATCCTTGATATTTGGGTTATTTATTATCTTTTAAATTTGTTGTTTGGATTATTAGTTATCTTTTAAATTTGTACATAGAGTTGCCATATGGATAAATATGAGACCGCCATGTGGGATTGGAAGAATGAGAAGTTGACAAATGTCCAAGATTAATGAGGTGAAGACATGTGTCAACTTTGTTTTTACCCATTTTGTTTTAATATATAGGGTAAATAGTCGTAATATGAAAATAACACCCATTTTGTTTTTACCATGGGGCATAGCTCAATTGGTTAATCAATCACAGATTGCAATATTGGCAGCGAGATGATGGGATTCGAGTCCCACTAAAAACGCGCATTTAATGGTTGGCCTCTTGTGCGCACCAATAACGTACCTCTGGGAACTATTGGCCTTACACCGCATGTGCACACCATTAATGTATGTCTGGGAACCTGTGGGCCACTAAGGCATATCCGATGATTTACCTCTTCTACCAAGACTTTAGGAGTGAGGCAGATGGGGGCACCAGTGATTAGAACTGAGAAAATGCAGCCTGGACGGTCCGAGATTAGACAAATTTCTTTGGGCCGGCCAACCCGATATTTGTCATTAGCTCGATGGGCTTGCGCTGGACATTTCGCCAGCTCTAACAGTGATGGGGCGTAATAATTAAACAAAAATGTAGGATTTTGATTGTCCTGTCTTAATTAAAAAAACCAACATTATAATCCAAATGGGACAAAAGCCCTTTTAACTCTGACTGACCCATTCAGTGTCAGCCCAATTTTTGTTGTCTTGAATCTTGTTAGGCTAGCACACAAGAACAACTATGCCAAAACACACACACACACACACAGAGAGAGAGAGTAGTGGAGCACTCGCTAAACAGTAAACACACATAACACATAGTGGGATATTTTTACATTGTACTCTCCTCACACAATGAATCTCGAACACTCTTTTTTCTCTAGCTTTGTTCACAGTTACAGTCAATAACTGAATCCCACCTACCAAATTTACTATATTCTCAAAGACTGATATGTTATGCTATTGACCACTTCCATTCCTTCACTCTTGTCCCTTTCATATTTCTTGCCACCCCGCATCGCATTAAATACCTCTACATTGTAGTGTCAGCTTTTTTTTTTGTTCTACTGGTAAAAGGGTTGGATAAGCTTTATGGGAATTTATTTTTGTCTATTGTTTTCAGTTCTTTTACTTTTCTTGATTTTTGGGCAAGAAAAAAGATCTATTTTTCATCTCATTTATAAATAATCCCTGTTTTGTTTTAGTTTGGGCTTACTATTGCCATGCACTGATTGAGTTCAGTTTATTTAATAATACTAGTATCATTTTCTCATGCAAATTTAGAACTCTTTTTCATTTGTTGCTTTTGGGGTTAGTTAAAAAGTTGAGTTCAATTATTTTTTGGTGAAGCTTTGTTGGAATGATTGCAATACTTTAAATTCAACTATAATGTGCTTTAATTGGCTGTTGGACTGATGGGAGACATTTCTTCTTACCCATTTATTGCTCGTGATTCTTTTGCTTCTCAAAGATGGAAATGTTTTAGTTTCCAAGTTAAATTCTTGCATTTGTTTGTACTTAAGTTGTGTTCTTGTTGTATTTCAGCTTTTCAATTTTCTACATGTTATTTTTATTTATTGGTGTCCCTTTAATTTGTCACCCCACAAGCCAATGAACACCTTTTATAGGTGTTATATAGTACCAAAAATGTTGCCCATTTGTTTTATATTATTGTTATTAGTAGCATTAACAAAGAGGAGAATCGATATTGATGCTCTTCTCGAACTCAAAAGGGGAATTCGATAGATACTTGGAAAAGTTCTTGTTTCATGGGATTCCAATTCATTAACATTTGATGGTTGTCCAAAAGACTTGTATGGTATCACCAGTAGTTATGCCCATGTAACTTCAATCACAAAGTGAATGATTTAAGCCTTGTAGGAGAATTCAATTTGGTTGCTATTTCAAGACTCCAAACGCTTCAAACTTATCCGTGTCCAATAATCACTTCAATGGTACTATCACAAAAGATGATGGTTTTGATAGTTGGAAGTTGTTAAAGTATTTAGATTTTCATTCTAATGGTTTTGTGGGAGTTATTATGAGCCTTTTGGCTCGATTAGGAGTTGTGGATTATGTTGATCTCAACTACAATAATTTTTCGGGATCGCTTGGATTTGGGAATAGGAAATCCCGATTTTATTTCTTTGGTTAATTACTCGAATGTTAGTTACAATAACTTGACCGAGAATTGTTCCCTCATGATGGAATATCGTATTTTGACCGCTTGAGGTTTTTGATGCCGTGATAATTATTTTGTTGGAAATGTTCCTTCATTCAGTTTTGTAGTGTCCCTCCGAGTTATTAAACTTCGTAACAACCCGATTATCGTGATCATTGTCCCACGGCCTTTTTGCAAGAGAGCTCAATGATCTTGTATGAATTGGATTTGAGCCATAATCAGCTTGAAGGTATGAAGATTTGTAGCAGTGCTGTTAAGTTTTTCATTTTTGGTTTTTGTTATCAAAAGGTGAATTCTGGCCAGAACTTGATGGAGCTTGTATTGTTGAAAAAGAAGATATTTTCAATTCAAAGTATTATCAGCTGCATATCTTGGTTTCAAAATAACTAAGTTGGATTTGATGTCAAACAAAGTACTAAAAGGGAAAAGGAGATAATTTTACTATTTCCCCCCTACGACCATTATTGATAATGATGTCGTGCTAGTTTCAAATAATTCTACCCCATGTCTGTAACTTAGATCGAAGTACTAAAAGTCCTGGTGGCAATGGTTCACAGATTGTTGATAAAGATTTTCTCTCTTTTCCCCAAGTTGCCATTCCAGTTGGCATATGTTTCTTCATATGTTAAATATATGTCAATCCATAGTAAATGTAAGGCTTTGAGCTTTATTTTAACTTGTTCACACTTGTGGATTGTGTTTTTGAGACATCACAATAACTATTCCAAAAAAATTTTCTCCATTTGTTTGCTTTGCCTTACTGCTTGCTTCTATCTTGCCCCCAAAAATCCTTCCCTGCTCTTTTGCAAGCCCCTTTTGTCTGTTCAAAATGAATATTCCAGTTTTTATTAGATGTTCCAGTTGAATGTCCATGTTTTGAAAGCTAAATTCTGCCCATGTTAGCTTCAATTATACTATTGTAAAAGTAGCTCTTAATACATGGATTGATCATGTGATCCCACAATTGTGTATTTGTGTCAATATTTAATCTGAAGTTTTCATAGTCGCTCTTTCTTTCTCTTTCTCTCTTATTTTTCAATTTTAATAAAGACACCTACGCCTTGGTTGGGGGTGGGGGTAAATGTTTCGTTTTATTTTGCAAGGTTTGGGAGAATGTATTGGATAATGTAATATATTTGGAGGGAAATTATCAGACATCATGTTATATGTTTGATTAAATTTTGTATGAATTAAGGGAGGAGGAAAATGATTCCAAACATAGCCTTAGTAACTCAGGAAATGTACAAGTTAATGGGGGCATCAAAATTAGCTTTTAATTTTATGGCCTTTCTGTTTTCCCCCTTAGCAGAATTCTTCATTTTTATCACCAAAATTTGAGTGTTGATGACCTTGCACATCTTTGTCAAGCTTTTACCATTAGTTCTTATCTTCATGTTTTCAGAGCTAAACTAAGTTGTTGATATTTTCTTGTCTTCAGGTCCTATTGAAAGTATAAGTTCACTGAATTTTAGGAATCTAAATTTGTCATCGAATAGGCTTTCGGGTCCCTTGCCTGCCAGGTAGGGCATTGTGCCATCATCGATCTCAGTAATAACATGTTCTCAAGAACCCTATCCGAACTCGTAGTGGGAAATTACATCGAAAGTTATCGAATTAAGCTTTAATCAATTGACCGGATATTTACCAAACCAAACATCTCGCTCTTGAGGCTTACTTCATTAAGAATCTCCAACAACTCACTAGAAGGCGGTCTTCCACTTTGCTCGAACATATCCCAAACTCAAAGTGATTGATTTTAGCCTTAACAAGTTGAGTGGTCTCCTCCTTCCTACCCTATTCAACTCGACAAAATTGATCGACATTAACTTGTCTTGAACAACTTTTCTCGGGACTATACCTACCGATCAAAGACCCCACAAAATTACGACTGCTATCTCCCAATCTTTCACATAATGCACTTAAAGGCCGATTGTCCTCTAAATTGGGCGGTTCAAGAGCATTGTATATCTCGACTTGTCTAGCAACCTTTTTGAAGGTAGTATCCCATGTGACCTTTCTGACACAATGACGGTATTCAATGTGTCTTACAATAATCTCTCCGAGTTGTCCCCCAAAGCATGCGAGAGATTCCCTTCTTCATCGTTCCATCCCGGAAATTACATGCTTGTCCTCCCAATCGAGGCACCCTCACCAAAAGGTGGTAATAACTTAATTTTGAGGAGCCATGGTTCTCGGATAAAATCAGCAATGAGAGCTGCCCTTATTGTTGGCGTGGTAGGTGGTGGGTCTGTGATAGCTATACTGACTTTCTTGATCTCTCGCAGTCCATCAAGATGGAAGAAATACAACCTCGACGTAAACCGGTGGAAAGAAAGGTAACCAATGAGGGGTGTGATTGCTTGTTTTTCGCTCATTTCTATTGGAAAGGATTTATGAAAAAGTTGTTTGGAAAATAAAATTTGAGAGTATGATTGGATAATGAGATGAAAATATAAAGATGAAAGTTGATGTGATGGTTGTTTTGGTAAAATAGTGACATAATGTGATTGGTAATTGGAAAAGTAAGAGAGTGAATAATTTGTTTTTGTGATATGAAAGTGAAATATGGTAGTTTATGTGATGTTTCTTAGTGAATTTATAGTTGATGTGGTTGATGATTGAAAAATGAGCGTGAGTGAATAGTGTATTTTCTATAAAAAAAATCACAAGCAATTGCAAGTTGGGACAAAAAAGTTTCTTTAGCAAAAATTTCACAATTTTTTTCAGGAGCAGTCATAGCCTAAGAAATATATTCGACATTTGATTGGTCATGTTTCATTGATGATGTAATTAATGACTTGTTTCCCCTATAGTTTTATCTTCCGGCGGATTTGAATCGCACTCACCTGAAATGTCTCGTCGGTAGTGGGGGCCCAAATATGTTGTGGGCACGAGAATCAACAAAGAAAAAACGAAGTGGCATCTTCGCCTATAACAATGACATCATCCGGTAACACATCACCGCCAAGCTTTTGCATCAATCAAAATCCAAGTGCACCGAGGTGTGTTCACCGACAAATTAGGAGATTTACATCTTTTTGATAGCTCCTTGAAGTTCACTCCCGAAGAACTATTGTCTACTCCAAAGAGGTTTATCGATATGAGCCGCCATGGGGCAATCGTATAAGGCTATGCTTTCATTTGGTTGTGTATTGCGAAAAAATTGCTAAAAGAAGGAATAGTGGAAGGTAGAAAGGAGTTTGCTAGAGAAGCGAAGAAACTCGGCAATATTAGACATCCAAATTTAATTTCTCTTCAAGGATTCTATTGAGGTCCCAAGGAGCATGAGAAGCTAATCATATCAAAGTATATTGTTGCTCCACGTTTGGCACTCTATCTTTATGGTAAAAAACAGTCTGTGTTTTGTTTCCCAATAGCAACTATGTGCGGTTTTAGTTTTAGGGGTAATTACAAAAAAGATCCTTGAGGTTCAGTTTAGTTACAAAAAAAACAGTTATATTTCAAAATTATAAATACCCCCTTGACATATTCTTATATGTTACAAATTGCATCCTCACGAGGAGGTATTTGTTAAGTAAATACAAACCTCAACGGAGTGTTTGTAATATCTTAAGGAGGTATTTATATTTTTGCAAGATAACTGGGCGTTGTGTAATTAGGCTAAACCTCATGTGTAGTTTTTGTAATTTACCCGTAGTTTTATATATTATCAGGCTCCATTTGGATCGATGATTTGGAGCTAAGCCCCCTTTACTGGTGGTGGATGGGGAGATGCACATTCTATAATTTCAAATCTATAATAACAAATCCATTAAGGTTGTTTGGATGAAGTCATTTATAACGGATTTCAAATCCTTGGAAGCTATTTTTTGAGTCATTTTGAAGGATTCCAAATCCTTCTTAGATGGAGTCATTTGAAATCCATCTCCCAATCCAAATTCTCCCATCCAAAGGCAATCTCAAGGATCTTGTGGCTAGTTTGATATCTGATTGACATGTATTTTGCATGACTTTTGAGCTTAATCTTGGCTAGAATGTGTTGATATGCATGCATTATATGAGTAAATAGGGTTATATTCATGTTTTGTGGAAAAGGATTACGTTTTGCTCGTTTTGTAGGAAATTATCGATAATTATAGCATTTTGGCAACAATTCGGAGCATTGCAACCGCCAATAATTGATGTGGAGTACGAAGTTTGGAGTCGAGTCGAGAAGAAGTCGGACAAACTGGGCAAAAAATGGAAGAAAACGGCCGAGTACGAGTTGCTACAGGTGAGCACGGGCAGCCCGTGCCATACAGCACGACCCGTGCTCAACCCAGACATCAGGCCACAAGGTTCGACATGTAGCACGGGCAGCCCGTGCCAAACAGCACGGCTCGTGCTCCCCTCTGTGATCTGAACAAGTTGTGCGGCTACCAGCACGGGCTGGGCGTGCCATATGGCACGGCCCGTGCTCCTCTGCGGGAAAAATAGAGTTTGATTCGTTTTCAACTAGGTTTCGACCCAAACAAAGTACAAATAGACCCGGGGCGGCCAAAATAAGGGGACACTAATTTTTGCCCTAGAAACCGAGAGAGAATAGCGCTTTTCCACCGGAAACTTCGAGAGATCGATCAAGACCGCAACCACACCTTCGAGGATTGGAGATAGATCGAGAGATTGTCATCGTCCCCTAGTTCACTCATTCCATCGTATCGTTATTTCAATTAGTTAGATTTTTATTATGAATAATTTGTCTATGAATTGTTTATCTTCGATGTCTACCTAAACACTTTGTGATTCCCGGGTTTGGGAGTAGGTTAATAAATACTTTTATTTGATGATTAATAATAATTGAAGTTAATGTTTTCTTCCTCTATTCAAGTACTTTGCTTTAATTCCTGTTTTATCAAAAGGCCTTTGATTTAAACTTGTTTGATGTATTGATTCATAATTATAACCGATGAGTTTCAATACTAGATCTTGAGTACTTGACACAAATAGATTGCATGATTGAGAAGTCTGTGAATATTTGTGAGACCTTATAATCTTTTGAACTTTTGGGAGTTGGATATCTCATGTTGAGTAGAGATGCTAGCATAGATATTCCAATCAACGCTTTTACATACATCTCGAGAGAGAGGGTAAATTACTTTGGTGATTGGTCTATAGAGAAGAATACGTTTAACCTTGGTTTGATTAATCTGATAATAAAAGGGGATATTAATCAAACCATAACCCAGAATCCATCCATCCATACTTGATCTTTCAATCAATCTTTGCTTTGTTATTTTAGGATTAATTTCTGCTTTAGCATCAACAAAACCAATCCATCACAGTTCGATCGTTTAGATAAAAATAAGGCTATTATAATTCAATACTTAGTACATTAATTTATTAATCCTTGTGGATTCGACCTTGCTAACCCTATTCTATATATTGCATCGTACACTTGCGGTGAAGCTAAAAAATAGGCGAACAAGTTTTTTCCCTATAGTTTTATCTTCCGGCGGATTTGAATTTGGCACTCAGCCTGGAAATGTCTCGTCAGCCGTGGGGGGCCCAAATATGTCGTGGGCACAGAATCGAGAGTAAAAACTGAAGTGGCATCTTCGCCTATAACAATGACATCATCTGATAACACATCACCTGCCAAACTTTTGCATCAATCAGAAAATCCAAGTGCACTGAGGGTGTGTTCACAAGACAAATTGGCAGGAGATTTACATCTTTTTGATAGCTCCTTGAAGTTCATTCCCAAAGAACTATCGTCTACTCCAGTAGAAGCTGTCGGTATGAGCTGCCATGGGGCACTGTATAAGGCTATGCTTTCATCTGGTTATGTATTGGCAGTAAAATTGCTAAAAGAAGGAATAGTGGAAGGTAGAAAGAAGTTTGCTAGAGAAGCGAAGAAACTCAGCAATATTAGACATCCAAATTTAAGTTCTCTTCCGGGATTCTATTGGGGTCCCAAGGAGCATGAGAAGCTAATCATATCAAAGTATATTGTTGCTCCACGTTTGGCACTCTATCTTCATGTTAAAAAAACGATCTGTTTTTGTTTCCCAATAGCAACTATGTGCGGTTTTAGTTTTAGGGTTAATTACAAAAATGATCCTTGAGGTTCGATTTAGTTACAAAAAAAGATTATCTTTCAAAATTATAAATACCCCCTTGACATATTCTTATATGTTACAAATTGCATCCTCACGAGGAGGTATTTGTTAAGTAAATACAAACCTCAACGGAGTGTTTGTAATATCTTAAGGTATTTATAATTTTGCAAGATAATTCAAGGCGTTAATGTAATTAATTAGGGTGAACCTCGTATAGTTTTTGTAATTTACCCGTAGTTTTATATAATCTCATGCTCCATTTGGATCGATGATTTGGAGCCCCTTTGCGGTGGTGGAGGATTTCAAATCTATAATAACAAATCCATTAAGGTTGTTTGGATGAAGTCATTTATAACGGTTTCAAATCCTTGGAAGCTATTTTTGAGTCATTTTGAAGGATTCCAAATCCTTTTTAGATGGAGTCATTTGAAATCCATCTCCCAATCCAAATTCTCCCATCCAAAGGCAATCTCAAAGTTCTTGTGGCTAGTTTGATATCCTTGACGTATTTTGCATGATGATGGCAATCTTGGGTCAGAATTTTGTTCATATTTTGAGCTATTTTTTTTGTCAAAAGTGTTGCATTTGGATTGAAAATTTTTGGATTTTGAGGGGAGGATTTGGGAAAATAATTTCATATGACTCCATATAAGATGGTAGAAATCTACCACATTTATTTCAAAAAGAGCCTAAAATAGGAGCTTCTGGATTTGAAATCCATTGTATAATTATCTTATCCAAACAAGCTCAATTGATTTGCTATTATAGATTTAAAATGCTTTAGCCTTAGATCCATCAATCTAAATGAAGCCTTAGATCATTTTGTTGAAGGTAGCCAAATTTATTCGCGTAGATACGCCGTAAAAGGCCTCAGGTTCTCAAAATGTAAACCAAACTAGACTAGTACATGTATCGTTAATTTTTTGATATCTTGATTTTCCTGGCAGCTCAATGAAGAACTGCTCATTGTATAAAAACAACAGTAATTGTTATATTTTTTATGCACTTAATGGAAAGACGCATTTTGGATTTACATTCTCTGGAATTTACAATGCACGCTTATGTGATCTGCAGGCGGATCCAAGAACACTCCCTCCCATTGTCTCTCGCCGGGAGTGGAAAATCGCGCTCGATGTGGCTTGTTGTCTTACTTTCCTACACACTCATTGCCATACCTCATAGCAACTTGAAATCCACTAACATTTTGATTGAAATCCCTAACATAAACGTGCTCTTGATCAATTACAATCTCCACCTAAACATTAACATCGTGATTCAAAGAAATTTTTTTGAATGTTGGTGCTAATAAACACTTTGCCTTGATGATTTACAAGTTGAGTAAACATTGCCCATCACTAAAGAGTGATGTGTATGCTTTAATTATTCGTTGGAACTTTTGATTTAAAGAAGTTTGATGACATTATTCCCGGGAATCCTAAGTTATGGATTTATCCGAATGGGTGAGCTTGATGGTGAAAATCGTGCCATTGAAGTGCTTTGATTTGCATTTTTAGGCACGCGAGTTGAGACTTCCAAAAGGGCTTGAAGTCATGCTTCATATTGCTCTCAAATGCATCCTTCCAATTCAACGGCCCGACATGAAAATGATTTTCAAGAGCTTTCTTCTTTAGTCTTGTGATGGCCTCGAAAGAAAAGGACATAAGGTTTGGGTATAGAAATTTTGTGATTATATTTTGTAGTTAACGTAGAATGAAATTTATTTTTGAGTTGGGAGATCAAGATATTCTTGTACATTGTTACTTTTTCATTCTTTCAAAACCAATTTTGCATCCTCATGAAATGCAATTTCAAATTACATTGCTTGTCTTTGTGACAAAATCGTGCTTCAACTTGGCTAATGATTTATTCAAAGATATTGTGGCTTGTTGGTTGTGTTATCATAGTTCAGTACTTCAGTTGGTGATATTAGTCAAATTAAAATAAAAAGTAAAATTTGAAAATTTAATTTTTGTATGAGTTCCTAACCAAAAGCTCTAAATCATCAACTCAAGAGAGAATTTAGTTTTTCTTTTTATTTGTTTTTTAAGAAAAACTTGAGATAGTCTGAAAGTGTTGCAACTTAACATTTTTAAATACAAAATATTTCATATCTGATCTAAAGTTAGATACTTGTGTAAATTTTGATTTTGAGTTTAATTCTTTATGATTTCTTCCTTTTTTTCCTCCTTACTCAAATGTGGAAATACAATTTGAATAAAAAAAAAGTAAAGTTTATTATTTAAGTTTGTGGGCAAATGAGTATGGCCTAACTAAATACTCACAAACATTTAAGAGATGTCATATGTTAGTCCCAAGGAGCATAAAATAGTTCAAAAAATGATTTTAAATAATAAATCGTTTGCGGTTTCATGAAACATTAATAAGTGCAAGACAAATAAGGCAAGTAGTCCCCTACATGAGGAACTGTCTCAAAAGTTTGACAGAATATGTCGATTGCTTATGATTGTTTTTGGGAAATACTAGTATAAAATGCCATAAAATTGAATACAAAATAAAAAATTGAACAAAAAATAGGCAATGTGAATCTCATTTTATATCTTTTGTTATCAAGATTAAGAGAAAAATAATAACAATGGTGATAAATTAAAGTAGTTTTATATAAAATTCTTTATATGAATATGATTGGGATAGAAAATTAGCTATTATGAGTATTTTAAGTGCGAGAGGAAAAGAAAAGTGAGCTACGTTTGAAGAGAATTGAAATTTTTTTAAAAAAAAAATCCATCCACAAACAATCACACATTTCACAAAATTTCCGTTCAAAGATGAAACTTTGGAGAATATTTGACAGCAATCACAAACTTTAAGTATCTACTTAGTTTACAACTTAAGATATATTATTTCTCCATTTTCACAAGTTATTTCTCGTAGAAGGACAATTTGTTTGGCCTACAAAAAATTGAAGATAATAGTCCAAAATAAGGACTATCTACAATGCTCATATGAAGAATAAATTTATCAAGCATGAGGTCAATCACGGATGCAATAATTTCATATGCTTATATGGAAACGAAGGAGTATGGATATTTCTATAATCATAGGCGTTGTGAGATGATTAATCGTTGTGAATGATATATTCTTTGCTCACCCAACATACATAGAGTTTGTTGCGTGTTTTTTCATGTATCATCTTTACGGCTACACCTACAAGACAAACAAGTATAAATTACATTTGTTGGAGATTATTGGTGTGACATTGACCCATATGGCATTCTTTGTTGTTCTCTTATTTGGAGTGTGAGTGAGAAGACAACTACAAAAAGGGCTTCCATAATCTTAAAATCCTTGATGGACTTGTCCTATCTTCCAAGTGTTCTTGTATAAAGAAACGACTTTAATGAATACAATTGAGAGAACATTTCCCAATTGAGTCATTTCGTTTGTCGATGGTACATTAATAGGAACATTATGGCGAATTGCAAGAAAATGTTTGGCACGAAAGAGAAATGGGCATTTTTTATGTTGTAATCATATTTATTTGTCATCGTAGATACCGAGTCTTCATTTTACGACTTAAATAGGAGGTTCCGAAATCCTAAATCATAGAATATGTAAATGTCGTACAATATCAATGGAACAATGGGTTGGGTTGTACAAGGAAAATTTTGTGTCTACTTGGACGATAATGTCATGCATTTTGACAACACCATAACAAACAAATGATTCATTTTAATGTCCCCATCATTATTTTCTATATTTTGTCATATATATACCTGAAATTCTTAGTGATTGCATTTTATTTTAGAATGGGTGAGAATAACCATGCAAATAAAAAAAATAGCTTGCATCGAGTCTGGGTAACTTTAAGACATGTTGTGGTTATATTCACACCCTCCTTGGGACACCACTTAATGCTATCAAACATTATTTGAGAAGAGAAAAAATATAGTCATACATAAATATAAATCGATTGTATTCATGTCACGGCAAGCATGGTGTCTATGCATGCGATGAATATGATATATGTAACGAGATTAGTGTGGACTCTTTTTTTGGGTGTGTAGTGAGAAAGACGTGCAAACTCACCTATGCTCATGAGCTTTTCGAATATGTGAGATTGGAGTAGCCAATTTTCCTTGATTAGATTGATGCATTTTGGAGAAAATTAGATATATTACCGTGTAAAGGAGATGATATTGGTGTTTGGCACCAAATTGAGACTGATGAACTTCGATGTATAGGTGATTTCACACAAATTAACAAGCACCAAAAGTAAAGGTTGTTAATGTTAATATATTGATGGAGATTGCGAATCCAACAACTACCTCACTAATTGAGCCTAAAATCTAGACTTGAGATTTGTGGTCGTTCTTTTTAAATACAAAATATTTCATAGTCCGAGATCAACCAAACGTGACCCGATAATTTTGAGTATGTGAAGTATATTAAAGATAGATGCTCGCCATGTGAGGAAGCAATATATGATGTTGGTCCATCGAATCAACCTCATATGTTCACTTTGTTATGTTTGGTGTGTTCTTGTTGTTTTATAGGTTACAAATGAGAAAATGGCTCAAAAATACTCTCAAAGGCATCACGAGATGCGAAAATGGATGGAGAAAGAATGAAGACGACATTCAACGACAAATCGGTGCGTGCGTCGTGCGCGCATGAAACATTAATAACACAGACCAAATAGGTCGCGAGGACACGTGGGCGCGTGCACTAGCCAAGACACCAAATATGCGTGGCGCACACTAGAAGGCGGGGACTTACCGCACGGTCACGTGTCGAGACAAAATTTTGACAATTTTTGAAGTTATTTTCCTTTTTGGGACTCTTCCCCTTTGTTTAGGATTCTAGGCTTATAAGTAATACAAGAGGAGCCCTTTGTTTTGAACTTTTGACACTTTAGCATATTTTAGACCTTATTTTTCTGCGTCTTTCATCCATTGGAGTTTGGCGAATTGTTTTGCTTATCCACCAATGTGGCTTAATAAAAGCGTAATTTTTCTTTGTGCGTCTTGTCTTCTATCGATTATTTGGAAAAACTATTATGGCATGATGGTGTTTATGATTATATTTTTTCCTTTGATTGATGTGATGATTCCATCACCAAGAATGAGCTAAATTCCATGTTCTAGGATTAGGATGAATTAATTCAAACGAACAAGTATGTATGTTAATTAATTGATTGTGCATTTCTTGGTTGGTTTGTTTTATTTTGCAATTGATTGCATGATCAACATTTGATTCTCATGAGGGATTAATTGAGATCGAGAGATAAGATTAATCCCGTGCTAAATTCAAGTAGGAAGATAAATATGAATTAGAGATGTATTATTTGTCTTGATTAATTGATTAGGTTTATTGAGTTCATTTGAATTTAATCTGTGAATATGTGAGTAATCAGATTTAGATCTAGGTTAGGTCCATTTTTCTTTGTCGTTAATCGCATTATTAGATGATTAATGTTTTGCTTGTGAATTTGATGATACGATTCTAAAATCCTGACGTTATTTTCCATATCTTTCCTCGTGTTTCGACTTGCTAAGTGGTAATTGGGTTCTTACATTTTACTTTTTTGTTCATAGATACGATTCTCAAAATTGAGTTAGAGTGTTTAGATTTTAAATTGCGTACTAAGTTTTTCGAGAGAGACTTAATGCGTTAACTAATCACCCTACAATTGATCTCGTACTCTTGCGAGGATTGATAGATTTAATTTAAGGGTTTAGCAGTTGAACAAAATTTTCATCCTGGTGGATCACTACATTAGCCAATTCAGGCTTACAATGCGGTACAAGTACGCATCAATATGATGTAACATAGGATTCATGTTATTTTATCAAGAGCAAACAAATAACATGATCAAATGAAAAACAACCCAAGATTGTGTTACATCAGAATCCATATCATGGTTCAGGTTCTCAATCTCTTTAAAGAAAGTGGGGCACATCGTGCAAAGCTCGTAGCCGGCATTGCGCCTGAGATATAAAAAGTCGTGTTAAAATCTAACATTAATGATAGTTTATTTTAATTCATAGACTGGACATTTGATTTAACTCACTCATTATTACTCGATAAAAATTGTATGTAATTAGCATCGGTCACATCCTTCCTACGCCACTTATCTGCCATGAAAAGGATACAAAGATACTTAGACAACATTCTCGGTCGAACAACATGCAGAGAGGATGTCTTATCCCCTATATACGAGGTTGGTGTATGATGTCATGGTACACCATGCACGGCTAAAGGTGCATGTGCATCAGGGGAGGAGGCCTGATCTACAGTCGGTGGAGAAGTGGGGAAAATAGATGGCGATTGATTGCCCATCTTTGGATTTTACGTAGAATGTGCCTTGGTATGCAAATAATCTGATGTAGGCGGGGGGCACGAGAACCCTGTACAAGAAAACCAAACTTTATTCAATTGAAGTATCTAATGAGATGGACACGGTAAATGTGAAATACAAACATAAGATGTATTTTTCGTCGTGTGGGCGAGGCTAGGTCGGGTCTTTCATACAATGGCGGTTGTATAAGGATCTTCACAACGTCGCACCAAAGCCGACACCACCGCTGCACCAAAGTCGACACCTCAGTCGCACCAAAGCCTCGTGTGCACATGCCGCACCAAAGTCGGCATCTTTTGCCCAACCAAAGCCAACACCAATGCCTCTACCTCACCCAGTACCAACGTAGGCAGCTCCTGATGAATTGCTGCTAGCACCAAAGCAAGTTACCCAACTAATCCAAATATTAGTGCGAAAATAAAAAAAAATATCACATTCGAAATTACATCTACTTTCATTGTTTAAGCTTGTTCTGTTGCCATCTCTGGTTGCCAAGATTTCAATGGGGGTGGTGGCACTTCATTGTCATCCTCCTCAATCACAAGCCTTCGTCTATGGTAGGTTAAGAAGTCACGAGCCATGATCGGATATTCAATGCCACAGTAGCAGTGGGTGTGTTTTGGTGGGTGTATGTATTGGGGATGTATGATTTGGGAACTTTGGGGGTGTATTTGGGGAAAAACAATGAAAGAAAAATAAAATAAAAAAATTATGGAGAGTGTGTGTAATAAATATGTTATGTTTTAAAAAGGGGGTAGGGGTGGGTACTTAGTAATTGGGTGTACTTAAAGATTTTGAGGGTGCAAAGGCGTCGTGGTATGGCCATATCAAATGCGAGAATCCACAAGAACCTCCCAAATGAGGTATGGATTCGTATGCCCACACCTACGAAAAATAAAACAAAAATAGTTAAAATATATAATAAAAAATAAAATAATATAAATAAATGTAAATATAAAATATCACATACCAAGAATTCTCGAATAAATCCATAAACATGGTGGAATATCAGGGGATGAATAGGTACTCGCTGAAAGTAGTATGATAAAATCTGGTATGTGTACTTTCCCCACAATAATGTTTCCCATAGATCCTGATACTCAACCAAAGTCCACATCCAATAGTCAATACATGTGGCCCTCCCATCTTACCCAAATAGCAAAATATATGATATCAAAAACTTCACCACCTTTAATTCATCAACTAGCTTCTCATGAAATACCCCAACTGTAAAATGGACTCATAACTCATCCATCTTCAATTTATGACCCTCATAATATGATCATATATTCCACCGATAGGTGGATGGTGCTCCAAAGAAGGGCCAACTGTCGTCGAGGCAAAAGATAGCCCTGTCACCAAATCATACTCATACTTGAAGATTTGAATAAAATGACCTCCAAAACGATACCAAAACTCATCCATTGTGTCTCTCCTGACGACCTCGTGTGAAAACACTGCATGTAGGGTGACATTGAAATTAACTCTTTGTGTATCAATCCGCAACAGAAATCCAAAATAGGAGCTCGCAAACCCCTGGTACAGAAATCGAATTAGGATCGAATTGAGGTTTAAAATGTTCATTCGATTAAATTCGATTCGAGAAAATCGAAGAATTCGGAATTCGATTCGATGAACACCCCTCCCACACCCAAATGTTGAATATTGCGAGCAAGTTGGGTTAAATTAATATCTAAATAATTAATAAATAGACAATCTTGAAAACGATTTTCAGCATCAATTTAAAAAGGAAAGAAAGAAAACGAAGTTTTCAGAATCATATTTAGTCTTTCATGAAAATTTTTGAAGAGTATTTTATAGTCTAATTTTTGCCGGACACAACACCACAATTACAATTAGCAACATCTTTAATCAAGGTTCCCTTTATATATAACACATATATATATATATATATATGTTGGAATTTTATAGTAACAAACATAAATTTCATAAACATCCTAGAACATGCGGAAAATTTCTAGGATATAACATCCACTACAAGAAAAACCCAATTTACCTATAGAAAAATCTGTAGGTAATTATTAAGAAAATTGTAAAGTGTAGGTAAAATCATTATAGGTAAATCATTGTAGGTAAAATATTTATCTACAAAATCTAAAAATGTTGGTAAATACCTACAGAAAATCTGTCGATAATTGAAAAACTATCGGTAATTGCATGGCCGGGTAATTTGATAAGCATTTATAATTTGGGAAAAATGATATTTTTATTCTCAGAGTAATCTGATTGCGATTTAGTATATTGGGGACCCTAACCATAAAGTTCTTTATATAAGTATTAAATTAGAGTTCCCATAATTCTCTAAGTTGATTCATATTTGGTATTTACTCTTGAGTGAGTCTCTTGTGAGACCGTCTCACGGATCTGAATCCGTGAGACGGATCCCAACACCCAAACCCGGATCTATACCCAACCTAAAAAAGGAAAAAAAAACGAAGCAGATCTGCTAGACAACACTTTCTCTCTCCCTCCCCCTCTCTCCTTTTCTTCCCTTTCTCTCTCTCACTCTTCGATCCCAGCGCCCCCAAAATCCAGAAGAAGAATAACATGGAAGACAATACATGGGTTCACCATCAATCATTGAATCTCCACAAACGCCTGTATGCACCTTAAGGAAGAAGGCTCCAAAAACTATCAAGGAAATCGGAAAGTTGAACAAACATGTATTGACGAGGAAAAGTGATTTATTTTCTGTTTTAAGCACTTGATATATTCAAGTTTCATGAACCCTCAATGTTTATTGTGTTTAGAAAAGTTGATTTGATGGATTATTATGTGATTAAATGCAAATCTACCTTTTTTTTTATCGGCCTAATTCACATTGATGGTGAAATTAAGATTGTGGGTTCTTGTAATGATTTAATTTGTGTAGTTTTGGACAATTCTACTATTGTTTTGTTGAATCCAACAACTAGAAAATCGAAAAAGTTTTTGATGTCACTTTTACAATCAATTATGATTACTAAAATTGTTTTTAAAAAATTATGATTATCAATACCTTTGAAGGAAAAACTAATACTTTTCTGGTGAATACTAATACTTTTCATGGAAAAACTAATATTTTTCTAGACTACTGGTGCCAATTTTATTATTCTGAAAATATATACTTTTTGGAGTAAAAGTGATACTTTTCTTAATAAAAATTGATACTTTAAAACAAGGATGTATACTTTTTAAGTAAATAATCAGTTTTGGTACTTTGAAAACGTATAATTTTTCGAGTAAAAGTGATACATTTTTAATAAAAAATGATACTTTTCGATTTTGAAGGGATATTCTGCCACCATCTCCCAAACTTTACTTGAAAATATATATATATATTTTTTTGAAAGCTACTTGAAAATATATATTTTTCATAGTAAAAGTGATACTTTTTGAGAAAAAAAGTAATACTTTTTAATTATCATCACACCGGCCTATTACCCTAGTATTTGCGAAAATGCCATCGGTTTTTGGGCTGGGGCATGGGTCATGGAGATCCGTCTCTCAAAATGCGACTCATGAGACGGTCCTATATGAGTTTTTGCATTTACTCTTTGTTTCCATATCAAATTTAGTAGTCTTAGGACTCTATCGAATTTAGATCACTTAATTAGCCCAATAATAATTAAATAGAAAATATAATTATAATTAAAATATGTTGCCCACATATTAGGAATTAAATAATTTCTAACAATATATCCTATAATTAGTTTGTTTTCCTTTTATCCCCACCGAATTTAAACAGTAAAAATTATTTGAATTAATTTACTCAATTTAAAAAACAATATCGTGCATAGATAAATAAAAATAAATTTTAAATGTTGATTTAAGTTTGAATTACTACAACACATTTTTAAATCGGACCAGACACCCGATTCGACCAGTTAAATGGAAACTAGTGGTCAGCCAGGTACGAAAAAAGCTTAGTTTATGGTTAAATCGGTCAAAAACCAGTTCAGTCGGTCAGAATTGGCCAAAATCAGTTAAACCGGTTTTTGAAATTATTTTTTTGCTATTTTTACATTTATGTGATCATTAACTTGAACTATGGCTATGCTTAATATTTTTTTAGATTCTTCTTTATATAATTTTCAGTTTTAGAATGTATTACATAGTAATTAATAGATTATATTATTATGTTTTACAAGATAACACAATATTTAATTAATTTTCATTAAACTGGTTGGAGCGGCCGCTAAACCAGTTCGATTGATTAAACTGTGCACCGATAGCAAGATCTAATTGCTCAGCTGTCCGATTTTTAAAACATTGCAACTACATTCACTAAGACAAGAAGAAAACAACTTACTTGCCTTGACTCCTTCTACACTTTGGATAGCATATACCTGCCAGATTTTTTTTAATAACGTAAATTAGTAGAGAATTTTATATTTTATTTGAAAAGGTCAGAATATATCATCACATAAGACTCATTCTTCTCAAACTTGTATTATGAAAACCCTTATAGTTTGTCAATTTGAACACAGGTAAGTATAGATTAAAGGGTGTCTATTTTCTCTCTTCCCAATTTATTTCAATTACTCTCTCAGGCACTATCACTCGAATTTTTTCCCAGGTACCAAATTTGCCTCTCATTTACATATTTTAACAACTTTTATTTCATGATCAATTTTTATGTCTGTCATTCAATTAATTCTCTGTGTGTCTGTGCGTGTGTGTGGTTTTTCTATTTTTCCTTTTGGGGATTTTAAGGCTAAGTTATTTATGCCTCAATTCATCATACATGTGAAATTAATTCTTCTTGTTGAATATAATTTATAGTGAGATTAAATTCGTTATTATGATTTTTTCTTCTTTATTTGCCTATTTGATAACTGAATTTTTTTATTGCAAGAGAAAGTTTTGAGGCAAACTACAAGTTGCAAATAAGAATCTAGTCTTCTCCTAATTCTATTCTGATTTATGCAAATTTTAAAAAAATAAAATATTTAAATGAATGAATATAGGTGTGGCGTGGTCACTAGGACTGTAAATCAAGTTGAGTGAGACTTGAACTTGCTCGTATTTTTCCAAAAGGGAATATTTAACTTGATTCTTATTTGACTAGTCTATCATATGTAATACGCTTATCCTTACCAAACAGTTTGCTCAAAAGTAATCAAAGAAAATATAATTAAATATTTTGTATTTTCCTATTTGTTTAGTTCCCTACGCTTATAGATGTTTTAGTCATGAAAGATTTGTATCACTGTATGTTTACATTCTACCTAATGTGAAAAATAACTTCCATCTCATTCAGATTATTTTTCAGTTTTTTATTGAAAATTTGTGCAAAAGTGAAAATATATATGTTTGGTTAAAAAAATATTGAACAAGAATTTATAGAGTGAAAACTTGGGAATATGTTTGATTAGTATGTTTTCTTGAATCTTTTATTGAAAAATGTGATAAGATTGCAATTTATATATGATATTTAAGTGGGAGACCCGTGTAATTAATGTTGTTGGAAAAGTAATAATATATAATTGGATAAAATTGTTAGTGGTAGAATACACTGTGAAAAATATATTAATTTGGAAATGATAATTTATGTGGATGTAGGTCATAGTAGTGAGTCTCACTTATATAAAATAAGTTTAAATTTGAGCATGTGGTGTGGTTGTAATGGGTCACGCTCACGCTCAGATAATATAAGATTGAAAATCGAGTTTATAGGTGTGAGAATTGAGAATATAGGTTTAAGAATTGGTCTTGGTGGAAAATGAGAAGTTAGAATAAAATATTTCCCAAGAAATTGTGTAAAAATAAACATGATTTACATATTTCAATTAATAAAAAATGGAAAAATCGAGTGAAACGAAAACCATTTAGCCTAACAATTTAAAATAGCCTTACTTTGAACGTTTCTATATCTTTTGGTTTCCTTAGAATAGAAACACAAAAAACCTTTGAATTGTTCCTCTATGATTTTTGGCTTGATAGCTCAATATTCTTTTATTTGTCTTTTTTGCGGAGTCACTTTTAAGAAAAATGTTGATCTTTGATCTATTTATTCAGTGTCTGAGAAACTTTACAAACTTTTATTTTGGCATTCAATTATAGTGTCGTAGTAATCCTAAAATAATATACTCTTTTAAGAAGAAAAAAAGAGTCTCCAAATCATATTTAAAATTGTCACTACAACAAACTTGTTTTTTAGCAACGAAAATATTCGCTGCTAACATAATAAAATTTTGCCGCTAAAGTGTTTTTGCAGCGGAAAATTTTTGCCGCAAAAATCGCCGCAGTAAGCCCGTCTCAAACGTTTCAGCGGCGATTGAAATTTATTTCATCACAAAACGTTAGTAACGAAACATTTCGTCGCTAACACGAAAAAATCGCTGCTAATATATTAAACAATTTTTGCTCTAAAATAAAATATTAGTGACAAAATCATACAATTTGTTGCTAAATGTAACAACTATTAGCGGCCAATTTTATACTTTCGTCGCAAATTATTAACCTTTTCTATTTTTAAAAAGTACAATTTTAGCGACGAAACAACTTGCTTTCACTACAAAATTTAAATAACTAAAACCATGTTACAAATGAATTATATATCAAATATATGATACAATAGGAATTAAAAGTTTGAAGTAGAAAAAATTGGAGGGCAAAGAGGGAATATTTGTATTACACCAAATTTGGTGTAATGTTTAGAGTTGAGTTGGAGGGAGTTTTTTAGATATTTGGTGTTTTGGTGTGGGATTTGATGTTGGGTCGGAGTTAGTCTTACATTCTGTTAGTACCAATTTCCACTGCAAAAGTTCAGGTGTTTGTACTTTATCCACTGACTTTTTAAAAATTATTCAATTAATCATCCTTTATTACAAGTAATATGCTTAACCATCGAATTTTTAGGGTATATTTGTGTAGTGATTGGGGTTGTTTAGAGGAAGTTTTTGGAGAAGAAATGTTTGATATATGGATGTATTAGAAAATGTGTATTAATATAAAAATACATTAAAAACGTAATATATGTTTGGTTGAGAAGAAAATGCTTTTTGGGATGTCAAACAAATGTACCCTTAAAGAATGTTATAAATTAGAGATTAATAATCCATACATTTTTTAAATGAAAAATAGGAATATATTCAATATTCAATCATTATGTCTACATTATACCCACCACGTTTTTTGGGCATAACATCTTCATAAGTTGGGACACATTTGTAATTAAGAGTTTGGATTGCTTTGTCTCTTTTTTTCTTGATTTGTTTATTTTTGTGATTATTAAAGACTAGAATAACACTCGTGTTACACGGGATTTGTCCAATGATAAAATTTTAGTGTCAGAAATTTATATTTAACTGTTATAGAAGATCCCAAAATACTAATTCGAAATATCAAAAAAGAAATTCAAAATTGAGAAAAGTATCAAAGAAATAATTTAAAAGATAACAAATTAAAAAGATGGTGTAGATAGAATTTTTTATTTTTAGATTATTTGTTTTCTATTATCTTTTAAATACATATCTTTCTGATTTGTATACATGGTTGTCACATGAATAAATGTAAAGTGTGGAATTATGAGAGTAAAAAATTGATAAATGTCCAAGATTAACGAGGTGTTGACATTTCTTAATATTATGTTTTATTTTAGTATATAGAGTAGATTCCTTTGCCGCAGCCTCAATCCCATGTATGAAAATATGAAATCTCCCCAAACTGAAGGCACATTATTAGAGCAAATCAAGCGTAAATTCAGGCACATTTCCACAATGGAAAAAACAAATAAATAAAATATGAAATAAAAGTTTTAACAACTGTGTAGCAATTAGACGACGCGGCGCCTAACGCTTTACAAACATTACGCGTTTCACGAAACCCACACTGTCACACACAGTCTCTTTTCCGTTTAAATTCACACACAACACGCACACAGACAGCAAATACTCACAACTCAGTCATCAACATAAATACACACACATTTTCTCTCTATAATAATATAATTCTCCATTCTCCATTCTCCATTCTCATTTGCTCTGATTACTTGCTCGTGTCGCGTGTTTTACAGAAGAATAAATGGCTGATACACGAGTTCATCCCACCACAATCGACATCCCTCCTCCTCCGCCATCATCCTCATCAGCTTCAACATCACCCAAGTACTCCGGCGAGCATCCCAAGCCACCAAACCCGCCTCCTTCGAAACCCGTCCCTCCGCCGGCTACTTACGTCGTCCAATTCCCCAGAGAACAAATACTCCGCTACCCTCCGCCGGAGAACGCCAGGAAATTCAATCCCTCACCCGCCGCAAAAACCGACGGAGCTGCTGCCGCCGCTGCTGCTGCTTCACTTTCGTCCTGCTATTACTCCTCTTCGTCGCCGCCGCCGTATCGGCCGGAGTTCTCTACCTCGTCTTCCGATTCAAATCGCCCAAGTACACGGTGACGAACCTCGCGGTAAGGGGGATGAATCTGACGTCAGCGGCCTTCGTCTCGCCGGGATTTAACGTCACCATCAGGGCGGAGAACCCCAATGGCAAAGTTGGTATCCATTACTTGAAGGACAGCTCCGTTAACGTTTTCTACAACGATGTAAAGCTGAGCGACGGCGTTTTGCCCGCCTTTTACCAGCCGAGGAAGAACGTGACGGTTTTGCAAACGTCGTTAACTGGATCCGACGTCGTACTGGGGGGCGCCGTTAGGACGGCGTTAATGAACGCGCAGAATCAGGGGAGGGTTCCGTTTGTGGTGAGAACGAAGGTGCCCGTTAAAATTGAGGTGGGGTCCGTTAGGACGTGGGAAATTACCGTTAAGGTCAAATGCGACGTCGTCGTGGATGCCTTAAATGAGAGGGCAAATATTGTGTCCAGAGATTGTGATTATAGTGTGAGATTATGGTAGAGTGGATTTTCTTGCTTTTTGTGACCAAGGATTGTGATTATACTCATTATAGTGTGAGACTATGAATAGTGGATTTTTTTTTCTTTTGTAGTAAAACGATTACATTTATCCATATATTAAAGATATCAATTACCAATCGAGATGAAATTCATGGTTTTGATTTGACTACTCCATTCGTTTAGGTAATTATACAATTGAGATTTCTTGTTTCAGTTTTTTATTTACTCCATATTTAATTGCATCCATGGGAAGATGAGATCTTATCCCTAGTTCTTATGATATAATTTTGGCTCTTTTGTGTGTGCCGTGATTTGAGATAATTAAGAAGTCATTCATGTATACACTATTTGAACTATACATATTGTATAATACTATATCTTTATGTCCCTATAAATCTTAGGTTTATTTAATTTTGATGCTACTTTTTAAGGCAGATCACTTCAAGTCAACGATGTTAGTTAAATCTTTCTTCCCAAGGGGGAAGGAAGCCTTCAAGTCTTCTTCTCCGACAGTTGGAGATCCTTCAATTTGCCTGCACAAACACGCAAGCGATAATTATCCCGCCCGTTCGCACAAACGAGAAAAAAAAATTAAGCGATAGAGTGTTTGCAAACACTCCTTTTTAGTGTTTGCGAAGATTATCCCAAGGAGCCGCTCGACGCTTCAAGTTTGAATTTTACAAATAAATAAGACTTCTACTACTTTTTATCAAACACTCCCAGCTTCTCATTCTCAACTTTTGATTTTATTTTCAAACACTACCAACTCGATTCTCAAAAAATAATAAATCCACTTCTTAAGACGAAAACACTTAAATACTGAATTAAAATGGGTAGGAGGATTATCAGAATGTGAGAATGTACTTACAAATGAATAGGATGAACCTTTTTATAAATTGGAGAGGGGCCCTGTGAGCCGCCTATGAGAAATCGACCAATGGGCCAATCTCGGACTCCTTTGGGTTGAATTATTTTATTAAGAGTCCATTGGGTAATTAATAGTAAATTAATATATAAACCGAATTATATATTAAATAATTAAATGTCGTTGTTGCTCTTGAAAATTTGGATGCCCAATTGAAAAGCAATTACACGTTTATTGTTTTGCACTCATTTATGATTCATCAATTCATTCATAGTTGTTACAACTTTCACGTTTTATGTTCAACTGAATTTAGTCAAGTTTAGGTTAATTACATATGGGGTCATACAATAATTTATGTACAATGTACATTTTATATTAGGTGATTGGTATACATTACAGAAATAGTGAACCTATTCTGTGAGTAATCAGGTGTAACTAGATCGACAATAGTGGATTAAGTTCACTCTCAGTCAGAATGATCAGTATTTGACTAGGAATAGCATTGTGTTCAAGTTAAACACCGTCTGCAGAATGGCTTTTTTAATAATGTAAATGGATTTGGAATTTTCATTTTTAATAATAGTTCCAATCCATTTTATTTTTTACTGTATATTTATAATTATGATATTTTACTTGGGATTTTTTTAAAAAGTATTAATAGTATTTTTCAAAATATGTAAGTTTCAATAGTTTTTAAATTATAAAACAGGTCTAGTTGATTTGAGTATGGAGAAGGTTTAAATTTGGATTCTGAATAATCTTTATAGAACATATTTCACGTCCAAATCAACCCAAAACCAAACCCAAACCCGATCTATTGACATCCTATATTTGACCTATTATGAAATTTTGACTTCATCCAAATCAAGTTAGGCAGCAGTTTGATTGTCAAAGAATGATTTTTCTCCTTTAGAAAATCATTATGAACTTCCCTCCACTGTTATGTCCTCCTCCTGAGAATCTCTTCATAAAAATCCATATCCATCTGTTTTTGATTCATTAAGGTAACCATGTCTACCACAAGGCAAATTTTAATACAACTCAAAATAAACTATCGCATTAGGAAATTATACTTCAAATATCAAAATCTGATATACATATTCTGAAGCTTTTTACACAAAGCTCTATTCATCATAATAGGTTCACACAACTTTCTCCTATTTAACTAACATGTACACAGAACTTCCTCCTTTATTTTAACGTCCGTTACGATCAAATAATCAAGGGAGAGGATCTCAAGTTACGCAGTTTATTCGATCCCACCATGTACAAATAATGCCCCCACTATAATTTCTATACCTATGTATCATTCTTTATTTTTCACCGATATCATATGCTGCCCTGCAAAATCGTGAGCTATATATTGTTCGACAGATATATCTATCCTTGCTGGGATTTGTATAGTTCATAATTATTCTTCGCTTGCTGGATCGCCTCCTGGAGATCAACAAACATCTTCACAGACGACTCGGCAAAATTGTTCAACTGTCCAAGAAAACCGGCCAAGCTCGTCTGAAAACGATCCAAAATAGGTATCCAATCCTCGGAAGCTTCTTCTCTCAACAGATTGATACCTTGATCACCGTTAATTCCAGCTTCAGACGACGCGTTATGAGAATTATGCCCGTGTTTCTTCTCTTGACGGGGCAGAAAATGAGCAACTTCGTCCGCCAAGTCCTTGATAGAATCGATGACTCCTTTAGAAGGCAATTTATCGATCATCTCCAACCAGGCGCCGCATATCATGTATATTGGTGGGCCCAAGTTTCGTATGGGCGGAGGTTTTATCCTTTTGTTTCGCTTGGAAGTGTTCTGAGGAAGGGAGACGCACTTGAAGAGCCACTTCTCGATAGATTCGACGTATAGTTTCTGTGCACTAATCCATTTCGTGAAGGTGGATGATAGAGAGCTCAGTTCGTTGCCGAGAAGAATGGTAATTTGTCTTCGTGAATCGGACTGTATAGTGATCTTTGCGCTTCCGGGCGTGTGAGATATAGATATGACGTGAAATTGAAGCTTGTGGCACTCCAGCATCTGTTCCCACATCTTCCTTAATCTGTCATCAGTAACAAGAGGCAAGCATATGAGAGTATAAACAGAGCAAAAATATTTGAAAGCATTGGAATAGAATTTTTCTCAATTTTAGTTGGGGACAATCACAAAACTACCCCTGAGGTTTAGCCTGATTATAAAAAAACTCCAATTATCTTTCAAAATTACAAATACCCCATTAAAGTGTTTATAAATACCAACTTGATGTTTGTATTTACCTAACAAATGCTCCCCCCCCTTTTAAGGGTGCAATTTGTAAAATAGAAACAAATATCAACGAGGTATTTGTAATTTGTAGACTATACCTCAGGGGTTGTGGTTGTAAATTTGCAATTTACGCTTCTAGTTATATTAAGGCATGCTATTGACTATTGAGGTATAATAACCATTTCAAGTAGAAACTCTGTCATTGCACAGAAAATCCTAGTTAGCTGTGCCGACTCTGAATATCTCATAAATACTTGCAAACAGGCAAAATCTGTGTTTATGTACTTTAAGAGTATCACATCATCTTGTAGCAAAATCTATGCTGAAGTAAGATTCTAGAAATAGTGACTTACACAGAGGTCTCCTTTCTGTTAAAAAAGAAAACATATATACGGTATTGCTACCAAATTGCTAATAAGTATCAGTTAAGCTAACATAGTTGGGGTATACACTTAACCAAATAACCAATGAAAAGGATTGACAAATACATGCGTACCCTTCAATTAACTCCTCAAGTTGTGGCTGAAGCTCTTTATCTCTGATTTCTTCAATCTTCTTTGAGATCGAGTCGATTCTATGAATAGCAACTCCAATTCTTGAGTGTAGATCTTTGACTCCAGCACGTGTCTTGTCAGTATTTTCTCCTCGTGATTCTTGTTGTCGAAGAAGTTTGCACTTCTGATCAAAATGACTTCTAAGTACCTGACCAGCCTGAAATAGGAGGATACTCAGTATCAGATCAAGTAATTGTAATAGATACTGAATTATATGCATTTAAAAGCTATAAGAAAACCAAACAGCCATAACACAACTAATACTAAAAAGAGGATGTCTTATGTGAGACCGTCTCATGGATCTAAGTTCATGAGACGGATCCTAAACACATACAAGCATATGGGTTCTTTTCATGGGTATGAGTTTGGGTCGAAGTTCTATTTAAATATAGGATCCGTCTCATGGATTATATCCATGAGACGGTCTCACACAAGTTCTTGTGTACTAAAAAATATTCAGCATCTACTGGCTGGCGAGATTTCCGTTTATCCGAATATCGACCAAGTCGTTTCTGGTTGTCTCTTCGAAGAATATGTTTTGATCCTATAAAATGGAGATAAGATGTGTTTCTAATCCTGTTTTGTAGAGTTGTTGTAATTGATTTAACAGGTCAATCTTCAAAATTACAAAATTGACTTTACTACAAGTATTTCGCTCTTGTTTAAGGTTTTCACAAAGAAAAAAAAACCTAACTACAGCCAAACATGGTTTTTGCGTAAAAATCGAAAGAAATTAGCTTTAACAAACTAATTCCATATAGAAAAAAATTAAATAAAAAATAACACGTAAAAAAAAAGAAAAAAAGCCCAACAGAAATGGCTCCAGAAAAGCTTTGGCGATAATAGTAGTAGGGTCCAAATTTTTGCCCTTTGCATGAGGGATAACCTATTCCATTTGTTATTCATAGCAAGCCCCTTTCAAGCATTCTCTTCAGTCCAATGAGCTAGAAGCCAGAACTAATACAATGAAATTCAAGACGGTTTACTTGTAAGGAAATAAAAACTTAAAAGCAAATGGGTCAAAACTAAAAAGGAACTCAAACACAACTTGCCAAGCCCATTTCACTGTAATGGGATCTCTATGTGCACATAAGAAGTTACATTCAGTAACCATGGAAAACACAAAAAATGTTACCATAAAAGGATGAACTGTTTTTGAATAGCTTTGCATGGGTAAAAACAAGAATAAGATTGAAGTATACTGATTCATGCAAATGCGAACTCACGATGTATTGGGACAGATGAGATGAGATACACAAATCAGATTGATATTATTTAGCTATAAAACTTGGAACTATAGCATCAGAAACCAATACCAAACAGAAATGAATCATCGCGTGCATGTGCAAACACACACACACACACACACAAACATGCGGATAATAAAGCTGCAGTTGATGAATCACTGCAATTTACATAACTTTTATCCAGAAATGTAACCCCCACCCCCATCCCTTCTCTTCTGGTCTGGGCACAGCAAAAAATAATTATGCGAGATTATCTGCCAGAAAAGCAATATCACAACCACATCCTAAAACAGGAACTCTATACTTTAATGTAATTACCCAAAATTGAACAGTGAAGACAGCCTTCCCTTATCGAGTAACTTTACTGATCTTAACCCAATTATTAAGTAAAACTACAACCACAACAAAAGAATGGCTAAATGCTATATTATGAAGTGCAAGCCACAAAGCTAGCCAGATGTCGAGTTTAGCCTCACTACAAGGTAAAAAAAGCTTAAGAAACATAAAATAAAAAAATAAGATTGTAGTAACAAAAATCTCAACAAAAGTAACAATTCTAAAGATGAATACTGTTCTGTAAGCAGATGCAAACTCTAAACATACCTTAACTTCGTCGTAAAGCTTCTTCTCCCATGCATAAAGTCTGTCTAGGGTTGAGGCATGACTTCCAGAGACCATACAGAAGTTGTCAAAGAGGTTGTTATTAAGATCATCGACACCATCAGTGGAGTTTGCTCCTAGAAGGTTCCGTGATGAAGCAGAGCGAAACGATGTGGTCCGATGCCAAGTTAAGTACTTGACAGAGTTTTGCGGCGGTTCTGGATTGATAATAAAATCCAATAAGTAATTCCATTGTTATATAAAAACTCAAAAGTAATCAAACCATGAGATGAACATATGATTTTTTAAAACTACAACGAAAAATAGCATTTTTAGAAACTAATGTTCGAAACGTGAAAATAAGGGGCGAAGTTTTGGATGCAATGTGTAGGTGGAAAACAGGCAGCCGTGCGATGTGCCTGATATCAATTTGTTTTAAAATTAAATTCAATAAAAGCACCTTAGGAAAAGACACAAATATATACAAATCAACATCAAACGATAGTTATGACTAATAAAAATATGGGCATGTAATCTTAAAACATATCCAAGAATAAGGTGATTTTCATGGAATTTTACATTTTCCTACGCACACTAACTCTAAACATAAAATATTTCTAGATTACCAACGTCCAGCTATCAGCAATTGTTCAATAAGATTGCGCTCCTTTCAGCTAATTCTCATTATAGTGGAGCTACAATAAATTCATAGACAAACTTATAGAAGATCAACAACCCCGTCATGTCAGTTTGTGACAAGTAGTGTCAAAGACATGTTTGCTAGTTTCGAGGTCTTTCTGATTTTCAGAATACGATTTATTACACACACGAATAAGACCTTAATGTTTAGCCAAAAAAGGTAACTGGTAAGGAGCAATGTTCGAAGAATTTTTCTTCCCAAAAGTATCATTTCAATTAAAATTTATGACGTGACACCACTTAACTAAAAGAAATAATGTAACAATACACAAACTTTTTCAACGATTATCTAAAGCTCTTTGCCACCTCAAACTAATGTCTTGGAATGGAAGGAGTAATAAATTTTGTAGTATCAACACATAACTAACTTCATCATTTGACACCAATAATTCAATCGACCCAATAAATGACATGTGATATCAGCTATTTGAAAATATAATGAATTACATTTTGACCAAAAATTACTTTGTTTTTCTAATGAAAAACTCATCCATGCGCATTTTCATTCAGAAAACAAATACCAACTGAATCTTTTCTACACCTTTTTCAATGAATTCTTTAAAAACCTCAGAGCCCTAGCTTTTCTCCATATAACGGATTCTAAAAGAATTACAATAAGATACATGAATAATATATACAATATGAAGATCTGTTGATTATTATTGGACAAATACGTGGTGAAGGCATGCACGTATTGAGTTGGATTTCAATAAATTTGACAAAATAACTACTTGGAGAAACTACAAGTGACATGAGATAATAAAATGTGGAAACAAAGTAACTTAACGTCCCTTATTCCCATGTTTTACGATCACATTATCCTTTTTGTTTGTCACATCACTATTGTCGTCTCTCCTAACCCTCATTCTCTTGATTATTGCTGAAATTGCTCTCATCATTTAATATAAAACAGGCCTATTTCTATTCAAGGCAAAGAAAGAAATAACTGAAGCGAAGTATAAACGTGAAGAGACCAAGTGAGTTGACGTAGACATTTAAGGAGTAGAGAATCACTGTCAATTAGTTTTTGTTTCTTTCACGTATGAGTTAGCAGTTTTCCTATTTCTTAATCATGACGTTCTAATTAGTTTTTCGTAAATCAATTATAGCATGAATATTACGAGTGGGCTAGCTTGGTTGACCTCGAATTGCAATTTACAGCTAAAAACAGCCTGAAGACAACTAAATGAATTATTGTTTTTCCAGCTAACACTTGCCTTCGGACTACTAGATAAACAGTAAAACAATCATCCAGTTGAAACAGAAACTATCTTGACACTAGCTTACAAACTTGAAGGTTGAAAATTCTTCGGAATAGAGAACATCTACTGACGCCACAAATTTAAAAGTCAAGTCAAAGTTGTTGCAAACTAATTGACCATGGATTATACTTGGTATGAATTTAATTTTCTCCTAGCGAGTTTTTCAACAAATGAACTAAAACAGTTGTGCTTATAGCATTCTTCACTATAAAAACATCCTAGGTTGAACAATTTCTCCCTATACAGATCCATAAATGAAAGCGTAAAATGTTGATTCTTTGTATTTATGCTCACAAGCCAAGCTCATGATGTGCTGTTTTCCTTTTACAGGTTCAAGGCTCTAGCTATGACATTAACTAAGAATAGCTACAGAGAAATTAATACGTAAAAACTTGTCTAGCACATCACACCAATAAAAGAAGAAAAAAGAAAAAAAAACATAAGCTTCTCCAGATTTTAAGCTCTCAACCTAAAATGAGACACTCGTCCCTGATCATCTTTCCACATGTTTCTTTTTCTTTCTTTCTCCACAAATTCATATGTTACTCATGTCTTCTTTTCTCATAACAAATGGAGAAAACGATTATATTAACAATGTATACATCAGCCATTGAAGGTAAACTCCTGTCCCGCTAATAACTGCATGAAAAGCAAGTCAAATATAATAGTAATACACTATTAGCATTTAACAAACATAAATTTTGGGAGCGGTTTCATTCATGCATTGATGTCTTCCCATAAGAGAAGCTTAAGGTTGGGTTTTACAGACTGAGGTTCTTGATCATTGCTCGAAATATAGCAATATGGACAGACCTACCTTGTGGAACCTCACTTGGATCGTCTCCACAGGAGAAACAAGATTTTAGTAATGATGAGGTAACTGATCCACCTGCCAAAAGAAAAACCCTTCATTATATTTCACCCTTTTAAAGAAAGACGGCAATATTCAGAAAAAGGAGAAAATCAGAAGAGCATACGTTCTCCGGGAAAAACTGGACGAAAATGGAATTTATTTGCTTCAAGCATCCGGGGAACTTCTTTTCCTGATTCAGATGCTTTAACAAAAAGCTGTTCAATATCTTTAATGCTCGAAAAGAAGTCCTTAGGCACAACCTTGTCCTCTACATGGCTATGTTCCATCGGTGTTATCTTCACATCATTCAAATGTGCAAATCTTGAAGAAGCAGCTCGTAGTGGTGACAAATCAGGAGAGTTGCTTTTCTTCCCATTCACAAACTTGGTTTCTGATATTATATTTTCCGACAACCTAGTGGGTGAAGAATCACCATCGCCGAGACTTTCTTTTGCTTCGTTCACAATTTCAAAACTCGAAAACTTGTTGGTGTCTGATACTCTATGTTCTGAAGCTAAAGGGGATAAATCACCATCAACAACATTTTCTTTCACCCTGTTGACGTTTTTAAAACTCCGAACAAGCGTAGCTGAGGACGGCTCATCAAATTCATCTTCTGAAACCTGAGATTCTTCCATTCCATCTGCTGAAAACTTCTCTTCCACATCTTCTAATTCAGGAACCTCATCTTCTACTCTAAGATGTCTCGGGTCATCAAAATTCTCTGAACCCTGATCAAACCCCCTCCCTTCTTGTGAAGAAAAATGATTGTCAATAGGATTAAAAAGACCAAAATAATCCCACGGAGCAGTTTCTGTTTCGATTGGAGCTTCAAACGGCGATGGATCCGGTGCTTCAGTAGAGCGCGGAGTGGTGCTTGGAGGAGTAGTTGAAGAAACCGATACAGTGACAGGCACAGGAGGCTTTTCTTCGACTTTCCTCGAAAACATACCTCTAAATTTCATATGATGAGTTTGGTACTTACTCGAGACAGGGGTTGAAGGAGACGGTGAGATATTTGCAGTTGCGTCCACATTGTGCGATAAAGATCGAGAGGAAGAAGATAAATGGGAGACAGACTTCTCAGTGAAAGCATGTGGCCCAGGAGTTGGACTTCTCGAAGAATATACGTGAGATTCAGCTTGAGCATCAGTTTCCACAAATCTCCTTAAAGCAGCTCCAATAATCTTCAGTTCCTCTATATAAGCGATATGAGCTGCTGCGAGAGAACACCTGCCATTAAGTGCTTGTTTGATAAATTTCTTCCTCGCACGACAAAGCTGCAGGCCCTTGTCTTCTTCAATCTAGAATTTGAAGCTCCCATCCCAAGTCAGCATGCAGACTTGTTTCTTGATGCAAAATGCCCTAAGAGCACACAATTAAAATGACGAGTCACACAAAATTAAACCCATACCAGACATCAGGTAAATTTTCAGGAAAAGTATAGCATGATTTTATTGATTACCAATACATGTGCCTTTTATTGTTGCACCCGATACTGATAATTGGAAGTTAGAATCATGCACATGACATCAAGTAGGAAAGAGACTGATTATCTAAAATGAGAGACCACATAAATTACACGTAATTGGAAAGGAAAACAGAAAAATACTGGACACGTGGATCAAAAATCATCTCATTAGAAAACGAAGGGGGCAAGATAATTATAGAGTCAAGATAGACAAAATAGCCCAAATTGTCCCCCTTCAGGAATCAATAAGAAGCCGGTCAAATAGATACATAGATTTACCGCAAATAAGATCGTGAATATAATTAGCTGTAAATGGAAATCCATTAATGGGGTCTTATCCTATTCCTTCTACATGGCATGAGAGTAAAGTCCAACTAAAACCAATCCAAGCCATTCATGAATAAAATGTGACCATTTAACCAGCCAACAAAACTGTTTGCTTCTAATCACATCTTTTTGTTGCATTGAAACATATAAATTTGAAATTATAAGGCTAATCACTGAACTTGGTAAAACCAAAATCACACAAGTAAAGATACTTGAGAAAGGAAGTAATTCATGACGATTATCAGGGAGGTGCTTACATGCAAGCAATTTTAAATAAGAAGCCGAATTTATCAAAGCAACATTTGGAAAAATGAAAAACTTAGAATTACGAGTTTATACAACAAAGTACTCAATTTTCATATACTGGAAATACCATACATAGTCTAACAATTAAAAAAAACAATAGCATGAGGAGACATTCAGCATCTTCTATTTTTAATCAAAAGCTTCTTAAATCAGAGAAGGTACTTCATCAAAACTTTATGTAATCCACTAAACTTAACCAAAATCAAACAAATCCAATGCCCTCGTGCAAAAGGAAACATAATAAATCCATCTAAAAACATAAACAAGCAGCACATCAACGAAAGGCACAAAAAGAGATAGAGAGAGAGAGACAGAGCAGAACACTGTAATTGAAAACTAAAAACCCAAGAGAAGAAAAAGAAAATGGAAACAAAAAAGAACGAACTACCCAGAAATCCAGAACCCAAAACCAATTGAAATCCCAAAGTAATTCAAGCCCCAAAAACATCCATTAACAATCAGAAAACTCAAATTCACACAAACCCTCAACAAACAGTCCCTACAAAATTAAAAGATTCCAACTTTAATCCACACAAGCCGATCAAGATTCAGATACACCATAAAACCACAACCCAAATTCCAAACCCCTTAAAGATTGAAAAGTTACCAAAAAGAACCCACATCAAGAAATCACAAAAATTGCCCCAGAATCAATATAAAAATTAAAAACTCTGTCCCATCATGATTTTCCTCTCTCTTTTTTCTCTTACCTGAAAAAGCTTATCAGAAATGAAGTTAAACTGGCGGTGAATAAAAGCCCTGGATTTCAGTGCAGATTACAATACAAAAACTCGTCACACACAATGAGAAAACCGTTTTTAGGAATTGTGTTCGAGTGTGTGACAGTCCAAAATCAGGGGATGAGGGGTTGCATGCAATATGGTAATGAAAAGGGGATTTGGGCAGAGGGAGACAAGAGACCTGCGTGGAAAGTGGGCCCCCGCTGACTTAGCAAAAGTAATGGGAATTTGTTCTGTTTCTTCCCAGTCCTAGAAAAGAAAAATAGCTTAGTAAAAAGTTAATCTTGATTCGTCGCGTTGTCTTAATTTTTTTCTGTGATGCAGGTTTTGGGTAATATTCTCTTGTTTTTGTGGCAGGGCTAAAAAGACAAAAGGGAGAAAATAATAATGGAAGAAAAGACGTCACTTTTACACGGTGGCGGTGTATCTTGGACTGTTCTTCTTCTGCAAGTAAATGAGAGATTTAGGAAAATGTTATTCAAAGACGTTACAACTCTGTAAATCCTGGTTTGGATACAGGGACAGGGAGTGTTTGAAAAAAAAAACTTCTCCTTTTACGATGCATCGTTTTGATAGGGAGTGCTTGGAAAAAGTTATACTTTTAGAAAAAGTGATTTATTATAGGAGAATTAAAAATAATTGAGATTAATAAGTTGATAGTATTTGCAAATAATATGAGAAATTGATAGTATTTGTAAAAAATTATTTATTTATCTGTAAAAGTCAAATTAGGAGTATAATCATAAATCTAAAAGTAAAACATTCGTCTTCCTACTTTTAAATTATGATTAAATCAAGAGATATCTTTGACATTTACAAATACTAAAAAGTGATTTTTTTTCGAGTCAAAAGATGAGAAATAATTTTTTTAATGATTGCAAACACTTGTGAGACCCCTTACTTAAAACATATATTTCTTTTTTGGTTATGTATCGATACTTTGAGGAAGAAAACGTAAAAAATAAATGATAATAATAATTTTTCCCTCTTTGTTTCAAATAAACACGAAATGAATGTTTATGTGAATATATTTATAAATTGTATGCATTTTTCCATTTTTGCCATGATATTCAATTACATTAATTTTAACTCGGTATTCTATCTTTTGCAGAAAAAAAAAATACAAAAATTCATGGAATTCAAAATCACTCATATTATATTTTCTTTACTTTTATTTTCACAAAATTCCTATATTAGGGTCATATCCAACAAAAAGAAAACATATTTAAAAAATTCACAAAATTCATCTAAATATTTTCTAAATAAAATTACAAGTCTGTGTAATGATGCCACAAGCCTTTCCATCATGATATTTTCTTTTGATTTATTGCTGCATTTAATATGAGTAGATGTTTTTCTCTATAATCATAATTCACACTTTGACCCTCATCACCTAGTACCCTACCCCCACCCCCTCAAATGTTCAACATTTATTCCTCCATAATCCATACCATCACCCCTAATAAAGACCTTTTTGGGCAAGAAACCATTGGAAATTAATGTGATGCATGGTGTTATTTTTTTAGAGTGTTTTTACTTCTCCAAAATGATATGAATTAAAAATAAAATCAAATGTACAACTTTCAAAAGGCATCTGTTTCTTTTCTTGAAGTATTTTTAAAAAAATCTAATCATTACTTTATGTCTACCAATTATACAATGATTTACATATTTCATTATTGTACCACTAATATATATTTATATTTTACAACAATTAAATTAATATATATCTCAAGTGTTATCATAATAAAATTTTGATTTTTCACTTCTAACCAAACAAAAACTAATTACATGAAAAATGTCTTGCTTTCCGAAAAGAAACCAAACATCCTTATTTCAAATACATTCTCCAATACATTTTTATAACATCTCATCACAACAGTAAACTTCGTAATATTTCAGTGACTAATATGTAACATTCAATGATTCTTCTACTTTAAATAATATCTTAGAAAAACAATAGCACATCTTTTGTTACAGAGAGCCAATGTTACAGAATATTAGAGTGAGTTAACCAACAACAAACTGTGGCTTAGCCTCTACCAGCTGCCACCACAAAGATTGTGGGATGGAGTCGAGGGTTGAAATCCGCCTCCATCAAATTGTTTGTGGGGTGGAGGTCGAGGGTTTATATCCCTACTCCATCAAATTGCTCCCCATATGCGGTTGTGAAGATTTGGTGGGAACTCATCTTGAATAGCATCCGTGTGGGTTCGATTCGGGGAGAGATCGTTATTAGTAGATTGGGGAGTCGAACATAATTGTTCTCTTTACAGGAGGATCTTGTCGTCAACGAGACCCGTCACATCTTGGTCCGTGCGTGCACATCCCGGTTTTTACCTTGGCGGCGGCAATGAGGAGCGGAGTTGTTGTCCTCGGCGATAATCGCGTAGTTCTCAGAAGTTCGAATTATAAAAAAAAAAAAAAAAAAAAAAGAGTGAGTTAACCAACATGCAACAGCACATGTCGACAATAATTTATATTACAGATCGAGAAGATTCTTTTATTTAATTTTAATCTTAGTACTTCAAGAATAAGTAATTTCAAGGCCAAATTGGTAAAATTAAAGGTATCCAAGGAATGGAAACATCCAGGGGGGATTTATTTATCCCATTCTGTAAAGTGTGCAAAGCCTCTAAACTCTGCCTTTGTGGATACTGGATGTGAAGGTACGTTTGGTGGAAATACATAACGAATTCTGCTAAATTACACAATGCAACAAAATACATTAAAATATAAAAAAGGGATAGAAGGAAAACGAGAATATCGTACAGCAATTTGCAAAGTAATTTTAGAGGAAGTACAATGAAAAAGTAACCTTTATATGGTGGGATTTACGGATTGAGGTTTCATATTCCACGTTCCTATTTCATTTTTTATTTTATTGTATTGAATGACTCTTACGTCTGATATGATGTGATAATTGTCGTGTATGCATTCATCCAATATAGTGGAATAAGAATATGGAAAGAGATATATGGTCGTGGATTTACAACCTAAATAATTAAAAACATTGATTTGCCCTTAGCAAAAATAAATTCAATTAAATATAGATAACTTAAAAAGCTATGTTTGGATTGGTGGGTTTGAAACTTTGAAATCCATAACAATAAATACATTGAGCTTATTTGGATAATTTCATATATATTACAATGAATTTCAAATCCTTAAACTTATTTAAGTCATTGTGGTAAATTTCAATTATATCTTATATTAATTCATTTACCCGAATTCTCCCCCTCAAATCTAAACGAATGAAAGATTTAGTATTGTTATGACTTGACAACATTGTTATTTCTAGCTATTATTTCAATATTTTCTTGCTTGATTGAATAGAAAGGAAAGGAAAGCTAAACACTAAACTTGTTGATGGATGTGTTCAAGTCAATTAACATATTTATATGAGTTGTTTTTGGCCCATAAATATTTTTAGGGAAACTTTAGTCATTTACGAGTCATTTACATTGATGTGGAAATTACCATTATAGCCGCCTTTAGTCGAGTTGACCATCTTGACCTCGCCTCGCGAAATTACCAAAATACCCTCGGGATCCGCGGCTTTTATATGGGTCCCGGCCAGGCGAATCCCGGGTCGGGTCGCCCGAACTCCACACACCGTCGATCGGGCGCCACGTGTCACGGTGATCCGCCTCACCCCGAAACGATCTATAAATACTGCACGACGAAATCAAGGTAAAAAGGTAACTTGTCATTATTCTAAATTACCTCGCTCTTTAGCTTTCTAAGTACCTCAACTACGATTCGACTTAGGCATCGGAGGGCACTTGGGAGCCATCCCGTCTAGCCTTAACGTGCGTCTGTTTTCAGTACCCTCGAACAAAGTACTTCAACTAGCTTTTTGGGGGATCCTCGGCAAAGGTCGCCGTGGAACACACTTCACCTCGCTTTGTGGGTCCCTTTAGGTCGGTACATCCGATTTACCTTCCTAAATCGATTGGCGCCGTCTGTGGGAAAGAGGTCTAGCTAAAGATGGAGGAGACACCAGGAAGTTATTGGAAACACCTAAGCATGTGTCCAAGACACCTCAAGGGGTCGTGGAGGATCCTCCCAGGAAACATCACCAATTCGCCCGCTTCACTTCGGGGACCATCTTTTTGTTCGGGAGGAGGAGCGGATGATTCACATGAAGGCTAGTGACTTTGAGAAAATCTTTGGAAAAAATGTTGGAGGATAGGAAAGAAATGGCAAGAAGGCCGGAGGCCCTTCCCAAAGGTCCCCGGGAAGGGGAATGTGGAAAACGAAACGGCAAGTCTAGTCGATTTGGAAGAGGTGGCTAGTCAAGCCGTCGGGCCACCGGCGAGGAGACCACCGGAGGAGGTCGTGGCGAACCCGATCAATAAGCCACGGGACATACACGAATCGAGTGTGAACAAATCGAGCATGTTACTCGACAACCGGATGACTTGAGGCGGAGGGGAGTGTGACATCCGCTGCGAAAAGGGGATCTCCATTTTCTCCCGAGATCTAGCCGAGGTGGTCACGCCGAACTTCAAGCTTCCCGATCTCCCGAAATATGATGGGAATAGGGACCCTCAGAACATCTCACCGCTTTCGACCACATGATGCAATTGTATGGGCGGTCGGATGCCATGAATGCTAGAATATTCATTACAACGCTGACCGAAAAGGCGCAGAATGGTTCATGGGATTACCTAGGGAACTGTGGTTTCTTACGAGCAGTGGCTCGAAAGTTCTTATACCGATTCGCAAAAGCGAGCTCGAAGGTCGGCCTCGCATTTGTTCACTATAAAGCGGGGGTGAAAAAGAGTCGCTCGGGAATTCATAAATCGGTTCAATGATGAAGCATTGGAGGTGCAAGATATGCGAATTGACATGATGACTAATATCCTTATCCTTGGATTGCAAAAAGGACCATTAGCATCGGCGCTCGCTCGAACCGCCCGTCGATAAGGAAGCGATTAATGGAAGTGACCCGAGAAATACATACGGGAGGAAGACATGAATGCCCTTAAAGACCGGGAGTGGTCCCAAGTGACTCGGGCTCCACGCGAGGGGAGGATCTTAGAGAGAGGCTTCGGTTTAGGGTCGAGAGGCCTGGACCGAGGTCCGATCAAGATCGCCCCAGGGACAATGAGCACAATAGATATACACTGTTGAACGCACCCAAAGTCACGCTCTAATGGCCATAGAGCGGCGATATGCTAAGGTGGCCAAAAAGATGAAAACGACCTCGGTCGAAGAAATATGGATAAATATTGTCGCTTCCACAAGGACCATGGCCACGATACCGGGATCGCATTCAATTGCGAGATGAGATTGAAAGGCTCATTCGAAGCAAGGTTACTTACAAAATTTTGTTTTGAAAGAAGAACGAGGGGGAGGACCTAACCGGGACCCTAGGCGAAGATCACCGGCTCGCAAATCGCGAAGCCGGTCGAGAGGTCTCCATGAGGCCGGACATAGGCAAGAACGCCCAAGGGAACGCTCTAGGCCTAGGCAAAATCATGAAGAAGATAACCTGCCTCGTAGGGGGGTTATACATATGATAGCAGGAGGTCCCAGTGGAGGTGATTCACAGAGTGCAAGAAGGAAACATGCGCGTAACCTCACGCATGATTCTAAGAGGAAACTGAAGGTCATGAGCGTCCAAAACTCTAGCCCTATTACATTCGATGGCCGTGACCTCGTGGGGGTCGAGCGGTCGAAACGACCCGATGGTTATCACGATGGATATTGCCAACCCATTTGTACAAAAAGTTTTGGTGGACAATGGGAGCTCGGCGGATATATTATTTATGCATGTGTTGAGGAAGATGGAACTAGATGTAACTGCCCTACGTCCGGTTGACACTCCGCTGATGGGATTTGGGGGAAGCGAAGTGGTTCCCTTAGGAACCATTGATCTCCCCACCTCGCTCGTGACGCCATGCCGAAAGACAATCATGATCAAGTACCTGGTGGTAGACGCCCCATTTGCTTATAATGTGATTATGGGGCGACCCGGACTGAATCAATTTCAAGCTGTGGTGTCCACTTATCATTTGAAGATGAAGTTCCCTACATCAGGAGGGATAGGCGAAGTACGAGGCGACCAGAAGACGGCTAGAGAATGCTATAACGTTTCCCTAGAAAAGAAGAAGGAAGGGAGAGAAGTGAGGACTATAAAGCAAATAACACGCGAAGAGGAGGCTGGGCTAAGTAAAAAAGAAAAAGAGAAGGTTAAAAAAGCTAGGACAATGGCGGAGTATCGGGTTGAGCCAACGGAGCAATACAAAGTGATTGAGCTCGAGCCAGGCGACCCGGATAAGTTCACTAAGATAGGGTCGCAAATGGACTCGAAGCTAGAAGTGTTGATGATTCAATTTCTTAGGGAGAATGTGGACATTTTTGCTTGGAATGTGGATCCGTTAGCGAGGCCAGTGAAGCAGAAAAAGCGAAGCTTTGGAAGCGAAAGAAACAAAATTATAGAAAACGAGGTGAACAAGTTATTGGAAGCGGGATATGTTGTGGAAATTCATTCAATCGAGTGGCTATCAAATGTAGTTGTAGTGCCCAAAGCTAACAACAAATGGAGGATGTGCCGCGAGACTTCACGGATCGAATAAGGCATGCCCTGGATCCTTACCCCTACCTCGCATCGACCTGTTGGTGGACTCCACAAAGAGGATGTGCCTTGCTTAGCATGATGGATGCTTACCAAGGATATCACCAAATTTTTATGGCGGAGGAGGATAGGGATAAAACCTCGTTTGTGACGGAGAATGGAGTTTATTGTTACATGGTAATGCCGTTTGGGCTAAAGAACGCGAGCTACTTATCGAGGTTAGTCAACCTCATGTTTAGAGAGAAAATTGGCAAATCAATGGAAGTATATGTTGATGATATGTTGGTAAAAAGTGTGATGGAAGAGGATCACCTTGAGCATTTGAGGAGGCTTTCAAAATAATGCGAGCCTATGGTATGAAGTTGAATCTGCGAAGTGCACCTTGGTGCGAGGTGGAAAATTTTTGGGTTTCATGGTGCATGAGAGGGGGATCGAGCGAACCCTGAGAAGATAAAAGCTATAATGGAAATGAGTTCACCTAGAACGGTCAATGAAGTACATCACTCACGGGAAAATTGCCTCGTTGAACGAGTTCATTTCGAGGTCAGCCGATCGCAACCTTCCTTTCTTCAACACATTGAGAAACATGAAAAATTTTCAATGGACGGAGGAATGTGAGAAGGCATTCGGAGATTTGAAAGGATACCTTATGTCTCCACCTTTCTTGTCCCAAGCCTAAAAAAGGAGGCTCTATTTTTATACCTAGCGATTTTAAGCGAGCCGTGAGCTCGGTGTTGGTGCGGGACGACGAGGGAGTTCATCGCCCAGTTTACTACGTGAGCAAGTTGTTACAGGGAGCTGAAGAGAGGTACCTAGGGACAGAAAAGCTGGCTCTAGCCTTGGTAGTATCGGCTAGGAAGTTGCGACCTTACTTCCAATCTCATCAGTTATTGTCCTCACAAATCAACCACGAGACAAGTGTTAGAGAAACCGAGTCATGTCGCCTAGTGAAATGGTGCGTGGAATTGGGGGAATTTGATATTAAATATCAAAGTAAAACGGCGGTGAAGGCTCAAGTCTGGCCGACTTCGTTAACGAAGCAAGTGGGTCGGAAAATGAGGTTCAAAAAGAGGAAGTAACATGGCTCTTGCATGTGGATGGGTCGCGGTGGCTCTTGGAGGCGGAGCCGGGATATTATTACAAAAGCCTAACTCGTTCGAGGTGGAAGTGGCACTTCGCCTCGAATTCGAGGTGACAAACAACGAGGTGAGTCGAAGCTCTGTTAGCGGGATTAAAAATGGCACGTGTAGTGCAATGTGAAGAAGTTGATAGCTTACACGACTCCCGCCTGGTGGCAATGCAAGTTGAAGGCTCGTTTGAGGCCAAGGATCGATCTATGGCTAACTATTTGGAGAAAGCGGCGGTTGATGGAAAAGTTCGAATCTTTTCGGCTCAGGCGATCCCAAGAGGTGAAAATGAGCGGCGATGCTCTAGCTCGCCGCCAAGTGCGATGAAGTGGGAGTAATTCGAGGAAGGTGATCGTGTTGGTGGCAACGCGGCCAACTTGCTAAGCGGAGGAAGGTCCCATCGAGCGGTTTCAAGCGGGCGCTTTTGCGCAATTGACACCCCAATCGATTGGATGGAAGACTTGAAAAATTTCTAGAAAAGGGAGCTTTTCACCGTTGGACCCATAAAAGCTAGAAGGGTCCAAGTTAGAAGCGTCCGGTTCTAATGATAGACAATGAGATGTATAAAAGATCGGTAGGAGGACCATTGCTAAAGTGCCTCGGACCGGAGAGGGCGATATATGTAATGAGGGAGATTCATGAAGGCAATTGTGGCAACCACTCAGGTGGGAAGGCACTCGCCCAGAAGGTGATCCGGCAAGGTTACTTTTGGCCGACTTTAGTAAAGGATACAATGGAGTTTGTTAAAAAATGTGCGAAGTGTCAGTTCCACGCGAACCTCACTCACCAACCAGCGACCCAGTTGGAAACGATCCCCATTGCTTGTCCTTTTGATCAATGGGGAATCGACATCTTGGGTCCCTTCCCAGTGGCTAGAGCTCAGAAGAAATTTATCATTGTGGCGGTGGAGTACTTTTCTAAGTGGATTGAGGCCGAGGCAGTGGCCAAGATATCGGAAACCGAAGTCATGAATTTCTTGTGGAAAAATATTGCATGTAGGTATGGGGCTCCCAGAATCTTAATATCAGATAATGGCACTCAATTTCAAGGAAAGAAGGTTAGGGAGTGGTGTGAAGAATATAAAGTGAAGCAAAATTTTACAGTTGTGAGAAACCCTCAAGCAAATGGACAGACTGAGGTCGCAAATAGAATTATTCTACAACACCTAAAAATGAGGCTAGAGGAAGCGAAGTCGTATTGGGTGGACGAGTTGCCTGAGAGTCTTGTGGGCATATCGAACGACCCCACGAACCTCGATGGGAGAAACGCCGCCTTTAGTGTATGGGTCGGAGCGATCGTGCTTAGTGGAAATTGGAGAAACTTAAGGCGGGTCGCTCGATGCGAGCCCGAGAGCAATAGGGAAGCTAGAGAGCTCGAGCTCGAGCTCATTGAAGAAAAGCGAGACAAAGCGTTTATTGAGATCCAAGCTAAAGGAAGGATGAAAAATGCATACAACAAAAGGGTTCATGAGCGAAGCTTTCAAGTAGGGGATCCGTGCTCAAAAAAGTGGAAGTGTCCAAACATGTGGGAAGCTCGAGGCAAATTGGGAAGGACCTTTTAAAGTAATTGAAGTCTTGAAGAGAGAACATACTGAGACTAGAAAACATGCGAGGAAAGGAGCTCCCAAGGCCTTGGAACATTCATAACTTAAGGAGGTTCTATACTTGATGTTGCATAACTAATCTACTTTATGTATTTAGCTTAATTTTGGAAGAATTGAAGGTTTATGTTAAAAACTATCATCAATGAAAGAAGATGGAATTTCACCTGCAATGTTTACCTTTTTGCACAAATTTGCTTAGTGTTTCGAGTCGCATGGCGAACCACTAAAGATAAGCCCCCTAAAAGGCTAGCGAGCCCAAGACGATCCCACGAAGGATCTAGGCCATAAGCTCCCTTTTAGGGCAAAGCCCACAATGGTCCCAACAAAGGGACTGGGCTGCAAAGATAAGCCCCTAAAAGGCTAGCGAGGCCCAAGACGATCCCACGAAGGATCTAAGCCATAAGCTCCTTTTTAGGTGGCAAAGCCCACAATGGTCCCAACAAAGGGACTGGGGCTCGCAAGATAAGCCCCTAAAAGGCTAGCGAGGCCCAAGACGATCCCACGAAGGATCTAGGCCATAAGCTCCCTTTTAGGTGGCAAAAACCCACAATGGTCCCAACAAAGGGACCTGGCTGCAAATAAGCCCCCTAAAAGGCTAGCAGGCCCAAGACGATCCCACGAAGGATCTAGGCCATAAGCTCCCTTTTAGGGCCGGCAAAGCCCACAATGGTCCCAATAAAGGGACCTAGGCTGCATAAGTTAAGCCCCTAAAAACGCTAGCGAGGCCCTGGCGACCCCACGAGGACCTGGGCCATAAGCGCGCCCTAAGCGACCCCACGAGGACCCTGAGGCCATAAGCGCCATAGGCGACCCCACGAGGGACCTAGGCCATAAGCGCCATAGGCGACCCCATGAGGGACCTAGGCCATAAGCGCCCTAGGCGACCCCACGAGGGACCTAGGCCATAAGCTCCCTAGGCGACCCCACGAGGGACCTAGGCCATAAGCGCCCTAGGCGACCCCACGAGGGACCCATGCCGTAAGCGCCCTAGGCGACCCCTCGAGGGATCTAGGCTATAAGCAGCCTTTTGGGCTGGCAAAGTAAGGGACTTAGGCTCACCCAGGGACCTAGCCTCGCGAGTAAGCCTAGGACCCAAGGGATGCTAAAAAAAAAAAAAAATGGAGCGAAGTAAAGTCCATGCAACATATAAAAGCGAAGTGCAGTACATCGAAGTGACACACAAGCGAAGTAAGGAAAAAGTAAGACACAAAAGCAGAGTAACATTTGAAGTACATTAAGAGGCGATGAGATCGTGAATAAAAATACATCTAAGTTAAATACTTGAGTTATTTACATAAAAAGCCCTAGGAGGCTAAAAGAGGTTTCACGAGATCGGTGAACTCATCGACCTCCTCCACTTCATCGATGACCTCTACATCACGCGAGCTACCCACCTCGCCTTCGCCTTCAGCGACGTCTGCCTTCGGCTCGTCCTTCTCAAAGGGGTCAAGCTTGTCGGGGTCGAAATCGGCCTTAAAAGCTTCCTTCTTAATTCCCTGCTTGCGGCACCGCTCGAAGCCATCAAAGAGGTACACCACGGCTCTCTCGGCAATGAGTTTCTCGCAAGGCGAGGACTGGAGAAAGGATTGAACCCGGCAAGAAGACGAGACGAGGCTAGCGAAGCCTTATGCTCTTCGGATGAGAGATATTCTTCAAGGCCTTGTTTCCGACCTTTTTCAAAAGAATCTGCCACCTCTTTGATGTGGTGCACCTCGCGAGTTTTGAGCTCGCTTTGAGGCCAAGCAAGTGGGCTTTCGGTCGCTACTTCCTTGAGGAGTTCGGCTCGAGCCTCCTCGGCGGCTTTTGCCTTATCCGCCTCGGCGATTCGGAGCCTCGCGTGGACCTCGCTCACCGATTAATGTACACCTCGTTACGTGCTTCCAATCGGCACCGCGAAGCGCCATTTGGTGCAACAGGGCCGAAAGCTATTAAAAAAAAGAAAGGGGCGAAGTAAGTGGTGACGAAGCGAGATAAAAGCGAAGAAACAGAGTTGGATAATTTAAATGCATTCACATACCGACATGACCTCGTGAGCCGCCAACTCTTCGAGGCGGGTGAACTCCGTGGTCATCAAGGCAAATTGGTCGGTGGGGAGGGTAGTATAGTTATACAGTTCGAAGGAATCCTCCCCAGCCTTCGTCTCGAGAACCGAGCTCCGCGAGCTAATATTCCAGTTCGGAATGGTGCGAGGCATGGCAAGCTCACGAACACGAGGCCTAAGGTCAGGAGCCTTCTCGCGAGCCGCGAGCCGCTGAGCCTGGAGATGGGACTCGCTCCGGTTCAACCACATCATCATTTGATCAACGGTGGGGAGGTTGGCATCAGTAGGCTCGAGCTCGTCGTGAGCTAGCATCCCGGGGGAAGCACCCATAGAATCAGGCGAGCTCCTAGCCTTGCGAATTTTTGCCCTTTTTGGAGCAGAACTTTCAACTACCTTTTTTCCCTTGTCCTCCCTAGGCTTGCTACCCGAGGCCTTAATGGTTTTCTTGAGGGGCACCTCGGGAGCGGGGTCGAGGGCTATTGTCACGGAGGGGGCAAGGCGCGACCACGCCCAGCGGTAAGTCCGAAGGCGGCCTCTTGGCGGGCTCGCTTGCGAGCTAGCAATGCTTCCTTGTTATTGGCGAGGGCCTTTTCAAGAACGGCAGATCGGACCGCCATATCTGCACAAGCGAAGAAAATACATCAGTATAAGCGGAGTAGGCGAACTGGAGCACTTTAAAAGAAATAAATTACCAAGAGTTAGAGCTTCATGGCGAGGAGCGGGGCTAAGGCCGACAAGGGACAAAACCTCTTCGGTAATGAGGTCGCAAGCCTCATACCAATTTTGGGTCAACAGGGAAATAAAGTCGGCGCCCCAAGAAACAGGAGGCAAGCCTCGAGGACGAGGGCGGCTCAATCTCCAATTCGAAGGTAGGTCCCAAGGATTTTCAACAGGAGCTCGAATGAATATGAACCTATCTTTCCAAGGCCACACCGAGGAAGGAACCCGATGTAAAAATTTGCGGTTAGTACGAGGCGAGATGTAAAAGAATCCGGAGTTAGTGGTGGTGGTAGAAGAATTGATGGCATATAGTTCGCAAAAATGAGAAAGCGAGGCGGCCTCGCCGAAATGCTTCATTAAAATGACAAAACCTACAATGTGACGGTAGGAATTTGGGACGAGCTGAGAGGGGCAAATATCGAGCCCTCTCAAAATATCAACAATGGGGCGAGCCAAAGGGAATCTAAGGCCCGCCTCGAGGCTAGCAAGGTGGAAGGCTAAACAGCGAGGAGGAGGTTTGTCTATTCTATCACTGGCAGTAGGAATTATGATTTGGTACGAAGCGGGGATAAAGAAGTTTTTCCTAATGATGCTTACATCGTGAATGGAGACCCGGGACCTAAGTAAAGCCCAGGGGGCGATTTGTTCAGTCGTCAGGGGTGGCCTCGCGGGATACCCTATTTTGAGGAGGGGGATATGGGTCGCCGGTGTGGAAATAGAAGAGCTCGAAGACGAGTTGGAGTCAGACGACCCCGAGTTCGAGGACGAACCAGAGTTCGACCGCGAGCTAGAAGGCCGTATAGACAGAGGAGGGGTCGCCATAAAAGAATAAGAAAATTTAAGAGTAGAGAGAGAGGAAACCTACCTCTAAGTCAAGTGGAGTGGAGGAGCACGAAGTCAAGATCCTAGGTCGTAGACGAGCTGAGCAGCGAGGTGATCCGGGATGAGAAATGTGAAAAGTAAAGGTTTGAAAAACCATCTTATATATATAGAGAGAGAAGGGCGGGAAAATCAACGGTCTCGATCAAAAGACTGTTTGAATTCAATGGCTCGGATTGGAGGATCTTTTCGAAATTCAACGGCTTGGGCTCTTCGTCGCTTCGCATGCGGGGACCTGAATCAAGTCACTTTAGCAATAAATTACTAAAGTAACTGGGGGAGTAAATGATGTGGAAATTACCATTATAGCCTCGCCTAGGTCGAGTTGACCATCTTGACCTCGCCTCGCGAAATTACCAAACTACCCTCGGGATCCGCGGCTTTTTTATATGGGTCCCGACCGGCCGAATCCCGGGTCGGGTCGCCCAACCACACACCGTCGATCGGGCGCCACGTGTACGGTGATCCGCCTCACCCGTGAATGCGATCTTATAAATACGGCACGGAAATCAAGGTAAAGGTAACTTGTCATTATTCTAAATTACCTCGCTCTTTAGCTTTCTAAGTACCTCAACTACCGATTCGACTTAGGCATCGGAGGGCCTTAGGTGGGAGCCATCCCGGCTAGCCTAACGTGCGTTACTTTGAGTACCCTCGAACAAAGTACCTCACCTAGCTTTTTGGGGGATCCTCGGCCAGGTCGCTTCGTGGAACACACTTCACCTCGCTTTGTGGGTCCCTAGGTCAGGTACATCTGATTTACCTTCCTAAATCATACATATTTGTCTTGATTTAGCTTTTCAGGGATGTTTCTATTATTTTATATATTTTTTATAACGGGAAACTCGCAGCTATTATTCTTCGGGTCTATTATTCTTCGGGTACATACTGGGTAAATCTACTGACTTGAAATAACAGCCTGCAAACCAAGTCAACCAATTAAATCGTACTGGACAAACCCTATGCTACATGCTTGACCAAGTGCTGTAGAAGTGGAAATTTGAACTTGAGACTTTTAGTCTAAGAACCTAATTATACTCCACTAGGCTGCCCCTTTAGGTGTGCACTGAGTAAACCTCCGTACTTGATGTAATAGCCTGTAAACCATGCTTGCAACCAGTTAAATTATATTGTGCAAGCATTGTGCGACAAGCTAGTCCAAGTAGTACATATAGGGGATTTAAACTTGCAACCTCTGGCCTCAAGAACCTATCATATTCCACTAGGCCACTCTTAAAAGAGGCTCATTTTATATGTTTTTAATCCCATTTGGAGCATTTCATTCATGCTATATATTTATACGTTTCTTTTTTTTTTGAAGGAATTTTACATGTTTTTCAAATGAGATACAGAGTTTACGAGTTTTGCAACTTTGTTTTAATACTTCATATAAAATTTAACTTCGGGTTGTGCTTTTTCCAGAGAAACTGCCAATACCGGTCTTTGTATATTACAAAAAACGCCACCAAATTGGTTTGGGATTCGTCTAATAGATTTTGGCTTATTAGACTCGCTTAGAAGAGTTTTGTCTTATAAATTTTATATTCATTGGCTACATGTACACTTCTATTGGCTAGAGACTAGAGTACAAAAGTAGACTAATTAATTTGTTGTGAAATTAGTTGTTTGACGATTTTGATGCTATAAGACTTCCAGATTATAATATTTGATATGGTGCTTATTCTTAGGATCTTATTTCTCTCTAAAAATACATAAAAGAATCAGTTGAACTCTTCAAGATTGCATTGACAATAATATTACAAGGACCGATGACGGGTGTAGAATATGAACATGAAGATAATGGAAATAAATTGAAATAATAATTTGCAAAATATAGCTTAGGCTGATCTAGATAATGTTAATTAGGTTGTTGATGTTGTGATTCGCTCAACAATAAAAATTATCCTTTTTAATAGCTGGAAAGTAAAAGGGATAAGAGAAAGTTGTATTTATATTAATAATCGAGCAGGATACCTGGTCGGTTGTCTGCTGTCAGTGAATTAATTACAAGACTATTTATATTGTATTTTCCTGTTGTCTTTTCCCACATAAATGAGTCTTATTTATACTATTACAATGAGTGGAACAACAATTATTATACCTACAATCCTAGTGGGACACTTGTCATTCTCATATTTTGCATGGCTTGCATGGATGACAACTATTTAATAATATTTCTTCTGTTGTCCTTACCAGGTGGCAAGATTGTCTACCACTGGGCTTCATCTCGGTCATCGTTGACTTTTTGGGTGGAGCTTGTCCAAGTCATTCTATGGATCTCTTCTTAGTCTAACCCGAGTTGAATTTGCTATTCTTATCGGCATCTATCTCTGGTTGGTCCACATGTGTAGGTCCATAAGGCCACGTGTGCACGTGTCATCCACCTGCTGGGCATCATCAATGGCCCCCAAGTTCGGGACCGAGGATGGGATGCAAGGAGGCAGGACGGAACTTGCAAGAAAGAGAGTCTGAGTGGAGCTGAGAGATAGACATGTGTCACTATCATAACTGTTGTGGTAATTATGATGTCTAACATGTGTCGACACATGATTGTGTTGCAGAGGCTAAATTTCTGAAGCGACACGTCTTTTCATCTCCCTGCTGTATAAATAGGGTCCTTAGTTAATTTTTCATTCAATTTTACTGCAAATCCTTACTGTCTTACTGAGAGAAAAGCACCGAGTTAAGGCTCTAGTCGCTCCTGAGTAAAAGTTCTTCTCGGATTATCTTAGGTAATTCCTTTCTTTTCTTCAACTTTTTAATCATGTCTGTTTCTCAATCCGATAGCCAAAATAGGAACCATAGCATAGAAATCCTGATAGAAGATCCCCCCACCGACATAGAAGTGTCTCAAGAAGGAGGCGACAATGTAGTAGGGCTCTCTGATTCGGATAATGATACCGAACAGGAAGGGTAGAAAGAAGATGAAGTTTTGTCTCCGGTCCCTCTCAAGGCTATATGCAGAGGGAGAATTTTTGTTCCCGGAGATTTGTGTACGGGGTCTGGTGGACCAGCTGGGTCGAGTAGAAATGTAGACCAAGGTGTCCTCTAATGTTATATTTGGATCAAGATAAAATGTTACATTTGGATCGAAGGATCTGAGCTTGAGAAAATGATTTCAGATGACTTTATATGAAAATCCACCAAAATAATTCAACAAATAGCTTCAAATATGAATTCAAATATTTGAAGTATATTGTATTACTAAATTATCCAAACAAGCTCGATAATTTTGTTATTATTAATTTAAAGTTACTAGTTTCAAATCCATCACTCCTAATGAAACCTAATAGTGCTTCGAATACTTTTGTAAATAAATAGAAATTTACTTAACATTTTGACCCTGAAATTATTGCCTTCATGTATGTTTTCATATAGTTGCAAAGAATGATGATTACTTACTTGAAAAACTTTTAGAACACTCACAACATTAGTTGGCAACAAAGCAAACGACTTATAACCTTTAATTCCATGTTGTCATGTGAAAAGTTGGATTACCATAAATATATTTTATGACATGCTCAAGATGGGTCGAGGGTCTACCAAATTAAGTATATAATATTGAGATGACTCAGCTTCAGTCACTTTAGTGTATAATTTTTCTTTATAGTGTATAATCTTTCATCAATGTTTGTTGTATCACCCTTGGAAGGATTCTCTATATTTTTATATATTGAGGTAGTCTCATGTTAGATTGTCTAATGATTAGACGAATTCAGCTTAATGGATATACGACCCGAACACAAAGAATCAAATTTCAACCCAACGGCCCAAATGATCCAAATGAGAATGTCTAATACTTTTTAGAGAACCTGCTAATACGTTTCAGTGGGACTACTAATACTTTTATTAGAAAAACTAATAACTTTTAGGGGATTTACTAAAATCTTTCAGAAAGAAAAACTAATATTTTCCAGGGGAATTACTAATACGTTTCACAGGGATGACTAATATTTTTTATGGAAAAAACTACTCCATCCTATTCACAATAAGTGTCCTTTTGGCACATGAAAAAATCTTCAAAAAGAATGTCATTTTCACATTTTCAAGGCTAGTGAGAATTTTTTTCCCAAATTACCCTTAAATTTAATGTTTTCCAACTAACACTACTACATAAATTTGTTTGTTCCAAAGTAGCATTTATGATTAATTAAGGGTATATTTGGTATTTAACACAATCCTTAATATGTGTGTTTTGTTTTTCTAGAAAGACACTTATTTGAATAGGAGGAAGTACTAATTTTTAGGGAAATTGTTAAATATTTTCAAGTGAACTACATACCAATATTTTTCAGATGGGTTAGAGTAATACTTTTCAAATGAGAATCTACTACTTTTCAGCGCTTTTGATACTATATCATTGTCCAATATTACAAAATGAATATTTTCAAGTGAACTTTGTACTAATACTTTTCAAATAGACGCTAATATACTTGACTTGGTCGGGAAGACAAGAGCTCCCGACCAGGATGGATACCCCCAAAGAATACGGGTAGGGAAGTGACAGAGACTGAGATGTCTATGATCCCCAACACATTATTTCAGCCTGAGTTGGAGGCATACAAATTACGATTTTCAATTCCCAACATTATACATTTTTACGTTCCTGATGCCGATGAGACACCGGAACATACCCCTGTAGGGTGTACTGCCATATATTACAGGAGCTTATATTTTGGGCTAAGATTCCCCATGTTGATATTGATAACCAAATGGTTTCGGAGATTGGGAGTTCCTATTGGGCATGTCCACCCTCTCTCGTGGGGGGATTAATAAGGTTTCTCATCCTTTTTCACCAATAGAGGTTCCCTCGGCCCAGTTTCAACGAGATCAATTAGCTATTCCTCTGGAGGGCATTGCCAACAAGACTTTCAGGGAGGCCATCTAGATGGTATTACATGGTCACCAGGCCAGGTTATCCTGACAATGTGGTTGAAGACATCCCTCAATCTTTGAAAGATTGGAAGGACAAATGGTTTTATTCTTTGGGGACTAGATGGGACTGGATGAGTCCAGGAAAGGATGACGACCAGAGTCTAATTCTCGCTGTTTGATACATGTTTTTATCTTAATTTTGATGATTTTACTTTATCACCAAAACAATGTTTTTAAAGGTTGTCCAAATACTCCTAAATAATTTAAAATGGTTTTAATATTTTCCGGAGTATTTCCTCAAGTTTATTCTTGATAACAATGGACAACACTTTTAATGATTTTTTGTCAATGGATTTTTTCTCCTAAAACAAGGTTCCTAAATGTTGTCTAAATACTCTCGATCGGTTTAAAATGTTTTTACTAAATTTTCGGAGTATTTCTTGAGTTTTATTTTTGACAAAAAATTGGACAACATTTCTGTCTCATGGTCGACCGGTCGCCCTATAGGGCAACCCGTACCTGAAGATGTTTTTAGAAACAGAAAATGAGATGGAGTAAAAGCAGTGTCGACCCGTGCATCAAGGCGTCGGCCACTGTCCGGTCGACCGGTCGCCCGATGGTCGGCCGGTACATGTTTCGTTTTGAAACGAAACAAAACCTCTTCGTTTTTGAGTTAGGGGGACCGGTTGAGACAGGGGTCGACCGGTGGAAGCCTATGTCGACCGTGTTTGATACATGTTTTTATCTTAATTTTGATGATTTTATTTTATCACCAAAACAATGTTTTTAAAGGTTGTCCAAATACTCCTAAATGATTTAAAATGGTTTTAATATTTTCCTAGTATTTCCTCAAGTTTATTTTTGTTAATAACAGACAACACTTTTATTGATTTTATATCAATGAGTTTTTACTCCTATAACAGGTTCCTAAATGTTGTCTAAATACTCTCGATCGGTTTAAAATGTTTTTACTAAATTTTCGGAGTATTTCTTGAGTTTTATTTTCGACAAAAATTGGACAACATTTAAATACTCGTGGTCGACGGCCGCCCTATAGGCAACCCGTACTGAAGATGTTTTTAGAAACAGAAAATGAGACGGAGGTAAAAACAGCAGGTCGGCCGGCCGCTCAGGGCGTCGACCGGTCCGGTCGACCGTCGCCCGATGGTCGACCGTACTGCAAGTTCCTTTTTGAAACGAACAAAACCTCTTCAATTTTTGATTAGGGGGACCTGGTTGAGGCAGGGTCGACGGTCTAAGCCTACGTCGACCGGTCTCCTGTTGAATTTTTCAAAGTGTTCTTTTTCTTTTTATTTCGTGCGGCCAGTCGCCTGTATTGAATGAAAAAAATATGACTTTGTTTGACAGACACATTTCCTTAAATTGTGGGATTGATTTCTAACACTATATTCTTGATTTTAATTTTATTTTTCTCAGTAGATTTTCAATCCCCAAGAGAGCCTATGCTTGATCAATCATCTCCTATAAATAGAGGAAGTTTTGGAGCAACCAATAACAACAATTGAGATACAACACAACAAGATACACTTCAAGCAAATACTTGGTCTTTCATTGTTATTATTCTTGTTGTAAAATTGCTAGCTTATCACTTTCACATCTTTGAGGTCTAGGCTATTCTTGATTACACTTCGCACTCAAATTGTAATATTCATTATTGAGTTGTAATCTTGATTTTTTGGTTATCATTCAAACACAAGATATCCTTGTGAGTGTTCTTGTGGAAAGAGCACACTTGGATGATCTAGGTGATAGGTGCAAGAAGATTGTGGTGATCTTCTTATTGAGGTGTTGAAGAATTTGGTATTCTTCAAGGTTGAAGATTGTGGTAATCTTCACAAGGTGCCGTTGAAGGAAGATTGTGGTAATCTTCAATGTGAGATTGTGGTAATCTCCAAAGGTGGTGTTGAAGAAGAGTGTGGTGCTCTTCAAGGTGTTGTAAGTTGAATTTGTATTAATTTTGGTAATTAATAAAATTCTTTTTCTTTGAAATCCATCCCGGATATACTGGGGTGGTAGAGGATTAGGCCCTAGGTGGGTTGAACCTCTTTAAATCGACGTGTGTTGTTTACATTCCGCACCTTTATTATTGTCTTTGAGCATTCGATTGCAAAAAGAGGGTAAAATCAAAAGATGGAGATAATCTATTCACCCCCCCTCTAGATTATCGTAGCCGCTTGGACTTACAGACCGGTCGCCCTGTTGAAATTTTCAAAGTGTTCTTATTTCTCTTATTTACGTGCGACCAAATTCGCCTGTGTATTGATGAAAAAAATATGACCGTTTGACAGCAGACACATTTCCTTAAATTATGGGATTGATTTCTAACAGCTATATTCTTGATTTTAATTGTATTTTTCTGTAGATTTTCAATTCCCAAGAGGAGCCTATGCTTGATCAATCATCTCCTATAAATAGAGGAAGTTTTGGAGCAACCAATACAACAATTGAGATACAACACAACAAGATACACTTCAAGCATATACTTGGTCTTTCATTGTTATTATTCTTGTTGTAAATTTGCCTAGCTTATCACTTTCACATCCTTGAGGTCTAGGCTATTCTTGATTACACTTTGCACTCAAATTGTATTATTCATTATTGAGTTGTAATCTTGATTTTTGGTTATCATTCAAACACAAGATATCCTTGTGAGTGCTCTTGTGGTAAGAACACACTTGGATGATCTAGGTGATAGTTGAAGAAGATTGTGGTGATCTTCTTATTGAGGTGTTGAAGAATTTGGTATTCTTCAAGGTTGAAGATTGTGGTAATCTTCACAAGGTGCCGTTGGAGATTGTGGTAATCTTTAAGAAGAGATTGTGGTAATCTCAAAGGTGGTGTTGAAGAAGAGTGTGGTGCTCTTCAAGGTGTTGTAAGTTGAATTTGTATTAATTTTGGTAATTAATAAAATTCTTTTTCTTTTTGAAATCCATCCCGGATATACTAGGGTGGTAGAGGATTAGGCCCTAGGTGGGTTGAACCTCTTTAAATCGACGTGTGTTGTTTACATTCCGCACCTTTATTATTGTGTTTGAACATTCGATTATAAAAAGAGGGTGAAATCGAAAAGATGGAGATAATCTATTCACCCCCCTCTAGATTATCGTAGCCGCTTGGACTTACAAGTGGTATCAAAGCCAAACTCTTTGGCAAGCTCGTTTCACATCGCGAGTGAAGAGAAACGATCGTCGGCTACGAACGAAGCTCATCTATCCGCACCTCCACCACCAAGCCACCACTATTTGATTCCAAAAATTTTAATTTTTGGAAAGAAAGAATGGAATGCTATCTACAAGGTTGCGGGTTCGACATTTGGAACACCGTCATTAATGGAGAATCCATTCCGATGAAAGATACACCACACACCTCAAAAGGCTTCAAAAAGCTCAATAATGAAGAAAAGAAAATCATCTCCTTAAACGGTAAGGCTTTAAATATTTTGTATTGTTCACTTACTAATATAGAATATAAACATATTATAGGAATAAAATCGGCACATGAAGTATGGCAAAAATTAGAAGCCACCTATGGAGTATTTGCAAATGAAAGGAGTCAAACAAAAGCATCTACTTCTCAAGGTCATACAAGCTCAAATCTAAGGAACAAGCCTCCTACAACTTCCAACTATGAAGAAGTTGAATATTGTTTTATGGGCATCGAAGAAGAAAATGAGGTTTGTCTTAAACCCTCTACTTCCTATGATATTGTCATTCAAAATGATTATAGTGATTTGCAAAATGATTATGATGAACTTCAAAATGAATTCCAAAGCTTACTTGTTAAATACAAAAATTTGAAAAAGGAATTCAATATTTTGAAAAATGATAAAGATAGTTTACTTACTTCCTATGAATCACTATCATGTGCTCACACCACCACACTTGACAAGGTTAGAAACCTTGAAAAAGAAAATAGTACTCTTGTTGAGGATATAAATTGCTTGAAAAATGACTTATCTAAATCCAACTTGAGTACCGATAAAATGACCAAGAATGTTGATTGTTCAAACTAGAACTTGATCATAAGCTGGGGGGTGTCAATCACATGAAAAAGAATCAAGTCTCTAAGCATGTTGGTCATTATGCTCCTAGAATTATTACATGTTTCTATTGCGGTAAAAAGGGTCATACGACTAATTTTTGTCGAGCTAGAAATAACTCTAATTATTGTTGGAGACCTAAAAGTCTCAAGACTAATCCCAAAGGACCCAAACACATGAGGGTACCACAAAATAATGTCATATTAGGTACCCGACAAAACAATGATCGAAGAAAATTAATATCGCCAAGAAGACATCAAATGACCGTTTCATTTGATCAAAGGAGGAGAAACTATTTTCGACAAAGCCAATCTTCAAGAAGAGGATATAATCAAAATTGGGAAAAACATAATTCTTGGAAATGGCAAAGACATCATCAACAAGATGATTCTCAAAGAAGAAGAGACCATCAACAACGGGAAGGTAACAAACCTTGGAAATGGAGTAATCAAAGAAGTCATCATCAACAAAGTGACTTCTCAATGGGAAGATATCATCAACAATGGGAAAGACACAACCCATGGAAACGGCGAAATTGGTAAACCGTATCTCCCCATTTATATATGCATTTTATTTTAATTCTATGCATGTTTTTAAATTGTGTCTTAATTGCATAATGAGTCTTCAAGTATTTATTTTTAATGTAGGTCTTTTATATATTTGTAAGTTTCAATTTTTTTTAAAAGAAGACCTTGCATGATTTTCTAAAACTCTTGAGCATTTAATTAGACTTATGTGGCTTATTATCTCTTATGAAATATTATAGCATAAGCTCTTTTTTTTTTATCTCCTATTACTTGTCTACACTTGTGTCTTTGTGCAAATTTTGTCTAAGAATTGTGTAGGATACATATCTCATACTCATTGGCTTTTACGTCATCAAGTTCCTTAAACTATCGAGGTACGTTCACTCGTATTTTTTCTTAGGACTCGATATTATGCTTATGCACATATCTTTCAAGATATTTCATTTTAACCCCTTAAGTGCCCCTAAATGATTTTGCAAATATTTTCTTTAAAAAGGCACTACTTGTTAAGTCTCGATTTTCTCGAATATATGTTTTCCCAAAACCCATATTTGTTGGATATAGTCCAATATTATCTTTTGAAAAGTTTTAAAACTTTTGGGGTGAAAAATCGAATTTTGGAAAACTGCGGGAAAAGAAAAAATTACCTGGACGGTCAAAGCAGGGGCGATCGGCCGCCGCATGTCGACCGGCCGCACCCTACCTTGACCGTCGCCACGTCGACCGTCGCACGCACCCTACGACCGACCGTCGCCCAAGCCATTTTTACACTTAAAAACATTCTCTTCTTCGCAAAATGCAGACGCAGGATATATTTCTCAAACCCTTAACAAATGAACGTCTTTCCCCTTTTCTTATATTCCTCAATTCTTCATCATTTTTCACGATTCTTGTTGCTAATCTTCTTATTTTCACAAGAATCTTACATATATGGCTCCCCCAAAGAATTCCACACGGTCAAAATCCCATCTCCAAGCGTAGAAGGGGCGGAGGGTTCGTCGAGAAATCGGCAAGAGGAAGCCGAACAAAGGGATATTCGAGCCGCTCAAAGAAACGTGGCTCAAGAAGGTGATGATGTTCAAAATCCCATTCTCTCTCGGACCCAAATTACCGAGCTCACGCGGAACAATTTCGCTCCAAAATTGCCATTGGGCGAAAGGTAAAAATCCTTTGTTACTCAAGCCCTAATTCCCACAATGTTCTTAATTTCATCAATAAATATGCGGAATGGTATTATGAGGATTCGGAATGGGAGGAAAATCTATTGCTCGGACTAAAATGTGTCGTTTTAGTTCATTTACAAATGAGTATCCCACTATAAGAGGATTTTTGAGGAGCAAGGTTGGATGTATTTATGGGAACATGCTTATGTTTTGTATGATGATGATATTATCCAACTCTTTTATGCCAATATGTGGGTCGAATATGATGTTGAAAGGAAGCCTATAGCCGTAAATTCACTTATAAGGGGTCGTCATTTTAGATGGACTCCCAATGATATTTGCCGGCTTTTACGTGTTAAAGAAGGTGGTTGGGATTATTTCTCTTGTGGGACTTGGAATGATGAAATGTTGGGGGTGTCAATGAAAGAAGTGAAGACGTATTTGGGAGTATGGCCAAAGTGTTCTTTGTTGGCAATGACACTTGTGCATCGTATTTTGTCGGTCATTGTCTCATATTGCATTTGTGGTAAGTCGGGAAAGATGCCTAGCAACATGGATTACTTTTTGACTTATAAGATTGCTAGGAGGGAACCACTTAACTTTGGTGCCATATTTATTCAATGTCTAATCGAGTCCATCACTCAAGGTAATAAGAAGTTGGTTATGGGAAATTGGATTTGTAAACTTCTTATTCAATCGGGACTACCTTCGTCGGAGTGTAACTCGGAAGTATTTCAAAATGACTTCGACATTGATAACATCTCCCAAATGGTCACAATGCGCAAGAATATGGACATCCGACCAACCAAAATGGCTAGAGGAAGAGGTCAAGAGTTCCCCGATCCTAATGACTACTTTGATAACGCCGAGGCCGCAAGATTGGCGGAAGAAGGCGAACCGAGCAATCCGGAGGGTAATACCGGTGCTCAACCGCCTAGGAGGTATACTCAAGCCGAATTTGATGAGATGAGGGCTTTTCATGAGACGAGATATGAGGCTTTGGAGCAAAAGACCTCCAAAATGCAAAAGTCTATCGGCAAATTGAAGAAATTCATCAAAGACCTTATTCTCGGAACTTGCTTCTCCTCGGATGAGGAATGATGTCCCCACCCCTTTACTTTCTAGCATTTTCATTAATGATGCTTTGTATTTTTATGAACCTTTGTAAAACTCATTTGTACTAATGATATTTGCTTGTTTTTTCTTAAAAGGGTTAAAATTGCAAGTTGATAATGACTTGTGGATGATCATGATTTTGATGGAGTATTTGATGGTAAAAATACTCTTATATGGCATGGTTTGAAAATTGGTATGAAGCACTTGATGGTAAAAGTGCTTCTCTTAATGCTTTGATCATTATGCTTAGTTGGATATGTTGGGACATTTGATACATGTATTGTTTAAGGCATGACTTATATTACTCGATGGATGCTCTAATTTTTGGCATTTGTAATGCCTTGATCCTTCTTAGTTTATCTAAATCAATTGAACCCCGAGAATCTACTTTGACCTTCTTATTTGATGAACAAATGTTGCGTATGTTGCATATGATCTTATTAAGCTTTGGAATGAGGTTGATTGATGATATGAAAATTTTTGGCTTGAAACTTTTACAAGGACTATATACAACCTCTTTTATTTTTTACGCACCCAAGGTGTTTGATGAAATGTCGCAATGGAACTTTCAACTTCTACATGATTCTCTCACTTCAAAATATCTTAAAATCTTTTTGAAATCATGTTTTTAGCTAACTAATGAGCTTATGGATCTCTTATGTTACAATTCTCCCATTTTCCTTGGACTTTATGTATAAATTGCTCGATGGTTGATAAACCGCCTCGTTTTAAAGCGCACTTTGATATATTTGTATGATGTTTTTATCATCCTAACATTCTTTTTGATGATTCCAAAGGGGGAGAAACAGGATATTGGCTCATTAGCTCAAAGAAGCTAATAAAAGCTTGTCACAAAAGCTATAAGCTATGGCTCATAAAAGCCATAAGTTGTGATTTGTTTTTAGTCCAATTGTTGATTGATGGACTTATATAATTGTTTAATGATGTTTTGTGACAGGGGGAGCTTATAAGCTCTTGAACAAATTGTAAAAGCTAAAGCTTTTAGCTTATGGAAAATTGCTTTTACATTATTCTTGATATGCTTGTTGATAGGGGGAGCTTGTGCTTATTATTGAAAATATTTACTCCCTACTCTCCCTACTTGGTTGCTTTAATATTTTGGTTGCTTCCAAACGGTCAAATGTTTTTACCGGAAAATCTTTGCTCTCTTAGTTTGTGTTTAAAATGTTTTGGTTTGTAATCATCAAAAAGGGGGAGATTGTTTGATACATGTTTTTATCTTAATTTTGATGATTTTACTTTATCACCAAAACAATGTTTTTAAAGGTTGTCCAAATACTCCTAAATAATTTAAAATGGCTTTAATATTTTCTGGAGTATTTCCTCAAGTTTATTCTTGATAACAATGGACAACACTTTTAATGATTTTGTGTCAATGGATTTTTTCTCCTAAAACAAGGTTCCTAAATGTTGTCTAAATACTCTCGATCGGTTTAAAATGTTTTTACTCAATTTTCTGAGTATTTCTTGAGTTTTATTTTTGACAAAAATTGGACAACATTTGTCTCATGGTCGACCTGTCGCCCCTATAGGCAACCCGTACTCAAGATATTTTTAGAAATAGAAAATGAGATGGAAGTAAAAACAGCAGTCGACCGGCCGCAGGCGTCGACCGTCGCCATGGTCGGCGACGGACTGCATGTTTCGTTTTGAAACAAACAAAACCTCTTCGTTTTTTGAGTTAGGGGACCTTGAGAGGCAGTGGGCCGACCTGGCCGAAGCCTATGTCGACCGGCCGCCTGTTGAAATTTTCAAAGTGTTCTTATTTCTCTTATTTCGTGTGACCGGCGCCCTGTGTATTGACAAAGAAAAATATGACCGTTTGACAAAGATACACATTTCCTTAAATTGTGGGATTGATTTCTAACAGCGATATTCTTGATTTTAATTGTATTTTTCTCAGAGATTTTCAATTCCCAAGAGGAGCCTATGCTTGATCAATCATCTCCTATAAATAGAGAAAGTTTTGGAGCAACCAATACAACAATTGAGATACAACACAACAAGATACACTTCAAGCATATACTTGGTCTTTCATTGTTATTATTCTTGTTGTAAATTTGCCTAGCTTATCACTTTCACATCCTTGAGGTCTAGGCTATTCTTGATTACACTTTGCACTCAAATTGTATTATTCATTATTGAGTTGTAATCTTGATTTTTGGTTATCATTCAAACACAAGATATCCTTGTGAGTGCTCTTGTGGTAAGAACACACTTGGATGATCTAGGTGATAGTTGAAGAAGATTGTGGTGATCTTCTTATTGAGGTGTTGAAGATTGTAGTAATCTTCATAAGGTGCCGTTGGAGATTGTGGTAATCTTCAAGAAGAGATTGTGGTAATCTCAAAGGTGGTGTTGAAGAAGAGTGTGGTGCTCTTCAAGGTGTTGTAAGTTGAATTTGTATTAATTTTGGTAATTAATAAAATTCTTTTTCTTTTTGAAATCCATCCCGGATATACTGGGGTGGTAGAGGATTAGGCCCTAGGTGGGTTGAACCTCTTTAAATCGACGTGTGTTGTTTACATTCCGCACCTTTATTATTGTGTTTGAACATTCGATTATAAAAAGAGGGCGAAATCGAAAAGATGGAGATAATCTATTCACCCCCCCTCTAGATTATCGTAGCCGCTTGGACTTACACTCGCTTCGCCAATAAACTTTACATTTTCTTTACATAAGTATCTTTCTCGGTTTGTTCCTTTTGCATCGTGCTCTAATCGCTCATTATATGTTTCATGTGCAGAGAATTATCTTTCTCATGAGAGGTTTTCTGCCGAATTTATAGAGAGGCTCGAGAAGATAAAAAGACTCAACAAGGAGAGCCGCAATATAAACGTTCTTACTGCAGATCGAAATTTGATCAACAATGGTTTGTGTGCAAGTCGGCGTACCAAACCGATACTGAAGCGAGAACCTCCGGCAATATATGCTTAAGTTATATTGTATTATGTGTTTGTAATCTTTCTAAGTGATGTAGTCATTTTTTTGATGTAATTGTTTTTTTGAACAACCTTTTCTCAAGACGATGACATGTTTGATCGCCTGAAGAGAGCACAATAGATGGCCGTTGGCCCTAGGAAGACAATGACCCGCGAGCAGGGAAAAGAGGTACATACTGGGAAGACAAAAACTGCTCCTGGGGTCAGAAAAGCTATGAGGAAGAGAAAAACTACCGGGGTTGAAATCCTGGGAGTTGAAGTGCCTCCTGTTGGGGTTCCTGGTCCTTTTCCACCAGGTGCTCGAGTTGATATTCCTACTCGGACCTTCTCAGATGATCTGGGGCTCAAGTCTCATTTCATACCGCCGAATGCTAGCCGCGAAGAGCCATGCGATACGATGATTGGGAAGCTGCCGAGGTGGTTTGTTGAGTACACTCGATGCGCCACTCCTATGCAAGAAATGATTGCGGCCCTCCCCAAGAGAAGACGAGTAGCCATGGATGTTCCTGCTCGGGCCGGGACCATAAAGATTGAGGAATTTGCTAAAGGCATTAGCATGGAAAAGAAGATACAATACTGCATGGGCCTGTCTGCTCGGGCTATAGGGATGATGGTGCACGACGTGGGTGATGGTAGGGACCTAACTAAATGCCATAACCAACTCGGGAGGCCCATATGGTTTGACAGGGGGTGAAGGCGTTGCTGAAAGAACAAGTCAAGGTGGCGGAGGTCAAAGCGGTGGAGGTAAGCAAAGTCGAGCAGCTCACAGTAGAGGCGTGAGATGCGGCAGAGAAGACAGAGGAGGTCCTGAGGGAAGAAACCTACCTACTGAAAGAAACATTGTGATGCCGAGATGACCAAGGAAGTCAACGAGTCCAGTCAGAAGGCCCGCGCCGAAGGCATGGTGGAGGGGGAAAAGCGCTTCAAGGAATCTGAAGAGGGGGTTTTCATATTTGAATGTACTCATGTGACCAGCCTAGAAGACATTCTGGGAGAGATGGAAAAGGGTAAAACTGTGAGCCAGCTCGAGGATGACTTGAAGGGCTTCAAGGCGGAGATCAAGCTGAAATGGGCTAAGTTTGTTGCAGCCGCTCCAGCCGCCAAGGAGGAAGAGCAAGGCGAAGACGTCGAAGAGGTGGCCTCTAGCGGGAACATTCCTTAGTTCTTTTTATGCTTTTTGTTAATCACTTATTTGTAATCGGCCATGGGCCCAAGACTATGTACATTATTTTTAATGTTAATGGAATATTTCCCTTCAAGTATTTGCATTTTGTATTTCTTGAAGGTCTTGAATGTTTTTGTTTCTGTAATATGCTCGGTGCTAGGCTGATTTGTTTATTCTGATGTACTCGGTGATAGGCCGAGATTTATGTAATGAAAAAAGCTAAGTAATTTGTTCGGTGCTAGGCCAAAAATAAATGTTTCATTAATAATATTTTTCCAAGTAAATTACATTCCACGGATGATTAAAATTTTCTCCACTAAGATATTCCAACTCGTACGCACTGTTCTGCAAGACTTTGCTAATTCGATGCGGGCCTTCCCAAGTCGGCCTGAGTGGCCCATGATCAGCTCTCGTAACCCTTTTTAGGACCAGATCACCGACTACGAACTTTCTTTCCTTGACTTTGGAAATATAATATCGCTCACTTCTCTTTTTATATACAACGTTCTTCATCTCGGCAGTATGTCATATTGCGTCGAGTAAGTCCAATTCAGCTCGGATCATTGTCTCATTTGCTTCTTCGCTGAATTTTGCAATAGGGAATGATGGGGCCCCGATCTCGATCAAGATGACTGCTTCAGCTCTAAATGCCAAGGTAAAAGAGGTTTCTCCCATGGTTGATTGATGCATTGTTCTATAAGACCAGAGTACGCCGGGAAGCACCTTCGGCCAATTTTCTCGGGATTCTTCTAGTCGAATCTTCAGATTGTATTTGATGATTTTATTTATTGATTCGATCTGACTGTTGGTTGTGGGTGATATGGTGTTGAGAAATGATTCTTGATATGCAAATTTCGCAAAAAGTTTGAAAGTTTCTATTATCGATCTGCTTCCCATTATCTGTCACCATCGAATAAGGGATCCCAAATCGGCATACTATTGACTTCCACACAAAACCGATAATTTTCTGCTTGGATATATTTGCTAGAGGCTCGGCTTCGGCCCATTTCGTGAAATAATCAACTGCCACTATGACATACTTCACCCCATTGCCAGTAAGGACTGGACCAATTAGGTTTATTCCCCACTTGGAAAATGGCCAAGGGCTAAAGACCGAGGTTACTTGCTCAGGATGGTACCTAACTTGTGGCGCAAATCTTTGGCATTTCTTATACTTCTTCACAAACAAAATGGAGTCTTATTTAAGGGAAGGCCAATAGTATCCTTGTCGAATGAGTTTGTGAGCCCAAGAATGTTTCCTGATCCTACCCCAAAAATGGATTTGTTGGATATAACATCATCTTATACTCGCGCAAAATAATAAATATTTTATTCAAATTGGAAATATGATCATACATACAAGAATTTTACAAGCATATCATCTACGGAAACTTCCATACTATGATCGATCAGCTTCTCGAACATTTTGTTTACTAACCTCTGGTAGGTTGCCCCAATGTTCTTAAGCCTAAATGGCATCATTTTGTAGCAGTAAAGGCCTCGTGCCGAGTAGAAAGTTTTCTTCATCATCAAGCTGCATTCTGATTTGGTTGTGTAGATAAATGTTTTTATCATGATTTTGATGATTTTGTTTAAATGAGTTTTTACACCAAAACAATGTTTCTAAATGTTGTCCAAATACTCCCGAACGATATAAAATGTTTTTACTAATTTTTTGGAGTATTTCTTGAAGTTTATTTTCGACAAAAATTGGCCAACACTTCTGTCTCGTGTTGGACCAAATCGCCGCCTATAGGGCATCCCGTGTCCAATTGATTTTTAAAATAGAAAACGGGATGGAAGACAAATGAGGAGAGGCGACACGGCCGACCTCCGTATGGCCGACCGGCCGACCTAAGGGGCACCGTGCCTGGGCACTCTCCCGAATTACAAAACTCTCTCGTAATGTGATCTTTGAGCATGCCAACCGGTTGACATAGGGGTGGACCACCCAACCCCCCCATGGTGACCGATCCCCCTATGTATTTTTCATAAGAATACATTCAAATCATTCTCTCTGCACGACCGGTCGCTATAGGCTTTTGACAGCAAACTATCCGTTGGGTTTTCAGACAGCTTTTCCTCAATTTAAGGGGTTGACTTCTAACAGCTATATCTTGATTTTAATTTCATTTTTTTTTGCAGAATTCACTCTCCAAGAAGGAGCCAATGTCTGGAAATCAATACAAGACCTCTCCTATAAATAGAGGAACCATTCAAGCAACAAGAAAAAACACAACATACAAGCAAAAGCATACAAGCAAACACTTTGTCAAATACTCTTGTTGCAATAGCCTAAGTACTTACACTTGCACATCTTGAGGTCAAGGCTTTTCATTCTTGATTACACTTGCACTCAACATTTGTATTATCATTATCGAGTTGTAATCTTGAATTTTGTCCATCATCCAAAACAAGATATCCTTGTTGTTGTTCTTGTGGTAAGAGCACACTTGGGTGATTTTTGGTGTTGAAGAGTGTGGTACTCTTCATAGGTGTTGAAGGAAGATTGTGGTAATCTCCTTGAAGGTATTGTAAGAAGATTGTGGTAATCTTCAAAGGTGGTGTTGTATTAATTGTGATAATTAATAATACTTCTTTTTCTTTTTCGAAATCCATCCCGGAGATACGGGGGTGGTAGCGCACGTAGTCTCTAGGTGGGGTGAAGCTCTTTAAATCAACGTGTGTTGTTTATTTTCTACATTTCCAGTTTATTCTTGCTTGTTCATTCGAAAAAGAGGGCGGATTTTGAAAAAACGGCATAATCTATTCACCCTCCTCTAGATTATCGTAGCCACTTGGACTTACAAGTGGTATCAGAGCCAAACTCTTTGGCTAGCTTGTTCCGAGTAAAGAGGAAAGATCAATGGCTATGAACGAAACATATCTCACCACCGGCGCCTCCACCAACAAGCCACCGCTATTCGACGCCAACAACTACGCATTTTGGAAAGACCGTATGGAGTGCTTTCTATAAGAGTGCGGATTTGATATTTGGAATGTGGTTATTGAAGGAGTTGATCAACCAACCAAGAAATTGGAGGACGACACCTCGGTTCTCAAAACTTTCAAGGAGTTTGATGACAATGACAAGAAGGCTTTCTCTCTAAACGGTAAGGCCTTAAATATTTTACATTGCTCTCTTACCGCCACTGAGTATAATCGCATAAGAGGCATAAGGTCGGCACATGAAGTTTGGGAAAAATTGGAGACAATCTATGAAGGAACAAAGTGTAAGTCCAAATGGCTACGATAATCTAGAAGGGGGTGAATAGATTATGCCCATTTTCTTGATTATGCCCTCTTTTTCGAATGTAATAAGTCAAGACAAGAATGGAAGTGCGGGAAGTAAATAACACGCGTCGATTTATAGAGATTCAACCCACCTAGGGCATAATCCTCTACCACCCCAGTATCTCGGGGATGGATTTCAAGAAGAAAAAAAGATTTTATTAATTACCACAATTAATCCAACATCACCTTACAACACCTCTTTGGAGATTACCACAATCTCCCTTGAAGATTACCACGATTTTCAACGGCACCTTGTGAAGATTACCACAATCTTCCACCTTGAAGAACACCATATTCTTCAACACCTCAAAGAGCACCAAACTCTTCAACAAGAAGATTACCATAATCTTCTTACACCTAACACCTAGATCACCCAAGTGTGTTCTTACCACAAGAACACTCACAAGGATATCTTGTGTTGAATGATGAACCCAAATTCAAGATTACAACTCGATAATGAATTATACAAAACTCTGAGTGCAAGTGTAATCAAGAATAAGCCTAGACCTCAAGATGTGAAAGTGAAAGACCTTAGGCTATAACAACAAGAATATAGAAATTGAAGAACAAAAGTGTTTGCTTGAATATATCTCCTGTTGTGTTGTATAAAATTAGTTATCTTGTTGCTCCAAGGCTTCCTCTATTTATAGGAGATGATTGATCATGGATAGGCTCCTCTTGGGGATTGAAAATCTATAGAAAAATACAATTAAAATCAAGAATATAGCTGTTAGAAATCAATCCCACAAATTAAGGAAAATATGTTTGCTGTCAACGGCTAGAATTTTGCTATCAAAACGATAGGGCGACCAGTCGCATAGAAATGAGAGAAAATTGAAAATACTGAAAATTTACATAGGGCGACCAGTCGACTAGGGGTCCGACCGGTCGACCCCTCTGTTGATCGGTCTACCTCTTAAAATGCCAATATAGGGAGAAGCAAACTTCTTTAGACACCGGTCGACCTGATGTCGACCGGTCGACCACACCAGTCGACCTCTTGCAAATTTCATCCATCCCATTTTCTGTTTCAAAACACAACTCAGACACAGGTTGCCCTATAGGGCGACCGGTCCAACCCGACAGTGTTGTTGTCAATTTTTATTGAAAATAAACTTCAAGAAATACTCCGAAAAAATAGTAAAAACATTTTAAATCGATCGGGAGTATTTGGATAACATTTTGAAACATTGTTTTGGTGAAAAAACACTTTAAAACTAAATTATCAAAATCATGATAAAAATATTTATCAAACACAAAGAAAATTAAACAAGCAAGAAAAACCATGCTTGTTAAAGACTTTGAAAACTCCAATATGCATGCTGGTGAAATCATATCAAAAATGGTGGAAAGGCTTGACAACATTGTGAATCCTCTTCTGGCCCTTGGTAAAGTCATCTCCGAAGAAGACAAGGTGACTAAGGTATTAAACGCTCTTCCCGGCTCATGGTCCGAAAAAGTGACGGCTATCACGGAAGCACAAAATCTCAAAACACTCAAGTTCGATGAGCTCATTGAGAACCTCCTCATTTATGAAGTCTATCTCAAGGAGAGGAAAAATTCCAAACCATCCACCACTCAATCGAGTATGCAAAATATTCCTAAAGGCCTAGCATCTTCTTCTAATAATTCATATTATGCTAATGATGAGGATGATGAAGAGATGACCACACTTGTCCGGAAATTTGCAAAATTTGTAAATAAAAATAAGGCAAGAAAACTGAGAGACAACTCGTGTTTCAAATGCGGAAAATCCGGGCACTTCATAGCCGATTGCCCGAAACTAGATGAGGAAGAACAAAAGAAGATAAAGCCTTTTCCGAAAAAGAAAGCTCTAAATGCGGATGTCAAGACTTGGGATGAACTACTTGCCACATCCGACGAGGAAGGAGAAACCGAACATGGTCTTATAGCCATAGACGATGAAAATAATAAGGTACGCTCTAACTCTTCAACTTCTTCCTTAGTTGATGAATTGCAATGTGATTTTGATGAATTGCAAAATGAATTTCAAAATTTGATTGTTAAGTACAAAAATTTGAAAAAGGAGCATAAAGAGCTTAAAATTGAAAAGGATAAATTGTTTACTTCTTATGAATCTCTTGATAAAGCTCATGATATTACTCTTACTAAAGTACGTACTCTTGAAACCAAAAAACAATCGCTCACTAATAATCTTGAATGTTTAAAAAAGGATGTGCATTGTTTTAACTTAAGTACGGATAAAGTTACAAAAATTTTGGATGCACAAAGAGGTGAGCATTCTAAATTAGGACTTGGCTATAAACCTTTTCAACCTATTTCAAAGAAAAATGACCAAGGTTCGGCTTTTGTACGTGCTAGTAGTGCCCACAATCTTATTTGCTTTTATTGTGGCAAAGTTGGTCATTATGTTACTCATTGTAAATTGAAGAACAATTTGAGCTATTTTGGAGACCCAAAGGTCCCAAAACTAACCCCCATGGACCCCAAAATTATAGGGTACCTAAAAATGCTTCATTTGTAGGTAATAGGGGCTATAACAACCATGGAGGATTCAAAATGGCTCGTGGACAACGGGTGTTCACGCCATATGACCGGAAAAAGAGAACTTTTTACCAACATCAAGCTCCAAGAAGAGGGTATGGTCATGTTCGACAATGGCAAAGGAAGAATTCTTGGAAATGGAGAAATTGGTAACTCTTCTTTCTCTCTTAGTAATGTTTTCTTAGTAGAAGGGCTTAAGTTCAATTTGATAAGTGTTAGCCAACTTTGTGATTCAAACTATAATGTTGTTTTCAATAAAGAAAAATGCCTTATTCTTAAAAATGATAAAATTATTTGTGAAGCAAATAGAAAAGGCAATCTTTACAAAATTTGTACAAGTGATTTGGTTAGTCAAAATGTTTATTGTCTTGTCGCCAATAATGATTTAACTAGTTTATGGCATAGACGGCTTGGACATGTTGGATACAAGAATTTAAAAAATATTTACAAAAACCAACATGTAAAAGGACTACCCGAATTTAATTTTGAAAATCTTGGCTTATGTGATACTTGTCAAAAGAACAAATTAGTAAAGAGTAGTTTTAAGCCCAAAAATGAAATTTCCACAACCAAACCTCTACAACTTCTTCATTTAGATCTGTATGGGGATATTGGTGCGGCTAGTCTAAGTGGAAAACATTACGCCTTCGTTATAGTCGATGCTTTTTCTAGATATACTTGGGCTCTTTTTCTTGCAAATAAAAGCGATGCCGTTAATGAGTTTATTAAGTTGTGTAGACTTATTGAGAATGAAAAAGAAGATACTATAAAGTCTATTCGAAGTGATCGAGGTGGAGAATTTGATGGAGAATTTAGAGTCTTTTGTGAAACCAAGGGATATGGTCACAATGTTTTGGCTCCAAGGACACCTCAACAAAATGGAGTAGCCGAAAGGAAGAATCGGACACTTCAAGAAATGAGACGGTCCATGCTCAATGAATTTTCACTTCCAAAATATTTTAGGGCCGAAGTCGTAAGTACCACTTGCTATGTCATCAATCGAGTTTATATTCGTCCTAAAATGAATAAAACTCCATATGAGCTTTGGAAAGGAAGAACTCCAAATATTAGTTATTTCAAAATATTTGGATGCAAATGTTTTATTTTGAATACTAAGGATCAATTGGACAAACTTGATCCTAAGGCCGATGAAAGAATATTTATGGAGTATTCAACCAAGGTCAAGCATATAGGGTTTACAATAAGACTAGTATGGTTGTTGAAGAATCCATTCATGTCAAATTCAATGAAGCCTCGGGTGTTGAAAGGATACCCAATGATGAAAGTGATGATGAGGATATTGTTGAACCAATTGTTCAAGATGATGCTCAAAATGATCAACCATCTACTCCAAATGATCAACCATCAACCTCAAATGTTCCTCAAGAAGACAAAGGTAATACTTCGGATCTTCCCGTGGCATTGAAGTTTAAGGGAGATCACCCAAAAGATCTTATTATTGGTGATCCCCTTGATAAAGTGATGACCCGAAGAAAATTTGCCGAGAAAGCTCTTATATCTCAAAAAAAAGCCTAAAAATGCTAAGGAGGCTATTGAAGATGAGGATTGGTTTTTGAAAATTCAAGAGGAGTTGAATCAATTTGAAAGAAACGATGTATGGGAATTGATACCTTGTCCTCCATCTCAAACAATTATTGGTACAAAATGGGTATTTCGGAACAAACTTGATGATCAAGGCAACATTGTTCGAAACAAGGCAAGGTTAGTAGCTCAAGGGTATTGTCAAGAAGAATGTATTGATTATGATGAAACATTTGCACCCGTAGCACGTTTAGAAGCTATTCGCATTTTACTTGCATATTCTTGTTTTAAAATTTCAAGCTTTACCAAATGGATGTTAAATCCGCCTTAATAAATGGTTTTATTCAAGAAGAAGTCTATGTAAAACAACCTCCGGGGTTTGAAAATTTTTCTAGGCCTAATGATGTTTATAAACTTAAAAATGCCTTGTATGGTTTAAAACAAGCACCCCGTGCATGGTATGATAGACTTAGCTCTTTTCTTTTGCAAAATGGTTTTACAATAGGTAAAGTTGATACTACTCTCTTTGTTTTTGAAAAAGGGAAAGATTGTTTACTTGTGCAAATTTATGTTGATGATATTATTTTTGGTGCTACTAATGAATCCTTGTGCAAGAAATTTTCTAAGTTAATGCAAGGTGAATTTGAGATGAGCATGATGGGGGAGCTTAACTTCTTCCTTGGACTTCAAATTAAGCAATGCCAAGAAGGTATTTATATTTCGCAATAAAAATATACAAAAGAGCTTTTGAAGAAGTTTGGCATTGAAGAAGGAAGAACCGTCTCTACTCCTATGGCAACCAATGTCAAAATTGACAAAGATGAAAAAGGCAAGTCCGTTGATGAATCCAAGTATCGAGGTATGATTGGTAATTTACTTTATTTAACCACAAGTAGACCGGAATTCTTTATGTCTTATGCCTATGTGCTCGTTTTCAAAGCAAACCCAAAGAATCTCATATGAGTGCCGTTAAAAGGATTTTTCGATATTTGAAAGGCAGTATTCAATATGGTTTATTTTATCCAAAGAATGAAAAATTTTCTCTTAAAGGTTATAGTGATTCGGATTATGTGGGTAATATTGATGATCGCAAAAGTACTTCCGGATCATGTCAATTTTTAGGCGATTGCTTAGTTTCTTGGTTTTCAAAGAAACAAAATTATGTTTCACTTTCAACGGTCGAAGCCGAATATATTTCCGCGGCTTTTTGTTGTACTCAACTTCTTTGGATGAAACAAACTTTAGCGGATTACAAATGTTCTTTTGAAAATGTTCCTATCTTTTGTGATAACATATCCACTATAAATATTGCTCAAAACCCAGTTCATCATAACCATACTAATTGAGATTCGACATCATTTTCTAAGGGATTGTGTTTCAAAACGAAAAATTGAGATATCTTTCGTACCATCTCAAGATCAATCAGCGGACATTTTTACAAAACCGCTATCTTCCGAGACTTTTGCATCAATACGAGCTCGGTTAGGCATAATGCATATTGAATAAGGTCTATGTTTGTATTTTGCACGCTTTTAAAACTTAGGGGCAAAAAATCGGATTTTTGGATCAAATTTCGGATTTCTCAAAAAACAGACTGATCCAGTGGGCAAACTGGGCTGAGGTCGACCAGTCGGCCTGCCCTTCGACCAGTCGCCCTCAGCCTTGACCGGTCGCCCTAAGCTATATTTTGGTTAAAATTGCTTCTGTTTCCAGACTTAGCCATTTTGGCTCTTTTACTCCATTTTTCGTCCCCTTTGTCATTTGCACACACATTTCACTCAAAATGAGTTCTACTGTATTATTTCTATATCTTGGACTTCTTAGTGCTCGATCATCATCACTATTGCTCATCTTTACCAATTAAATGGTAAGAATTCCACTCTTTTATCTCAATTGGGTTGAACCCTTGAGACCTTGGCTTATATGTTAATATCTTGATGCAATTCGTATAAGTTTATGATGAGCTTCTTAATTGTAGTTGATTGCATGTTGTATAAATTGATTTGGTGATGAAATTTTTGGCTTGATTACATTTACCAGGGCCATATACAACTTCTTCAAATTTTAACGTCTGCCAAGTGTTCGATGAATTGTTACAAGGAATATTTCACCAATTACATGACTCTCTCGATTTTAAAAGTCTTATATATTTATAGAGATCATGTTTGTACCAATCAAACAAGCTTTTGCATTTAAAATGATCGACTTCTCCCTTTGTTTTTGGATTTTAAGCCTAAATCTTCAAAAAGCTCGATAAATCGACTATTTTGCGCACTTTGATATGGATGAATGATGTTTTTATCGTGCTAACCTTGTTTTTGATGATTCCAAATGGAGAGAAACACGAAATTGGCTCGTTAGCTCAAAGAAGCTAATATAAGCTCGCGAAAGAAGCTATAAGCTATGGCTCCTTAAAGCCAAAAGCTGTGAAGTATACTTAGTCCATTGGATGTATTATGGACTTATATGCATGTTTTATAATTGTTTTTGACAGGAGGAGCTTCTAAGCTCATGATATTCATGTTTACATTGTAAAAGCTGAAGCTTCTAGCTTTTGATTGATTACTTCTTGATGTGTTTGTTGATAGGGAGAGCTTTTGTAAAATATTTTTGAAAATCTTAACTCCCTTCAATTTGGCTATTAAGCATGGTTTACTATTGCTCAAAACGGATAGTTTATTCTTTGACCGGAAAAATATTTTGTTTTCAAAAAATCGTCCTGTTAAAATTGTTTTAGTTTGTAATCATCAAAAAGAGGGAGTTTGTTATACAAATATTTTTATAATGATTTTGATGATTTTGTTTAAATGAGTTTTTACACCAAAATAATGTTTCTAAATATTGTCCAAATACTCTCAATCGATATAAAATATTTTTACTAATTTTTTGGAGTATTTCTTGAAGTTTATTTTCGACAAAAATTGGACAACACTTATGTCTCGTGTTGGACTGGTCGCCCTATAGGGCATCCTGTGTCTGAATTGATTTTTAAAACATAAAATGGGATGGAAGAGAAATGGGGGAGGGCGACCGGTCGACCCGGAGGTCGACCGGTGTGGGCGACCGGTCGACCTAAGGGCGACCGGTGCCTGGGCACTCTCCTGAATTACAAAACTCTCTGTAATGTGATCTTTGACCATGCCAACCGGTTGACATAGGGGTGGACCGTTCCAACCCCATGGTGACCGGTCCGCCTATGTATTTTTCGTAAGAATACATTCAAATCATTCTCTCTGCGCGACCGGTTGCTATAGGCTTTTGACAACAAACTATTCGTTGGATTTTCAGACAGCTTTTCCTCAATTTAAGGGGTTGATTTCTAACAGCTATATCTTGATTTTAATTGCTTTTTTTTTTTGCAAAATTCACTCTCCAAGAAGGAGCCAATGTCTGGAAATCAATACAAGACCTCTCCTATAAATAGAGGAATCATTCAAGCAACAAGAAAAAACTCAACATACAAGCAAAAGCATACAAGTAAACACTTTGTCAAATACTCTTGTTGCAATAGCCTAAGTACTTACACTTGCACATCTTGAGGTCTAGGCTTTTCATTCTTGATTACAATTGCACTCAATATTTGTATTATCATTATCGAGTTGTAATCTTGAATTTTGTCCATCATCTAAAACAAGATATCCTTGTTGTTGTTCTTATGGTAAGAGCACACTTGGGTGATCTTAGGTGTTGAAGAGTGTGGTACTCTTCATAGGTGTTGAAGGAAGATTGTGGTAATCTCCTTGAAGGTGTTGTAAGAAGATTGTGGTAATCTTCAAAGGTGGTGGTGTATTAATTGTGGTAATTAATAAAACTTCTTTTTCTTTTTCGAAATCCATCCCGGAGATACTGGGATGGTAGAGAGCGTAGTCCCTAGGTGGGGTGAAGCTCTTTAAATCAACGTGTGTTGTTTATTTTCTGCATTTCCAGTTTATTCTTGCTTGTTCATTCAAAAAACAGGGTGGATTTTGAAAAACCGGCATAATCTATTTACCTCCTCTCTAGATTATCATAGCCACTTGGACTTACATGTTGTACCCGACGTAGGCATCCATAAAGCTCATCAGCTCATGCCCTAAGGTGGCATCAAGCATATGATCAATGTTAGGTAAAAGATAGCTATCTTTAGGGCACGCCTTATTTAAGTCTGTGAAATCGATGCATAATCGCCACTGCCCATTACTCTTCTTGACCAGGACTGGGTTGCCTACCCATTTTGGGTATTAGTCTTCTCGGATGAAATCATTATCAAGTAGCTTGCCAACTTCCATCTCCAACCCGTATTGTTGGTCAGGACCCAATTATTTTCTCTTCTGAACGACTGGCCTAAAGGTGAGGTCGATGTTCAGGCGGTGACATGCATATTTTGGGTCGATCCCTGGCATATCTAAATGCGACTAGGCAAAGACATCTAGGTTGTTCTCCAGAAAGGCGATCAACTCAAATCGGAGATGCTCTTGCAAATTGGCACCTTCCCAGGTTGCCTTATCGGTTTTGGTTCATCAAAAATTTCCTGGATTTCTTTTGGTTCATCAAAATTTCTGCTTTCGTCTTACTCTTACTCGGCGGTGATTGACTTGATTCGCCTTCACAAGTATCCATTCCATGGTGTTTATTTCAGTAGGGCAGATTTTGAGGAGACACTCGTGGGATTCTTTCTGATTGCCCTTGTGAATACCTTTTGTGAATACCTTCTCCCTCGGGGGTCGGGAACTTAAGACAATATAAATAGTAAAGGTTGTTTAAGATGATATAAGATTGGTCGCCCAATAATTGCATTGTACTCTAAGTCACTGTTGACGATATTAAAAGTTGTCATTATCGTCCTTTTGATCGGGCCATGGCCGAACTGCACTGGGAGGTTAACCTCTCTGGTAGGAGTGATTTTTCCTCCCCCGAAACCCATAATGTTGTCATTGCAAGCGAACAAAAGATGGGTCCACGATCATTCTGCAGTATGCCTTGACATAGATAATAGTGGCACAACTCCCGGAGTCTACTAGGATCGGTGGACTGGGATGCCCAAAATTGGTGCGGTGATGATAAAGGGATCCGAGTAAGGGTGGATAATCTGATCAGCATCCTGGTCGGAAAAAGTAAAGTGGCCAAAGGGTAAGTATTATTTCACCTCGGCAACACATGTTTGTTGATGCACGTTGGACGCCTCTCTAATATCCATTTTTCTTTTTCTAACTGGTTGGCGGTCCTCCACCTGATTTGTGTTGATAAGTGTCAGGATTTCCTGATTGTGATTTGTCATTCATTGGAGGAACCCACCAAAGGTTGGCGGCTCTATCTTGCTCGATGCTTGGCCCATTCTGGCAAAGATGGTGGTGGTGGCAGGCCCCTGAGATAACATTTTAAGCTGCCCTTTTCAATTATTCTTGTCAGCTCTCGGATGAAATCATGGCACTCATCTGTGTCGTGACCGATGGACCTGTGATAGAAGCAGTATTGTGAATAATCTAACTTTGAAGGATCGATCTTCATTGGCCGAGCTGGTGGCAAATGTTCAGGTCTTTGATTTCTTTGTAGATGGTGGTTGGGGAAGCTATTAGTGTATTCTTCATTTCCTTAATCTCGGCTCGGACTTCTTGGAATGACTTGTAGCTTGTGGCCAAGTTGCCTGGAAAAAAATTGAAATTGGATCTTGAAACCGAACTAGAATCCTTCTTAAATTATCTTTTGGCGGCTTGTTGCTTCTGCTCGAAAGCCGGTCCGGACATGGCCTCCTCAGCACATATATTTCCTTTTACACATATGAGAAATTCTTGAAACGTTTTCACCCCTGCTCATGTATAGCCCAACAAAATCAGGACTGGGGGATAGCCCCAATATCGCGGCCATCAACATGGCGTCGTCCGATATAGGCTCCATCTCCCTAACCTATTTGTTAAATCTGGCAATATAACTCTTAAGCGACTCATCTTTATTCTGATTTATTGTAACCAGTGAGTCCTTGGGAGCAGCCCTCACCCAAGAAGCAAGGAAATGCATGATGAAGGCTGGTGCAAGATCATTCCAGCACTAAATAGATTGGAGTGGAAGGGTACGAAACCATCTGTGGGCTTGATCGCCTAGAGTTAGCGGGAAGGCCCGATAAAGAATAACATCACTTCGACTGTAGAGCTCGTTCCAAATGAGATATTTATGCAAGTGAGTTGGAGGGTCGGTCTCTCCATCATACAGACCAATTTAAGGCACTTTGAATTTGGCGGGCAATAGAGTGGCCAAGATATGGGGAGCAAAAGGTGACACAATGTCCGCGACTGGGCTAGCTTGATAAGGTAGATCATTAGGCATCTCATCCAGTTCATTCAAACAACGTCTAAGACGGCGTATCTCTGCCTCTTTGTCATTTGGGGGACAAGTGTCCGATGCCTGATTGTTCTTAAGGGAATGTGATTTCCTGGATATTGATTGCGAGATTAAATTGAATGGGTGGGTCTGGCTCTGATTAGATCTACCCCTAGAAAACCAACAATAGATTGTACCTGGCGAACCCGGGATGGGAGGTGAAGATTCTTCTACTCGGCTAGCGCCCCCAGCGTCGTCCACCAGCTGTCTCTTGTCGCGCCTAATTTCTTGGCGCCTATTCTAGGAATTGGGCTCTTGGTTTCCCCCATTCTGAGGAACTTGAACATTTTCGATATTTTAGGGAAGAGCAGGAGCTATAACCTGAGGTTAAGGTGCTCCCAAAGTTTGAGTTACCAACTGAGCTATTTTTTGCAAAACATCTGGGTTGGTAAAAAGTTGTTGGACAGGCAAGGCCGCCGTGGCCCCAGCATTAGGTAGGGGTTGATTGTGGTCCATGGGGGATCCTGCCTTTGAATATTATGGGGTGTCTCTTCTTGACTCATGCTAATCTCTTGGAAAGTTACAAGAAATTGGCTAAGATGCCCCAGCACCAATTTGTTGATGTTGTGGTTCGCTCAATAATAAAATTACACTTTTTAATAGCTGGAAAGTAAAAGGGATAAGAGAAAGTTGTATTTATATTAATGACCGAGCAGAAACCTGGTTGGTTGTCTGCTGGCAGGGAATTAATTACAAGACTATTTATATAGTATTTTTTTGTGCTGTCTTTTTCCATATAAATGAATCATATTTATACTATTACAATGACTGGAGCAGAATTATTATGCCTACAATCCTAGTGAGACACTTGTCATTCTCATATTTTTCATGGCTTGCATGGATGACAACTATTTAATAATGTTTCTTGTGTTGTCCTTATATGGCACTGCTAGGTACTGGGCTTCATCTCGGTCATCGTTGGCTTTTTGGGTGGAGCTTATCCAAGTCATTATGTGGATCTCTTCTCGGTCTAACCCAGGTTGAATTGGTTATTCTTCTCGGCATGTATGCTTTGGTCGGTCAACATGCAGTGACGAAGCCAGGAATTTTGTTTAGGGGGGTCCAACCACTGCTCTAAAAATCTCTGCCTAACTTTGATTAATCCCCACTTAAGTGCATTTGTCCGCCTATTTTTTTCTTCCAATTAAACTCCACCTAACCCGACCCAGACTTCTCTTAGGCGCTAGGCCCCAGTCTGTCTAGTGCTTTTTAGAACTAACATTAAATAAAAAAAATACATCAAGTCTAAATATAAAACTATAAATAAGTACCAATTTTGATAAAATCATTGTATTAATTCAATTACATCTTAATACTCAAAAATAGTTAACATAATACAATACATCAATATATCATAACATTTGTTCTATTATTCATATTTTGAAATAATTGCATAATAACTTCATTGCCAATGTTTCAAAAAAATATATTTTTCAATGTGTGTTATAAAACGCTCATTCAATAACTCATTTCCAATATTAAATTCTTTAATGAGAATTTGATAATAAACCATAAATTATCCCAAAGATAGAAATAGAGACACGAGAGAATAATGCAAAATTTCGAGTTCAAGTTTATTGTAGAGTGAAAGAAAATGTTCAAAATTTTGAGAAAGAAAAAATGACCAAGATTCAGTTTTTCAAGATTAACAAATGGGAAGGGAAAGAAGAACGAAGGAATTGAAGACTTTTTTCTATGTTTGCTATTTTCTGTATTTATTTTAAGGTTAAAAATTGAAAATACCAAAATACCCCTTTTTTCAAAATTTCAGTGGGGCCCAGTGCCCCCCTTGGCCCCTTAGTGGCCTCGTCTTTGTCCACGTGTGCAGGTCCATAAGGCCACGTGTGCATACGTCTATCCAGCCCTGCTCGGGCATCATCATGCTGGAATGGCAATATGAGTGAATTTGATAGACCTCCAAGATTTTTTAGGACCCCTGTTAGACCCATTTAATAGTATTGAAGAAGTTAACAAATATACTTTTAATAATAATAGTATATACTACAATTATATAGAAAATATACTTTGAATTAAGTAATATTATAATATATATATATATATGATATCTCTTGTGAGACTGCGAGTCTCATGGATTTATATCTGTGAGACAGACCGAATCCGATCAAACAGTGAATCTGTTGGTAAAAAAAGTGAACAATTAGTGGCCGCCAAATTAGAGGGGTAATACTTTTTGAGGAAAAACAATACTTTAATTAGAAAAATGTAATATTTTTTATAAAAATAAAAACAAAAATGATACACTTTGTAGCAATCTTCTTTCAATTAGAAAGTAAAAGATAGGGGTATGCGGTCCTGAGATTTAGAAATCTCCAGAACCGTCTGAAGTTCAGAGATTCCAAAAATAAATCTCCAAAACCGAACTAGAGAAAAAAAAAATAATCCCTAATTGTACCGAAAGTTCGAGATGATTTGGGACAGAGATTCGATTATGTTCTAATGGGACAGTACACTATGATTCAAGACTGAGATTAGTCATAAATAAAGCACACAAATTTTAAAAAATGAAAAGAAAATCAATATAAAAATCACACAAACGGATATACTTTCAGTCTTTTCTTTAGTATAGTTTCAAAATAGATACAAAAACCATAATAGGTAACACAATCCTAAATATAAACTTAATAACCTCTATAATACAATAATATTTTATTACCTTGGGCCGTTGCTATTGACTTAGGACAAATATAATCAACTAATTATTTCGATAAATTAATATAAAACAGAAATTTGTATAATTTTATAATCTCAATATCTCATACTTAAAAACTTAGCATAATCAACAAAGTTATATTTATAATTTATGTGATGTGGTAAGAAAATTAAAAAATAATTTTTTTAAGAAGGCCATATTGTTGTAATATGGTACTATTACTTGTTTAGAGTATGTTTCTCTTTTAAGTACAATTTATTAATCATTTAACTAATTTCAATTTTGAAATAATTTATTCTATTATTAATATTAAAGTTTTTAAAAGTTCATAATAGTTGTAGTATTATATTTGTTTTAGAAATATGTTTTATATTCAATTTATTTTAAAATAATTTGTAGTCAATTCAATATCAAAATATAAATAAAATAGAAATAAGGTATATGTATATATATAATTTTGAAAATCAGTTCTATCTTCGGGTCCTTGGTTTGGAGTGGTTCAGTATGGTTCGATACGATTCTCGGTACAGATATTTGAAAAATCTCTAGAACAGTACCAGAATATTTTTAGGATGGTGCTGTTCGGGAAAAGTCAAAAAATTAATGGATATTTTTGGCTCGAATATTTTTTGGTTCTGATATCGATTCGATTCCGATAATCTCCAAGTCTCGTACACGGTCCTGGTAAAAAAATATTGTTATTTTGTTTTATGTTGAAAATACATTTTACAGCGAGATTATACATTCAAATTAAAACTAACATTTTGCATGGGAATAATAATACTTTTCTGCATGAAAATAATACGTTTATAACGCAAAGTGATACTTTCATATTTACATATTATTCAAAGTACAATATATAAATTATTGCAGTGGTAACACCTAATTCTGATACTTTTGAAACGGTAAGTAATACTATATATGTAAGAGGAAATGATAAAAGAAGTATGCCCTCAACTCGAATCAACAAAAAAAACTAAAGCTAAAACTCTAGGGGTAGAATCGGGCTAGGTGGGTGGGGCCAGGTCAGGCTGAGCGCAATCCATTTTATGGAAAATATTTCGTTAGACCGTCCTATATGATGCTGCTTTTTAGAGCAAATCACTTCAAATTAGGGTTTCTGATAAAGTTCAAGTTTGTCCTTTCCCAAGCGGGAAGTCTTCCAAGGCTTATTCTTCGGGGAGCTGGAAATCTTCAACTGGGAACTTGGCTGCACACACGCAAACGTTAGGGTGATCCCTGGGGATTGCGCAGAACGGCTTCTCTGACACTCAAGTCAGCATGGTGAACGAGAGAGAATATAAGACATTAACTGAATATTGAATAATGATTAAGTGAGGTTATAAGAGAACTAACTTACAAATAAAGAGGAGGGACCTTTATATACCTGGGTGATGGGCTTCGTGGGCTGCGTAGGAGAAAGTGGCATTTGTCCAGTCCGGACCCCTATGTACTGAATTATAAATTAATTATTAAAATATCATTTTTGCCTCCAACATAAGCCCCCAACTCGGTCTTTGAGGAGAGGAGACTAGAGCGTGGGAGCTAAATTGATACCGTATCCAGCTTCTCTTGTTCTTTATCTTGTCTTGTCTTGAGATTTTTTGGAAATTTATAAGGACCCCCATGTAAGGGATCCCTTCCCCTTAGGGAGCACCGGAGAAGGGTAATTTACGAGGACCCCCCGTGAGGGAGCCCCTCCCCTTCGGGAGCACTAGAGGAAGTTTAGTTTACGAGGACCCCCTTGGATGGAGCCCAGCCTTGACCATGTTTTCCAATTCCCTTGCTTGATAGAACACTTAGTAAAATTTTCTTGAAAATTGAGGAGAGTGCCCATGGAAAGTTGTAGAGAGGAGTGGTATACATCTAGTGAGGAGAGTCGAGATGAGAGCCCGAGAGTTGAGAGAGGTTTCTCTAGGGTGCCTTCCTAGAGCGGGCAAGGGCGTCCTGCGCACCCTCTATTGCGGGGGAGGGCGTGCCCTAGGAGGAGAGGGGCAAGCCCCCAAGTCCCTCATTTCTTGCGTTTTTCTTCGTCTTTCCCAGAATATTTTGGCCGGGTTTTATATTACGGTCCTTTTTCATTTCCGCTCGGGAGCTAGGGCACCCCGATGGCTCGGTTTTTAGTTTCATTTTTCCATTTCCACATTTGGATGTGGGCTTCAATATTCCCCCTCTAGCTCCATAGTTAGGTTATGATGGAGAGGGAAAGTAGAGCTTGAGTCAGATTCGTGCCTGAGTGATGTGGTTCTCTGAGCGCGGGAGCCCAACATTGGAGTTTCTTGCATGTGAGGAGTCCCCACGGGGCTTAGACTTTTTGGAAAGGCAACATATATCATGTGAGTGGGTTTTCGTGGGACTTGAGTGTTGAGATCTTGCAGGATCTTCCCAAGGGAGCCATCGGCATGGGCGGCCACGACGGAGAGGATCCCAACGATGCTTATGCTGCAGAGGAGGGGGGAGCCCCCCATACTTTAGTAGTGATAGTTTATTCCGACCAAGATGGCCCTTGTTTTTAGCCCACCTATTTAGGGTTTGCTTCATATACTTGAATGTTTTCTCTTACTTATTCTCTTGAGATCTTTCTTTGCCCCGAGGGGTCAGATGATGCTCCGTTGCCTTGATGTTACACTTGTATTATTTGCCTGTGACTTCTTGTTGTTGAAGACTTATTTATATTTTGTGTAGAGATGGATCCTTCCCTTCAGAAGGAAGCCTTAATTCCTCTATAATGGCCGGAGACACTTGTATTTGATGTTAGGGGACGTCGTTCCATGACCCACGAGGGCGCCCTTCCAGAGCCCTCAGGAGGCGCCCTTCGAGATCTTGGGGGCGCTCTTCAGGAGCTTTCCCATAGCTCTTGCTTCTTTCATTCCTTTGATTGTGTATTGATTCTTTTCCCACATATGTTAGCATTTTCGCCTTCTTTTTGGTTTACATCCATGTGTTGTATGTTGGCGAGGAAGGAAAGTTTATGAGGATCCCTGTGAGGAGGCCCCTCCCATCTGGGGTCTTAGCTAGAAGATGTTTATTTACTAGGACCGCCCCATGAGGAAGCCCCTCCCATCCGGGGTCTTAGCCGTATGAGATTATTTATGAGGCCCTCCCCATGAGGAGGCCTCTCCCATCTGGGGTCTTAGCTTGATGAGATCTTCCCATCCAGGGTACTAACCGGATGAGGTCTTCCCATCTGGGGTCTTAGCCAGAGGAGATTATTTATGAGGACCTCCCTATGAGGAGGCCCCTCACATTCAGGGTCTTAGCTGGATTAGGTTTTCCCACCTGGGATCTTAGCCGAATGAGGTTATTTACGAGGACTCCCCGTGAGGAGGCCCCTCCCATTCGGGATCTTAGTCGGATGAGGTCTTTCCATCCAGAGTTTTATTTGGATGAGGTCTTCCCATCTAGGGTTTTATCCAGATGAGGTCATTTACGACCCTCTCTCCCTGTGAGAAGGCTCCTCCCATTCGGAGTCTTAACCGGATGAGGTCTTCCCATCCAGGGTCTTAGCCGGATGAGGGAAAATTTACGAGGACCTCCCCGTGAGAATGCCCTTCCTAGGGTCTTAGTCGGATAAGGTTTATTGAGGAGAGTGCCCAAATGGTCATTGACTGCGGTCATTTTTGGCAATTAACTGCCTGCAAGCAATGAGAACTGTTGGAGAGTGAGCGAGAACTGGTATTTGCGAGAGCTAGCGTAATCCGCGGCTCCAAAGGTGGTGTGGCACTCTCATTGTCTAGTCGAGGAGCTTTCTCATCTTCAATGTGGAAACGTAACAATCCCGAGCAGTCTTGATATCTTTAATAGTTCTGCCACTTCAGCCACATTTTTGTGATACAGTTTGGGGCGTTCATCCTCTATTTGAGTGGTAGGTTGATCTCGCTAGTGAACTTGTTCACTGTGTCTGTTCTGAAGAGCTTGTCTTTCTCTTGAAGGCCTCTAGAAGTTATGCTGATGACTCCAATCATATGAATATTCTTTCTTTGGTGCGCAATTATGGTAGTGTAGAGCTTTAGTTGAGCTTGTTGATAACTGATTTGGATGAGCTTCCTCCTCAAGACTTCTTCAGTGTTATTATGCAGCTCCTATGGGGTATCCCAGGCCTGGCACCAGATCTGGGTGGCACGCTGCTTTGTGCGGGTTTACGTGAGCGGCTCCTTAACTTTTGTGTTTGTTACGAACTCAACCTTCAACAAAATTGCGGGTGCGAGAGCCCTTAGTTGGTTTAGACTTGGTCTCCCTGAGTCTTGGGTTCCAAATGTTGCTTGCACTTTCTTCTCTCTGTTGAAGTTCAGTGTCCTCTGCCTGGTAGTGGTGCCCATGCTGGCTTCATTGCGCTCCTCATAGTATGTTGGAAGTATACTCCATGGTTTCTATTTTCTGGACTCCCGGAAATGATGTTAATGGATCCCAGAATATGTGTGTCTCTCTTGATATGATTTCAGTTGGAGGATTATGGTCCAAGTGTTCAACGGAGATCTCTTCCTTCATTGGTATCCATTAGATGTGAAGTTTTAACGTCTCTAGGGAGTAGTTTCACTGCTATAGTTGAATGAATTGTGCTTCCACTTCTGGAGGCTTGGGGCTCTAGATCATGCATGGCTCTCCTGAGTATCCTCGTGGCCTATATCCAATGAATGGAGATTTTATGAAGCTTTCTTCAGTTGAGGATGGTTTATCGACAGGTCATCTGGGGAGTTCTATTCTTCTGTAAAGGGTTGTTTGTTACAGAGGTAGCTTGACTAGTCTGGACGGCTCTTGACTTCTCAGCCTGAGTGCTGGGGAGAGCTTGTGGATGTCTATGCTGGACTTCAATACCTGCTTATTTTTCGGAAGTGTGATGGTTTTTTTGGAGTGTAGTTATCATCCGATTCGTTGTTTCTCTCTTCCATTCCGATTGAGTGAGGGTCATTCTTCATGCACCGCCCCTCGTGGTTTGCTATGGCAGGGTGCCCTTATGAGGGGTCTTCATTAGTTGGCGGAGCTCAGGGATGTATTTGGGTGGCTCCAGGAGCAGATTTATGTCGTAGAGCATTCTGGGTAGCTAGAGAGGTTCCGAGCTTCAGCCGACTTATTCAGTGGACGGAGCCCTTTGGGAGGAAGAGCTTAGGGAAGGGCGTCCCTTAAGCCAGGCAAGGGCGCCCCCTTCATCGGGGAAGAGTGTCCCTGGGCAAGGGCGCCCCATCGAGCGAGTAAGGTGCCTCCTTCAGTTGGGTAAAGGTGCCTCCTTAAGCTCCTCGAGTTATTGAATGGCGCCCCTCTGGAAGGAGGGGACTGTCGTCATGTCTTCTTGGTTGTCTGCCTTCTTACTTGGTGTTCCCAGCTTTGGAGTCGGTGGCTTCCACGAATCACTTCATGAAGTCTTGCAGTAACTCTCCTTCCACCTGTTTTACATGAAAACATGAGCAATGGTTTCTGGATTTTTCCGGTTGAGGGAGAATTGTCGTACGACAACAGCAGTGATCTTGTTTATCCCAGTGATCGATCCAACTGGGAGCTGATCGAACCAAATTAGTGTGCCTTGGTCAGAGTTTTCCGGAATGCTTTACAATAGGAAGCGTCTGTCATGTCATAGAGATCCGCTTTAGCGTATAATTTATCCAAGTGTTCCTGGAATCTCCAGTTTTATCATACTCCAAGAGATTGGAAGTCTTGATTCCCGAAGGTAATTGCTCAGTCAAGATGGCAAGGGCCAATGGACTTCCTCCCTAGGGTGGTGGTCCGCGAGTTGACTTAGCTAAAGTTTACCACCTACGACTCTTCTACGGGCTTGAGATGTGGACTTGGAAGTGTTGGGCTCCATTCCCAGCTTTCCTTCTAGCGGGAGCACGCTGGTCTTCTTGATTTTCTCCAAGTCTTTCGTTTCTTCTATCTCCTTCCCCCAATCTGGGGTCTTCAACGTCTGGCAGATCTTGGGGGAGGTCTCCTTGCGGCATCTGCCGCAACATGATTCCTCAAAGAAGTTCAGGAAGCTCTTTGAATAGGGCTTGGAGGGCTTCTCGCATCAAGCGAGCTTCTTCAGCAGGGGGAGCCCTCCCAGGAGGATAGGGCGATGCCCTCCTTATTGTGGCGGAGGTGACGCCCCTCCTAGAGGAGGGGGGCTAGCCTCCCGTCTTCCATGTGCTAGTTCTTCTTGCTGATTCCTCGCTCCACAACTAGGATATTGGGATTCTTCAGCTAATGGCGGCTCTTCACGATTCTCGCCACATCATTCATCTCTTCTTCCCTGACCTACTAAGTCAGGGTCTTTAGTGGCTGGCGGAGCCTGGGGCGGTCTCCCTGTGGCTCCGGCCGCAGCTTGATGCTTCAGAGCATTCCGGGTTAGGTGAACTTCTTCAGGGGGCAAAACCTCTCTTCCTTGTGGTGGGGACAACACTCCTCTAAGAGGAGGAGGGCTGGCCCCTTGTCTTCCATGTGGCCGTTCCTCTTACTAGTCTCTGGTCCCAGGGCCTGTAGCTTGGGATCTGACTCCATGCACTTGAGATCGTGTCTGCATCTTCGTGCGCTTCGGCATTCCCACAGACAGCGCCAAAATGATGCTGTTTTTTAGGACAGCTCACTCTAAGTTAGAGTTTCTGATAAAATTCAAGTCTTCTCTTCCCAAGCGGGAAGTCTTCCAAGTCTTCTTCTCCGGGAGCTAGAAATCTTCAACTGGGAACTTGCCTGCACATACCAAACGTTAAGGGGGTCCCTAGGGGTTGCCCAGGGAGGCCCCTCTGACGCTCAAGTCAGTATGGTGAAGGAGAGAGAATATAAAACAGTAACTGAATAATGATCAAGTGAGGTTATGAGAGAATTAACTTACAAATGAAGAGGAGAGACCTTTATTTACCTAGGCGATGGGCCTTGTGGGCCGTGTAGGAGAAAGTGGCCTATGGGCCAGTCCCAGACTCATATGAGTCGGGTTTCCCATTAATAGTCTATTGAACAATTAATATTATTCCAATATATAAATCGAATTATATATTAATTATTAAATATCATTTTTGCTCCCAACAATATATATATATAACTTAAGAAAACACACACATGGATTTGTAAGAAAACCCGTAGAAACGAGCTTGAAACAAACTCTATTTTGAACCCATTTCATTATTTCGACTAGACAATCTAGTAATTTTGTATGTCCCAAGGGATATGAGTAAGGTTTAGAAGGGGGGTTGAATAAACCTTACCAAATTATTTATTTTAGTCCTTTTAAAATTACAATAGAGTTGACTCAAACGGTTGTGTCCTTCAGGGACAGCTAAGTTGGTTATTCAGCTAAGTTAACCACTCAACAGACTCGATAGAGCTGTTGATAGAATAACGTGGTTGTTTAACCTAAACTTAACTTGGCTGGTTTGGTTTTATCAGCGGAAGACTTAACACTCTTTGATTAGATTTTAGCTTGTTTTAAACACTTAATTTTTAGCACTTAGTTAATTATCAGTTGGATGGAAAATATGATTCTATCAGCAGATTTAATGTAAATATGCAGGAAGATAAATGTGCTGAAAGTAAATGACACAAATATTTTTATAGAGGTTCGAAGATGGGGTAATTCTTCTAATCCTCTCTTCTCAAACTCCTGGAGGAATCCACTAAGTAACAGATCAGTTTACAAAGTGATGAATAGTTTGGAGACAGCCTTGATCACACAGCTGGCTTCTCTTGCGACTCAGCTGCTTCACAGGGCAGCTGCCTTGCTACTTCAGCTCACTTCTCAAGTTCTTGGATTTGATCATGAAGCCCTCCAACAAACTTGATATTGGTTCGACCATGAACCTTCCTACAATCCTGACTCGGAAAGTAGACCCCTTTTGATTCTTCAAAAGTTTTCTCTTCAACAGAGTTGAAGTTGTCTTTCTTTCACAGCTTGTGTTGGATCGATTTCCTTCGAGTTTCAGGCTTGAGGATTTGCTTGAATGTACTTGAGAATATTACAGGTTAAATGCTTGAATATTGCTTGCTTGTTCGTGGTTCATGTAATTTTTTCTCAGTAAATTCCTCAGCCTTTTATAGTGTACATTTGAATTTTTGCCCGTTGAAGAGATAGGCTAATTTCAAATGTCACTTTTGTTCGTTGGCTTGTCTTGTCGCAGTCCTTGATGTTGACATTTCCTCGTATTAAATGTCTTCGCAGAATCCCAGGTGCCTGACACGAGGTGCAGTGTTTCCCATTGGTTTATTCCTTTTGCACAAATCTGGGACTAACACTTTAGACCTGACAGCTTTGACATATTACTATTTTGAGTAATATTCTTGACTTTAATCAACGGATCTAAGTCAGTTGTCTCGACTAGATTGCTATCTTTACCCTGGTGACTTGAGTCGGCTCGGTCATTGGATAACTCAACTGTCACACTTCAACTTTGAGACTTGGCTTCTTGAGTTGACTTGACCGACACTTCTCACATTGTTCACCGACACTCTTTCAGTCGAGTCCTTGACTTCCTTTTTGGCCATACTCAGCTAACACACAGGTAGAGTCTTCAATCCATTCCCAATTTGACTTCTTGTATTCCTTGGCATAGTGACTTGACTCAGCTTTTTCAGCCCTATCTATTACAATACAAATTACAAGGAAAATGGGGTGCCAACTTCCTAGTTTAAGTTTTACATGGTATCATCAAAATCTACTCAATAAATTTCCTAACAAATTTATTGTGGAAACTATAGAAGGTTTGTGTGAATTTTATTCGCTATAAGAAAAAACCAATTTAACTATAAAAAGACTTGTAGGCAAGTTTTAAGATAATTATAAAATGCATGCATGTAAAATCATTGTAGGTAAATACTTACCAATAAAATTTAAAACTTTTGGTAAAATACCCATAGTATTTATGTCAGTAAATTTTAAAACTATTGGTAATTTGTCGGTAATTGGTTGATATAGTTTGGGGAAAAATAATATTTTTTATTTTATCGATATTATGTTGGTAATTGTAAAATTTAATCCATTTATGTCGGTAAATTCTATTAGTAAAGGTGAAAATATTTCTTTATGCTTTACCCATTAAAATCCAAATCTAGAGAAAAAAAACCTAATGGAATTAGGGTGATTAGATAAATTCTGATAGGTGCCTACTTTTTTTCATACTAGGATTTAATTAATACCAAATATATATATATGCCAGTGAGACCTAATTTAAATGACAAAATTTATGTTTCAGAGTTGTAGAATCTTGGGCTTAAATTTTACCGTGAGTGCAGTCTTCGTTTACTTTCATTGTAATTATTAATTGACTATTAAGTGTTATTAATTTTCAAAAATTAACTTATCAATTATAGTTTTATTGTTTGTATTAGTAACTCAATGATATTATAATCAAATTATTAAGAAAAAAAAAGCACCGACGAATTCCCTCCGAAAGATAATGTTGATCAATCATGTCCTTGTTTACTCTAAAAAAATAGCCCCTATTTAACATTTTGAATCAAAAGTGTAATAATTGAGGTAAACTTTATATTCAAATACCATCAATGAAGGTGCTCCACTCGGTTTGTCTTTCTTGTAATCCACTATTATTAGACAATATTTGGATCTAATGGCATTTTTCATAAGAAATTCAATTAAACAATAATAATGGACTACATTTGGTTATGTTTAGGGTTTTAACAAAGCATTACGGGTAAATATATTTTGGGAGAATGAAAAGACGAATAAATACAATTTATATTTCGGAGGAGAATTATTTTTTGTAGCAATCAAATGTTACAGGGTTGTAAAATCAATATGTTGGTATTTTACGATAACAATTATAAAATTCATAAATCATCCTAGTAAATGCGAAATATTTCTAAGATATAACATCATGCATTAATCGTCAAAGAATTACGGATTAATCGAAATACTTGGATATATCAGGATTGATTATACTATGTATGCGGAATATATTTGATAACCAATATCCTGTTGAAAAATGGTTTAGTAAAAATGGATTTTGACCCGATTTTGACCAATTATTTAATTGGGATCATTTATTAGTTTAAGAAAATAAATGATATAATCGTAATCTACACCGCGGGTAGATGAGTTTAACATTTTGATTTTCTCAAAACTAATTTCGGGTTAATGAGAAATTAATGCATAAAGTTAGACATTTAAATGTCTTTTACATAAGGAATATAAAAGGGTGGGGATATGGAAAACCATATCCCACATGGAAAGCATATTAAATGCTGATTAGAGCAAGCACCACGGGCATGGAATAGCAGGATCGATAAATACTTGCAAGAGAATGGTTTCTCTAAATGCCCACATGAACATCCACTGTATGTCAAAGTCGAAGCAGCTGACATCTTGATCGCATGTTTATATGTGGACCACTTGATCTTCACAAGGAATCATCCAGACAAAGTTTGAAGAGTTCAAGAAAGGTAAAAGGTGAAAAGCAAAAAGTGAAACAAAGATATCAAAGTCGAATCCTATTTCCATGGGTGGAACCAGGATTCAATAGTTCGGGGGGCCAAAAGTGTCCGTTGGATTTTTGGCAAATTTGTCAATAACAAAAATAGTTTTTAGCTGTGATTTCAAAAATATTTTTTTTAGCCAGTCTGAGTTTAATTGTCCACTATTTTATTAAAATATTTCTCGATCCCCAAAAATAATTCTCAATCCCAAAAAATGCATCGCATCGATTTTTTTCAAATTTGTTAAGTAACTCACCAAAGAATACAAGAAATGTATGACTATCATTTTTTGGTCAATGGCAAAAAACATGTTTTTGCAAAATATGACTACTTTTTATCTTTTGAAAACCTGAATGACTAAAAAGGTCTATTTACGCGTAACAAAATTTAGAATATATTATATTTTCGCATCAAATACAATGTAAATATTTATCATCAAACACCTCAAAATACATAATTAAAACATCTCAAAATACATAATTACAATTCCAAGATATTAAAATTTAGAATGTTGCTCTTGCATATCACGAAAATCATCAGGAAAACAAGTAAGTTAGTATACACATTATGGTGTATTGAAATGAGAACTTGAAGTGTGAAAGGGTATAGGCCCACAAATTCAATAATAAAAATCTTGACATAATTCTTTTACCAAAGAAAAATGCCAAAAAATACTTATACAAAAAAATACATAATTACAATTCAAAGTAGAGCCGGTTTTCTTTTAGCCTTTTTGGCCAATTATTGAAAATCTTGTTTAGCCATCTTTTTACGAAAATTAGCATTTTAGCATATAGTTTCATCTCGTCCTTTCTGTGATTTTCGAAAGTTCTGAAACACATTAAGTTTACTATAAGTTCGACTTTTGCAAGTGCTGCTAAGTTGAACTTGAAAGTCATTATATCTTAGAGACGATTGTCTATAACCATTAGCACTTTTGTATGGGGCAATTTCATCTAGCGGATAGATAATCTAATTCTCACATCGACTTCAAGTTAGGTCCCGTTATTCTATCTATTTTTCGAGAAAACCAAACATCGCAAAACACAATCACAAGATGAAATTCTATTTTCTTGAAAAATGGCTAACAACAGTTTCACTCTGATGGTTGCTGCTCCCGCGCATGGTGAAAAACCATTGAGATTTTTTCCCGTGTTGATTTCAAGAGGTGGTAACAGAAGATGCTATTTTATCTGTCCCGGTTTCTGAAAGAGGACCTCCCGACCGTTGGTGAAGAAGAAACAGGTAACCAACGGAGGATCACTGTAGATGCTTGGTACAACAGTGACTTCTTTTGCCGAAATTATGTTTTTAATGGGCTGGAAGACACCCTCTATAATGTCTACAGCTCGTTTAAAATGTCCAAAGAGTTGTGGAATTCTATGGAAAATAAGTACAAGACAGATGATGCCGACACAAAGAAATTTGTTGTCGGCAAATTTCTGGATAAGAAGATGGTTGACACCAAAATGGTAAGCAACCAAGTGCAAGTAATTCATATCATACTTCATGACTTAGTGTCTGAAGGGATGATTCTAAATAAGTCGTTCCAAGGGGCTGTAATTATCGAGAAATTATCACCGTTGTGGAAAGATTTTAAGTTGGGGATTTGATAATTCGACTTCAGATTGAGGAAGACAACCGAAAATCCGAAGTAAAACCCAGCAAAATTGGAATGGAGGCCGAAGCCAATCTTGCAGAGGCAAGCACTAGCAAGAAACAGAAGTAATCCGGTAATACTAAAGGTAAGGCCAAAAGTTCAAATGGAGTTGCTAGAACTGTGGCAAACTGAATCACATGGTTAAAGGTTGCCGACATCCGAAAAAAAGGAAATAAAAATGGCAACCAACAACAAGCCAATGTGACCGAGAACAAGTCTATTCCGATAGACATGTCGGAGCTCAATCTCAACGCCATTGTATTTGAAGCCAATATGGTAAATAATCCAAAGGAATGGTGGATAGATATCAGAGCTACTCATCATGATTGTGCCGACAAGGAGATGTTTTACTCCTACACTCCGATAAATGGAAGGAAGTTGTTCATGGAGAACTCTTCGACTTCCAACATCGTAGGGCTTGGAAAGGTTATGCTGAAGAAGACTTTTGGAAAAGAGCTGACGCTTGTGGATGTGTTGTATGTCCTGGATATCCGCAAGAACTTAGTTTTCGATCCCTTATTAAGAAAGGCTGGTTTTTGACTAGTGTTTGAGTCCGACAAGTTTGTAATGACCAAGAATAGTCAGTTTCTTTGTAAAGAGTACCTTGATAAAGGGCTTTTCAAAATGTTTGTAATGAATGTTTTCCGCCAAGAGGTGAAGAATAAGAATATTACTTCTATTTACTTGTTGGATTGTTCTAATTTATGGCATGATAGATTATTACACGTAAATTTCAATGACAATTACAATGTTTGTGAATCTGGAATTAATACCAACGTTTAAAACCGATTCACAAGACAAATATGAAGTTTGTGTTAAAGCAAAATTGGCTAAAGCACTGTTTCATCCGGTAACGAGAAGTACCAAACCTCTTGAGTTAATTCACACAGATGTGTGTGATTTAAAACTAGTTCAAACTCAAGGTGGCAAAAATTATTTCATAACGTTTATTGATGATTGCACAAGATATTGTTATATTTATCTTTTGAAAAGAAAAAATGAAGCTTAAGTATCTTTTAAAACTTATAGGAATGAAGTTGAATATCAGCTTAATTTTTAAGATGATTCGCAGTGATAGAGGCGAAGAGTATGTTGCTCTGTTTGAAGAATTTTGTTCGTAAGTGGGTATAATTCATCAAACAATATCTCCCTACTCACCTCAATCAAATGGTATTTCAGAATGCAAAAATCGTACTCTTAAGGAGATGATGAATGGGATGTTGATAAGTTCTGGCTTACCCCAAAACTTTTGGGGGAAAGTCATTCTTTCTACAAACTGCATTCTTAATAAGATCCCACACAAAGGTAAAAATGAAACTCCATATGAGTTATGGAAATGATGGAAACCGTCATATAAATACCTTAAAGTGTGTGGGTATTTGGCTAAAGTTGAAGTACCAAAGCCAAAACATGTTAGAATCGGTCCTAAAATGATTGATTGTGTTTTTATTGGATATGCAAACAATAGTAGTGCCAATCGCTTTTTAGTGCACAAGTCAGCAATTCCTGATATAAATGATGTAAGGATCATAGAATCAAGAAATATTGTATTCTTCAAGAATATCTTTCCTTACAAAGATAGGAAAGAAGAAAGCTCTAACAAAAGAACTTATGAAATTGCGGTTTACCTCAAAGTACTAAAGAGGAACCAAGATACAGTAAAAGGACAAAAGTAGCTAAACCTTTTGGTCCTGATTTTCTAAATTATATGTTTGAAAATGAACCTAGAACTATTCAAGAAGCTTTGTCTAGTTCAGAAGCTCCTCTCTGGAAAGAAGCTATCAACAATGAAATAGATTCCATCTTGCACAATAATACTTGGGAGTTGGTTGATCTCTCTCTGGGATGCAAACCTTTAGAATGTAAGTGGATCCTTAAAAGGAAGTACAAAGCAGATGGATCTATTGATAAGTATTGTAGGTTCCAAGGGGTGTGATGTAAGGTTTAGAAGTGGAGGTTGAATAAATCTTACCAAATTTTCGATTTTAGTCCTTTTAAATAGTTCAACAGAGTTGACTCAAATCAACTGTGTCCTTGGAGGACACTAAGTTGGCTATTCAGCTAAGTTACCCACTTAACAGACTCGATAGAGCTGTTGATAGTATAACTCGGCTGCTTAAGCTAAATACTTAACTTGGCTGATTTGGTTTTTAACAGCGGAAGACTTAACACCCTTTGATTTGTTTTATGCTTGTTTTAAACACTTTATTTTTAGCACTTAGTTAATTATCAGTTGGATAGCAAATGTATACTAGCAGCAGATATAAGTAAATATGCAGGAATGTAAATTTCACGAATACATTTTAGTGGCAATTGAACTTTACCAAATAAATTGACACAAGTATTTTATAGAGGTTCAAGATGGGGTAAATAATGTTTTGGAACTAAGCCTCAAAACTTCTAATCCTCTCTTCTCTAACTTTGGCTAGGTAACAGGAATTTTCTATGTAACAAATCAATTTACAAAGCGGTTATCGATCCGAGACGCCTTGATCACACACAGTTGGTTTCTCTTTATAGAGGTTCAAGATGGGGTAATTCTTCTAATCCTCTCTTCTATAACTCCCTGGAGGAATCCACTATGTTCACTTTCAAGTTCTTGGATTTGATCGCGAAGCCCTCCAACAAACTTGATTTGGTTAAACCTTCTTGAACCTTTCTATAATCCTTCAACTTGGAAAGATCACGAGAACAAACTTTTGTTTTCTTCAAAAGTTTCCTCTTCAATCCTTCAACTTGAAAGTTATCTCCCTTTTTGTTTTCTTCAAAAGTTTCCTCTTCAACTGGTTGGATCGAGTTTCTTCGAGTTTAAGGCTTGAAGAATTGATTGAATTGCTTTGAGAATATTGCAGATATCTTGCTTGAATATTGCTTGATCGTTCGTGGTTCAGGTTATCAAGGTCACCTTTTCTCAATAGCTTCCTCAGCCTTTTATAGTGCATATTTGAAATTTGTCCGTTGAAGAGATAGGCTAGTTTCAAATGTCACTTTGTGTTCATTGGTTTGTCTTGTCTTGGTTTGCAGCCTTGGTGATGTTGACCTTTCCTCGTATTAAATGGCATTTCAGGTTTGCAGGGCCTGACACAAGGTGCAGTGTTTCCCATTGGTTCCTTCCTTTTGCACAATTCTAGGCCAAACACTTTAAGACCTGTCAGCTTGACATATTACTATATCGAGTAATAATCTTGACTTCATTCCAATAGATCTAAGTCAGTTGTCTTCACTTGACTGTTGCCTTTACCCCAGGTGACTTGAGTCTGCTTCAATCATTGGATTGACTCAAATATCACTTCAATTGTTAGAGTTGGCTTCTTAAGTTGACTTGACTGACACTTTTCACAGCTGTTCCACAGCTAACTCTCCTTCAATCGAGTCCTTGACTTCCTTCTAGGCCATACTCAGCTGACACACATAAGAGTCTTCATTCCAATCTGCAGTTGACTTCTTGTAATCTTTGACATAGCTGACTTAACTCAGCTCTTCCAGTCCTATCTATTACAATGCATAATTACAAGAAAAATGGGGTGCCAACTTCCTAGTTTAAGTTTTACATGGTATCATCAAAATCTAACAAATAAATTTCCTAACAATTTCCCCCTTTTTGATGATGCCAAAACTTAAAACATTCAAAATAAGTAAACATCAAACATACAAGCAGTGCAGTAACAAAGAATGTATGCTTTAAATAATTATTTTATTGTCATAGCATTCTTGTCCTTTACAAAGCTATTTACAACAAGTATCAGAGATTTTTATATAAAGATGACAATACCAAGTATATCTAAGCTAAGATACATAGAGAGTGAAAATTACAAGGAAATTCACTGAGCTTATTGCAGAAGACTTACATTAAAGTATTTACAACAAAATACATGAAGGGGTTCGCATCACACTTCAACGCCTTTGCTGCTTCCTTCTTCTCTCTTATTCTCATCCTCTAGCCTCCTCCTCTTCTTTTCTTGTTCCTCTCTCTACTTCTTTTCATAAGCTCGTTTAGCAGCAGGGTCATCCATTTGCTTCCTCTCAAGCCTTTCTCTTGTAGATCTTTCATTTTCTTCATCTTGCCTCTTCTTTGCTTCAGCCAACTTGCGTGCAACTTCTAGATTTGCAAGGTGATCATGTCCAGCCCAGTATGTGATGCCCTTCTTCTATGGATCAACATATGTTACATATTTTGGTCTTGGCCGTGGTTGAGAACCTCTTCCACCGCCACCATGTCATCCCCGTCCTGACTCAGCTTCTCTTCCTCTTGGTGTATATTGTACTGGAACCTTAGACTTTCTAGCCGAGTAACTGCTGGAAGTCTGCTGCTCATCAGCTGATTGACATACTTCCAATCCCTTCTTCCAATATACATCCCACGCTTGAGGTAGAGTCATTCCTTGAAAATATCCTTATGCTTCAAGAGTTTGAAACTCTTTTATAGATATGGGCGCAGATCCAGCATCGAGCATTATTATGTCCTTCGGGGGCTTGATCGCAGCATAGTCCTTCCCAGCTGGAGGACCACCATATTGCTTCAAAAGTTCTTCCAAGCGAGCTGACTACTTCTCAGCTACTTCATCGAATGCAGCTTCGATGGCCTTCCTTTTATCTTTCATGGCCACCGCAGCTTTCTCAACAGGTAGGTTCAGGGTAGCTTGCTGAGAATTGAGGCCATGACTTCACCTAGCTGTGGGTTTTTAGCATACATCAATTTTAAAGTAAGATTTTTGGAACTTCCTTCCCCCTCAGCTTTGTCACGTCATTTCTTCACTTCTTCTTTCTTCAATCCCTTCAGGGCCTCATCTTCCCCTTTTTTGGCATCATCACCAAAGGAAAGGGTTAGCCCAGGGAATAGTCCACTGAGGAGGAAATCCAGTTGGCTATTTGTCGAGTCTTGCTTGGAGTCTGCTGTGGAGTAGGCTTTGCGAAACTCGGAACAAGTAGCTTTTGACTCAGCTATCACTATTTTCATCTCCTCCATCAGAAGACTGAACTTTTCATTCATATTGTTCTCCAGACGAGCGATCTCAGTCTTGTGAAAGTGTTGTAGCAGCTCCATATCTGACTTATGGGAAGTTTCCATCCCCACTATATATTCCTTCATCCTCTGCTAATACATTGAGGTGTCCGCACTCCATACTAGCATTTCGGCAAATAGGGCTTTGAAGTAACGGGCCTGCTCCGAACACATGGCTATTTGCTGTGCAGCCCATTCACTTATACGAACTATAATCCCTCTCAAATCGGCTGTGAGGGTAGCATCTCGATTGTCCAATCTTAAATCTAGAGAGGCCTAGTGGCGTTCCATCTTCTCAATCTCTTCACAGATCTTCTTGAAGGCTTCACAGAACTCAGTTGTCGGATTTGACTTGGCTACTGGCCACTCAGCATAGAAATTGAAGTCCACTAGCACAATCGTATTTGTGGGACTGACGGGCTCTTCCTGCACGGTATATTTCTTTAGATCTACAACAGATTGATCCTCCATGTTGGGCATTTTAGCAGTGAATGGGAATATGTCTTCAAATACATCATTACAAACAAATGGGATCTCTGGGTCTGCTTCTTGAGGAGCCTTCCCTTGTTCTTGATGCGTATAACCAGCTCTTTGTGGCTCGGCTGTGGCAGCATCATCGGCAGATGTCACAGCTGTGAAAGCCTGCGATGGAGCTGTTGAAGTCGTTACTGCAGCAGCTGTGGGAGCCTGTGCAGCTGACTTTTTTGCAGCTGGAGCATTTGTAGATGTTTTCTCAGCTGACTGAGCCTCAGCTGTCTTAACAGCTTCTTCCGTCTCAGAGTGTTTTTCCAATTGAGGAACCTGGTCCTCAGTTGTATCATCAGCGTCATCCGAGGATGATGAGACCATTGGAGTTGGCTCATCATCGAAATTGAACCTCATTCAATCCGTCTTATCACTAACTTGGCTCTAAGATTTGAGAACATCTTCAGCTTTGTCCATCATTGGATTTTCATGTTGTGTGGACTCAGCTTCATCCTCTGATCCCAAACATAATGTGTCTATGTTCTCTTTGAGGAATGTTCTCTTGTTCATCTTGACCCTTACCCAGGGAAGTCTCAACCTCCCTTGGGCCTTCTATACCCCCAGCAGTCTCAACCGCTGTAGGGCCTTCAATAATCCCTTCGATAGTCTCAACTGCCTTAGGGTCTTCTATAATCCCTTCGACAGACACAACTATCTTAGGGTCTTGGACCGTGGCATCCTTCGGAGTCTCAACTCCTGGGATTGCACTTTCATGACCCAGAGTTTCAACTCCCGAGGTCTCTCCATCCTTTGCCTTAGCTGTGGTAGTAGCTTCATTGGCCTTCAAAGTAGTTGACATTTCAGCTGAGACAGACTCAACTGTCCGAGCGTCGTTAACATCACTCTGCTGTTCGGTGATCTTCTCTCCTTCACCTCCAAACTGCAGTGTTTGGTCTCCCACAGTATCCTCCGACCTAGAGTTTTCCCCTCAGCTGGCGCACCATTGAGTGAACGATGTTGGGGTCACTCTTCTCCTAAGATGCGTCTACTGTTCCCTCTGAGTGTACAGCCGCAAGGGCAGGTGTCTCAACACCTTCTTCAGGGGTAGGCTTGGCTTGGGGGCCCAAAGTCCCAGCTTCATTGCCATGTCCCTGAGAGCCATCAGTTGAGTGCACTGGGGACGTGGTTGCAGCAATATCCATTGCAATCAGCTGCGCCACTCCCAAATGATCAGTCCTGGAGAGACTTTAGATGACTCTCCAGGACCTTCTAGAAGACTCATCTTGTGCATGGCTCGTGATTCTTTGATGGCCTGCTGCATCTCAGACTTCTCTAATGCAGCAGTTGGATCCATGTCTTCATCACTATCAATAGACTCATGGATGTGCTCGTAAGTCCCTGTCTGCTGACATATCTTGGATTTCTCCAAGGCTTTTGCTCGCTCTTCAGCTTTCTCATTCTCTTCATCCTTGATAAGTGGGGGGTTTCCATGCAGTTATCTTTATTCAGAGCAAATTGGACAGATGCATGTCCAAGAAACCTAAGAAGTTCCTCCTCCTCCTCAATGAATTCTGGGCGAGCAAACTGATGCCTAGAGTAATCTAACTTCCACGCCCTCCATTCCTGTAATCTTCACTGAATGTCAGGGTAGACAGGAGAGTACATTATCAAGTCATCATCATCATCGTCTCCAGTCCTGTGAATAGGGGCTAATGGGGCTTGCTCCTCCTCAGACTCAGCACGCCTGTTTGAGGAGTTAAGACAACTTGTTCTTGCATTGGCTTAGTTGTCTCTTTCCAAGATATCACACTGCCTCTCCCGCAATGGTCTTCTTGATTCTCTGTCAAGGATCAAGACCAGCATCATCTTAGGAGCATTTACTATCTATAGAGACTGCTCCTCTTGAGCATCAGCAGTCTCCTCCTGCTTCTCAGGCTGAGTACCAGACTCGGTTGTCTTCTCCTACTCAGATTGTTTGAATAGCCGTCTCCGCTTAGTGGCAACCAACGGAATCTCTGGTTCCACTCCAGTAGGCTCTTCAATAGTGAAGGCCTGTGTTCCTTTCTTAGAAGCAGCTACCTTTCTGGACTTGGCAGTCCGCTTCTTCTTCACGATAGGAGAAGGAATTCGGGGTTCCTCCTCTATCTCGGATGTGGGGGCAAGTATCTCGGTTGCGTGAGCAGGGGCTTTGGTTTTGGCTGTGAGAGCAGGTGTTTTCTTCGACTTGGCTGCTGGGGCAGGGGCAGGCTTAGATGATGCAGCTCTCTTTTTGGATTTCAGCTTCGGGGATAGTGTTGGGGAGGTCTCAGTTGTGTCTTCAGTAGGGTCCGTTGATTCCCCCTCACTTGTATCCGCCTTTCATGCATGTGCCTTCTTCTGGGCTCCGGAAAGGTTCGCCTTGAACATCTTTTTGTTAGCATGGAAGGGCTTGCCATGGCGCAATGCAATACCCTTCACCTCCATCAGATGGCCAATGACAAGGCCATATACCAGTGAACAGCCAAAGGTCCCATCTTCCTTGTAGGATCGGTTCATCACATTTAGGCATATTCGGCAGAAGACAAACTCAGCCTAATTCACCTTCTTTTCTTGCATGATCGCAGCCATCACGATCAGCTTGGTCTTGGACAGCTGATTAAAGCTTCCAAACTTCATATCCACACACTTGTACACGATGTCCATCAGTTTGTGGTAGTCATCCTTCACAGACTCCTTCTTGGCTGTATACACAGCCTTCGCAGCAAACTCTGGCTTTGCAACTTCCTTCCAAGCTGCAGCCAAGTTGACATCCTTCTCAGCGATGTCCTTCAACCCTTCGGAGGGCAAAAAGCAGTGCTCAGCAAGGTTTTTGCAGTTATTTTAATGACCTTTGTAGGTCCCAAGGGGTGTGAGTAAGGTTTAGAAGGGGGGGTTGAATAAACCTTACCAACTTTTTGATTTTAGTCCTTTTAAAATAATACAGAATTAAATACACAGCTAAGTCCTTGAGGGACAGCTAAGTTAGTTAACCAGCAGAGTTAGCCACTCAATAGACTCGATTGAGTTGTTGATAGAATAACTCAGCTGTTTAATCTAAACCTTAACTTGGCTGTGATGAGATTTTCAGCGGAAGACTTAACACCCTTAAATTTGGTTTAAGTTTGTTTTAACACATGGTTTTAGCACTTTGTTAATTATCAGTTGGATAGCAAATTATCAGCAGATATAAAATGATATGCATAAATAAAAATGCTGAAATGTAAATGACACAATAATTTTTATAGAGGTTCAAAGATGGGGTAATTCTTCTACTCCTCTCTTCTCCGACTCGTGGAGGAATTCACTAAGTATTGATCAGAGTACAAAGTGGTTATCAGTCCAGATACAAGTCTTGATCACACAACTGACTTGATCCTTTGGGACTCGGTCTGGAGATGCCTTGGTCACACAAACCGCTTCTCGTCCGACTCGCCTTCTTCACAGGCGTTTGCTACCTTGCTACTTCAACTCACTTGCTCAAGCTTCTTGGATTTGATCACGAAGCCCTCCAATAACTTGAGACTGGTTCGACTTTGAACCTTTCTACAATCCTCTTTGGAATGTAGACCCCTTTTGATTCTTCAAAAGTTTCCTCTTCAACAATTTGAAGTTGTCTTTCCTTCACAGCTTGGTGTTGGATTGATTTCCTTCGAAGTTTAGGCTTGAGGATTTGCTTGAATAACTTGAGAATATTTTGTAGGTTACAGTATGAATAATTGCTTGAATGCTCAGGTATGCAAGGTAACCTTTTCTCTAAGTGATTCCTCAGCCTTTTATAGTGAATTTTCAAAAATCTGCCCGTTGAAGAGATAGGCTAATTTTCAAAAGTCACTTGTGTTTGTTGGCTTGTCTTGTTGCAGTCCTTGATGTTGATATTTCCTTGTATTAAATGAATGTTCAGCTTTTTCGAGTCGACACGCGGTGCGCTTCCATTGCTTCCCCTTTTACACGCTTCGGATCAACACTTTTAGACATGGCAAAGATGGAAGTATTACTTGTTTAGGTAATATTCTTGACTTCTGTGCAACGGATTCTTTTCAGTTGTCTTGACTTGACTGCGGTTCTCTAACTTCCACGGGTGACTTCGAGTTAGCTTCCAATCAATGGATGACTCATCTGTCACTTCAACTAGAGACTTGGCTTCTTGAGTTGACTTGATTGACACTTCACACAGTTGTATCCCAGCTGATACTCCTTCAGTCGAGGTCTTGACTTCTCCTCCTTGCCATACTACCAAATTTCACAAGCAGAGTCTTTATTTCGATCTTTTAGTTGACTTCTTGTATATCCAGGCATAGCCGACTTGACTCAGACTAAATGTTCCCTATCTATTACAATGCAGATTACAAGGAAAATGGGTTGCTAACTTTCTAGTCTAAGTTTTACATGGCATTCATCAAAATCTAAACAATAAATTTCCCAACAATTTCCCCCTTTTTGATTATGCCAAAACTTAAAACATACAAATAAAATGTAAGCATCAAAGATACATATAGACAGTGTAGTAACAGAGAATGTATGCGTAGAATCAATATATTTATTGATCATAACATTCTTGTCCTTTACAAAGCTGTTTACAAAGTGTATCATAGCAAACATAGCAGACTATATCTACGCAAATATTGAAATTACACAATTCTTATTCAACGTACAGAAGACTTACATACATATGTATTTACAATCAGTAAAGTACATGAAGGGGTGGACAGTAACACTTCATCTCCTTCGTTGTCTCCTTCTTTCCTCTTTAGCTCTGTCGTCCTCTGCTCTTTTTCTCTTCCTTTCTTCTTCAGCCGCTTTCTTTTTCTCGTAGGCTCTTCTGGCAACTTCATCTTTTCTCCTTCTTTCTTGCCTCTGTTGACTCTCTTCCCACAGTTGATCATGTCTTTTATTTTCTTCTTCAATTCTTTTGACATACTCAGCATTCTTCCTAGCCACTTCCACATTTGCTATGGCATCATATCCAGCCCAATAGATCTCTCATTTCTTCCCTGGATCTATGTATTCAATGTTTTTGGGTAGAGGTCTAGGTCTGAAACCTCTTCCTCCACTGCTTCTTCCTCTTCCTCTGGGCGTGTATTGTACTGGAGCCTTCTTCTTTCCAGCAGAGTGACCAGTAGAGTGACTGCTAGTAGTCTGCTGCATGTCAGCTTCTTCGCACAGCTTGAGGCCTTTTTCCCAATACAAGTCCCAGGCTTGGGCCATGGACATGTTCTCGAAGTATCCCTCGGATTCGAGCATTTTGAATTCATCAACTGATCTAGGCTCGTTTCCGACGTCTGAAATGGCATCAGTGTCTCTTCCTGCTGGAATGCCTCCGTATTGTTTCAGTATATCCATCACACGGGCATCCATTTTTCCTTCGACCTCCTTCATCCCTACTTCTACGATGTTTCTCTTCTCGCACATAGGTACAGTGTGTTGGAGCGGCGATTCTCGAAGTTTGCTGATTATGTCAGCTGTGACAAGGCCTTGTTGAGGGGTTTCAGCAAACATTAGAGTCATATCTTTTGATCCTTCCCCCTCAACTGCTTTTCCCTTCTCCTTCTTCTTCTCAACGGATGTATCTTTCTTCTCTGCGACAATTGTTTCCTTTTCCTTCTCACCAACCGTCCCCTTAAGCATCTTCTGGTATTCCTCTTCCCCTTTTTTGGCATCATTAAAGGAGAGAGGAACCCTATGAACATACCAACAAGCATGAAGTCTAGTCTGCTAATGGCTGAATCGTGTTTGGAGTCTGCTGTGGAGTATGCTGTTCGGAATTCTGAGCGGGTGGCTTGGACTCGGCTGCCACCAGTTTCATTTCAGCCATAAGAAGAATGAATTTGTTATTCATGTTTTCCTCTACGCGCAGAAGTTCTTTCCTGTGAAATTCTCACAGCAGTTCCATTTCAATGTTGTGGGAGGCATGCATTCTATCAATATTCACTTGCATCCTCTTCTTCATGTCAACATTATCAGCGCTCCAGATCAACATTTTGTTGTACAATGCCTTGAAGTATATGACTTGTTCGAATCGCATTGTACTCTGCTGTTGAGGACACCATTCTTCGATCCGCAAAGACAATCCTCTCAAGTCGGTTGTGAGTGGCATCCCTATTATCCAACCGATATCCAAATGGAGGCCTGGTGCCTTTCAATTTTCTCGATCTCTCCAAGGATAGTCTTAAAGACTTCACGCACCTCGCTTGTTACTTGATTTCCGTCTCGGTTGGGCCAAACAGATCAAAATCGACTCATGGGACAATAGAGTCAGTGGGAATTACTGGATCAGGTTTGTGGTATCGTTTCCGCTCACGGGCTATTTCTTCAACATGGTCAGGCACCTCAATTGAAAAAGGAAAAGTTTCTTCGAAAGCATCATCACGGACGTAAGGTATGGAATGTACAGTCGTTCTAGCCTGTGATGTGCCTGGTTGAGTCGACTCTTCTGCGACTTTGGGAGCTGCGTGAGACGACTCGGTTTTGGTGGGCCTTGGTGTGAGGTTGTCCACTTAGCCTCAATTTTGCCTTAACAGCTTCTTCGGCCTCAGTGTTTTCTGCTAAATGAATTCGCTGTTCCTCAGCTGCACCATCAGCATCATCGGAAGATGATGAGTCTTGAAGACTTGGCTCATCATCAAAATTAAACATTTGTCGAGCAGCCTTGAAGTCTGGCTTACTCGTTTAGAACATCCTCAGCTGAGTCGTTTTGATTTGCAGCAGGGGAGGACTCAGCTTCATCTTCAGCTTCAGATCCCAGAAAAGTTATGTCAGGGTTTTCTTGGGAATCATGAAGGGCACTTATCTCCTTCTCAGAATCATCAATGTGAATAGGAGGGATGTTCTGTGTTTCTGCTTCTGTACCTTGGGAAGTCTCAACTGCAGCAAGGCCTTGGACATTCCCTTCGACAGACTCAGTTGTCTTAGGGTCTTCTACAGTGGCATCCATAGGAGCCTCAACTACGTGGATTGCACTTTCATTGCCCAGAGTGTTAACACCTGGGGCAGAACCATCCTGTGCCTCGACTGCATCGGCGCGTGTCCTCGGCTGCGCAGAGCGGTTGGCACTTCATTGAGACAGATTCAACTCGTCCGAGCCGACGACAAGGACAACTTGTTGTGTTTCCTTTTCTTGTTCCTTCTCCACTTCGCCTCCTATATTCAGGGTGGAGTCAGCTGCAGCATCCTCCGACCTAGCTGCAGTGGAGAGAGTTTCCTCCTCAGCTGGCACACCAACTGAGTGACTTATGTTGGGGTCACTCTGCTCCAGACTCCCGGCTTTTTCCCATGAGTTTTCAGCCGTGGGGGTAGGTGGTAAGACACCTACAACAGGGGTTGGCTCGACTTGGGTGCCCAAATTCCCAGTTTCATTGCTAATTCCCCTAGATCCATCCTCTGAGTGAGCTGGGTAAGTGGTTGCAGCAATAACAGTGGCAATCTATTGTACCACTCCCAATGGATCAATCTCCAGCTGAGATTTGGAAGACTCTCCAGGTCCTTCTGTCAGCTGTTGCTCATGCATCATCCTGGATTCCCGCATAGCTTGCTGTATTTCTATCTCCTCCGCCGCAGCAGCAGGATCCAAGTCCTCATCACTTCCTGAGAAGGCATCGAAGTGAGGATGGGTGTGATCGGTGGTTCCAGTGAAAGGACAAATGTTGGCCTTCTCACGAGCTTCAGTTTCCTCTCCCAATCTCTCCTTCTCTTTTTCCTTGAAGATCTGCAAGATATCTAGGCAGTTACCTTCATCAAGTGCCTAGACCACTGTGGTCAACCCGAGGAACTCCATCAGTTCTTCCTTTTCTTCAATGAATTCAGGTCTTTCGAATTGTTCCCTCGAGCAACTTAGCTTCTATTTCCTCCATTATCGCAGACGACTTTGGATGTCCGGATATGGTGGAGAGAGCATGATCACATCATCTTCATCTTCTTCTTGTTGTCCTTCCTTTTCAGGAATGGAGGGTAGCAGACTTTCTTTGCTCTTCACACCCTCGCCAAGATTCTGTCGCGGTGGAGACAGTCTTGTCGACAGGAGATTTAGCTATCTCTGATGCTTCTTGTTCCTCAGTTGTTCTGTCCACAGTTGGGTCTTTGATTTAACCTCGATGATCCGCCTTCAGTGAGACTTGGTTGTTTCATCAATAATATCTGAGATTGCACTTCTCCCGCCAGCCTCGAGATCTTTTCCACCGTGAGTGGCGATTCAATGTCTTCTCAAGCTCAACGCTTGGTGAGTCTTCTTTTTTTGTCCTTACCAAAGAATTTACGCTCGGATGCGGCTTCTTCGGATTCTTTGGCGGGGGGCCGCATCTTTCTTTGCCGAGAGATGCCTTTCTTGGCTTGGCGCGATCCTCTTCTTCTTGATGGCCGGAGAAGGTATTTGAGGTTCCTTCTCCGCCTCACTCGCAGAGGCGGGAGACACGGCCGCGGGGCAGTGACTCCTACGAGGGGCAAAGTGCGGTTTTCTTCTTCACGGGCTGGGCGATTGGCTTCTTTGCAGCCGCATGGGCAGGCGACTTCTTCTTCGGAGGGGAAGTGACAATTGTTTCTTCGGGATCACCGATTCCCCTCCGTATCCGCCACTTGGCATAGGCTCTCCTTTGGGCTCTTGAAAGGTTTGACCGGAACATCTTCTTATTGACATGGAACAACATTCCATGTCGGAGTGGAACACCCTTCACCTCTATCAAGCGGCCAATTACAAGGCCATAGCCCAGAGATCCTCCAAATGACCCACCGTCCTTGAAGGACTTATTTGCAACATTCTGGCAAAGTCTGCTGTAGACGAATTCTGCCCAGTTGACCTTCTTCTCCACCATGATTGCAGCCATGACGATCAGCTTGGTTTTGGACAGCTGATTGAAGCTTCCAAACTTTATGTCTACACATTTGGCAAAGATGTCCAATAGTTTGTGATAATCATCCTTCAGCAGCTTCTTGTTAGCTGTGTAGACAACTTTTGCAACACACTCGTGTTTGGCCACTTCCTTCCATGCAGCGACCAAATCTACGTCAGCCTCAAGTATCTCCAGCACACCTTCCGACGGCAGCAAACAATGCTCCGCTAGATCTTCAGCAGTGATTGTAAGATCCTTCCCGTGAATAGAGGATTTGATGCCCTCGTCATGAACTTCAGCGTTCACATAGAACTGTGCTACCTCTTCAACATAAGTCATCTGAAACTCCATCGTGAGAAAGGGTTTCAGTCCAGATTTCTCGATTTTGTCAGCTATCTTCTTCACAAGGGTTTCATCGGAACCCTATTTAACCATCCCTTCGAAATCCACCATAGAACCAGTGTGGATTTGCTTCCCTAGTTTGGTAAAGTCATAGATTGATGCCATTTTTCTGAGTTTTACCGAACGAACCTTGACAAACTTGTCTTGAAGACTGGTAGGGTTTTGAGAGAAAAATGCTTTCTTTGCTTTGGAGAGATGAGCAGTTTTGAGTAATGTGAGAGAGAGAAAACTGAACGATTGAGTATATAAGGGTTGTGAAAGGACGTGCTTTCGGTTTTTGAAATTTTGATAAAGATCAACGGCTCAGATTTAGCACGCCGATTAGCATTTAATTGCCCGCAGTTAATGCGGCAGCATTTATATCCAATCATATGCTTTGTCGTGCAACTTTTGACTGTACCTGTCATTATTACATTGACGTCATCCTTAAAAATATTCCCGCTTATTAAAAATGACTGCGTTTTTGTCACTTACCTCATAAATGACTCATCTCATTCCTTAACTGACTCAGCTCTTCTTCTCTCTATTCACATAGTGACTCAAATTATCAGAACTCGATCTGGTGACTTTTCCGACGATCTGGTCGATTCACTTGGCTGATTCACAAGCTCTGCTCTGTTTTCATCTATTCTCGTTCCATCTTTTCTCCTTGAGTCTTCTGAGTGTCAACTCAGCTCAATTAACCCTAGCTCATGCTTGAGTTCTTCAAATCTTGATTCACATAATGGCTTTGTGAATATGTCATTAACTTGTTTATCGGTTGAGATGTATTCCAAGGTGATGTCTTTCTTTTCAACATGATCTCTTATAAAGTGATATCTGACATCAATATGCTTTGTTCTAGAATGCAACACAGGATTCTGAGTGATTGCAATAGCACTTGTGTTATCACACATAATTGGAATCTCTTTTTCTTCAACATCATAATCTCTCAAATTCTTGTCTCATCCATAAGACTTGGGCACAACAATTGCTGCCTTGCCTATGTATTCTCGCTTCATTGTATATGTGGCTATTGAGTTTTGCTTGCTAAACCAAGAAACCACCATCTTTTCAAGCATTTGACATGTACCTGGTACTTTTCCCAACTCTACATCCAAAGATAGTCGAGTCCGAATAGCCAATAAGTTTGAATCCACCTTCTTTTGGATACCATAAGCCGACTTCCTGGCATCCCTTCAGATATCTTAGAATTCTCTTAGATGCAGTCATGTGACTTTCTTTTGGAGCAGATTGGAATCTTGCACATACTCCTACAGCAAAGGTGATGTCTAGCCTACTTGCTGTGAGATAGAGCAGTGATCCAATAAGTGCTATGTATCTGGTTTGATCCACGGGCTTAGCATCTGCATCCATGTCCATCTTGACTGATGTATTCATTGGTATTTTCACAGAAGACTTCTCTTCCATACCAAATTTCTTCATTAAATCTCTGGTATACTTTGTCTGACTTATGAAGGTTCCATCCTTCAGCTGTTTTACTTGAAGTCCTAGAAAGAATGTCAGTTCTCCCATCATGCTCATTTCAAATTTGCCTTGCATGAGGTTTGAGAATTTATCACACAACTCTTTGTTTGTGGATCCAAAAATGATATCATCCCCATATATTTGAACAAGTAGTATACTCTCTCCATCTTGAATTCTGAAGAGTGTTCTGTCTACTTTGCCTTTGGTGAATCCATTATCTGTCAGAAATTGAGATAATGTATCATACCATGCTCTAGGTGCCTGTTTCAATCCATATAAAGATTTCTTGAGCTTGTACACCTTATCTCCAAGAGTCTTCTGCTCAAAACCTGGAGGTTGTTCAACATAGACTTCTTCTTCTAATAATCCATTTAAAAATGCACTTTTCACATCCATTTGATATACAGTGAAGTTCTTGTGTGCAGCATAGGCAAGAAACATCCTTATTGCTTCTAATCTTGCAACAGGAGCAAATGTTTCATCAAAATCTATTCCTTCTTCTTGGCAATACCCTTTGGCTACCAATCTTGCTTTGTTTCTTACCACAGATCCTTCCTTATTCATCTTGTTTTTGAAAACCCATTTTGTGCCAATAACATTATGATGGGTTGGTCTTTGCACCAATTCCCAAACTTTGTTTCTTTCAAACTGATTCAGCTCTTCTTGCATGGCTTGAATCTAATGTGTGTCATCCAATGCTTGGGACACATCTTTTGGCTCTATTTGAGAAATAAAACAAGTGAACATTGCTTCTTGTTGAGCTCTGGATCTGGTTCTTACACCATCTCTTACATCTCCAATGACTAGCTCTGGTGGATGGTCTCTCAGCCATCTCACATCAGGTTGGAGTAAGTTAGCTGGATTCAGGCGTCTTGCAGTTGTGTTGTCTTGAGCAGCTCTCTCATCATCACTTAGCTTCAAAGTTTCCAGCTGTCTTTGAGATTCAGCTATCTCATCTTCATCTTGGTTTATTACTCCAGCTTCAGCTTCAACATAGGGACTCTTCTGCATAGTTGGTTGATTCAGCTTATCAACTAACTCTTCAATGTCTTCTCCATTTACATTAGGTTCATCAAAAACCACATGGATAGACTCTTCTGTGACCATTGTCCTCTTGTTCAGCACTCTATAGACTTTGCTTTTAGTTGAGTATCCCAAGAAGATACCTTCATCAGCTTTAGCATCAAAAGCCTTTAGATTATCCTTTCCATTGTTGTGGATGAAGCATTTACATCCAAATATTTTAAAATATGCAACATTTGGCTTTCTCCCTGTCCAAATTTCATAGGGAGTCTTTGTCACTGTCTATTTAGCATGCATCTATTTTGAGTATAGCATGCAGTGTTGATGGCTTCAGCCCAAAATCTTTTAGGCAGTCCAGCTTCTAACATGGTTCTTGCAGCTTCCTTGAGAGTTCTGTTCCTTCTTTCTACTACTTCATTCTGTTGTGAAGTCCTTGCTGCATATAATTCATGAGCAATACCATTTTCAACACAATACTGAGTTATTATTCCATTGACAAACTCAGTTCCTCTATCAGATCTTATCTTAATAATGGTTTGACTCTTCTCATTTTGAACTCTTCTCATCAGTTGAGGTAATTTTTGCAAAGTTTCCTTCTTTTTACACATGAAGATTGTCCATGTATATCTCGAATAGTCATCCACCACCACTAGGGTGTATTTCTTTCCACTTATGCTAGCTGGCTCAGTTGGACCAAATAAGTCCATATGTAACAGATGCAATATCCTTGATGAAGATGGACTTGACTTATCTTTGAATGATGATTTGATCTGCTTTCCCATCTGGCATGCATCACAAACACTTTACTTCTTATACACTGAGTCTGGTAGTCCTTCTACAAGATTACTCCTTGCAAGCTTGTTAATTGTCTTGAAATTCAGATGACTCAGCTTATTGTGCCACAACCAACTTGATTCGGCTGTACTCTTTGCTAGCAGACAAGTGCTTGGTGTGGCAGTCGACCAATCTACCACATACATGTTCTTTTGTCTGGATCCTTGCAACACCACTACATTTGATTCAATGTCTTTGATTTGGCACACTCCCATATTGAATCCAACATTATATCCCTTGACACAGAGTTGGCTGATGCTTAATAGGTTGAAATTGAGGCCTTCAACATATGCAACATCTGTGATTTCTAATCCATTTTTCTTGATGGATCCAGTGCCTCTTATTTCCCTGGAGGTTCATTTCCTCCAAATATGACTTTTGCGCCTCTAATTTCCTTGAATTTTGACAGATTTTTCTTGTTTCCTGTCATGTGTCTGGAACAGCCACTATCCATGTACTAGGTTCCTTGGCACTCACCTGTTCCTTGAACCTGCAATCAAGGAAATCAGTTTTTAGGTACCCATACTTGTCTGGGTCCTGAGGGGTTAGTGCTATAAGATGATTCAACCAACCTATAGCCAAATGATTTGACTCTAAGAGGTTGCCATCTATTTGTGCCATAATCATAATTCACTTTAGCAAATTGCTTGGGGGCTTTAGGTTCATACAATCTGTTTCTTTGTCTGTATGCCTGTGTGTGAGTTTTAGCAATTGCCTTCTTTGGGTAGTTGTGATATTTCTGAGTGTAGTGCTTGGGTGCATATGTGTGCTGATAGCTCTTTTGCCTTTGGAATGACCTTTGTTGAGTTCTAGGCTTTTGCCACTTTGGCATATATTCCATAGGTCTTTGCTGATATTTCACATTATTCCAATCAGCTTGGCTTGGGTAGTTTCTACCATTTCCATCATTTATATTCCTTTGATAGAACTTCTGGGGATTCTAGTAGCTCTGTTTCTTCTTCACAGAGTACTTCCTGTTTGGAGTTTGTTGAGGCACTTTGCTGGATTTCTTCTCAGCTGTCCTCTCAGCATACTCAACTGGTTGTTTTCCTTTTCCTTTATATCCAAGGCCAGTTTGTTTGTGATTGTGCTTTGGAGTGAATGTGGGTGCATCATTTGGTGTCTTGGGTTTTTGAGATGCTTCATTACTTGAAGATCCTTTTTCCAAGATCACTCTGGGAGTTTGACTGTACACAAAGGAATTGAATCTTATGCCTTTCTTATCTCCACATTCTTTTTGGCTCATAATAAGGTCATCCAATGATTTAGATGCCTTTGTGAATGAAGCAATCACATTTTTGAGATCATTTTCCCTCTTTTCTATAGCAGCTATTTCTGCTATTAGTTTAACATTTTCAGCCTTTAGCTCTTTGTTCTCATCAGCTATGTGAGTTATAGAACTCAGCTCCTTAGTCAGCTGTGAGTTTTGGCTTTTGAGCTGGCTGTTTTCCTCATTTAATAGTGTGTGTGAGGACTTAATGTGCTCAAAGTCTTTCACCATTTTGCCTAATGAATCATAAAGATCAGTGGGTGATGAAGTGTGTGTGTGTGTCACAATCACTATCACTAGAATCTGAGTGAGATGAGTTAGAGTGTACCTCATCTTCTTGGTCAGGTTGGTCTTGTTCTTTGGCCATTAGATAGATTAAGGCTTCTTTTTCGAGTCACTTGAGTAGTCACTTCACTACTCTCTAAGTCTCTTCTTCTTTTTTGACTTAGCTTTTTTAAAGATCTAAGCACAACATTGCCTTTTTCTTTTCTTGTCTTCTTTCTCTGAAGATTCTTCTTTCTTCTTCATTCCTGTATTTATTGACTACAGGATATGGACAATCAATAGCAAAGTGTCCTGGTTGTCTGCAATTCCAACACAGGTTTTCAACTTTTTGGTTAGCTCTCTCATTTCTTGGGTTGTCAGCTCTTTGATATTTGACCTTTTGATACTCAGCTCTCTTTGGTGGCCTATCTTCCCTTGACTTGGAGGGAGCTGAGTGTCTTCTGGAGGATTCACCCTTGTTTCTTTTATAGTTCTTGTTGAAGAACTTGTTGAATCTTTTAACCATCAAGGCAATTTCCTCATGGTCAAAGGCTTCTTTGGTCTCAGCTCTCTTCCCATCCTTGACTATAAGTGCAGCTGTTTTGGGTACAGCTTGTCTCCTCTTGATCTTTTCTTCTCAGCTCAAATTCATAAGCTTTGAGGTCTGAGAATACTTCATGATTGGATGTTTTTGATAGATCCATCGAGTGCCTTAGAGCCATGGTCTTCATTTCCCATTCAGCTGGGAGGCTCCTTAGAATCTTCATACACATTTTCTTTTGAGTGTATTCCTTTTCAAGTGCTGAGAGCTCATTTGTAATTTCAGTGAATATAGCATCCAGCTGATCCATTGTCTCACCTGCAAACATTTTAAAGTTTTCAAATTTTTGAACTACAACAGATAGTTTGTTTTCCTTAATTTGCCTTGATCCTTCACAAATTAAAGTTAGTTTATCCCAGATTTTTTTGGTTGTCTTGCAATATTTGACTTTGTTGAACATGGCATTATCCAGAGTCTTGTAGAGAATATCCTTGGCCACATTATCCAAGTTGTATCTCTTTCTGTCATCATTGGTCCATTCAGTCCTAGGTTTTTCAACTAAAGGTCGATCTTGGTTTAATTCTTCTTCTCCTTCTTCAAATGCTTCTCTCCTTTGTACCTGTTCACCTTCATTATTTGCAGTGGCCCATCCTCTATCACTATCCACATCTCATCATGTAAAGCTGATAGATGAGCCTGCATATGTATTTTTCAGTCATCAAATTCTTCAATGGTCAACATAGGAATGCGTGTCAAATTTGCTTCCATGATAATAACTTTGCTGTAAAAAAATGGCTTTTGAAAGAATAAGTGTTAAAACTTCTTTGAAAGATTGGAGATCTAGTTTAGTAACCAGTGCGGAAGGAACCAAACGCTCTGATACCACTTGTAGGTCCCAAGGGGTGTGAGTAAGGTTTATAAGGGGGGGTTGAATAAACCTTACCAACTTTTCGATTTTAGTCCTTTTAAAATAATACAGAGTTAAATACACAGCTAAGTCCTTGAGTGACAGCTAAGTTAGTTAACCAGCAGAGTTAACCACTCAACAGACTCGATTGAGCTATTGATAGAATAACTCAGCTGTTTAATCTAAACTTAACTTGGCTGTGATGAGATTTTCAGCGAAAGACTTAACACCCTTAAATTTGGTTTAGGTTTGTTTTAACACTTGGTTTTAGCACTTTGTTAATTATCAGTTGGATAGCAAATTATATGCAGATATAAAATGATATGCAAAAATAAAAATGTTGAAATGTAAATGACACAATAAATTTTATAGAGGTTCGAAGATGGGGTAATTCTTCTACTCCTCTCTTCTCCAACTCCTGGAGGAATCCACTAAGTATTGATCAGAGTACAAAGTGGTTATCAGTCCAGATACAAGTCTTGATCACACAGCTGACTTGATCCTTTGAGACTCAGTCTGGAGATGCATTGGTCACATAGCTGGCTTCTCGTCCGACTCATCTTCTTCACAGGGCAGCTGCCTTGCTACTTCAGCTCACTTGCTCAAGCTTCTTGGATTTGATCACGAAGCCCTACAATAACTTAAGACTGGTTCGACCTTGAACCTTTCTACAATCTTCTTTGTAATGTAGACCCTTTTTCATTCTTCAAAAGTTTCCTCTTCAACAATTTGAAGTTGTCTTTCCTTCACAGCTTGGTGTTGGATTGATTTTCTTCGAAGTTTAGGCTTGAGGATTTGCTTGAATAACTTGAGAATATTTTGCAGGTTACAGTATGAATAATTGCTTGAATGCTCAGGTATGCAAGGTAACCTTTTCTCTAAGTGATTCCTCAGCCTTTTATAGTGAACTTTCAAAAATCTACCCGTTGAAGAGATAATCTAATTTTCAAAAATCACTTGTGTTCGTTGGCTTGTCTTGTTGCAGTCCTTGATGTTGACATTTCCTCGTATTAAATGAATGTTCAGCTTTTCAGAGTCTGACACGCGGTGCAGTGCTTCCTATTGGTTTATTCCTTTTGCACGCTTCTGAGACTGAACACTTTTAGACATGGCAGCATGGAAGTATTACTTGTTTAGATAATATTCTTGACTTCTGTGCAACGGATTCTTTTCAGTTGTCTTAACTTGACTATAGTTCTCTAACTTTCCCGAGTGACTTCGAGTTAGCTTCCAATCAATAGATGACTCATCTGTCACTTCAACTTGAGACTTGGCTTCTTGAGTTGACTTGACTGACACTTCGCACAACAGTTGTCTCACGGATACTCCTTCATCGAGTTCTTGACTTCTCCTCCTTGCCATACTCAGTTGTTTCACAGCGGAGTCTTCATTTCAGTCTTCAGTTGACTTCTTGTATATCCAAGCATAGCTGACTTGACTCAGCTCGTACAGCCCTATCTATTACAATGCAAATTTCAAGGAAAATGGGATGCCAAATTTCTAGTCTAAGTTTTACATGGCATTCATCAAAATCTAAACAATAAATTTCCCAACAACCTTGTTGTGGATCGATGAACGGATTTCATCGTCATGCGCCTCCGCGTTCACATGAAACATGGCTACTTCTTCCAGGTAGGTGTGCGTGAACTACATCGTCAGAAAATCCTTCAGGCCGGACTTTTCTAGTTTTTCAGCTATCTTCTTCACAAGGGCACCATCAACGCCCTGCTTGATCATACTAGTGAAGTCCACTGAAGAACCGGTGTGGATTTTCTTGGACAACAACACGAAATCATGATTTCCAGCCATTTTCAGAAGATTTTACCTATTAGAAATGCGAAAAATGAACTTGAATAACTAGGGTTTCGAACTTAGTTGCAGAGAGAATGAACTTTCTTTGATGAAGATGAATAGGTTTGTGAGAGAAGAGAGAAAGTGAAATTTCATATATAAGGGACATGAAAGGACAGTTTTTGGAATTTGAAAATGATGATCAAAATCAACAGTCAAGATTAAGCCTTCAAACCTGCATTAAATTCTCCACATTAAATGCAGCAACATTTATATCTAATCATATGGTTTCTTTATCAGCGGCTTTTTTGTCTTTGTGATCATTATTACTGTTGACGCGTCATCCTGAAAAACATTCCCGCTTAATTAAAACGACTGCGTTTTTGTCACTTAGCTCATAAATGATTCAACTTTCTTTCAAAGTGACTCAACTATGCTTCTCTCTACTCATGATGCAACTCAGTTGTCAGCTAACTCGATACAGCTGACTTCCCGACTGGGCTGCTTCACTTGGCTGAATTATGAAACTTGCTTATTTTCCATTCTCTCTTCTTCTTTCTCTGTTGATTGAGTCTTCTGAGTATCCTAACTCAGCTCAATTATCCCTAACTCATTCTTGAGCTCTTCAAACCTTGATTCACATAATGGTTTTGTGAATATATCAGCTAACTGCTTATCGGTTGAGATGTATTCCAAGGTGATGTCTTTCTTTTCAACATGACCTCTTATAAAATGATATCTGACATTAATGTGCTTTGTTCTTGAGTGAAACACTAGATTCTGAGTGATTGCAATAGCACTAGTGTTATCACACATAATTGGAATCTCTTTTTCTTCAATATCATAATCTCTCAGTTGTTGTCTCATCCATAAGACTTGGGCACAACAGCTGCCCGCAACTATGTACTCTCACCTGTGGATGTGGTTATTGAATTACATTTTTCTTGAACCAAGAAACCAATCTATTTCAAGCATTTGACATGTACCAAGTACTTTTCCCCCCGTCAACTCTACATCCAAAGATAGTCCGAGTCTGAGTATTCTACCAGCTTGAATCCTCCTTCCTTTGGATACCATAAGCCGACTTCCTGGCATCCCTTCAAATACCTTAGGATTCTCTTAGTGGCAGTCATGTGGCTCTCTTTTGGTGCAGATTGAAATCTAGCACATACACCTGTTTGCTATTAGATAGAGCAATGATCCAATGAGGGCTCTATATCTGGTTTGATCAACAGTTTTGCCATCTGCATCCATGTCCATCTTGACTAATGTATTCATAGGAATTTTCACAGAAGACTTCTCTTCCATACCAAACTTCTTCATCAAATCTCTGGTATACTTAGTTTGGTTTATGAAGGTTCCATCCTTCAATTGTTTGACTTGAAGTCCTAGGAAGAAAGTCAGCTCTCCCATCATGCTCATCTCAAATTTACCTTTCATGAGGTATGAGAACTTGTCACACAACTCTTTATTTGTGGAACCAAAATGATGTCATCCACATATATTTGAACAAGCAGTATACTCTCTCCATCTTGAATCGTGAGAGTGTACTATCAACCTTGCCTGTGGTGAATCCATTGTCAGTTAGAAATTAAGACAATGTATTATACCATGCTCTTAGTGCTTGTTTCAATCCATATAATGCTTTCTTGAGCTTGTAGACCTTATCTCCAATAGTTTTTTGCTCAAAAGTTGGAGGTTGTTCAACATAGACTTTTCCCTCTTGCAATCCATTTAGAAAAGAACTCTTCACATCCATTTGATATACAATGAAGTTCTTGTGTGCAGCATAAGCAAAAAACATCCTTATTGCTTCCAATCTGGCAACATGAGCAAAGGTTTCATCAAAATCTATACCTTCTTCTTGGCAATACCCTTTGGCTACCAATCTTGTTTTGTTTCTTACAACAGATCCTTCCTCATTCATCTTGTTCCTGAAAACCCATTTTGTACCAATGACATTCTGGTGGGTTGGCCTTTGAACTAATTCCCATACTTTGTTCTTTTCAAACTGATTCAGCTCTTCTTGCGTAGCCTGAATCCAATATGTATCTTTCAATGCTTGAGACACATCTTTAGGCTCTATCTGGGATATGAAACAAGTGAACATAGCTTCATGTTGTGCTCTGGATCTGGTTCTTATGCCATCTCTAACATCTCCAATAACTAACTCTGGTGGATGGTCTCTCAGCCATCTCACATCAGGTTGGAGTAAGTTTGCTGGATTCAGTCGTCTCGCAGCTAAGTTGTCTTAAACATCTCTTTCATCTTCATTCAACTGTAGACCTTCCAACTGTCTTTGAGATTCAGCTATCTCATCTTCATCAGGGTTGAGTGCTCTTACTTCAGCTTCAACAAAAGGACTCTTCTGCATAGTAGGTTGATTCAGCTTATCAGTTAACTCATCAATGTCTTCTCCATTCACATTAGGTTCATCAAAAACCACATGGATAGACTCTTTAGTGACCATAGTCCTCTTGTTCAGCACTCTATAGGCTTTTCTCTCAGCTGAGTATCCCAAAAAGGTACCTTCATTAGCTTTAGCATCAAAATCCTTCAAATTATCCTTGCCATTATTATGGATGAAGCATTTACATCTAAATATCCTGAAATATCCAACATTTGGCTTTATCCCTGTCCAAATATCATAGGGAGTCTTGTTCATTGCATGTTAATCATGCATCTATTTTGAGTATAGCGTGCTGTATTTATGGCTTCAGCCCAAAATCTCTTAGGCAATCCAGCTTCAGCTAACATAGTCCTTGCAGCTTCCTTGAGAATTTTGTTCCTTCTTTTAGCTACTCCATTCTGTTGTGGAGTCCTTGCTGCTAATAACTCATGAGCAATACCATTTTCAACATAATACTGAGTTATTATCCCATTGACAAACTCAGTTCCCCTGTCAGATCTTAACATTATAATGGTTTGACTCTTCCCATCAGCTGAGGTAACTTCTGCAGTGTTTCCTTCTTTTTACACATGAAAATTGTCCATGTATATCTTGAATAATCATCCACATCTACAAGGATGTATTTCTTTCCACTGATACTAGATGGCTCAACTGGACCAAATAAATCCATATGCAACAGATGTAATATCCTTGTTGAAGAAGGACTTGGCTTATCCTTGAATGATGATTTGATTTGCTTTCCAGATGAGAAAGAAAGGAAGAGGAGAGCAGAATAAGAGGAAAGGAGAAGAGGACAACCAAGAAGATGATAAGTTAGATGTCAAAAATTTTGTTTTATATTTTTACGATATACTTGTAACATACATACAATAATGTAAGTGCTGATGATCATGAATAAAATTGATACATTCTTTTTCATTTATTTAAATTCAACACGTGATGTTGTTGATAAGTTTTGGCATCATCAAAAAGGGGAAAATTGTTAGGAAATTTATTGTATAGATTTTGATGATGCTTAGAAAACTTAGTATTAGAAAGTTGGCACCCTTATCTTGTATGTAAATTCAACTATGTAATAGTTAGGATAAATTAGCTGAGTCAAATTGTAGCTAAGTTGAAGGTACAGAAGACTTGTTGAAGAATGCATAGAAGAATCAGCTGAGTACCAACTGAATGGCTCAGAAGAGCTTCAGTCAAGTACATAAGTTGTGTCTTTCAGAAGACTTACAGCTAGGGATGGCAATGGGGTGGGTTTAAATCTGATCAAGCAAGTCCGGGACGGGTAGCGGGTTTATTCTTAGAAAACCCAGATGGGTCCGTGGGGTAACAGGTCCGGCTAGACCCGCCCTGTATATATTTAATTAATAAATATTAAATATAAATTATATTATATACTTGTCTTTTTCTCTTTTTTATGGGTATATTATCTACTTATCTAATTTATTAAGGTTAATTACTCTTTTAATTTGAATCATTTGAGGCCGCGTAATTTGCGTAAGAATTGGGTATCTGCATTTGTGTGTCAATCTATCACTGATATTCTTGAAAGCTTAGATTGCCCACAAATTGCAAAGAATTTACATGTTTGGAGCTTTTTTAATGCTTTGCAGCATACATATTCACTGATTTTGGAGCTTTTATAATACTGAAACTGTAATGGAAAACATGAAATATTAACATGGTGGGTGTAGTGGGTTGGACCCGCCACCCGGTGGGTCTATGGCGGGGCGGGTCCAAAGGCAGGGTGGGGCGGGTCTTGGGTCCTAACTTTCCTTGGTGGGGCGGGTCTCCGGTTTAGCCAAACCATCCCAGTCCCGCCCCATTGCCATCCCTACTTACACCAAAGTCATCCAAGGAATGATGGAGAAGACTCAACTTAAGGGGTAAAGCAGCTGAAAGAGTTAAAGACAACTAAAGAAGTATGTTGTATTGAAAGTCAAAGACTTACCTATTTTGGTAATGAAGACACACTTGCAACCTTAAAGTTGTCTTGCTGAAAGAGTGCAAGAGGCTGGAGCCAATGAGAAGCCTGCAGAACTCTGAATCATTTCAGGAGCCTGTAAGTATTAAAATTCAAAGGTTGGGTGTCAACATCAATGCTGCAGAAACAAGACAAGCCAACGAACAAGTTAAATTTTGTCTATCTCTTCAATGGACAAAAAATTGAACTCCCATTATAAAAGGCTGAGGAATTTTCAGAGAGAAGGATGTGACACACAAGAGAGCAAGTTATTCAAAGCATTCAAACATTCGAGCAACATATGCAAATACTCTCTCTCAAGTGAAACTTCACATATTCTCAAGCCTACATAGAAAGACACTTTATCTGACACATTCGTGGAAGATATAAGTTATTCTTCAAGTTGAAAACGAAATATTTATTTAAAGACAAAGGGGTCTATATTTCCAAGGAGTGAAGGAAATATAGTCAGGTTCAAGGTCGAACAAGATTCAGATCTAAGGGAATGCTGTGTGATCAATTCCTGAAGATTTGAAGAGATGAGGTAGTGAGGCAGCTACCTTGCAAAGAGTTGAGTCCCAGAAGTGTAGCCAGCTGTGTGATCAAAGCTAACTTTGACTGTTGTACTTTTGTAACAAAGTCACCATTACATTAGTGATTTTTCCTAGAGTAGGAGAAGAGTGGAGTAGAGGAATTACCCCATCATCGGACCACTATAAATTTTGTGTCATTTAATTTTTGCACTTTGTTTCTGCATATTTACTTACTTGTTATATTTTTTATCCAACTGATAACAACCAACCTAAATATAAATGTTGATAACCAAACTTTTAAAAGGATGTAATACTTATGCTGTAAAAATCAAGAAAATTAAATTTCTAAAGGCTAAACTTCATTTATCTGAGTTACTCTATCAACAACACTCTAACTCTTCTGCTGAAGATTAACACAACTGTCTTCCAAAAGACTTAGCTATTTTCTTGTAAAAACTCTAATTTTGTAAGATTCAAAAAATTTGATAAAGTCTATTCAACCTCTTCACTCTTCTAGACTTTACTCACACCCCTCGGGATCTACAAAAACTATTCTCCTCTATTCCCCTCCAACTAATTCATAGGAGCTCTATCTCTATAGTTAAATGGATTGAATGGGGGGTTGATAGTGATGACGAAGAGAAGATGAGGGTGGCTGAAATAGGAATTTTAGGACGGTGGTAGTTGCTTTATTTCCTTTTAGGATGGTGATGAAATTAAATTTTCTTATGAGGTTTAGATTTCTTTTCATTTGAAGATGGACAAATATATCAACTTTTTAGTGATGTGCTTAATTTGTAGATCTTCATTGGAGATTGCCTATATATTTACATGGGTGATGTCGTCTTATAGGAATATACTGTTATTTTGTTTAATTTTTGCAATTTTCATGTTAATTTTGGCTTTTGCATTATTTTAGGTAGAAAATGATACTTTTGAAAGAAAATGTAAATACTTTTAATTAAAAACATATTACAACCAGTATATTCTTAAGTTTAAGGTGCTTTGAAGTATGTTATTCCTGGAGATTACGCATCAAGAAAACTGTAATAAAGTATTAAACGTTGAACTGAAAAGTATCATACGTTGAACTAAAAAGTATTACGATTTTAACTTAAAAGTATTATACATTTAATTATTACCCGTTGAATTGAAAAGTATTACACGTTGAACTATAAAGTATTACTTATTTGCAGAAAAATATGCAGATTGGATAAAAGTATTACTTACTCCTCAAAATTGTGTCAACTTTGTTACTTAGAAAACATATACTTTTCAAATTAAAAGTGATACTTATTGAGAAAAAACTAATACTTTTTAATTATCATCATACTTACCTGTTAGCCTAATATCTACGAAAATGTCAGCGCCCTTTTATAAATACAAAAATACCAGCACCCTTTTAGATTCGCAAAAATGCCACCGGTCTCATATGAGTTGGGTCACGAGGGATCCGTCTTACAAATGCAGTCCATAAGACCGTCGTATATGAGTTTCTGCTAAATATTAATACTTTTTAGTGGGACTACTAATACTTTTCAGTGAAAAAACTAACACTTTTTAGGGGGACTACAAAATATTTTTCAGGGGCTACTAACACTTTTAAAGGGGAATCACTAATACTTTTTTATTGAGACTACTAATACTTTTAAGAGGAAAGACTAATATTTTTTAGGAGAAAAAGTGATAATTAATTTTACAAGTGAATATTATCAATTTTATTAATTATAAAAAGTGATATATTTTTAATAAAAATCAATATTTTTTTAATAAAAGTGATATTAATCTTACACAATGTTATATATAACTGTGTAAGTAAATATGTCAGTTAATCTGAAAAATGTATATTTTTCAGCGAAAAAATCATAGATTTTGAGAAAAATTAATATTTTTTAATTATCATCACACCCTATGTTAGCCTAATATTGATGAAAATATCACCGTCCCTTTTATATTTGCTATCGTCCTTATAATATTTACAAAAAGACCACCACCCTTATAATATTTACAAAATATTGCCGCCTAATATTTATGTATATTAGTCAAAATATTTATTTCAGACATAAATATCGGGATTTCAAATGGGAGTTATAAAATTGAGCTGCAATTTGGTTGTTGCAGGGTGCCATGTAGGAAGCAAGGATGAATAACTAATAAGGTTTACAATCAATGGCTCATGCTACTTCAACTTTGTTCTGATTACCAATATTAGGGGTGCAGGGGATATTGTGAGGATGAACATAAAAGGGTAAGGAATAACTAATAAGGATAAACTATTACAGTAGTGACACTTAATTCTGATACTTTTCAAATGATAAGTAATACTTTATAGGTAAAAAATAATACTTATGGATAATCGCACATCAAGAGCACGTCATCTCTTGGAAAGTAGTATGCCCTCAACTTAGAAATAAATTACATGCCTCAATTCTCAATAACACTTACATTTAATTTACAATAACAAATCATCGATTACATCAAATATAACAATAATCCAGCATCACCTCTGTTGAAATTGACTATTCCATTTATTTGTTCTTTTTCTTGTTTGAAAATCTGAAATCCCCAAGCCCATCGCAATATATATTATTCCCACACCATCAAATCATATACTACCAAAAACATCTACGTTCCTTGTAATTGTTCCGAATGGTTTGGTGTTTTTCGTCCACTTATAATTGTTCTTCTTCTTTATCACAATCGTCATTTTCGAAAGATATTCCTAATATGATGCTAGAAAGATGGGATTGCCTCCAAAGTGGGAGCAGTACCGCTACGACCCAAGTTCTTGGAAAAAACCAACACGGCCGAATTTAAGGTAACAAAGCGGGTTGCACTAAAAAAAACGAAACTTAATACAACGGGTCAGGCGGGTCTAGTTGGACGGGTTGGGTGTGACCCCGTTTTATGAAAAATGAACCGTTAGACGGTCTTATATAAGTTTTTGCCAGACACAATTATGTCACATCTTGACAACATTTGGAGTTGTCTTATTTAAATTTAATTCAGTAAGAGGTGAAATTTTATGTAAATGCATTCACAAAGATTTTTTTTAGCATTTTTCTTAATGTACGTACCACATATGTTTATATAATTGTGTGTAATTTGTATTTTTAATTTTCTTTTGAATTTTTCAAACTCAAAGAAGTGTAGAGAGTAGGGGTATTCATTCGATCAAACCGAACCGAACCAAATTTTTGGTTAATAAAAATACAGTTCGTCGAAATACACAATCGAACCGTCCTGTATTAATATTTTTGGTTCGGTCAAAACCAAAATTATTTTGGTTTTTTCATTCAGTTTTTCGGCTTAACCGGAATTTTTTAAGAGGAAAAAAATAGATTTGCAATATGAAGGCTTCGTCTTCTTTCACCGTGAACAAGCTCCATTCTTTCAATATTGATTCATAACAACATAAGAACCACAAAGAATTGCATGGGCTTCCTTGTGAACAGTGGATAAGTCAATATTAAATATACTTCTAATTTGTTTAAATCAACTGCTTATAATCTAGGGTTTATAATTTAGGGATTTTTTCGGAATACCGTATGTGTCAACAACACTTTGTGAAAACATAAAATTAGGTGTCATGACAAAGCATCAACTGATAGGAACGAGAATGGTTGAGAAGAAAGTAGAGAGCCGATGGATTTTCTGAGTGCTCTTTTGCATCTCGTCAAACCATGCTTAAAGGAAAAGAATTGCACCTTAGCCTCTGTTCGGAACATAATTCTCTTTAGTTAATAGAAATATGTGTGTATATATATATATATTATGACTCATTGGGAAATACGGGTTCGGCTATGCATGCAGGATCTCCTTCTCGTGCAATAGTCACTTGCCCTACGGACATCAATCTGGGTAACACTTTTGAGGCTCTTGGTTCAGTTGACTCCCAGGATCAGCAATCTGCAGATTTTCAGGTCGATTATCCAGCTAGGGCGTCATCTCCCCAGGCTAACACTTCCAATACGGGCACTGTCTCCACCATTATGCCTATTACAGTTCAATACCCGTTGGGGAAACCTATTCGAGCTCTAAGCCATGCTTTCCGGGATAGCTCCTTGGATTCGGATAAAGATAGAATTCTCTGGAAGGTTACGTCGGGGTCGTTGCCCCCAGTTCATGATGTTACTGTAAGTCCAAGCGGCTACGATAATCTAGAGGGGGGGTGAATAGATTATCTCCATCTTTTCGATTTCGCCCTCTTTTTCGAACCGAATGCTCAAACACAATAATAAAGGTGCGAATGTAAACAACACACGTCGATTTATAGAGGTTCAACCCACCTAGGGCCTAATCCTCTACCACCCCAGTATATCCGGGATGGATTTCAAAAAGAAAAAAAAGATTTTATTAATTTACCACAAATTAATACAACACCAACTTACAACAACACCTTGAAGAGCACCACACTCTTCTTCAACACCACCTTTGAGATTACCACAATCTCACTTGAAGATTACCACAATCTCCAACGGCACCTTGTGAAGATTACCACAATCTTCAACCTTGAAGAATACCAAATTCTTCAACACCTCAACAAGAAGATTACCACAATCTTCTTACACCTAACACCTAGATCACCCAGTGTGTTCTTACCACAAGAACACTCACAAGGATATCTTGTGTTGAATGATTACCCAAATTCAAGATTACAACTCGATAATTGATAATACAATAGAGTGCAAGTGTAATCAAGAAAAGCCTAGACCTCAAGAATGTGAAAGTGAATAGCTAGGCAAATTACAACAAGAAATAAGACAATGTAAGAACAAGTGTATTCTTGAGTGTATCTTGTTGTGTTGTAGTTTTCTCTCTTGTTTTGTTGCTTCAATTCTTCCTCTATTTATAGAAGATGTCTTGTACATGATAGGCTCCTCTTGGGGACATGAATTCTGTAAAAAATTGCAAGACAAATGAAGAAAAGAGCTGTTAGAAATCAATCCCACAAATTAAGGAAAAGATGTCACGCACAACGGTTACATTTTTCTTTGTCAAACTTGAGGACCGGTCGCACACAAATAGACGTTTGAAAAAGAGAATACACATTTACAGGCGGCCGGCCGACATCTACCTCGGCCGGTCGACCTATGCCTCAACCGGTCCCCCTCATGGGTTTGGAAGAAAGAAAACATTCTGTTTCAATTTTTGCTCCAGTGCACGGTCTCCCTATAGGGCGACCAGGTCGACAAGACCGATTGCCCTATAGAAGGCGGCCATTTTACGCTCGACCATTTTCTCGCAAACATGAAGTTTTCTGTTTTCCTCAACTTTCGTGCAGTTGCCTATCTGACGACCGATTGACTTCAAAACAAAAGTGTTATCCAATTTTATATCCAAAATAAACTTCAAGAAATACTCCAAAAAATAGTGAAAATATTTTAGACCGATCGGAGTATTAGGACAACATTTAGAAACATTATTTTGGTGTAAAAATACATTAATGTAAAAATCATTAAAAGTGTTGTCCAATTTTGTCGAAAATAAAACTTGAAGAAATACTCCGGAAAATATTAAAATCATTTTAAATCATTTAGGAGTATTTGGACAACCTTTAAAACCATTGTTTTGGTGTAAAATCAAAATCATTAAAATCATGATAAAACCATTTATCAAACAGTTACTATTGAACTGGAGCACTCAGAACCACACGAGATGAACGTTGTCGCATCTAAGAGATGGGAAGATTATGCAGATGAAGTGGGCCATTCTCAACCGTCAGATTCTGCCACGCACCACACGCTTGTTTTCACCGTGCAATCGCCACGGGCGCCACCCCCCCACCGTCTTAATAAATTGCATCTTCTGGAACATCCGGGATTGGGAATGTTGCATCTCGCAATGTTCTTAAGGCTTTATGTCAAAAGCACAAACATTCTATTTTGGCGATCTGTGAGCCCAAGGTGGACATTTCGGCAATTTCGGATTCTTATTGGCATAGCTTGGGTCTGACTTTTGTGACTCAAAGTTTTCCGGGAAATGGATAGGCGGATATTTGGGTTTTTGCGCCTCCACTATCTTGATACTTAACCAGATTTGGTCTTCTACCCAATGTATTGTCTTGCAAGTTCAATTTGGTGCTTTGGTTTTTCATGTTGCTTTTGCTCATGGTTTATGTGATTACATTGCACGACGTGCGCTTTGGTTGGATTTGAGGAATTTGGGTCTTACTAGATCTGTTGATTGTTGGGGATTTTAACGCGGTCTTGGGACATCATGAGCGCTCGCGCAATGATACTCTCTCCTAAGCCTCTTGTCAGGATTTCAGGGACTTCACGGAGGATGCTGGTTTGTTTGCATTGCCGACTACAGGGAATTCATTTACTTGGTGCTCCCCCCACAGGCCTCTTTCTTTACTTCAGGCTAAGTTGGATCGAGCCCTTGCAACTTGCCAATTCTTTTCTTTTTGGCAAGTTGTCAAGGGTGTAGTTCTTCCACGCATTGGATCCAACCACCACCCCATTTTGGTTTCTTGTTCTTCTTCAACTAGCAGGGGGCCGGTTCCGTTCCATTTTCAGCGTATGTGGGTGCATCATCATTCATTCTGGGATTTGGTTACCACTTCTTGGGTTTCCCCATGTGACACGCCCAACCCCTTACTGCGTGTCATGTGGAAGCTCAAACGGTTGCGACAGGTTATCAAAGACTGGAATAGAGAAGTGTTTGGGGACGTTAACCATAAGGTGGAATTCCAGATGGAGAAAGTGCATCAGATTCAGGCAGACATTGAGACATTGGGTTATTCCACTGCTCTCTGGGATAAGGAGTTGGACGCCCAACTCATGCTCTCCCAGACGCTGCAATTCCAATCCGAATTCCTTAAGCAAAAGGCCCGTACTGTGTGGCTTAAGGACGGGGATTGTAATACAACATTTTTTCATCGGCGCACCCAGGTTCGTGCGGGGTGCGCGGGGATACAAGGACTTATGGTGGCGGCGATTGCGATGATCTGCGATCCTTGGGGATCACATCATTTCTTTCTACAAGGAGCTCTTTGCGGATATTGGGCGTCCGCCTCGTATTACTCTTTAATCGACCGGCAATTACTCGAGGTTGGGGCGCGGATAATGCCGATCTAACAACGCCATTCCCTCGGACTCGAGATTAAGAAAGCAGTTTTTGATATGGATTCAGATAGTCCTCCGGGGCCAGATGGGTTCAATGGGATTTTTTATCGCCATTTCGGGGATGTCATCTCCGCCAAGGTGACTACATCTGTTCGCTTCTTCTTCAGTAGTTCGTCACTACCTCTGGGCTTGAATGCCAGTTTTATGGCGCTCATCCCTAAGACTAAGGATGCGAATGTCATCGAAAACTTCCGCCCGATTGTTCTTTTTCAAGATCATCACGAAGATATTGGCTACACGTTTGGGTTCGATTATTGCAGACTATTTATCTCCGATGTAGTTTGGTTTTATCCCCGGCAGACAGATTCATGATTGTATTGCCATGGTATCTGAAGGGTTCAATGTTTTACAAGGTCGCACGGATTCGAATATGATCCTGAAAATCGATATCCGAAAGGCATTTGACACATTGAGGTGGGATTTTTTACTATACGTCTTGCCCCATTTTGGTTTCTCAGAGGTCTTTGTGCATTGGGTTGAGGTGGTTCTTCGGTCGTCCAGGATATCAGTGCTGCTGAATGGGACATCGGTAGGTTACTTTCCCTGTTTCAGAGGAGTCATACAAGGGACCCTTTATCACCGCTATTATTTTGCATTGCGGAGGAGGTTCTGGGTCGGTTTATTGAATTGGCGATGAATCACTCTTGATTATTTCCCTTCACGGCGCCAAGGGGTATTATCTTTCCATCGTCCATCTTATACGCGGATGATATTGTCATTATGTGTTGGGCTTCTTCTACTAATGCCCGGGTCTTGCTTTAGATTCTCACTCATTATGCAGATCTCTCGGGTTAAGTGTTTAATCCACAGAAATCCAAAGTTTACTTTGGTTCGCAGGTTTCGTCATATGTCCGTGGGAGGGTGCAACACATTTTGGGGATCCATCCAGGGGCGTTCCCTACTGTCTATTTAGGCGCTCCTATATTTAAGGGCGCTCCCAAGGTTGCGGATTTACAGCCTGTCTTTGATAAGATAATTCTCAAATTCAGAAGATGGAAGGGTTCGCCTCTTTCCTTTGCTGGTAGAGTTTGTCTTGTTAACTCGGTGATTACTAGTTCTTTTGTGCACACCATGATGGTTTATAAATGGCACAGTCGGTTTTGCTCAAGCAAATGGAAAGAGCCATGTGCAACTTCATTTGGACGGGGGATGTGAACTCTAAGGGGAAGGTGGTGGTCAATTGGACTAGATGCTGCACGCCTAGAGCCGAGGTGGGACTAGGCGTGCGCTCGATTGTGGTTGCAAACATGGATTTCTTGATGAAATTAGGTTGGAAGGTTTTGAACTCGGACTCGGTGGTTTACAGAACCCTCAGACAATAGTACTTTACAAGGGATGGGGAGATTCGGCGGTCCTTTATTCCTTCTTCAATTTGGGCTGGGATTAAACCCCACATTTCCGATTGCTTGGATGATGCTCGTTGGATTCCAGGTGCTAATTCCGAGGTTTTATTCTGGATTGATAATTGGTTGGGCTACACTATAGTTGACAGAATTGGCATCCCAGAGGATTATAGATACTTATTTCATCAACGCAATTCTGACTACTTTTATGATGGGTCTTGGCACTTCACCCTCTCTTTCGTGGAGGCCTATCTGGAGCTGGTCCGTGCAATTGTGCGCGTCCCAATCGCACCAGATTCCTGGGATACTCGTGTTTGGTTGAACTCGGAGGATGGTTTGGTTACCTCGAAGGCGGCTTACAATCATATACGCCCCCAGTGCCCGACAGTTAAATGGGGTTCTTGGATTTGGTCGCAACATATCCCGGAACGGAGATCGGTGGTAGCTTGGAGGGCCATACACAACCGACTGGCTGTTTAGGATTCATTACAAGCTAAGGGAAGTTTTACTGGCCTTCGGTTTGTGTTCTTTGTAGAGAATCGGAAGAATCGGTTGATCATTTATTTGTCTCTTGTGCTTTTGCAGGAAATATATGGCGATGGATCTTCCATGCTTTCCAAGTTCACCCTTTTCAGACATATAGTTCCAATGAGTTACTGGTGCAGTTAATGTCTTTTCATTTCAGTGACCATGTTGCTTTCCTTTGGCGTGTGGCGATACTTTCCTGCATCTGGCTCATATGGCATATCCGAAACGAGCTGATTTTTCACAACAAAATCTGGACACTAGAGGCGGCGATCATTCATCTACAGGTTCTCATCATAGAATCATCATCTTTGGATCGGGGATGCATGCACAATGATCAACATGACTTATTTATCTTATGCGGACTGCGAATTCCTGGAAGAGCTAGACAAGCTCCGAGGATCGTGGAGGTTCATTGGCAAAAACCCCTCCCAGGTTGGATCAAGGTTAACACGGATGGTAGCGCTTCAGGGGCGCCAGGAAATCTCACAGCGTCCGGGGTCTTCCGGAATTGTAGAGGTTTCTTTCGAGGGTGCTTTGTGTATGATTGTGGATCAGGGTATGCGTTTGAAGCTGAATTGGTTGCAACAATGTGGGCGATTCAGTTTTGCTAAGGGTTGGACACAACTTTGGCTGGAGTCAGACTCAATGTATGTGGTGAACTTGCTGGAGAAAAGATTGACGGAAGTCCCGTGGCGCCATCTTAGCTATTGGCGCCACACACTACACCTTCTCGAGCACATGGATCTCGTAGTCTCACATATTTTTTGGGAAGGCAATCGGGTTGCGGACATGCTGAGCAAGAAGACGGAGTGCGGCACATGGTGGGGCGTCCCGCCCACAGAGCTCCTACACTACCTCACTGATGACTATGTTGGCCAATCCAACTATAGGTTTGTTACTTAGTGCGTCATTGCTTCAGGTTTCTTTTCCCATTTTTAGGCGCCTACTCTTTTCTGGGGGTACTATTTTTCCCTCCAAGGGTTTTTCCCACAAGGGTGGGTTTTACCTTGGAAGGTTTTAACGAGGTCCCAACCATTCAACCATTTGGTCGGCTTGTGACCATTTCATTTGGTTTTTGACATTATTTCCAGGCTTACTTTTGGTTACCTGATCAGCCTGTGATCGGAAATACTCTTTTTTTTTTTTTTTTTATATATATATTCGAACTTATTCAAAAAAATATATATTATGGGAGTGTTTGCAAACACTAAAAATAAGCGTTTTTCAGGTTTTTGCTTAAAAATATAGTTTTTAGTGTTTGCATATACCAATTTCTGCTTCTAAGTTTGCTTCATTTAATCAGAATTTAAAAGCAGGGGGAGGGGTGCTTTATATTCTGTTTCTGCTTCTAGTTTGGATTTTACAAATAAATAAGTACTTTTACTACTTTTTCACCAAACACTCTCAACTTCTCATTCTCAACTTTTAATTCTATTTTCAAACACTACCAACTTCTGATTCTCAAATACTTCTACTTCTGATATAATAAATCACTTCTTCTAAAAGCAAAAGTTTTTGCAAACACTCCCTATATATGATTTCGGTTTTCAGTTTGGTGCGAACGAAATTTTTAAAATTTGACAAACCAAAACCGAACCGAAATTTTTAATTCGGTTTTGGTTTGAACTGAATTTTCGGTTTCGATTTGGTTTGGCTGGTTAACCTGAACACCCTGCTAGAGAGCAATAGAGCAGAGTAAATAAAAAAAAAAAGGAGGGTAATTATGTCACTGACTCAAAACACATTTTTGACTCAATTTTCCATTTTTCAATCTTGTCTCCTCAAAACCCCCAAATCTAGAAATCACTTTCCCCAGTCCACTCACAACCCCAACCTCACATTAACGTTCAGAAGCAAATTAGGGTTTCGCGTCAAATCACAGGGCTGCCAATGGCCGAAGTTTTAAACGCCACCGCGGAAAACCTCGACCGTGGCCCGGATCGAAATACCAATGCCAACCCCAATAGTAATAGCAACAAGCCCGCTCCCGCCGATGCCGGCCCCGACTCCGCTTCATCACCGCCTTCTCCTCCTCCTCCGCCTCCGCGACGCGGCATCCGAGACCGTGAACGCAACTCCAGAGAGCGGCGTGATGACCGTGACTTTGACCGCCCGCCTCGGCGTGAATACTACAATCGCAATCGCTCGCCCCCACCTCCACCTCCGCTACGTGAAAGGGACTATCATAAGCGGGGGAGGCCGAGTCCCAGCCCTCCTCCACCTCCTTATCGAGACCGACGAGGAGTAGGTCCGCATTCTCCTCCCCCTAGACGATCGCCTCCTTTTCCACCTTATAAGAGACGGAGAGACGGTGGGTACGACGGAAGGAGAGGGAGTCCTAGAGGAGGATATGGGCCTGGGGACCGAAGGTGATCTTCACATTTGATTCATTCTCCTGCAACTACCCTATGATTTGTACGAACAGCAGCTCAGTCATGTTATTTTTCTAAATTCTTTTATAGACCAACTTGTAGCTTGATTGGGGCCTGGGGGGTTGTTAAGAAGCAAGAACTTTTAAGTATTTGGATAGACTAGATGCTTTTGTCTGTCTAGGTTTCATATCATTATATAATGAGTGTTGTGCGTGTGATTCATGCTTATAATATTTTAGCTGTATGTGTGTTATAGAGACATGAAGTATGCTCTATAGTTCTGTCGTAAAATAGTGCTGGTTATACACGTGCATAGTGTCAAGAGAAGAGAGAGTACGCATGACGGTTGTGAATGGGTTTTTGCACTCGTGCATTCTACATACATATTTATGCATTAACTTCTAAATCTGAATTGACATTTATTCTGCACACCAACTTTTACAGGAGATGTTTTCATTGCATTTGAAGATCTGTATTAATCTCAAGCGAGCTAAGATTTACATGTTTCATAATGCCAGTCATAAGTTGGATTTTTGGGCCCTTCTGTAAACATCATGGTGCACGTTTTACATATTCAAACTTAATTGATCCTAATATATTGGGATAAACAGATATTATGTATGTTTAACTGTACATATTATTGTATATTGGCTGCTGCAAATAATTTTGCGTACTTCTTGCTATTTCTTATGCCGTCAGCTAAGTGTGCCCTTTCTTTTTTACTTCTCAGTCTATGGTGTTAGTCCCCACATTTAACAAGTCATGGATTGGCCTCTGGTTGTGATCTTGTGGTATCCAATAAATGACAGTATTCGTTTGATTTAGGTTTGGATATGATTATCCTGGTGGATATGACCGTGACATGGGCGGTAGACCTGGTTATCCTGATGAAAGGCCTCACGGTCGACATATGGGCCGGCCATCTGGTGGCTATCAAGGTGGTCCATCTGGTAATCTTTATGTCCTTGCCTTTTCTTTTCCATCTTTCTTAACAGTTCAGCCTTTATTTTTGTATTCTATATGTTGTTACCATTAACATATTTCTCTTTAGATTTTGATAATGTGATCAAGCTATCATGAAACTTGCTTCAGGCAGGGGATTATGCCACTCCATTTTAGTTTTATTATCTATTGATGTTATTTAACTACAAGTATGAGCAGAGTTTTTGAAAACACTACATTTTGATAAACAAACACCAAATATATTTCAGTTGCACTTTAGCAACTAATCTCCTGAAGACCTAATCTTGGTCAGATTAATTATACGTTCTAGCGAGGATCTTTTGTTGTCGAGTAGTAGTTGTAAAGATTTTCTGGAAGTTGGCTGGTTAATATTTATTACCTATTCCCCTATATTTATTTTGAGCCTCAGAAATGCCAAGAAATATATTTAAATGAGAATCATGTACTGAATTAAGATGGACTATGATAAAGATAATTTCACCATCGAAATGTTGTTATTGAGGATGAAAGCTGAATTGCTTATTGGAGTTTGTGGTTCACTTATGATTAATATTACTTTTGTTTCTTTAGCGAGTACTTCTGACTTGTTAACTATATAAAGATATTGGAATGGTAAAATTAAACATTGATCTAAGAGGAGACGAGGATGAGGGGCAAAGAGATAATACAATAAAAATGAAAAGTATTGAACAGAAGGAACTAGTTTTTGAGACTGTCAGTGAGGTCTTTCAAAGTTACTTTCCAGAGCTTGTGTGTGATGATGATCAAATTGAATGAAGCGATGCTTATTGTTCTTGAATTTTAAAAGCTCTATTTTAGCCTTAGACTAAGTAAAAAATATAAACAATGGCATTAGTATAAGTAGTCAGTGTTGGTATGGATGTCATCAGAAAGGTTAAATCGTCCCGTTGTGCCTTATATAGTTCACTTTATTGTCATCTTAGCCTGTTGAATTGAATGTGTTAATATCATAGATAAGCTTAATAGTTTTAATGAGGATGATGACATGATGTTAAAATGGAAAAGAATATAGAAGGGGAACTGGTATCCCCCTGGAAATGTGGGTTTGCCCGAGAAAGGCTGTTTGATGGGATCATTTTGAATTTTATTTTTAGTGTGAGTTACCAAGGCATGTCTTGAACAGGGTCAGGGTGACTAAGAATTGGTTTTGTTGCCTTTGGACATGCAGCTCAGAGACAATATGTTGGTGGACTAACGTTACCTTTGGTGTTTGCTGAATTAGATACTTAATGGTTTAGATTTTTTGTTGGTAAATCTTGCCAGCAAATAGAATGTATTAAAAAATTGAGAAAGAAAACTAAAATCTGTCAATGCTAGGATAAATGTATTTATTAAGCTGTGGAATGACTGGTTTTAATGTTTTCACTTAATGGGGAAGTACCTTCCCTAATTTTCTATTGCATTCCTGCAAAGACTGACTTTTCCTGTCATATTCATTTTGGGCCTTCTGCGCGGCAAACAAATTTTAGCAGAGTTCACAGAAATGCTCTATGGGTGTTAGAGATCCAGTGTAGCAATGCATGGTGCATTTCGTTTTGGCTCTTCTGCATATTGCTGTTATATGATTTGATTTAAAAATAGTGCACTCAAAAAATTGTCTGAAAATTATCGAGCTAGAAAAAGCTTCAATGGGAGTGGGTCCTCTGCGACTGCTATCCAGCATATTCAATACTTAGTCTAAGTTACCATGTCAAAATAGAATGTAAAACTCAATCTATCAGAGGGTGCACTTTGAAAAGGAACAATATTATTTTCTGATACTTTTAATGTGGAGTTTTGATTATAGTGAGATGGTCGATGTTTACTACAAAATTTTGTTTTCCTTGCTGGTTTGTGTTTCTCGCTTTAGATGTGGTGGTGGCTGACTGCTGACTTGCTTCTTTTTGCCCTATCCGGATGTAACATATTTCTGACACAGTATACTGTATAGCACTAATACTTGTTCAGCTTTAGATTTCATCTCTGCCTTTTGACATTTCTGAGAGCGGAATAACTTTATTTACTCATAGAAATCTTGGATTGCCTAGGTTGGTCTTTGTGTCACATGCATTAGTTTTAGCTTTTCATACTGGCTTCCGTTGTACTATGTTTTTATTTTGTTATCTTTCTTTCTGCAGATTGGGATTCTTCTCGTGCTGGATTTGCTGATGCTTTCGGTGCTGGGGGAACCCAAAGGTATGTATCATGCAATGTGTAGTTTCAGTGCGAGGGGTAGGGTTTATTTATTTATTTTTTTGGAAAAAACTTCTAGTGGACCCTGTTTGATTCTTTTCAGTATTGCACCTTCATTCAAATCCATGTCTTTCTTCACTTTTCCAGCTTCACAGTAATCCGAATGTATGCGAGTAGGTGTTCTCTGCTGAGTAGCCCCTAATTATGACAAGTTATCTGCTTGTGCTACTTAATATTTTTGGACTTTATGCTGCTTAGCTTGATGTGACTTTTGATCTTATAATTGAGAAATTTATGAGAAAATCATTTGGGACTATGGTTAGTTTTACATTATATTTCTTGTTCGAAGACCTGCTATTGTTGATATCACCAACAGTCATTTGTTTTTTCTTGTTTCTTTAAGATATGCTGTCTTCTTCATGATATTTTTCTATGTTGATTTATGTCTGGAAACTTGCTTATATGCCAAATATATAATTTTATCACAACTTTCTTCTTAATTATTGCAAGATAATAACTTGAGCTAGATTGAATGATGTAGTTCATTGACTTTTTTCAGAGAAGGAATGATGTCATATAAGCAGTTTATTCAGGAGCTTGAAGATGATATTTTACCAGCTGAAGCCGAGCGCAGGTCAGATTGGAAATGCTTTAGAGTTGTAGCTGATTAATCTATCTAACTTGGATGGCTTCTCTTTTTAGTAACGTTTGTCTTGCTCCTTGTTTTAGTATCCATTTCTATTTCTTTTCTAATCTAATCAATTGGCTGCATGTGATCAGGTATCAAGAATACAGGACCGAATACATAACAACTCAGAAAAAAACTTATTTCAGTGCGCATAAAGACGAAGAATGGTACTCATCATCTGTTCGTGATGGTTCTTATGTTTACTGCTCTTTCTGTGCCTCATACAAGTTTGTTTGTCTGTTCAGGTTAAAAGACAAGTATCATCCATCAAATTTACTTGCTGTCATAGAACGGTGAGCATATTGGCTATTTGATAACTTCGGTAACCAAGTGAACCATTTTCAAATGCCCACCTCGTGTATATATATATATATTATATTTTATTGTATTCCTGGCTTATTTGGTTATATTGAAATATCTTGTCTATGGCCTTTGCAGGAGGAATGAACTCGCGAGGAAGTTGGCGAAGGACTTTCAGCTTGATTTGCAAAGTGGGACTTTGGATTTGTAAGATCTGCTCCTAAAGTTTTGGGGCATTCATACTTAGGTAGGCTAACAATTTTTATATGGTTTTATTAATCGGACCATCTTCTGTATGTGATACAGAGGTCCTGGTGTTGCTCCTTCCTCTTGAACAAAGAAGATAAGGCGGCGAGCATAATTCTGATGATGAAGCAGATGTGGGTGGCAAAAGAAGGCGGCATGGTCAGGGTGGCGCCAAAGAGTCTGATCTTTCCTCTGCCCGAAGGCTCATCCAGTTTGTTCTGAGCCCAGACGCATCCAGGTTGATGTTGAACAAGCACAGGCTCTTGTTCGAAACTGGACTCGGAAAAAGGAATCGAGGATAATGTTTTATGTCGGGCTGATAATGATAGAATGAGCAGAGATAAGTCTCATGGAAGTTCTAGTGGTCCAGTCATTATCATACGGGGTTTAACTTCAATCAAAGGTCTTGAGGGGGTTGAGCTTCTGGACACCCTTCTCACTTATCTCTGGCGCATTCACGGGGTTGATTATTACGGGTTGGTCGAATCAAATGAAGCTAAAGGTCTCCGGCATGTTAGAGTGGATGGCAAGACCTCGAATGCAATTGGTAATGCAAATGAGTGGGAGAACAAATTAGATTCTCATTGGCAAGAGAGGCTGAAGGGTTCAGATCCCTTGGAAGTAATGACTGCCAAGGAGAAGATAGACGCTGCTGCTGCTGAAGCTTTGGTTCCCTATGTCCGCAAGATAAGAGATGAAAAATATGGCTGGAAGTATGGATGTGGAGCAAAAGGTTGCACAAAGCTCTTTCATGCTGCTGAGTTTGTCCAAAAACATTTAAAATTGAAACACCCAGAGCTTGTGATGGAACATACATCAAAAGTGCGTGAAGAGTTGTATTTTGAGAACTACATGAAGTAAGTGTCTTCATTTCAATAATTGTTTGATGCCTATGACGTATCTTTGTCAGCAAGGTTTCTAACTATCATTTATTGCAGTGATGAAAATGCACCTGGAGGGACACCTGTCATGCAGCCATCTTTTCCAGTATGATTTCATTATATTTTTCTTATATTATTTTCTCTCCGTAATATATTTCGTGATTTATTGGCATGACTTCCTTTTGTAGAAGGAGAAGCCACTGAGACGTAGGCCTGGCCCAGATAATAGATATATAGATGAAAGAGGAAACCGCAGGGAACGAGACAATCGTGCCAATGGCAATGAACGATTTGATAGATCTGAAAACCCTCAATCTGGAGATTTCGCTTCCAGTAATGATGGTCCTCCTGGAGACGATCCAGATGAAGCAATGTTTGATACGTTTGCACCTCAAGGCATTCCTGTCGGTCCTTTCTCTTCAGATATACCTCCTCCTGTTCTGATGCCTGTTCCTGGAGCTGGGTAAGTTCAGTTCTCCTCTTGTCTGTAGTAATGGAAATGGTTCTTATCACTTTGTATTCAGATTTTGTTTGTCTTTATTCAATATTTTATGAACTTATGGTTTTTCTTGCAGTCCACTGGGGCCTTTCGTTCCTGCTCCTCCTGAAGTTGCTATGCGAATGTTCAGAGAGCAAGGAGGACCTTCCTCATTTGAAGGTGGCAGAAATGGAGGGTCAGGTGCCCAGTTAAGTGGATCTGCCCCAATAATTGCCTTACCCCTTCATTTCGACAGGATCCTCGGCGCTTGCGAAGGTCAGTTTATTATTTTTTACTTTCTCCAAACTAAATGTTTTGGTTGAGTTCCTGAAACTACTACTTAGGACATGTTTGCAAATGCTAAAATGAAGCACCCTTATTGTTTTGCTAATTTAAGCAGGAGATGAATATTTATATGCTTGCTTTTGCTTCTTCATACTGGCAAGAAAAAAAAGCTAGAATCACCAGCTGTCTCTTTTCTAGCTTTGGTAATTTTGTAATCCATGTGAAGTTTGATTGGAAATTCATATCCTCTATCAGAGTGTTTTATTTATTTATTTAATATGAATTGATGAAATTTTAGCGTTGCCACCATCCCATGTCCGACTCTCCAATGAGCCTGATTGAGTGGGATTTAAAAAAAAACATGAAAGGCCCAGTAATTGCAATTGAAAAAATTGAATTCGTGGTGATGGTGATACAGTAAAGGAAGGCCATGGAGGTGGTCAATATTGGTAGGAAGCAAACAAGAGAAGAGGAGAGGGGCCGATGAGAGGGGGGGGGGGAGGGAGGAAAAAAGGAAAAAAAATTAATTCTGGTGTTGTCTGATTGCTTGTTGCTGGGTTGCTTAGGATGAAGATGAAAGAGAGGAGAAAGAGGGGTTTGAGGGGGTTGGGGGTTTAAATAATAGAAGTTTCAACAAATTGTGAACAATGAATGAAGAATCTGTTAAGATAATCATATAATACTTCTCAATTAGTTCTAATGTGAAAGTTTGTCAAACAAATTATTGTTGTAATGGGCAATTCCTATTTATGTTTCCATTACTCTTAACACGACGAGCCTTACCTGGATTTAAAAATTGTGCAGCTATAATGATCTGGACGCACCAGATGATGAAGTTACAGTCATAGATTACAGGAGTTTATAGGTTTAACTTGGGCAAGAAATGGTAAATTGCTTGCTCTTGCATCTGGAAGATCATATGCAAACTCCTCCGGTTTTTCTGTCATCCTCTTGTAGCAGCAGCAGCAGTTCTTAGTCTTATGCCTGTAAAGATGCAATCAGCCTGCCAGGTTTTCTATTTTGTTCTTAATAACGAAACCAGATAAGTCTAGAGTTTGCGTGAATTTGCGTCGTTGAAAATTTCCAGGAAATTCTTTCCTCCCACTGAGCCATGACAAAATCACAAAAGTATGTTACTCAAGAGGGGAGAGTTGATTATAAATTATTACATAAAGTGCCATGTAATTCAATTTGTAGGCATCGGTTTGTGTTATAAGTTTTTCTTTGTTGGCCTAAATAAAAAATATGGTTCATTTATTCTTCTAAAGCTTGATGTTGTGGAAACTCTGATGGAAGTTTGCTATTTATGAAAAGGGTAATTTTTCGTGAAACACCTATGACAGTTTTCTATTGAAGGAATCATATGTTATCTCACAAAATAACTCTGTATGCCAAGTTGAATCTGATTGTCTTTACTCTTTGCTTAGCAATTTACCCTGAAGTTTTAAACTCCTATAATTAGGTTAAAGTTTTATTAAATGTATGGGTATTTGTCTCTCACACCATCAATCATGGTATTTCATTATATCTCTGACCATTTCAGCAATCCTATCTTTTATTTCCCGTAAAAAAGTTCATAATTGATATGTAATGATATGGTATTTGTAGAAAGAGTATGTCATGATATAGGTGATGGTCAATTTCAGGTGGTTGAGATGTGGTGAGACTTCATAATGCATGACAGTTGTAACGAATCCAAGTTACAAAGGTTATTGTGAGAAATATTTTTACTACTTTTGTTTATTTTTCAGTGAATAGGTGTAGCCGTCTAGCCGAATCATAAGGTTTGTATGTGTTTTGTTTCAATGGGTTTTCTCTCTATGTTATTTCAAATAAGTAAACTATATTTGTTTCACTCAATCTCATCGAAGATATTCCAATTTCATATTATGATTTTCACCAATGGCACTTTCCAATCATGTATTCTCAATTCATATAATCTATTTTCTCGATCATATATTACATTATTGGGATCTACCACTTTTATCTACAATTCTATGTAAGATATTACTATTTTCAAATTACAGTATTGTAATGAGAGAGATTTTTCATATAAATAATCCTAATAAATTAACACAGCAAAACTAAATTTCAAAATGGACTCAAATCATTATCAATTTCTTCCATGTTTTTTGAGTGCAAATCCTGGTAGAAGAGGGAGTTAGGTGGGAATCGAATCTAGGCATGTGCCTGAGATTTATAAATGTCTTACCATTATGCAACCAAACGATTCCCTCAATTTCTTCCATGTTTTTTGAGTGCAAATCTTTGGAGGAGATGGAGTTAGGCACATGATTGAGATTTACAAATGTCTTACCATTATGCAACCAAATGATTCCCTCAATTTCTTCCAGTTATACACTATATTTTCAAACAACATTGTTTCAGTATGTTCCATCACTTGCATATCATTTGCATAAGTCATCTCATTTTATTACATTTTTCCGTAATAATAATTTGTAAAAACAAATTGGGCCAGACATATTCATTTTACACTTTTAAAATTTCTACAACCAAATATATTTCATTTCTAAACAAATTTCAATAAAAAGTTGGAAATTCGTCATAACAAAAATTCTTCATTAGAATGAAATTGTACATATCTTACACTATGTCATAATTGTAAATCACTCAATTAGCCTCACATTTGTCAAATAAGAGTATTCCCAACTCTCAAGAGACTCTTTAAATTTAAAGAGCATCTCTTGCAAAATAAAGAGCATCTTTAAATTTAAAGAGTGGAATCTTTGGCATCTTCCAACACTCTTTTGCAAATTTCTCAAATTTTTTATTGTTTTTAGTGTCATTCAAAAGATGAAATTCAAAGTGCAAGAAACCTAATGTAATTAATTATAGAGAGTTGTTTTGGCTTTTCAAATTTGGAGAATGAAAACTCATTCTCTAAATTTAAATATTAAAATAAAGAGTTTGTTGGAGATGATTTTTGGTACATGACTCTTCAAAATAAAGAGGATTTTTTATTTGAAGAGTTTTTGGGGTGCTGCTTCAATTTTCAAATAGAAATTTTGTTTCGAAATGATTTATGTTCGAAAATTTGGATTTTAATAAAAAAGGAAAACTTGTTAAGGCGAGAAAGCAACTTTCTTTTGTTTCAGTTCTGATTATATTTGGGTTAAATTCACTTTTGTTAAGTATCACTTTACATTTACAGCGTGTGGTCTCAATTGTCTCCATTTTGACTCTCTTATTTTTTTTGAGTACAATGGGGAGAAATTGGGGAGGGGAAACACGCACTCGCATGGAATCGAACCCGGGTCATTTACCTTTACAACATATGTCTCAACCACTAGAGCACAAGATTGATCCCATATTTTGACTCCCTTATATTCTCACGTCTTGGTTGTATTATGTGCAAGTAAACTATTTATGAATGGTTTAAAGATTTGAGGCAATATTTTAATAATTATTTCAACTTAATTAGTTAACAATTAACATCAAGTTCTTTTGAAACTTTATTGTACTTAAACTTTAATGGTTACTTTTTTTAGAGTACTGATAGAATATGTTGTCCTATTAATCAATATAGTCTGATTTTAGTGAGTGTTAATAAAAATCTTTGGTGTCGGACTGTGGTATTATAACACTTAACACAGGCACAATAAAAACAGACTGCACAGCGGAAATAAAAAAAATAACACCAGGATTTTTATCGTGCTTAGATTCCTCAATCTTAATGCACGAGGCCACGCCCAGAGAAGAAACAATCCAATATTAGAAAAGCAAAGCTTATTACAAATACGACTGGATTTACGAATAGCATAAAGACTACCTGTTTATCAATTCACCAACACTCGTATAAAACTAATCTCTTGATTGAATCTTCCACAATCTCAACCTTGTCGGAATCCCTCCAACATCAAATCCCTTGAACGGTTGAGTCGATCCATGCCGTAGATCTTCACCTTCTTCTCCCGAAGAATAGAAAAATGGAACAAAAAGTTTCTTGAAGAAGAACTTATATCTCTCGATAGGCTTTCTGGATGATCTTCAACATCCAATGCTTGTGACACATCTTTTAGCTCTATTTGTGAGATGAAGCAAGTAAACATTGCTTCTTGTTGAGTTCTGGATCTAGTTTTCACACCTTCTCTTACATCTCCAATGATTAGTTCTGGTGGATGGTCTCTCAGCGATCTTACATCAGGTTGGAGTAAGTTAGCTTTGGATTCGATCGTCTTGTAGTTTGTGTCTTGATCGGCTCTCTCATCATCATTTAGTCAGATTTTCCAAAATTGTCTTTGAGACTCAGCTATCTCATCTTCATCTGGACTTATAATTCCAGCTTTAGCTTCAATATAGGGACTCTTCTGCATCGTTGGTTGATTCAGCTTATCAGCTGACTCTTCAATGTCTTCTCCATTTACATTGGGTTCATCAAACACCACATGGATGGATTCTTCTGTAACCATTGTCCTCTTGTTGAGCACTCTGTAGGCTTTGCTTTCAGCTGAGTATCCTAAGAAGATACCTTCATCAGCTTTAGCATCAAAAGCCTTTAAGTTATCTTTGCCATTGTTATGGATCAAGCATTTGCATCCAAATATTCTAAAATATGCGACATTTGGTTTTCTCCCTGTCCAAATTTCATAGGGAGTCTTTGTCAGCTGTCTGTTTATCATGCATCTATTTTGAGTATAGCATCTTTGTGTTTATTGCTTGACCCAAAATCTTTTAGTCAGCCTGCTTGACTAACATGGTCCTTCTTCTTCTTTGAGAGTTCTATTCCTTCTTTCTCGCAACTCCATTCTCGCTGCTATGGAGTCCTTGCTGCAGATAATTCATGACTAATACCATTTTCAATACGATCTTGAGTTATTATACCATTGACAAACTCGGTTCCTCATGTCATCTTATTTTGATAATGGTTTGACTCTTCTCATTTTGTATTCTCTTCATCACCGTGTGTAGTTTCTGAGTTTCTTTCTTTTTACACATGAATATTGTCCATGTATATCTTGAGTAGTCATCTACTACCACCAAGGTGTATTTCTTCCCACTTATATTTGGTGGTTCAATTGGACCAAATAGATCCATATGTAGCGGTCAATATTCTTGTTGAAAATGGACATGTCTTTTCTTTGAATGATGATTTGATCTGTTTTCCCATCGGCATGCATCACATATACTCTCTTTCTTGTATACAAAGTCTGAAATCCTTCCACAAGATTACTTCTTGCAAGTTTGTTAATAGTTTTGAAATTCGGGTGACTCGGCTTCTTGTGCCCGCGGACTTGATTGATTTGTTCTTTGCTAGAGACAAGTGCTTGGTGTTGCAGTTGACCAATTCACCACATACATGTTCTTTTATGTCGCATCCTTGCAACCCTATTTCATTAGTTTCAGCATCCTTGATTTGGCATACACCCATATTGAATCCAACATTGTAGCTTTGTCACGAGTTGATTTATGCTTAGCAAGTTGAAATTGAGGCCTTCAACATATGCAACATCTGTAATTTCTAATTCATTTTTCTTGATGGATCCAATGCCTCTTATTTCTCCTGAGCTTCATTTCCTCCAAATATGACTTTTGCACCTCTAACATCCTTGAATTTTGATAGATTTTTCTTATTTCTGTCATGTGTCTAAACACCCACTATCCATGTACCAGGTTCCTTGGCACTCACCGCTCCTTGAACTCGCAATCAAGGAAATTAGGTTTTAGGTACCCATACTTGCCTGGTCTGAGGGGTTAGTATTGTAAGATGATCCAACCAACCTATAGCCAATTGATTTGACTCTAAGGGGTTTCCATCTATCGATGCCATAATCATAATTAATTTTGGCAAATTGCTTGGGGTTCTAGGTTCATACAACTGTCTCTTTTGTCTGTATGCTGTGTATGTGTTTTAGCAATTGCCTTCTTTGGGTAGTTGTGATATCTCTGAGTGTAGTGCCTAGGTGCATATGTATGCTTTGATGATAGCTCTTATGCCTTTGGAATGGCCTTTCTTTGAGTTCTGGCCTTTGCCACTTAGGCTTATATTCCATAGGTCTTTCTTTGATAGTTCACATTATTCCAATCGCTTGGCTTGGGTATTTTCTACCATTCCCATCATATGTGTTTCTTTTATAGAATTTACTGGGGCTTTTGTAGCTCTGTTTCTTCTTTCTGAGTATCTCCTGTTTGGAGTTTGCTTTGAGGAACTCGGTGATTTCTTCTCACTGTCCTCTCAAAGATATTCAATCGGTTTTTTTTTCCTTTTCCTTTATAACCAAGGCAGGTTTGCTTGTGATTGTGCTTTGGAATAAATGTGTGTGCATCATTTGGAGTTTTGGATTTTAGAGATACTTCATTGCTTGAAGATCCCTTTTCCAAAATCACTTTTGGAACTTGACATAGCATAGAGGAATTAAATCTAAGCTTTCTTGTCTCCACATTCTCTTTGACTCATAATAAGATCATCCAATGATTTGGATGCCTTAGTGAATGAGGCTATCACATTTTGAGGTCATTCTCCTCTTTTCTATAGCGCTATCTCTGCTTTATTAACTTAAGATTTTCAGGCCTTTAGACTTTTATTCTCATCGCCTATTTGACTTAGAGTACTCAACTCCTTAGTCAAATTTGTGAGTTTAACTCTTAAGTATCTTTGTTTTCCTCATTTAGTAGTGTGTGTGAGGATTTAATATGTTCAAAATCTTTCATCATTTTGCCTAATGAATCATAAAGATCGAGTGGGTGATGAAGTGTGTGTGTCACAATCACTATCACTAGTATCCGAGTGTGATGAGTTAGAGTGTACCTCATCTTCTTGGTCGGGTTGGTCTTGTTCTTTAGCCATTAGGCGGATCAAGGCTTCTTCTTCGAGTCACTTGAGTAGTCAACTTCACTACTCTCCGAGTCTGCTTTGTGTCTTTTGACTTGATGTCATCGGATCTCTGCAGCCAACACTCTTTCTTTCTCTTTTCTGTCTTCTTTCCCTCAAGACTTTTCTTTCCTCTTCATTCTGTATTTGTTGACTACGGGATATGGGCATTCAATGGCATAGTGACCGGGTTGCTGCGCAGTTCGGCATAGATTTTCAACTTTTTGATCGATTCTTTCCATCCTTGGATTGTCGGCTCTTTGATATTCAACTTTTTGATGCTCTGCTCTCTTGGGTGTTCTTTCTTCCCTTGACTTGGAGGGAGCTGAGTGTCTTCTGGAGGATTCACCTTTGCTTCTTTTGTAATTCTTATTGAAGAACTTGTTAAACCTTTTAACCATCAGTGCAATTTCCTCTTGGTCATGACTTCTTTGACCTCGGCTCTCTTCTTAAAATCCTTAACAATTAGAAGCACTGTTTTGGGCACTGTTGTTTCCTCTTGGTCTTTTCTTCTCGGCTCAAATTCGTAGGCTTTGAGATCTGAGAATAGCTCATGGTTGGATGTCTTCGATAGGTCCTGCAAGCATCTTAAAGTTTTCAAATCTTTGTACAACAACAGATAATTTATTTTCTTTGATTTGCTCTGAGCCTTCGCAAATCAAGGTTAGCTTGTCCCAGATTTCTTTTGTCGTTTTGCATGATTTGACTTTGTTGAACATGGCTTTGTCCAAAGTTTTGTAAAGAATATCCTTGGCCACATTGTCCAAGTTATATCTTTTCTGTCATCATTTGTCCATTCGACTCTTGGTTTTTCAACCATTCTTTGATGCAGAGCAACATCCTCTTCTCCTTCAGCTGCAGCAGCGGCTCTTCTTGCAGTGTGTTTCACTTTTAAGATTTGGAGTGGCCCATCTTCTATCACTATCCACATCTCATCGTGTAATCTTTGATAGATGAGCACTGCATACGAATTTTCCAATCATCAAATTCTTCAATTGTGAACATAGGGATGCGTGTCAAATTTGCTTCCATGATAATAACTTTGCTTTGAATACAAAAAGTTTTGAAAGATTAAGTACTAAAACAAGCTTTGAAAAATTTGGAGATCTAGTTCATGAACCGGTCGGAAGGCTCAATGAACCAACTGCTCGATACCACTTGTAGGTCCCAAGGGTGTGAGTGTAAGGTTTAGAAGGGGTTGAATAAACCTTACCAACTTTTTGATTTAGTCCTTTTAAAATGTTCGAGTTAATACTTCCACATTGAGTCCTTGATGGGCACTAAGTTAGTTAATCGTGAGTTAGTCACTTAACAGACTTCATTTGTTTGTTGATAGAATAACTTCAATTTGTTTTGACTAAAAACTTAACTCGATTGTGATATGTTTTATTGGAAGACTTAACACCCTTGAATTTGGTTAAGTTTGTTTTAATATTAGGTTTTAGCACTTGGTTGATTATCGGTTGGATAGCAAATTTATCGTGAGATATAAAAGTAATATGCAAATTAAAGTCTTTGAAATGTAAATGACACAATAAGTTTTTATAGAGGTTCGAAGATGGGGTAATTCTTCTACTCCTCTCTTCTCCCAACTCTGGAGGAATCCACTAAGTATTGATCGGTATACAAAGTGGTTAACGATCCGGATACAAGTCTTGATCACACAGCGGTGACTTGATCCTTTGGGACTCGATCTGGAGATGCCTTGGTCACACAAACCGCTTCTCGTGCGACTCGGCTTCTTCACGGGGGCAATTTGCCTTTGCTACTCTACTGACCCACTTGCTCAAGATTCTTGGATTTGATCACGAAGCCCTCCAAAAACTCGGACCAGTTCGACCTTGAACCTTCCTATAATCCTCCGTGGAATGTAGACCCCTTAATTCTTCAAATATTTTCCTCTTCAACGATAGAAGTTGTCTTTCCTTCACAAAGGTGAGTGTTGGATTGATTTCCTTCGGAATGTAGGCTTGAGGATTGATCTTGAATGACTTGAGAATATTTTTGGTTACAGATTCGAATGTTAGCTTGAATGTTCGTGGTTGAGTAACCTTCTCTCGGAGTGATTCCTCAGCCTTTTATAGTGATCTTTCAAAAATTTGCCCGTTGAAGAGATAGGCTTATTTTCAAAAGACACTTGTGGTCGTTGGCTTGTCTTGTTGCGATCCTTGGAATTGCCACTTCCTCGTATGAATGATTCTTGACTTTTTCGAGTTCGACACACGGTTGATGCTTCCCATTGGTTTATTCCTTTTGCACGCTTAAAATCGAGTCTTCAAGAAAGCGATATGGAGGTATTACTTGTTTAAGTAATTCTCTTGACTTACGTGCAACGGATCTTTTTCATTATCTCGACTTGATTGCATTTCCTTGACTTCCCCCAGGTGACTTGAGTCGACTTCCAATCATTGAATGACTCTTCTGTCACTTCAACTTGAGACATGGCTATCTTGAGTTGACTTGACTGATACTTTACTCAGCTGCACCTTCAGTCGAGTTCCTGTCTTCTCTTCTTTGCCACACTCAGCTGCCTCGCGTGAGTCTTCCTTCTAGTCTCCGATTGTCTTCTTGCATGTTCAGGGCATAATCGACTTGACTCAAACGACCCATTTTATCTATTACAATGCAATTTACAACAAAAATGGGGTGCCAACTTTCTATTCTAAGTTTTACATGGCATTCATCAAAATCTAAAAATTAATTTCCCAACAGAAACATGTTTGAAACAACAAAGAAACAACAAAACATGTTTGAAACAACAACATAAAAAAGTCCGGGAATTTTGCAGGAGCGTATTTTTGTCCAAAAAAAGGAGAAAAACGTAATTTTGTCCAAAAATCAATGGAAAGTATAATATTCTGTCTTATGTCTAGAAAAATTGGGTAGTTGTGTCCTTATCCCTGGTATAAACCAACAACAGTTTTCGGCAGTGACGCCGCATATCACAAGTTGAAAGTAAGGGGTGATCATAGTTCGGTTTAAGTGGTTTTTTTTCAATATTTTTAAATTGAATTGCTCAGCGTGGTTTGGGCACAAATTTGATTTTATATCGCATTTTTTAAGAATAAAACATATATACAGTTTTTAACTGTTTCGGGCAGTTTTGTGGTTTTAATGTTTAATACATGAATATTATATGGAACAATCAAAATGATCACAAACAAACTTATCAATTCGATAGCTAAAAATTTAAGGATATGTTGTTGCCTCTATTAAATATTATAACAACTTCAATAACATATAATATTGAAATATAATAGATATAACTTCAACATTTCATTTATCCAAAAAAAAAAAAATTCAACTCAAGTTCACAAATTTGCCAGCACAAATCTCATTAATGATATAATCCAAACAACAATTAACAACTAAGAAATATAACCGTATGAATAACAAGAAATGATGGAAGACAACTTACTGGCCTAGTTTTTTTTTTATTTACATTTGATATATTAAATTATTAAGTAAATTGACTAATATACCCATAATAAATCAGTGAAAATAATTAAATATGACAGTATATAATTATACATAAATATACTACGGTTTCAGAGAAATATATTAATATATAGTATTCTACTTGCGGTGCAGTTTAAGACTTTAAATTATAATTGCACCATCCTATACAATGCAGTCTAGTTAAAAAAAACATTAATTACGGTTTTTTCAATAAATAAACAATTGCGGTTTGATGCGGTTTGGTTCGTTTGGTTTTAGCGGTTTTCGATTTTATTTGATCAGCCCGAGTTGAAAGCTTGAAATTGGTACCTTAATCTTAACTTCATAAACAAATTTCCCTTCTTTGAAAAATCTTACTACATGTATTTACCTGTTGGTTAGTATTTGGATTATGTGCTAATAAATAATACAAGTTGCCTATTTTTTAATAAAGATGCTAAATTCTACCTGTATCGGTGTATGGCATCTCATCACACATTAACACACACACATATATGACAGTGTGATTGTATGTAAGGCATCCCCCCCTATGAATAGGGGTGTAAAGAATCAAGTAGACTTGACGTATAGTTGTTCAAGTTTGTTTCATATTTTTTGAGTTTACAATAGTGTTTTAGTTGGTAATTAGATTATTGATCAAATTGAGCTTGAATCAATTTTAGTCAATTGAAAATAAAACGAGTTTGAATAAGTTTAATATTTTTATACATATTTTTATTATATATTCATTTATCAGAGTTGAGCTCAAACTGAGATCTACATTTTATCAAATGAAAAATTATATTCAAATTTAGTTTGTCATTGTTAACGAGTTTAAATTAACTTTTACTAATCTATCTCGAGTAATTATTTTATTTTTCTACTCTACATATGAATAAAAATATTCATAAAATAGTGTTTTTATATGTGAATATATGAGGAAATACCATGATTGTCATCCACAACAAATTTAACATCTCCGAAACTGAAAATCAATAAAATATTATCTGTCCCATTGGTAGCAACTGTCATTTCCATGACAATTACCAGCCGATGTTGGAATAAATTCAAAATGGGGTTCGAATATTCGTGGTTGTGGATACTTGGTATAATTCAAGCTTAGTTGGACTTACCGAATATTCTTCAGATTTCTTTATATTCATATTTGTAGATATAGATTACTGTATAAATACGTACAGAGACCTAAAACTGCATTCAACCGCTGAAATTCACAATTTGCTACTTGGAATTGCTACTTCAATCAGACATTGGCATTGAGTTGTAAGTGCGGTCCTACTCCTCCCATGTCATGAATGCACATTTTTTTAATTGTATTTGATTTCTTATTATATTTCTATTTACCTTTGGGAAATTAAATGGAAAAATTATGGTAATAAATGCAAAAATTCTAGAGTTAGTGTGTAATAACGAAGAGTTGACAAATATGGATAACTCTTAGAATGGAGTACTTGAAATAAAATTTATTAGATAATTGAGAGTCATTAACTAATGGACTATTATTCGATTCTTAGTGCCACTTGTGTATCTTGATACACTCTTTCATAATTGTGTCACTCATGACTCTTTCATAACCTGAGTCATAAATAAGGTTAGGTATTATCAGATTGGCATGGTTTGTATACTATTGTGTTAAGTCCGATGGTTTATTCACTGCACACATGAAATGTAGTGATGCGAGTTTCAGGGCCGGTCCTGAGGGTAGTCACCGAGGGCGACCGCCTAGAACCCCCGGTTTTGAGGGCCCCAATTTTACATAGGCCTTTATATAGGTATACATGTTTTATTAAAAAAATATATATAAGGGCCCCCAAAAAATTAAAAAATACCAAATGGCAAAAATTAAAAAAATACCAAATGACCATTTTCTTTACGATCATGTTCATAGGAAGAAACAATTTGATGAAAATTACAATGAAGAGATATCACAATCACCATAGGAATCTTTTTAGGACTAATTATTTTCTTGTTGTAATTGATTTTGTTATTTCATATTTAAAGAGTAGATTTGAACAATTGAATGTCTTTGAAAATATTTTTGGTTTTTTGTTTAGTCCTAAGAAGTTGCTTTCAATGGATAAAAATAGATTGCATGAAAATTATATTAATGTTGATGATTTATTTTCTGAATTACAAGTGTTGCAAATGTGTTGAACAAAAGAAACAAAATCTTTAAGATTGCATGAATGTTGTGTTAATCGTTTATTTCATTTATGTTCTCAATTTTTGATTAATTATTAATTAAGTTTAAAAATAATGAATAAAAAAAGAAAAACGTGTTTCAAATTAACGTTATTTAAAAACGTTGTTGGTTGTGTTTCTATATTGTATATGTACAACACTTCTAAAATGTTGTAATTCTATAAATATACGACATGTTAAAAATATGTTGTCTTTAAGAAGAAAAACCTTGTAATTAATAGACAATTGTTTAAGAAGTTGTTGTCTTAGGCCCAAACAATTGTTGTCTTTATGAAAAAACTAAAAAGGGCGTTAATTGACAATGGTGTACAAAGTAGTTGTCTTACGCCCAAATACATTGTTGTTTTTTAACAAAAAAAACAGCTAATGGACAACGATTGACATAACTGTTATCTTAGGCCTGAAAACACTCTTTAAAAAAAGGCGAATAGACAACGATTTACGGAAAAAGCATTGTTAATACTTCAAAATATAACAATTTAGCTAATCTTTGTTGTCTTTTCGGTGTTGTCTCTTAACATTTTTCTTGTAGTAAGAGCTCGAAGTTTTTTATTGTATTTTTTATAGGGCCCATTTTTTTCTTATCGCCAAGGGCCCCTGAAAAGTCAGGGCCGGCCCTGGCGAGTTTTTCCATTATAAATATAAAACTAAAAAAATAAATAAGGTCATGTAAGTAAATTATCTACCCTTTTGTATATCATATATCATAGAAACATAATTCTATGCTGAGATATTTAGTTCGACGAGCTGCACCCAATTTGAACGAAATAACACTAAAAGCACACAAGAAATTGGATACCTTACATTCCAATACAACCTCGAGAAAAGAATCACCCATCAGTTCCCACTAGGGATGGCAATAGGCGGGTTTGGCCAAATTCGGAATGCGCCCCGCCAAGTAAAATCAATGCCAATAGGTCAAAAAAAATAAATGTAATTATGAAACTTATTATAACTACATTTTACAACTATTTAGCCACTATTAGGATTTTTTTAAAAACAATACTATTAGGATCTTGCAATAGTACTCAAATAATACTCAAAATAAATATTCAAAGTACAATATTACAAAATATTTTTTTAAAATAAATTACAATATTGCAAGATGTTATAGTAGTAAATTAAAATCAATATAACACTCAAATCTAAAAGTAAATAATAGAAAATATCTAAATACATATTAAAAAAATATAACAAATATTAATGTGGCGGGTGGGTCCTATTGGACCCGGGACCCGCCCCAGACCTGGATGGGTTTTGCATTTTTAGATCCGGGACCCTCCCGAGAGCAGGTTTTAACCCGCCCTATTGCCATCCCTAATGCCCACTCACATTTCACTCTTAAACATTTCTTTTTTACAAATGGCACTTCACCTCTCAAATTTAATTATGTTAGTACTTACTTTCAAGAATAACTTGATATAACTTTACTCCTTCAATTTATACTTGTTGTACTATTTTGGCCCCAATATCAATTCACATTTCATATAAACGGTTTTAGTTCAACCGCCACCACACATATTTTTTTGGGGTGACAATTTATGTCATCAAGTCAGGTTCGTGTATAGTTTTGGATTGATTTTGGGTTATGTTTAAATACATCAAAAGTTAATTAAAATATAAAATAACCACATTTTAGACAATTGATAATATCGTATTGGATTCATATTAGTCGTGTTCGGGTTTGGATTTCTCATGTTCGTGCTAGGGTTTCTCTCCGTAACTTCGTGTCGGGTTATCGTGTCATGTCAGGAATTGACACCCCTAATATTTTATGCCTCTTTCCCGCTCAAAATCCAAGAAAGAATTGTAATATTTTTTATCAACGTCAATACTGAGATTTTTGCTCTTTTGGGACAAAACTCAACAAAATCTATCAAAATAGGGCATACGGTCTAGTAGATGTTGAGAATTTTCTCTTTAATGATGCAAAAAAATAGCTTCTTGCATATATAATATAAGCAAATGACTTCAAGAAGGAATATAACTTATACCTATATTAAACTAATATAGATTTGTAAAAATAAAAGATTGGCCTGTAGGAGTCACGCCACTTGACATGTTATGATGCCTCCGTACAGGTTATGATGCCTCACTATCACTCCAAGATAAAACCCAAGAAGGCCACACCTATGTATTCTATTATGAGCACGATCACAAGAAGACTAACAATAAGACCTTATCACGTTGCCCAAACAAAAAATAATATATTGAAGAGTGTAAGAATTTGTAGGTATGTAAACATATGAGTGTCTATCTAGACCCCTAAGAACACCTATAATTAACGTTAAGACTATATTTGTAACAACAAAATTAAATATAGGTCCCAAGAGGTGTTGGGTAAAGCTTAGAAAGGGGTGTTGAATATACTTTATAATTTTTCGATTTATCGAATCAGAGTTTTAAGAAAACAACTTAGTCTTTATACAGATGGGTTGAGATTCAGCAGGAGAGTTAACAACTCAACAGTTCTCTTGGAAGAGCTACCGATAGAGTAACTGAGGTGAAGAAAGTCAGATGCTTATATAATCAATTTTCTTTTTAAGTTAGCGGAAGACTTACACCCTTTTGAGTTTTGGTTATGAACATTTAATGTTTTAGAGAGTTATGCAGTTGATTGGATATAAGTAATTAAACAACATAATATTAAATGCAGAAATATAAGTGCAATAAAGTACATACACAAGAATTATAGTGATTCGAGGATAGAGTAATTCCTCTACTCCACTCTTCTCATACTCCAAGAGAAATCCACTAATGAAACAGCTCACTTTAGTTACAAAAGATAAAGTCTGAATAGCCTTGATTACACAACTAGCTACTCTTGGACTCAACTCTTCGCCAGACAGCTGCCCAACTACTTTAGCTCTCTGAATCTGCAGGATTTGTTCACACAGCCCTCCTTCGATTCAGAACTTGGTTCAATCTTGAACCTCATTATACTTCCTTCAATCATTGGCAATGTAGCCCCCAATTTTGTTTTCACAAAGATTTTCTCTTCAACTTATCAACAACTTCTATCTTAAAGTATGTGTTGGATGAACTGTCTTTGAATAAGCTTGATGATATGCAGATAAGCTTGAGAGAGATTTTGAAATTTCTTGCTTGTTCACTTATGTATCTTGTGTCGTATTTTCTATCTGAAAAATCCTCAACTTTTATAGTTAGGATTTGAATTTTGTCCGTTGAAGAGATAGGAAAATTCAAATTCCACCGTTGGAAAGTTGGCATGTCCTTTCTTATAGCTTTGATGTTGACATTTCTTTGTATTCTTTCGAACTCTGAAGCTTTCTGAAATATGCATTCTTCATGTACTTCTTATAGGTTGAACCTCCTCGCGTTCACAAATGACTTGCACATTTATGGTTAAACATCGTACTTTATTGATTTCGAAGTATATCCTCCTTGGACACAATGCAACAAATTTCTTCAGTTGACTTTAGTCCTTCAGCTGCTTTACCCCTTTAGACTGAAACTTGAATCTTGAGAGTCTTCTGATGTACTCTATTGTCGATCTTAGAAAGACTTGCCTGGAATACTTGGCTAAGAGTCTACAGACAACATACTCATATGTGAATCAGTTGAATCTTCACAAACTCAGATGCGAGTCTTCTGATTCTTTCTTCAGTAAGTTTTCTGTAATTCTACTTGGTTTGAGTCAGTCTACATCCTATCTATTACTAGTGAAGAAATTACATGAAAATGAGGTGCCAACTTTCTAAAACATAGTTTTCTAAGTATCATCAAAATCTATACAATAAATTTCCTGATTATAAATTCAAAATAAAGGGCTATTATGAATAGTTACAAAATTTATTTAGAGAGTTATAAAATTCAATTCATTTGAATAAATTAAAATGACCGTTGGGAGTCTTTAAACTTAAAATTGTAACCATTCCCCACACGGTTTAAAACTTCAACATATATACAAGAAAATACAATAAGGGCAACTAGATACTCTGCACTGAGTGCCGGAGCCTTCCGGGCTTGAGCCTGCACTTAATATTGATGATTTACATTAGAGGGAACCATAATAGACTACGCATTGGATTAGGTCCCTTGACCAAAATTCAATACATCACATACAGAGGATCGACATCGGTCTTTGCTCAAAGCGAGTTAGCGCTGTTACGGGCCATGCGCTCTAATAGTGATTCTTATGAGAGTCTCTAGGGTTTGACCAAACCTATAGCCACGGCCTCATGGAAACCCTCATTTAGGTGAAACCTCCAGGGGTACATGTGACCTATACCCTGCGGAATTCCGACCTTGGTCTCATCAAGGGTCAGAGCCCAACCTAACATCATACTATATAGCACTATCACGATAGGGATGCGAAGAAGTTATACTTCTTATAAAATAGTGCTAAATGAGTGATGCATTACATGTTGTTCCTACCAATTGAGCCTTATTCACAATCACAAAGGTTGGATTACTCCCAAAGGTGACTCCCTTGTGGGCTTATGCGCATCTCCCTCGATGATTAAAACGCACCTTTATTAGGTAGACCTATGGCTAAATTGTCTGCCAAATTCTTCTCAGATTTTATAAAACTAAGAGATATCATATTTCTCTTTAATAAGGACTTTATGCTTTTATATCTTGCTTGTAATTGTCTATAATTTTTTTATTAAAATGTGTTTGCTTCACAAGATCTACAATCATAGTGTATAGAAATGGCATGTAAAGGTTTATGAATTAGTGTAATATCAAGTAATAAATCTTTCAACCATTTAGCAGCCGTACATATTGTATCTAGAGCTATTAATTCAGCTTCCATTGTACTTCTAGATATAACAGTTTGTTTTTTAGATCCTCAAGTTATTGCAACTCCACCCAGCATAAAAACGAACCCACTAGTTGACTTAATCTTAGAGTCATCAGTAATCCAATAGGCATCACTATATCCTTCAGGTACATTTGGAAACACTTTATAATATAAAGAGTAATTTAAAGTTCCTCTAAGATACTTAAGAACTCTTCCTAAAGCACTCCAATGAATCTTACTAGGATCATGTGCATATCTACTAAGTCTTCCAATTGCATAACAAATATCAGGTCGAGTCCTATTGGTGAAATATAATAGTGACCCAATAATTTGAGAATACTTCAATTGGATATAGGTTCACACATTTTTGTGTATGTACATTAGGATCATAAGGAGTAGAAACTAACTTACAATTATAATAATTGAATTTCCTCAAAAAAAAATTCGATAGTCAGATTGGTTTAAGAAAATGCCTTCTTTTGTAATCCTAACTTTCATACCCAATATATATGTGCTTCTCCTAAATCCTTCATTTCAAAGTTATTAGACAAATCAACCTTCACTTTTTCAAACTCCTAGTTTGACCCAAAAATTAATATGTCATCCACATAAACACAACATCACATATTCACCTTTTTCTTCCTTACAATTACAATATATGCATGTATCATGTTCATTTGATCTAAATCCATAACCTTGTATAATATCATTAAACTTTTCATGCCACTATTTGGGTGCTTGTTTCAAAGCATATAAAGATTTTACTAACTTACATACCTTATGCTCTTCCTTCAACATTAAAACCTTCAGGTTGTTCCATATAAATTTCCTCATCTAAATCACCATTTTAAAATGCAGTTTTAACATCCATTTGATGTATCATTAACTTATTCATAGATGCTAAAGCCAACAAGATCCTAATACTTGAAATCCTAGTAACTGGATAATAAGTATCAAAATAATTAATTTCTTCTTGCTGTGTAAATCCGATCTCTATTAACCTTGCCTTATACTTATCTATTGAACCATCAATCTTAATTTCTTAAAAATCCATATACACCCGATTAGTTTACTACCAGGAGGTAAATCAGATAAAACCCAAGTATTATTTTTAATAGTAGAATTATACCCATCATTGATTGCTTCTTTCCAAAAAGGTGCATCTATAGAAGATATTGCTTCATCATAAGTTTGGGGATCTCCTTCAACTAAAAAAGTGATAAAGTCATTCCCGAAATTCTTACATACCTTAGTTCGTTTACTCCTTAATTTCACTAGTGTTTCTTCAATATTTTCTAAAATTGCACTAGTAGATGATTCGCCTCTAGAAGGTTCAAGTTTTAAGGTTCATGTGGAATTCTAGTTTTAAAAGGAAAAATATCCTCAAAGTATGTGACATCTCTAGATTCAATGATATTGTTATTAGAAATTCCAATAACTTCATAATTGAACACTAAAAATCTATTTGCACTACTATTTTGAGCATATCCAACGAAAACAACATCGACATTCTTAGGTATTATTTTCTTTCTTTTATTAAACTCAGGTATGACTACTTTTGCCAGGCACCCCCATACTTTAAGAAAATTTAGTCTTGGAGCCCTCTTTTTCCATAATTCATAAGGAGTTCTATTATTATCTTTAATAATTACACGATTTAATATAAAACAAGAAGATAAAATAGCTTCTTCTCACAAGTTCTCTGGTGCTCTAGAATTTAGAAACATTGAATTAATCATATCCATCAAAGTTATGTTCTTCCTTCAGCTACACCATTTGATTGGGGTGAATAAAGAGATGTGAACTCATGTATTATATCATTATATTCACAAAATTTTAAAAATTTATCCGAAGAATATTCACCTCCTCTATCATACCTAAGGTTCTTAATCCTTTTTCTATCAAGACAAGAAATTGCTTTTTTACCGACGGAATTATTCTGTCGCTGTTTACCGACGAATTAGCGACAGATTACCAACGGATACACATTTACAAAAATACCAACGAAATACCGACGGAATATAACGACGGGCAATATTCTCTTGTTAATCTAAAGGTAAAGTTCCCAGAAAATTCTACCGCCAAATTTCCCGACAGATCTGTGACGGAATACCGACCAAATAGTTACCTACGAATATTTCCATCGTTATTTACCGACAGACATGTTCTATCGGCAATTGCTGATGGATATATCCGTTGTTATCAATGATGGAATTTTCTGTTAGTAATTACCGATGGATTGCCGAGAGATTAGTGACGGACTTTGATAAAAAAATAACAATAACAATAAAATTAAAAAAAACTAATGGTAAGACCAAATTTCCCGACGGATCGCAGCGAATCTTAATAGGCCAAATAGTTACCGACAAAAATATCCATCGTTATTTACCGACAGACATGTTCTATCGGCAATTGCCGACAGATATATCCGTCGTTATTAACGACATAATTTTTTGTTGGTAATTACTGACGGATTGCTGAGAGATTAGCGACGGACTTTGATAAAAAAAATTAAATTAAAATTAAAAAAAACTAATAGTAAGACCAAACTAAAATGTGAATTTCACTTCTAGATTGTAATGAATTGAGCATAATCAAATACAATATTATTCAAATTTATTTGGATTAAAATTATATATGGCCAAAAGAAAAAAATTATACTTTGGGGTCCAAATTAACTATATTTAATAATTTGTGACTTAATGAACCTAATTAAAGTCTCGTGTAGAATAAAAAGTCTCGTGTAGAATAAAGAATAATAATTTTATATGTTATTGCTCTAGTTTATTGAATTCAATTGGATATAACTTATAAGATAAACGACCCTCGATAAGTAATTTATTATCTTATTTTAGTTAATTGCGTATCATATTAATTTTTACTTGTTGAAATTGAAATCGTACCATTTTATTTGTATAACTTAGTTAATTTTCATCACATAATTACATTTGTAAGATTAGAGTAATAGAGTTCTTTTATTTAATTATGTTAGTAAATACAATACATAGTTTATTTGGATTAGTTTATTTTCAACAATTACTTTACCTTAAAAGTAAAGCCCAAGAGTCAATATATAGTTTATTTGGACACTAGTACGAAAAATGCCATAAAATCACCAAATATGCATCAGTTTTCCACTTAAACAAATGCCTCAAGAAGGGCGGTGGCAATCTTGTAAATAAAATAAAATTTTTAGCCATCGATTGTGCATTAAAATCCGGTGCCTTTAAAGGGTCTTTTTAAATAAAATATTTACTATGTCGGGTACTATATAATTATAAAACATTTAGTACTAAACGTTTTACTTCAAAATTGCAAAGTCTTTAACGCTAGTTTAAAACATTTTTAGAAATGTCGTTTCAAGATGTGTACATAAAACGAAGGTATTTTTCACTTATTAATTCATATGGGCATAGTAACAAAATTCTGCGATATTCTTACTGATAAAGTGCATTGAGAATCTTCCGATAATATGTATTATTTTTAATATAATTATTATGTATTTGTATCGATATATTACCGAATTAAATGCGTATTATTAATACAAATTGTTTTCGTATAACTGAGGTTTTATCGAGTTAGTCCCAAATTATCCCAAATAATACTTGAAAAATGAATTTTAAGGGTTAACAGATTATTCCCAAATTTGAGATTCATTACTATGCGCACGAGTATTATACGGATATACGAACTAACAAATTATTATAGTTTTATAGTAAAAATAAATAAAATACAAAAAAATATTAAAGTTGGAGTTCATAAAATAGGTTTTAATTTACAAAATAAGTTTTTTAATTAGCACATTCAAGCTATAAACTTATTTTGTAAATTAGCACATTCAAGCTTCAGAACTTCATTATTTTTAGGGTATTCAGTGACATTCACACCGCCATCTAGTTTTCGAACCTCGCGGCTCGCACTCCGCCGATCCTCTCTCCCACCGCCGATCCTCGCACTCCTCCGATCCTCTCTCCCATGTCCGATCCTCTTTCCCACCACCGATCCTCGAACCCGCAACTGCCCCCATCGCTGCCGGCACTGTCCAACAGAGAATCCACCGCACCGCCCCACCGACCAGTTCGAGCTTACCTCAGAAAAGATATTGAGCCTCTTATTTAATGGTACATTTGCTTTCACTATTTTTTTCTGGTGTTGGATCTTCTACTTCTCCTTGTTATTTATTTATTTATCCCTTTTAAGATAATGAAACTAAACTTGATTAAATGTTCTTTTGGCATATGATACTGACAGCAAATTGGGGATCGAGTTTAAGCTACGTCCATTTTGGCATCTCAGTTAGCACACCAAAGTTGGTAATTATATTCACAGTTCTTTCTTTTTCAGAAATTTATCATGAATGTTTTGTTAATTTTTGTGCATTATGAGTGTTAATCATATGTTCTTGATGCCTACTGTTTCTGTCATGAATTGAAATTGGTACAGCTTGTGAAGTTAGGTTGTCTTGTTTAAGTAAAAATAATAGCTAGGTTTCCTTTAGATCTTATTTGTTGCCAGTGATGTGATCTATATGTGGACTTGATGAATGTGGATGAAATAAAATTGATTTGGAGATTATGATTTAAGAATTAATTGAATAAAATATGACTGGGTTGAATAAGGGTATCATTTTATGATATGTTGTGGAACGTTGAATATATATCTTTAAGTGACTGAATTGTGTGATTGTTGAATTGTGTGATTGAAGTTTTGCACTTACAAAAGAAGCGCTTTATTGGGCAGCTTTTTTGGATTTGGATGTTTGGTTGCGTTGTGAACATCATTTTGGAGCAACTTTTATTTGTTTCATGTTGCTTGGTTGCAGTTGTAGTTGAGGATTGAGTTCTAATTTTTTATATTATTAATGTTCTAATTTATAACTATGAACTTGTTGTGCAAACATTCTTATTCTGGAGTTCAACCAGTACATTCGTGGGTCCCGCTAGGGAAGAAAGACTATTTTGAGCAGGTTAGAAAATTTCTTCATAGTTTTTTCTGATTGATTTGGAACTGGAAGTGAACATTTGCTATGGATATTTGATGGGGGCATGATCACTTTTGCTTGGTCTGATTATCTGTGCTTTTATTTCTGGTGTTGAATTTTTTTTTTAAATGTAAAATTAAAAAAATCATTGTAGTGCAGGTAGATCAAAAAAATTAAAACAATCGGTCATTTATTCAAATCATCTATTTTTGTTTTTTTGTAGTTGGAGATAGAGTCTCTTATAACACATTTAATGTTAATTACTATGGATATTTGCTATGGATATTTGGATTTTTGTAATTATCCAAAACCTCATGGGTAGTTTTTGTAATTATCTAAAACACATTTCGGTTAATTACTAGCTTTAGCTACTAGTTTCTTGATGAGGCAAATGTAATTTGTTGATTATATTGGATGTTATGATTGTTTTACTGAGATATATTCGAAGGATCCCGGATGTCTCGGTGTCGCCCAGGCGCTAAGAGAGAGGAAGAGTTGAGGTCGGCCGAGGTACAACAAAAGTTGGGCGAGTATATAGCTCGGACGAGCACCCTCGAGGCACGGGTGGAGTGGATGATGGGAAAATGAGCACCTCTCATATTTCCCTCCCCATGACCTCCTACTCCCGAGGCCCACAGATGATGGTGATGGTGATGCGAGTCTTAGTGAGGATTAGACTATTATATTTTAGTGATGTATCTCTTGTGGTTGGATTATATGGATGTGTTTGATTTTGGATTGTTTATGTTGGTTTCTTAGATGTTGCATTCTTTGATGTTTATGTTGAATTATTTTATGTTATTTTGGTACTTTGTTTGGTATGATGTTGGATGTTGGATGTTGGATGTTGAATTTTGGATGTTGGATGTTGGGTAGTGTTTCTCAATTCGTACTATTTTTTTGTGAAATTTTAATGGATGTTAGAATTGTTATTTGTAAAACAGGAAATGAGTAATTAAAAAAAATAAAATTTCACAAAAAAATATGTATAATTTTTTAAAAAATTTCCGTCGGTATTCCGTCGGTAAAAGTTGTTGACAAATCCGTCGGCAAAATTCCGTCGACGTTTTGTCGGTATTTTTCTATCGTCGATCTGCCGGTATTTGTCTGTCGGCGATCTGTCGGAGATAATCCATAGGCATTCCATCGGGCATATATCCATCGGGAATCTGTTGGTGACAATTTTGTCGGCATTCCGTCGGCATTCTGTTATTACTAGGCGCCTTAAATTCCCGACGGATATCATTTACCGACACAAACTTCGTCGGCCTCCTGTCGGCATAGTGTTATTGAGTTTTGTTGTCGATTCGTTGGAAATTCGTCGGTATATTACCGACGGATTATTTTTCTGTCGGTAAATTTTTACCGACAAGCGTTTTGCCAACGGAAAAATCCGTCGGGATTCCGTCGCGAATCCGTCAGTAAAATGGGTTTGCCGACGGATTTTTCCGTCGGTAAAATTTCAATTTCTTGTAGTGTATTTGATTTTCAACTTCAGTTTTATAAACCTTAAACTTTTCAACAACTTCAACCTTAGATTTGTTAAGATAAATGTAACAATACTTAGAAAAATCATCAATAAATGTCACAAAATATTTATTTCCACCTCTAGTTGGAGATATATTTAAATCACATACATCACTATGAATAAGTTTCCAAATATTAGAAAAGATTTCTTATACCTGGATAATGAGATCTTTTTGTTTACTTTTCTTGTGCACATATTTCACACTTATGATCAACCTTTTGATAGAACAATGTTATTATTTTGATTTTGATGATTTCATATAAATGAGTTTTATACCAAAACAATGCTTCTAAAAGTTGTACAAATACTTCAAAATATTTTAATTGATTTTTACTAAGTTTTTGATGTACTTCTTGAACTTTATTTTTGACAAAAATTGGACAACCTCTCTGTGAAGAGATCGATCGGGTCGCCCTAGTAGGGAGACCTGTACTTGAGTGTTTTAAAACTTGAAACAGAATAGAGAAAATTTAATGAGGGCAATCGGTCGCTATAGAGGGCGACCAGTGCTTGAAGATTGCATATTTTGGCAAATTCTTCTGTATTCTGAGGGCGAACGGTCTCTGTGCACAGTGATCAATCACTATATGCAGAGACCGGTCGTCCTAAGCTCAGATGTTTGTCAAATCTTGATCCAACGGTTTAAACTTTCGAATTTTCAACATAACAATCGGTCGCCATAAGGTTTTTGATAGCAAATTCTATCCGTTGCTTGAGCACTTATCAACAAGATTTACTTTATCAATTCTTAACCATTTTTGTAGATCTTTTGATCCTTCTTTTGCAGACAAATTTCAATTTGGAGGAGCCTATGTTGGAAATCAAATCTTGAAGCTTCTCTACACATAGTTCAAGAATTTGAAGGATCAAACACAACACACAATTCTACAACACAACAAAAAAATCTCAGCAAATCTATTGTTCTTCTTTTTCAACATTCTTGTTGTAATAGCTTGAGCACTACACTTTCACATCTTGCTTGATAAGCTTTCCTTCTTGATTACACTTGCACTTTTGAGTTGTAATATTTCTTTCAAAGTGTAATCTTGATTGTATTTGTAACATCATCCAAAACAAGAAATCTCTGTTAGTGTTCTTTTGGCAAGAACACGTTTGGTTGATTAGAGGTTGTTGATTGAAAAGCTTGGTGCTTTTCATGTTGAAGAGTTTGGTGATGTTTGAGGTGTTGAAGAGTTTGGTGCTGTTCGAGGTGTAGAAGAGTTTGGTGCTCTTTAAGTTGGAATAGTTTGGTGCTCTTCAAGGTTGTTGTTGTAAGAAGAGTTTGGTGCTCTTCAAGGTGAAGTTGTAATCGTTTGGTATCAATTAACAAAGTTCTCTTATTGAAATCCACTCGGTTATACCGGGTGGTAGTGGATGTAGGCCCTAGGTGGGTTGAAACACTATAAATCCTTTGTGTTGATTTGTTTTTTTGCACATTTATTTGTGATCATTTTGTTTGGAAAAAAGAGGGCATAAATCGGAAAATCGGGAAAATCTATTCACCCCCTCTAGATTTTTGTAGCCACTTGGACTAACAAGTGGTATTAAAGCCAAACTCTTTCGCAAGTTCATTTAATCTTTGTGAGTAAAGAGGAAAGATTCATGTCTACGAGCATAACTATCTTCCAACCGGTGCTTCATTCAATAGACCACCTCTTTTTGATTCCAATAATTATGCTTTTTGGAAAGATAGAATGGAGTGCTTCTTACAAGGTTGTGGGTTCGATATTTGGAACGCTGTCATTGAAGGAATATCTCAACCAACAAAGAAATTGGAGGATGGAACTATAGCTCCCAAAAGTTTCAAAGAGTTCGATGAAAGTGACAAGAAGTCTTTCTCTCTAAACGGTAAGACTTTGAATATTTTGCGTTATTCACTTACCGCCACCGAGTATAATCGGATTAGAGGAATAAGGTCGGCACATGAAGTGTGGGAAAATTTAGAAACCATCTATGAAGGAATTAAAAAAGTTACACAAGCTCAAAAAACCATGCTTGTTGAAGACTTCGAACATTTCATCATGTTCGAAGGATAAGGAATATCAAAGATGATGGAAAGGCTCGACAACATTGTCAACCCTTTATTGGCGCTTGCAAAAGTCATATCCGAAGAAATAAGGTAACCAAAGTATTAAATGCTCTTCCCAATTCTTGGTCCGAAAAGGTGACGACTATCACGTAAGCTCAAAATCTTGAAACTCTCAAGTTTGATGATTTTATTGGAAATGTTCTCATTAATTAAGTCTATTTCAAAGAAAGAAATAATTCCAAATCATCCACCTCTCGATCGGGTATGCAATCTACTCCAAAAGGTCTTGCTTCAAAATCGAAAAATTATTATTCAAGTGATGAGGAAGATGTAGATGAAGATGAAGGTGATGAACTTGCTAGAAAATTTTAATAAATTGTAAATAAAAATAAGGAAAGAAAAGGAAGAAGCAAGTCTTGCTTTAAGTGCAAAAAACCCGAACACTATGTTACTGATTATCCAAAAGGGGAGGAAGAACAAAGGAAGAATGAGCAACTCCACAGAAAATTAAAAGCCTTGAATGCCAAAACCGAAGCAAAAACATGGGATGAGCTTCTTGCAACATCCGATGATGAAGAAACCGAGCAATGTCTAATGGCCATCGATGAATGCAATGAGGTACGCTCTAATTCTTCTATCTCTTTCATTAATGAATTACAAGATGATTATGATGAACTTCAAAATGAATTCCAAAGCATGCTAGTTAAATACAAAAATCTGAAAAGGAATTCAACACTATGAACAATGAAATGGATAGTTTACTTGTCTCATATGAATCATTTTCTTGTGCTCACACTATTACACTAGAGAAGTTAAAATTTTTGAAAAAGAAAATGAATCTCTAGTCAAGAATATTGATTGTCTTAGAAATGATATGAATAAATTTAACTTGAGTACGGACAAAATCACCAAGATTCTTGATGTACAATGTAGTGATCATTTGAAATTAGGACTTGGTTATAAGCCAAATGTTATCAATGGTATGAAAAAAAATCAAGTACCTACTTTTACTTATGTCAATCATTATGCTTCCAAAAATATTAATTGTTTCTATTGTGGTAAAAGTGGTCACACAACAAATATTTGTCGGGCTAGATATAGCTCAAATTCTTATTGGAGACCTAAAAGTCTCAATGCTAATCCTAATGGACACAAACACTTGAGGGTACCACAAAATAATTTCATGTTAGGTACTGTTGGGAAAATTTATGTATAGATTTTGATGATACCATGTAAAACTTAGATTAGAAAGTTGGCACCCCATTTCCAATGTAATTCAACTTGTAATAGATAGGTTTGATGAGCTAAGTTGAAGACAAGATCGTAGAAGAGAGAAGAGGAGGATATAAAGAGGAGAAGAGCTGAAGAAGATCGTAGAAGAGCAGATGAGGATGCTGAGAGAAGAAGGAAGCAGCCGAGGCGTTGAAGACGGCTGAACCCCTTCATGTTGTGTTATACTTAACTATAAATACACGCACTTGTAAGTACTCTGTATATGCTCTGAGTTAAGTTATACTCTGATACGTTTGATGCTCTGATACCTTGTATAGATTATACATTGCAAAAGCATTGTAAAGTGCAAAGAATGATATGTTCAATAAAATGACATATTACACACAATCATTCTTTATTTTCTGCACTATTTACTTTGCTATTTATTTAAGTTTTGGCATCATCAAAAAGGGGGAAATTGTTGGGAAAATTTATGTATAGATTTTGATAATACCATGTAAAACTTAGATTAGGAATTGGCACCTCATTTCAAATATAATTCAACTTGTAATAGATAGGGTTTTATGAGCTGATTTGAAGATAACCAAGTTGAAGGATTACAAGACTCGACTGAAGATTGAAGAGAAGACCCAGTTGTGTGGCAGCTAAGTGAAATGAAGTGAAGGTTCAGTCAAGTGACAGAAAAGCTGTCTCTGTTAGCTAACTAACAGCAAAGTCATTCCAAAATGATTGGAATCGAATGTCAAAGGGGTTTGCAACAGACAAGACTCGAGAAAGCTGAAAGAGATCCGTTGTCAAGCTAAGTCAAGGTTTTGCTGGAAATAGGCATGTGTCAGACTGCCAACAATAAAGCTATTTTGCTGAAAGAGTGCAAAAAGCAAGGAACCAATGAGATGTACCTGAAATTCTGCAGAGGCTAAGGAAAGGCTGCAGAGTATTAAATTCAAGGTACCGTCTCCATCAATGCTGTAAGACAAGATAAGCCAACAACCTACGAAGTGTAGTTTGAAAAATGTGTCTATCTTTTCAATGAACATATTTTCAAATGTGCAACTATAAAAGGCTGAGGAGTCATTTGAGAGAAAGTTACACAATCTATCAAGATTATCCAGCATACAAGCATTCAAGCAATAACCTGCAAAATACCACTCAATCTTACAAAAAATATCCTCAAGCCTAAACTCGAAGGTAATCGATGCAACACACTCAGTAAAGGAAAGACAACTTCATCAATTGAAGAGGAAAAATTATTTTCAAAGAACAAGGGGTCTACTCTCCAAGTTTAAAGGAGGTGTAGTAAGGTTCCATCGAACCAGAGGTTTGAACCTATTGGAGGGACAAGTTATCAAGTCCAAAGGTTTGAACGAAATTGAAGTAGCAGGGCAGCCATCTTGTAAAGAAGTTGAGTCCTAGGAGCAGCTAGTTGTATGATCAAAGCTGACTTGAACTGATAATTACTTTGTAACCAAGTAAGTCACTTAGTGGATTCCTCTAGGGGTTGGAGAAGAGTATATTAGAGGAATTACCCCATCCTCGAACCACTATAATTGCTTGTGTCCATTTACTTTCAACACACTTAATTTCTTGCATTATCTTTATATCTGTTATTAGTTAAATTGCTTAAGTCTGCTGATAATAACTCTACTAAAAACAAGTATTGAAAAATGTACTCAAAAATCTAAGGGTGAAAGTCTTCCGCTGTTAAAACCAAGTCAACTGCTTTTTAAAATGTCAGCTGAAAACCGCTAAGTTATACTATCAACAGCTCAGTCGAGTCTGTTGAGTGGGTAACTTTGCTGTGTAAGCCAACCTAGCTTTCTCTCAAGGACTTAGCTGACTTGAGTCAACTCTGAAATTGTTAAAAAGACTAAAATCTAAAAGTTGGTAAAGTTTATTCAACCCCCCTTCTAAACTTTACTTATCAGCCCTTGGGACTTACAAGTGGTATCAGAGCGGTTGGTACATTGAGCCTTCCGCACTGGCTACTGAACTATATCTCATTCTTTTTCAAAGAATCAACACTTGTTGTTTTTAAAGCTTTTATTTCAAAAGCAAAGTTATTATCATGGAAGCAAATCTAACTCGCATTCCAATATTTATTGTTGAAGAGTTTGATGACTTGAAAATACGTATGCAGGCTCATCTTTTCGCCCTACACGATGAGATGTGGTTTGTCATTGAGGATGGACCTCTACAAATTCTTAAAGGCAATACAACTATAAGAAGGGCTGCTCCTACTAAAGGAGAAGATGATGCACCTGCAGAGCCTAGACCTGCCATGGTGGAGAAGTCACATTGCGATCGGAAAAATGAAGACCGAAAGAGATATAACTTGGACAATGTTGCCAAGGACATTCTATATAATACTCTTGATAAGACCATGTTTAATAAAGTCAAATATTGTAAAACAACCAAAGAGATTTAGGAAAAGCCTAACCTTAATTTGTGAAGGGGCTGACCAAATTAAGGAAAATAAATTAACTGTTGCTGTTCAAAATTTTAAAATTTTAAAATGCTTGCAGGTGAGAGTCTGGATCAGCTGGATGCCAGATTCACAGAGATAACCAATGAGCTATCAGCTCTAGGAAAAGAATATACACAAAAGGAAATATGTATGAAAATTCTAAGGTCTCTCCCAGCTGAGTGGCAAATGAAGATTATGGCTTTGAGACACTCCATGGACCTTACCAGAACATGCAACCATGAGTTGTTCTCTGATCTTAAAGTATATGAGTTCGAGCTAAGAAGAAAAGAACAAGAATATACAGTTGTACCCAAGACAGCTGCACTCATGGCTGGTGAATCAAATAGAGCTGAATCCAAAGAACCCATAGACCAGGAGGAGATTACCCTGATGGTGAAAAGATTCAACAAGTTCTTTAATAAGAACTACAAGAGAAACAAGGGTGAATCACCTAGGAGACACTCAACACCTTCCAAAGCAAGGGAGGACAGATCGCCGAAGAGAGCTGATCATCAAAGGACTAAATATCAGAGAGCTGAAAGAGCAAATTTACAGAGAGCTGGAAATCTGTGTTGGAATTGCAGACAACCAGGACACTTTGCTGTTGACTGTCCCTATCCATCAGTCAACAAGTATAGAAATGAAGATGAAAGAAAGGTCTTCAGAGAAAGAAGACAAGAAAAGAAGAAAGCCATGTTGGCTGCAGAGACTGCTGACACAGCCAAAGTCAGATAGCAGTGAAGCTGACTACTCCAGTGACACAGAGGAAGAGGCTTTGATATGCCTCATGGCCAAAGAACAAGGCTCCAAAGAACATGAAGATGAGGTACACTCTAACTAATCTCATTCTGATTCAAGTGATAGTGATAGTGACACAAACACTTCATCACCCACTGATCTTTATGATTCTATTGGCAAAATGATGAAAGACTTTGAGCACATAAAAACCTCATACACACTTTTAAATGAGGAAAACAACCAGCTCAAATGCCAAAACTCACAGCTGACTAAGGAGCTGAGTACTCTAAGTCACATAGCTGATGAGAATACAAAGCTGAAGGCTGAAATAGCAAAGATCCAAGCAGACTTAGCCGTAACAGAAAAAATGGAAAAAGATTTGAAAAATGTGATTACATCATTCACCAAGGCATCTAAATAATGATTCAAAAAGAAAGTGGAGACAAGACATACATTAGATTTAATTCCTTTGTGCATGCACAAGTCCCAAGAGTGGTTATGGAAAAAGGATCCTCAAGCAATAAGGCAATCCAAAAACCCAAAGCACCATATGTTACACCTACACCCACTCAAAAACACAATCACAACCATGCTGGCCTTGGATACAAGGGAAAAGGCCAAAAACCAATAGAGTATGCTGAAAGGACACCTGAAACAAAGTTCAGAAGAGTCCATTAGTAGACTCCAAACAGGAAATACTCTGTAAAATCTAAACAGAGCTACCAACAGCCCCAGAGATTTCAGCAAAGAAAATCATATGATGGGAATGGTAGAAATTCCCCCAGCCAGGCTGATTGGAACAATCAAATGAGATATCAACCAAGACCAATGGGATATAAGCCTAAGCGGCAAATACCTTAGACTCAAAATAGGTCATTCCCAAGGCAAAAGAACTATAATCGACACACATATGCACCCAAGCACAAAGCCTAATATGCACAAAAGTTCCACTATTATCCCAAGAAAGCAAATGCGCAAACAAACACACAGGCATACAGACAAAAGAGACAGTTGTATGAGCCTAGAGCCCCTAAGCAGTTTTCAAATGTTCACTATGATTATGGAACTGATAGGTGGCAACCTCTTAGAGTCAGATCATTTGACTATGGTTTGTTGGATTACCTTACAGTGCTAACCCCTTAGGACCCAGGCAAGTATGGGTACCTAAAAACTAATTTTCTTGATTGCAGGTTCAAGGAACAACTGAGTGCCAAGGAACCTGGTACATGGATAGTGGTTGTTCCAGACATATGACATGCAACAAGAAAAATCTTTCAAAGTTCAAGGAAATCGAAGGTGCTAAAGTCATATTTGGAGGAAATAAAGCTCTAGGGGAAATCAAAGGCACATGATCCATCAAGAAGAATGGACTAGAGATTACAGATGTAGCATATGTTGAAGGTCTCAACTTCAATCTGCTGAGCATCAGCCAACTATGTGACAAGGGCTATAATGTAGGATTCAACATTGATATTGCCAAATCAAGGATGTTGAATCAAATGAGATAGTGCTACAAGGATAAAGGCAGATAAACATGTATGTAGTGGATTGGCCAACTGCTACACCAAACACATGTCTGATAGCAAAGAGTACAACCGAATCAAGTTGGCTATGGCACAAGAAGCTGAATCATCTGAATTTCAAGACAATCAACAAGCTTGCAAGGAGTCATCTTGTGGAAGGATTGCCTGACTCAATGTACAATAATGAGAGCATTCGTGATACATGCCAGATGGAAAAACAAATAAAATCTTCTTTCAAGGACAAGCCAAGTACTTCTTTAAACATGATACTGCACTTATTACATATGGACTTGTTTGGTCTTATTCAACCAACTAGGATTAGTGGAAATAAATACACCTTAGTGGTTGTGGATGATTATTCCAGATACACATGGACTATCTTTATGTGTAAAAAGAAGGAAACATTGCGAAGCTCCCTCGGCTGATGAGAAGAGTTCAAAATGAGAAGATTCAAACCATTATAAAGATAAGGTCGATAGAGGAACTGAGTTTGTCAATGGGATCATAACTCAGTATTGCAAAGAAAATGGTATTGTTCATGAGTTATCAATTGCAAGAACTCCACAGCAGAATGGAGTGGCTGAAAAAAGGAACATAACTCTCAAGGAAGCTGCGAGGATGATGTTAGTGGTCGGATTGCTAATTTTGATTTTGGGTCAAGCCATTAATCTTTGCTTGTTACACTCATAATAGGTGTATGATCAACAGGCAGCTGTCCAAAACCCCTCATGAAATTTGGACAAGGAGGACGCCAAATGTTGGATATTTTCATATCTTTGGATGTAAGTGCTTCATTCATAACAATGGCAAGGACAATTTGAAAGCTTTTGATGCTAAATCTGATGAAGGTATCTTTTTGGGATACTCAGATGAGAGTAAAGTTTTTAGAGTGCTGAACAAGAGGACTATGATCACAGAAGAGTCTATCCATATGGTTTTTGATGAACCTAATGTGAATGGAGAAGACATAGATGAGTTAGCTGACAAGATGAATCAACGAACTGTTCAGAAGAGTTCTTATGTTGAGGCAGATATAAGAAGACTCAACCCTGATGAAGATGAGATAGCCAAATCTCAAAGACAGCTGGAAGATCTGCAGCTGGATGATGATGAGGAAGCTGTTCAAGACAACTTAGCTGCGAGATGACTGAATCCAGCAGACTTACTCCAACCAGATGGAGATGGCTGAGAGACAATCCACCAGAGCTCATCATTGGAGATATTAGAGAAGGAGTAAGAACCAGATCCAAGACTCCACATGAAACTATGTTCACTTGTTTCATTTCCCAAATAGAGCCTAAAGATGTGTCACAAGCATTGGATGACACATATTAGATTCTAGCTATGTATGAAGAGCTAAATCAGTTTTAAAGAAACAAGGTTTGGGAATTAGTTCAAACGCCTCACCAAAATATTATTGGTACTAAGTGGGTGTTTAGAAACAAGATGAATGAAGAGGGATCTGTAGTAAGAAAGAAAGCAAGACTGGTAGCCAAAGGGTATTGCCAAGAGGAATGTATAGATTTTGATGAAACCTTTGCTCTTGTAGCAAGATTGGAAGCAATTATGATGTTTCTTGCTTATGTTGCACACAAGAACTTCGCTGTGTATAAAAAAAGAGTGCATTTGTGAATGGACTTTTGGAAGAAGAAGTCTATGTGGAGCAACCTCTAGGTTTCGAGCAGAAAACTATTGGAGATAAAGTCTACAAGCTCAAGAAAACATTGTATGGATTGAAACAAGCACCAAGAGCCTGGTATGATACATTGTCCCGGTTTCTTATTGACAATGGATTCACTAAAGGAAAGGTTGATAGAACACTCTTCAGGATTCAAGATGGGAAGAGTGTACTGCTTGTTCAAATTTATATGGATGACATCATCTTTGGATCCACAAACAAAGAGCTGTGTGACAAGTTTTCAAATCTCATGCAAGGGAAATTTGAAATGAGTATGATGGGAGATCTGACTTTCTTCCTAGATCTCCAAGTCAAGCAAATGAAGGATGGAACCTTTATAAGTGAAACCAAATATACCAGAGATTTAATGAAGAAATTTGGTATGGAAGAGAAGTCATCTGTGAAGATTCCCATGAATATATCAGTCAAGATGGATATGGATGCAGATGGCAAGGCTGTTGATCAAACCAGATATAGAGCTCTCATTAGACCTTTGCTCTATTTAGCAGCAAGTAGGCTATACATCACCTTTGTTGTAGGTGTATGTGCCAGATTTTAATCTGGACCAAAAGAAAGTCACATGACTGCAGCCAAGAGAATCCTAAGATATTTGAAGGGATGCCAAAAAATTGACTTATGGTATCCAAAGGATGGAGGATTCAAGCTAGTTGGATACTCAGACTCAGACTATGCTGGATGTAGAGTGGACTTAAAAAGTACATCAGGTACCTGTCAAATGCTTGGAAATAGATTGGAAATAGAACTTTGTCCATGTTGTTAAGCGCTATTGTTGGGAAATTTATTGTTTAGATTTTGATGAATGCCATGTAAAACTTAGAATAGGAAGTTGGCACCCCATTTTTGTTGTAAACTCGCATTGTAACAAATAGGGCTGGTCAAAAGAGTTAAGTCACTATGCCTAAACATGCAAGAAGACAATCGGAGACTAGAAGGAAGACTCATGCAGATACCGGTGTATGGCAAAGAAGAGAAGACGGAACTCGATTGAAGGTGCAAACTGAGATGCGGTGAGTAAAGTATCGATCAAGTCAACTCAAGATAGCCAAGTCTCAAGTTGAAGTGACGGAGAGTCATTCAATGATTGAAAGTGACTCTAAGTCATCCGGGGAAAGCAAGGAAACGCAGTCAAATCGAGATAATCGAAAGAGATCCGTTGCACGAGAAATCAAGAGAATTACTTAAACAAGTAATACCTCCATGCTACCTTTCTCGAAGTGCTCGATCCCGGAAGCGTGCAAAGGGAATGAACCAATGGGAAGCACTGCACCGTGTCGAACTCACGAAAAGTGAAAAACAATTCATACGAGGAAGTGACAATTCCAAGGATCGCAACAAGACAAGCCAACGACCACAAGTGACTTTCAAAAAATAAGCCTATCTCTTCAACGGCATTTTTTGAAAGATCACTATAAAAGGCGAGGAATGACTCACGAGAGAAGGTTACCAAGGTTACGAACCACGAACATTCAAGCAAATATTTGAACTAACCTAAGATATTCTCAAATCATTCAAGATTAATCCTCAAGCCTACACTACGAAGAAAATCAATCTAACACTCACCTGTGAAGGAAAGATAACTTCAATCGATTGAAGAGGAAATTGTTGAAGAATCAAGGGGTCTACATTCCACGAAGGATTGTAGGAAGGTTCAAGGTCGAACCGGTCTCGAGTTTTTGGAGGGCTTCGTGATCAAATCCAAAGAGCTTGAGCAAGTGAGTCAGTAGTAGCAAAGCGCAAATGCCCTGTGAAGAAAAGTTCGAGTCATACGAGAAGCCACCGAGTGATCAAGGCATCTCCGGGCGAGTCCCAAAGGATCAAGTCACCGTGTGATCAAGACTTGTATCCGGGACTGCACCACGTTGTATACTTGATCAATACCTAGTGGATTCCTCCAGGAGTTGGAGAAGAGAGGAGTAGAAGAATTACCCCATCTTCGAACCTCTATAAAAACTTATCGTGTCATTTACATTTCAAGACTTTAATTCTGCATCGTATTTGTTTAATTAATGTGACATATTTGCTATCCAACCGATAATCTCTAAGTACTAAAACCAAGCATTAAATCATAACTAAACCAAACTTAAGGGTGTTAAGTCTTCCGCTAAAAACAAACCACGATTGAGCTAATTCGATCTAAACAATTTGAGTTATTCTATCAACGACTCGAGTGAGTCTGTGAGTGACTAACTCTCTTGATTAACTAAATTGGTCATCACCAAGGACACAACTGTGTAGTATCAACTCGAACTTTTAAAAGGACCAAAAGTGAAAATTTGGTAAGGTTTATTCAACCCCCTCCCTTCTAAACCTTACACTCACACCCCTTGGGACCTATAAGTGGTATCGAGCGGTTGGTTCATAGAGCCTTCCGCACATCGGTTCTTGAACTAGATCTCCAAACTTTTCAAAGTCTGTTTTAGTACTTAAGCTTTCAAAACTCCTTTTATCATTAAAAATTATTATCATGGAAGCAAATTTGACACGCATCCCTATGTTCACAATTGAAGAATTTGATGATTGGAAAATTCGTATGCGAGCTCATCTATCAAAGATTACATGATGAGATGTGGATAGTGATAGAGGATAGGCCACCGCAAATCTTAAAAGTGAACACAATTGTAAGAAGAGCTACAAAATTGAAGGTGAAGAGGATGTTGCCCTAGACCCGACTATGGTTGAAAAACCAAGAACTGAATGGACAAATGATGACGAAAAAAGATACAACACGGACAATGTAGCCAAGGACATCCTTTACAAAACCTTGACAAAGCCATGTTCAATAAAGTCAAATCATGCAAAATGGCTAAAGAAATCAGGACAAGCTAACATTGATTTGTGAAGGCTCGAGAGCAAATCAAGGAAAATAAATTATCGGTGGTTTCGTACAAAAATTTGAGAATTTCAAAATGATCGCGAGGAGAAAACCTGGATCAACTGGATGCTCGGTTCACGAAATCACCAACGAGCTATCTCGCACTTGGAAAGGAATATACACGAGAAGAAATGTGTATGAAGATCCTAAAAGTCTCCTAGTTTGAATGGGAAATGAAGGTCATGGCACTTTGAGACATTCCATGGACCTATCGAAGACCTCCAACCATGAACTATTCTCGGATCTCAAAGCCTACGAATTTGAGCCGAGAAGAAAAGATCGAGGAAGAGACAGCTGTACCCAAAACAACTCGCTCTCTAATTGTTAAGGATGGAAAGAGAGCCGAGATCAAAGAAGTCATTGATCCGGAAGAAATAGCCCCGATGGTTAAAAGGTTCAACAAGTTCTTCAATAAGAACTACAAGAGAGGCAAGGGCGAATCTTCCGAGGAAGACACTCGGCTCCTCCAAGTCAAGGGAAGATAGGCCAACCAAGAGAATGATCATTAAAAAGTCAATATCAAAGGGTCGACAATCCAAGAATGGAAAGAGCTGATCAAAAGGTTGAATATCTATCTTTGAACTGTAGGCAACCAGGTCACTATGCCATTGATTGTCCATATCCTGTAGTCAACAAATATAGGATCAAGAAGAAAGAAAGGTCTTGAGAAAGAAGACAAGAAAAGAAAAAGGCAATGTTGGCAGAGATCAGATTGAGACAAACAAGTCAAGAGAGATACCGATTTAGAGAGCGATGGCGACTACTCAAGTGACTTTGAAGAAGAAGCTCGACGATCTTTTGATGGCCAAGAACAAGATCAACTCCGACCAAGAAGATGAGGTACACTCTAACTCATCAAACTCGATTCCAGTGATAGTGATGATACACACACTTCATCACCCACTGATCTTTATGATTCATTAGGCAAAATGATGAAAGATTTTGAATACATTAAATCCTCACACACACTACTAAATGAGGAAAACAACTTCTCAAGAGCTTAAAACTCACAAAATTGACTAAGGAGCCGAGTACTCTAAGTCAAATAGCCGATGAGAATAAAAGTTTAAAAATTTGAAAATGCCAAGCTAATAGCGAGAAATAGCTGCCATAGAAAAGAGGGAGAATGACCTCAAAATGTGATTGCCTCATTCACTAAGGCATCTAAATCATTGGATGATCTTATTATGAGTCAAAGAGAATGTGGAGACAAGATAGGCTTAGGATTTAATTCCTATGTGCTATGTCAAACTCAAAAGTAATTTTGGAAAAAGGATCTTCAAGCAATGAAGAGTCTAAAAAAATCCAAAACTCCAAATGGTGCACACACATTCACTCCAAAGCACAATTACAAGCAAACTGGCCTTGGTTATAAAGGAAAAGAAAATGTAATGACCGATTAGGTGCGTTGAGAGGACAAATGAGAAGAAATTGACCAAGTTCCTCAAAGAAACTCCAAACAGAAATACTCAAAAAAGAAACAGAGCTACCAAAAACCTTAAAATCTATAAAAGAAGCACATATGATGGGAATGGTAGAAAATATCCAACCCAAGTGATTGGAAAGATGTGAACTATCGGCATAGACTTATGGAATATAAGCCCAAATGGCAAAGGCCTAGAACTCAAGAAAGGCCGTTCCAAAAGTATAAGAGCTTTCATCAAAGACACACATATGCACCTAGGCACTACACTCGGAGACACCACAATTACCCAAAGAAGGCAATTGCTAAAACACATACACAGCATACGACAAAAGAGACAAAATTTGTATGAACCTAGAATCCCAAGCAATTTGCCAAAGTTAATTATGATTATGGCAGCGATAGATGGCAACCCCTTAGAGCCGATCATTTGGCTATAGGCTGGTTGGATCATCTTACAATACTAACCCCTCGACCCGCACAAATATGGGTACCTAAAACTTAATTTCCTTGATTGCGGTTCAAGAGCAAATGAGTGCCAAGGAACCTGGTACATGGATAGTGGTCGTTCCGGACATATGACAGAAACAAGAAAAATCTGTCAAAATTCAAGGAAGTTAAAGGAGCAAAAGTCATATTTGGAGGAAATGAAGCTCCAGGAGAAATAAGAGGCAATCGGATCCATCAAGAAGAACGGATTAGAAATCACGGATGTTGCATATGTTGAAGGACTCAACTTCAACTTGCTAAGCATCACCAACTCGTGACAAGGGCTATAATGTTGGATTTAACATGGGTATATGCCAAATCAAGGATATTGAATCAAATGAAGTTGTGTTGCAAGGATGCGGACAAAGGAACATGTATGTAGTAGATTGGTCAACCGCTACACCCAACACCGTCTATTAGCAAAGAGCACAAATTGAATCAAGTTGGGTACATGGGCACAAGAAGTCGAGTCACCTGAATTTCAAAACTATTAACAAACTTGCAAGAAGTAATCTTGTGGAAGGACTTCCGGACTCGATATACAAGAAAGAGAGTATATGTGATGCATGCCGATGGGAAAAAGATCAAATCATCATTCAAAGAAAAGACATGCCCATCTTCAACAAGGATATTGCACTGCTACATATGGATCTATTTGGTCCATTGAACCACTAGCATAAGTGGGAAGAAATATACCTTGGTGGTAGTAGATGACTACTCAAGATATACATGGACAACATTCATGTGTAAGAAGAAAAAGAAACTCTCTGAAACTACAACAAATGATGAAGAGGATTCAAAATGAGAAGAGTCAAACCATTATCAAAATAAGATCGAGACAGAGGAACCGAGTTTGTCAATGGTATAATAACTCAATATTGTATTGAAAATGGCATTGGTCATGAATTATCTGCGGCAAGGACTCCACATCGAATGGAGTTGCGAAAAGAAGGAATATAACTCTCAAAAAGAAGCGGCAAGGACCATGTTAGCGAAGCGGGGTTACCAAAGAGATTTTGAAGAAGCAATCAACACAAATTTGCTACACTCAAAATAGATGTATGATAAAAGACAACACAAAAAGACTCCTATGAGATTTGGACGGGAGAAAACCAAATGTTGCATATTTTAGAATATTTGGATATAAATGCTTCAAATCCACAACAATGGCAAAGACAATCTAAAGGCTTTCGATGCTAAAGCCGATGAAGGTATCTTCTTGGGATACTCAAATGAAAGCAAAGCCTCACGAGTACTCAACAAAAGGACTATGGTTGCGGGAATCCATTCATGTGATATTCGATGAGCCAAATGTAAATGGAGAAGACATTGAAGAGTCACCGATAAGTCAATCATCCAACCATACTGAAAAAATCCCTATCTTTGAAGTCAAGCCGGAATTATAAACTCGAGATGAAGATGAGATAGCCGAGTCCCATAGAATCTTTGGAAAATTTGCGGCTAAGTGATTGCGAGAGAGCGATCAAAGCAACACAACGCTAGACGATCAATCCGGCTAACTTACTTCAACTTTGATGTAAGATGGCCGAAAGACCATCCACGAACTTGTCATTGGAGATATAATAGAAGGCGTCAAAGCAAGATCCGAACTCAACAAGAAGCTATGTTCACATGCTTTATCTCACAAATAGAGCCTAAAGACGTGTTACAAGCATTGGATGACACACATTGGATTCAAGCTATGCAAGAAGAGTCAATCGGTTTGAAAGAAATGAAGTATGGGAATTAGTTCAAAGACCCCCCATCAAAATGTCATTGGTACTAAATGGGTGTTCGAAACAAGATGAACGAGGAGGGTTACGTGGTAAGAAACAAAGCAAGACTAGTAGCCAAAGGATATTGCCAAGAAGAAGGAATAGATTTTGATGAAACATTTGCTCTGTAGCAAGATTGGAAGCTATAAGGATGTTTCTTGCCTATGACTCACAAGAATTTTATTGTATATCGATGGATGTAAAAAGTGCATTCCTAAATGGTTTATTGGAAGAAGAAGTGTATGTTGAACAACCTCCGGGATTTGAGCGAGAAGACTCTTGGAGATAAGGTATACAAACTCAAGAAAGCTCAGTATGGATTGAAACAGGCACCCGGACCATGGTATGATACTTTGTCACAATTCCTAATCGAGAATGGATTCACAAAAGGAAAAGTAGATAGAACACTTTTCGAATTCAAGACAAGAAGAGTATCTTTGCTTGTTCAAATATATGTGGATGACATCATTTTTGGATCCACAAACAAAGAGCTATGTGAAAAATTTTCAAACCTCATGCAAAGCAAATTTGAAATGAGCATGATGGGAGAGTCGACATTCTTCCTTGGACTCCAAGTAAAATGTAATTTGAAGGATGGAACCTTCATAAGTCAAACAAAATACACCGAGATTTAATGAAGAAATTTGGTATGGAGGAGAAGTCTTACGTGAAAATACCAATGAATACATCATCAAAATGGACATGGATGCGGATGGCAAGCACCCAGATCAAACGAGATATAGAGCACTTATTGGATAATTGCTTTATCTCACGATGTGAGCCGGACATCACCTTTCTTTGTAGTGTATGTGCGAGATTTCAATCTGCTCCAAAAGAGAGCCATATGATCGCAACTAAGAGGATTTTGAGATATTTGAAAGGAAGCCAAGAAGTTGGCTTATGGTATCCAAAGGAAGGTGGATTCAAGCTAATTGGCTATTCGGACTCGACTATCTTTGGATGCGAGTTGACAGAAAGAGCACCTTAGGCACATGTCAAATGCTTGGAAACAGACTAATTTCCCCTGGTTTAGCAAAAAACAAAATTCAATAGCCACCTCTACAGGTGAAGTAGAATACATATTTGTGGCGGTAAATTTGTTGTGCCCAAATCCTATGGATGAGGCGGAAGAACAGAGACTATGAAGTTGAATAAAAGGAAATTCCAATCATGTGTGATAACACAAATGCAATTGCGATCACTCGAGAATCTGTGTTGCACTCAAGAACAAAGCATATCGATGTCAGATATCACTTCATAAGAGATCATGTTGAAAAGAATGACATCATCTTGGAATATATTTCAACTGATAAACACTTGGCTGACATATTCACAAAACCATTATGTGAATCAAGATTTGAAGAACTCAAGCATGAGTTAGGGTTAATTGAACTGAGTGACACTCGAAGACTCAAAGAAAAGAAATGAAACACAAAAAGAGAAAAGGATCAATTCTCAAAATCGGCTAAATGAATCGGCCATGTCGAAGAAAGACACTATATCGAATTAGGTGACAATTTGAGTCATTGAGAGAATCGACGAGAAGAGTTAAATCGACTAAGAGATAAGTTCGAGTCATTTATGAGCAAAATGACAAAAACACAATCGTTTTTACTAAGCGGGAATGTTTTTAAGAATGACGTCAGCATAATGATGATGTGTACAGACAAAAAGCTGCATATCAAGCTTATGATTGGATATAAATGCTGCCACATTAAATTCGAGACATTAAATGCTAATCGGCGTGCAAAATCTAAGCCGTTGATTTCGATCACATTTCAAAAACTATCCGCACGTCCTTTTAGAAACCATACTTAAACCATTTTCGTCTGTTTTCTCTCACATATTACCAAAAGGGTTCATTTCTATCTCAGAAGCAAAGGCAAAACTCTCTCAAAACCCTATCAATATTCAAATCAATTTCTAAGTTTCTTTTCGGTGAAATCCTGAAAAATGGCATCAACTTATGATTTTGTCAAGCTAGGAAAGCAAATCCACACAAGGTCGACTGTGGATTTCGAGGGCATGGTCAAACAGGGATCCGATGACGCCCTCATAAAGAAAATCGCTGAAAAGCTCGAAAAGTCCGTGCTGAAACCATTTCTGACGATGGAGTTCTCGATGACCTATGTGGAAGAGGTCGCACAGTTCTACGTGAACACTGAGATTCACGATGAGGGGATTAAATCCTCTGTTCACGGGAAGGAGTTCATCATCTCTGCCAGGATTTGGTGAACACTTTCACTACCGACGGAAGGAGCATCGAGAAATCAACGGGGCGATGTAGACTGGCCGTTGCTGGAGGGAAGTAGCCAAATCCGACTATCTTTGATAAAATAGTCTACACAAAGAAAACAAGAGGTCAGCCTTGAAGGAGGACTACCACAAGTCATTGGACATAGTTGCCAAATGCATAGACATCAAATTTGGCGGCTTTGACCAACTATCAAAAGCAAAGTTGATCATAATGGCCGCGATCATTGAAGAAAGGAAAATAAAGCAAGAAGTTTGTTTGTCTACAAAGACTTCTGCCGAGAATGTAAGGAACAAATCCTTCAAGGAAGATAGTGCATTTGGAGGATCACTGGGATATGGCCTGTAATTGGCCTACCGGTGATGGAGGTGAAAGGAGTCCCTCTTCGACATGGAAAGGCGTTCCATGTAAACAAGAGGATGTTCGAGATCAAACCTCTCAGCGCCTGAAGAGAGCCCACGCCAAGAGAGCGATACAAGTGAGGGGGAATCGGTGACCCTCAAGATACATTGTTTCCTCTCTACCAAAGAAGAAAGTTGCCCTACGCAATTTGCTAAAGAGAACCTAGCGCCCTGCGCTGCCTAAGAAAAACAAACTGCTCCCGCCCTACGGTAGTCGCTTTGCTCCCGCACCGTGTCTCCTACCCAAAGAAGGCGGCCGAGAAGGAATCTCAAATACCTTCTCCCGTCGTCAAAAAGAGGAGAACGATAAGCCAAGACGGCTACTCTTGAAGAAAACACCAAGACAGCCCCGTCCCGGGGACTCGGAAGACACTCTCTCCGAACCGAAAATCCCTCTGTACGAACCAAGAGATGAAGAAGAATCATCAAGCAATCCGAACTTGAAAAAGCAGTGAGTCACCACTCAAATTTACACATACCTGGAGATCGCTAGAGAAGTAGAGTCTCCGGATATTATTGATAAACACCAAGTCTCATCAAGGCGTCGTGAGGCAAATCAAGACCCGGTTGTAGTTCAAACAAATTTGACACAGAAGAAGCTTAAAGAGATGATGATGTGATGATCCTATCCCCACCTTATCCGGACATCCAAAATCGTCTGCGAGAGTGGAGGAAGTGGAAATTGAGTCGATCCAGGGAAAGTTCCAACGGCCCGAGTTTATCGAAGAAGAAGAGGAACTCGATGAACTTTCTTGGAGTGACCACTGTGGTCCAAGCATTGGATGAAGAAAAGCGCAAAATATCTTGCGGATCTTCAAAGACAAAGAGAAGGAGAGACAGCGAGAGGAAGGTAAGCACGTGAGAAGGCCAAAGATCTCCCTATCACCGCACCACGAAACACACATCATCTCCTTGACGTCTTATCGAGAGTGATGAGGATCGGACCTGCTTCTTTTGCCCAAAAAGAGTTGCAAATGCGGCAAGCAATGCACGAATCGAGAATTCTTCATGAGAAAAGAATGATGGAGGGACCAGAGAGTCCTCCAAAGCACACTGAATTGGACCCAATGGGAGTGGTGCGGATATTGCCACGATTGTTCTTTGCCACCACTTCCCCATCTCACTCGGAAGAAGGAATTAAGGGAAATGGCAATGAAACCGGGTTAGTGGGGACCCCATCGAGCCAACCCCTAATGAAGGTGTCTTACCACCTGCCCCCAACTACTGAATGCTCGATAGAAACAGCCGGGAGTTTGGAGACGCAGTGACCCCATTCCAAGTCACTCGGCTTATGTGCCGATTGAGGGGAAACTCCCTCCGGCTGCGGCAAGGTCGGAGGATCTTTGCGAGATGACTCCACAACGAATCTAGGAGGCGAAGTGGAGAAAGTACAAACACAAAATACACAAACAAGTTGCCATCAACGAAGCTCGGGGCGATTGAGACTGTCTCGGTGAGAGGTGCCAACTCGCTCACGAAGGCTAATGACGCTAACGATGCGATCGAGGCACGAGAAGGAACAGCCACAGGGAGTTAACACTTTGGGCGATGAAAGTGCAATCCATGGGGTTGCGACTCCAATGGATGCCACCACGAAGACCCTAAGACAGTGTGGCTGTCGAAAGGAGGGTCCAAGAGCCTCATTGCGATTGAGACTGCGGGGAGGTAATGAAGGCCAACGGGAGGTTGAGACTTCCCGGGGTAAAGAAGTGAAGTAGATAACATCCCTCCCGCTATCATTGATCCATCCGAAAAGGAGATTAGCGCACTTCACGACTCCCAAGATAATCTGATGTAACTTTTCTCGGATCGGAAGAAGAGCGATGAAGCCGAGTCATCCCCATGATCGATCCAAAAGACTCATTCGGCTAAGGATGTTCCAACCACGAGCATGTCGACCTCAAGACTACTCGTCAAACTTTCAATTTTGATGATGAGCCACCCATGGAAATCTCATCATCGTCCGATGACGCTCCGATAAGGCCGAGGACCAGTCAACAATTGGAAAAACCAATTGAGACCGACGGCTGTTGAGGCAGTGAGGCTCGGCAAGCGGGTCCACTTCACAAAAGACCCGGTACCGCAACAGAGTCCATCGCGCGAGCTCCCAGTGCAGCAGTTCGACTCCACAAGGAACTTCACGCGCCCCTCTCATCATTGAACAAATCCCGGTTGGCGTGATGATTCCTTTGTAGAATCATTTCTTTCACTCTGGAGGTACGACCTCCCGACGAGTCGAAAACGATCTCGCACGATTCCACAGACCAGATCCTGTCATTCCATCGATACCATCATTCCAAACGCTTATGATTTTGACGCCGCTTGGCCATCACCGCAACAGAGGAAACAACGAAGTTCGGGAGGTGTTCAAAGCATTATTTGCGAAATTGAACGGATGGAGAGGCACCAGGCCTCGATGGACATGAGATCGACAACCGAGATGCTAACCTGATCGCGACTTGAGAGGCATAATAGTCAAAATCGAGGGAATGGTGGCAACAACGAAGAAACAATGCGTGTGGAACAAGCTAGATACTTCAGACATTGTTCAACAAGTCGTTGGTATGGAGAGTGAGAATGCGATGCAAAGACGAAATTGAGAGAACACATTGAGCACATGCATGAAGCTCACACTTTCTTGAGATAAAGGCTGCTGCGTGAGCAAAATAAGAGTGATCTCCAGTATGGAAGAAAACATGGATAGAAAATTCAGCCTTCTCATGGCCGAGATGAAGCTAATTTCAAAGAGAGTCCAACGCTACTCGCTCTGAATTTCGCGCCGCATACTCCGCAGGGACTCGGCGAACTCGGCTATCGCGAGCTCGACTTCACCTTGCCAATATGTTTCAGGGGTTCCTCTCTCCTTTGATGATGCCAAAAAGGGGAAGAGGAATACCTTAAAGCGCTAAAGAGATCTAATGTTGAGAAGGAAGGAGCGGTTTGTGAAGGAAGAAACAAATGAGGAAGTGTCAAAACAAAAGAAAGGAAAGTCTGTTGAGGGGAAGGATCGAAAGATGTGACCTTGATGATTGCACAAACCCCCAACAAGGTCTTGTCACAATGATATTATCGGCAAACTCCTGTGACTCTGCCACTCCAACACTCTGCTTTGCATCTACTACCGAAAAGAGAAAGACAGTTGAAGCGAGGGATGGAGGAAGTGGAAGGAAGGTTGAATGCCCGAGTTATGGACATCTTGAAACAACATGGAGGCATTCCAAGTGAGCGAGACACTTATGCCATCTCGGATGTCGGGACCGAGCCAAGATCGATTTGATGAATTTAAAACGCTCGCATCCCGAAGGATACTTCGCAAACATGTCTATGGCTCAAGCACAGGACTTGTCTTGGGGAAAAGGGTCTCACGTTATGTGAAGAAGGCGACGAGCGACGAGACTCTTGCGATCACTCTGCTTTGTCACTCCGCTAGGCACTCACCGGAAAGAAGAAGACCCCGTCAATACACGCCCGGAGGAAGAGGAAGAAGCGATGGTGGAGGAAGAGGTTTGAGACCCAGGCCTCGCCCAAAAACATTGAGTACATAGATCCATGCAAGAAATGAGGATCTCTTTGGTGAAAGTCTTGACCAAGTAGCCAATCGCAAGTGGCTAAAAGCAATCTTGAGTATGCGAAAAGAATAGAAGAAGAAAATAAGAGACAAACTCAGCTATGGGAGGAAAGACAAGAGAGATTAAGAAGAGATGAAGCTGCCCGAAAGGCTTATGAAAAGAAGAAGAAGGCGGCTGAAGATGAGAAAAAGAGAAGAAGACTAGAAGATGTGACAGAAGAAGATGAAAGAAGGAGGGCGAAGGAGATGAAGTGTTCTTTGTCCACCCCTTCATGTATTTTACTATGTAAATACATACTATGTAAGTCTTCTGCAATAAATCTGTAAATTCTCTATTTTTTTGTGTAGACAAATATTTGCTCTGATACACCTTGTAAACAGTTGTGTAAAAGAACAAGAATGTTATGATCAATAAAAGGATTGATTCTACGCATACATTCTATGTGAATGCACTATCTGTATGTATCTTTGCTATTTACATTTTGAATGTTTTAAGTTTTGGCATCATCAAAAAGGGGGAAATTGTTGGGAAATTTATTGTTTAGATTTTGATGAATGCCATGTAAAACTTAGAATAGGAAGTTGGCACCCATTTTTGTTGTAAACTGCATTGTAACAAATAGGGCTGGTCAAGTGAGTTAAGTCGACTATGCTAAACATGCAAGAAGACAACCGGAGACTAGAAGGAAGACTCATTTGCAAGGCAGTGAGTATGGCAAAGAAGAGAAGACGGGAACTCGAAGTTGCGGTGAGATGCGGTGAGTAAAGTATCGATCAAGTCAACTCAAGATAGCCAAGTCTCAAGTTGAAGTGACAAGAAGTCATTCAATGATTGAAAGTGACTCTAAGTCATCCGGGGAAAGCAAGGAAACGCAATGATCAAGTCGAGATAATCGAAAGAGATCCGTTGCACGAGAAATCAAGAGAATTACTTAAACAAGTAATACCTCCATGCTACCTTTCTCGAAGTGCTCGAGTCCCGAGGAAAGCGTGCAAAGGGAATGAACCAATGGGAAGCACTACACCGTGTCGAACTACGAAAAGTCAAGAACAATTCATACGAGGAAGTGGCAATTCAAGGATCTGCAACAAGACAAGCCAACGACCACAAGTGACTTTCAAAAAATAAGCTATCTCTTCAACGGGCAGATTTTTGAAAGATCACTATAAAAGGCCGAGGAATGACTCTGAGAGAAGGTTACCAAGGTTACCTGAACCACGAACATTCAAGCAAATATTTGAACTGTAACCTAAGATATTCTCAAATCATTCAAGATTAATCCTCAAGCCTACACTACGAAGAAAATCAATCCAACACTCACCTGTGAAGGAAAGATAACTTCAATCAGTTGAAGAGGAAATTGTTGAAGAATCAAGGGGTCTACATTCCACGAAGGATTGTAGGAAGGTTCAAGGTCGAACCAGTCTCGAGTTTTTGGAGGGCTTCGTGATCAAATCCAAAGAGCTTGAGCAAGTGAGCTGTAGTAGCAAGGCAGCTGCCCTGTGAAGAAGCTGAGTCATACGAGAAGCCAGCTGAGTGATCAAGGCATCTCCAGACTGAGTCCCAAAGGATCAAGTCAGCTGTGTGATCAAGACTTGTATCCGGACTGTTACCACGTTGTATCTTGATCAATACCTAGTGGATTCCTCCGGGGAGTTGGAGAAGAGAGGAGTAGAAGAATTACCCCATCTTCGAACTTCTATAAAAACTTATCGTGTCATTTACATTTCAAAGACTTTAATTCCTGCATCGTATTTGTTTAATTCTGCTGACATATTTGCTATCCAACTGATAATCTCTAAGTACTAAAACCAAGCATTAAATCATAACTAAACCAAACTTAAGGGTGTTAAGTCTTCCGCTAAAAACAAACCACAGTTGAGCTAATTCGATCTAAATAGCCGAGTTATTCTATCAACGGCTCGATCAGTCATTGAGTGACTAACTCTCTGATTAAGTAAATTGGTCATCCACCAAGGACACATCCGTGTAGTATCAACTCTGAACTTTTAAAAGAACCAAAAGTGAAAATTTGGTAAGGTTTATTCAACCCCCCCTTCTAAACCTTACACTCACACCCCTTGGGACCTACAGCTATCATTGAAAAAAAATATCAAAACGTAGGAAAAATGTTTACCGCATGTTGAGTTTGCTTTAATCGTGCTGTTCATTTTGCATCAAAGTTTTCACCATTTGAACTTGTTTATGGTTTTAATCCGCTAACCCCATAAGATTTATCACCTTTGCCTTCTTCTGAGCATGTTAACTTAGATGGGCAGAAAAAAGCTGATTTTATGAAATAGTTACATGAGAAAGCAAGATTCAATATTGAACGGCGAACAGAGTAGTACATGGCGCAGGCTAACAAGCATCGTAAGAAGATGGTGTTTAAGCCGGGTGATTGGGTTTTGGTACATATGCGCCCCGAACAATTCCCGGCCCATCGAAAGTCCAAACTACAGCCGCGGGGAGATGGTCCATTTCAAGTGCTTGAGCGGATCATGCGTACAAGATTGACTTGTCGGGCGACTATGGGATTACTACTTCTTTTAATGTTGCTGAACTTAGTCTATTTGATGCCAATTCGGATTTGAGGATAAATTATTCTCAAGAGGAGGGGAATGATGAGAATCCATGGACGAAAGACCCAATAATGGTACCAGTCGGTCCAGTGACGAGAGCTCGAGCAAGAAAGTTCCAGGATGCGCTCAATGGGTTGATTCAAGTCATTCAAAAGGAGGCTGAGAGTGCATTGCTGATGGAGGAAGATATTCGGGTGGTCCAGTTGATTCGCGTCATCAACATTCAAGATTCCACCTCAGACTGAGCAAGCAAAGGATGCCAAGAATGCAAGTCGCTTTGCGTCTTGAAGACCTCGTAATCAAGTTCTCATTAGTGTCTTGTATTCGTTTATCTTATTTAGTCGTAATTTGAATTGTTTTGAGTCGTTTTGTTGTTTGGAGGCCCAGTAGGCCTTTAAGGCCGCATCTTAAGTTGTTATTTCGAAGTTCATGACGAGCAGGGGTCAAATTCGAGGCAAAGTTACAGGGGAGTTTGACTTGGCGCACGACCCGTGCGTACGCCCGTACATAATGGCGTGAGCCTTCGACTTGACGCACGGACTGACGCACGGTCAGTGTGTGTGCCCGTGCGTGGTTGCGAAACGAAGTAAGAGTCTTCGACTTGACGCACGGCCTGGCGCACGACCGTGCGTGTGCCCATGCGTTTGTCCGGCAATTTTAGGGGTTTTTCAGTTTTTGTTTCCTTTTCAGTTTGTGAGTTGTTTCCTAGTAGGGTTAGGGTTTTGGACCCTATATAAAAGAGAACACTTATTCTTTTTCATCAGTTATCAATTGAGTTAAAATTTTACTCTCAATTGAGTGTTTTTCCATGTGCTTCAAGATTTACGTTTCTTGTTGCAATTATTGACTTATCGGGCAGTAACCCATAATTGCTTGTGGCGTCTTCGCATACCGAGGTTCTTGCTTTGCTAAGCAACGGGTCGAGGTTTCCACCAATTTTAACTGAACTAGTTAAGATCTTGAGTTAACAACATATTGTTGTTGGGTCGTATGCACAGTCGTTGCTACGGTTCACATCACAATCCCTAGCCAAATGTTTGGTCCTTCTGCATACATAGCATGGTCTTTCTTCATTTTCTTTGCCTTTGACATCCCCAGGTCTAGAAGTATTAGATTTTCCATTATTATTATGGTGATAATTGTTTCTCCCACCTTTCTTGTTATCTTAAACATATTACCCCTAGGCTTATACTTACTACTACTACTACTACTACTACTACTACTATTATTATTATTATTCTTTTTATCTTCAACTAGATTAACCTTGACTTTCATATCTTCTCTCTTAATATTCATCCTATGTTTTTCTTCTATTCCCGATGACTTAAAGACTTGAATCAAAGTCAAAGCTCCTTATTGATATCTTAGACACCTAGCAAAATTAGACCAAGAAGATGAAGTTTATCAATCAAACATGAAATTTTACATTCTTCACTAAACTTTGATCCACTATTTTCAAGAGGCTTTAATAAATCTTGGAATTCATGTATTTGATCATTAATAGATTTTCCATTAATCATAACATAATTTGTAAAAGTTGAGGCACTAGTGATGGTATGATACACATCATAAAATCTATCGGACAAGGCACTAAGGATACGATTACGAATTAATGGTAATTTATTTGTTCAGGAGTATGCCAAGAGCTTGCTTCTATATTTTTATCTACTACAAAAATAAAATCAATAATGGTTAATATTTCATTTGATTTTTCCATATCTTAAAATTTAGTCCATTAAATTTCTCAGGCTTAACACTATTAACTTCTTCATGGGATGCTATTGGCCAATCTTCGATTATAGTTATGTAGAGTTTTAATAGGCAAAGAAAAGACAAGAAGTCTATAGGACAAATATTTAACAATGTCAAATAACGTGTTTAACAAATATTCAAACAGAATGAGTTAAACTAAAATTTCGGTCCTCAGCACAGAAGAATCAGTAAAGTCGTGCAACAAATTTCCTATGGCAGAACCTTGAGGCCCAGTAAAAGATTCTATTCTTCGCTGATGAAATACACCTATTGTTTTCACAATTTTAATCTCTGTTACAACTACTTCTTTTGAGTTTTAACCCTCAGTTGAAATCTTCAAAACATGCAATTCAAATAATAACTAATTATGTAAATCAGTTAACAATATATAATCTATTAATCACTACACAAATAACAATTGTTTTTAAAAAAAATTATTGCACTTCACAGTCAATTTCGCTAATTTGTTGCAAGGTTTAGTGAACATAAAACTTAATGACTTAGTCACGGTCTTAGAATGTTAAGAATTTTCTCTTTAATGATGCAAATAAAATAGCTTCTTACATATAATATATAAGCAAATGACTTCAAGAAGGAATATAACTTTAAATATATTTAACTAATATATATTTGTAAAAATAAAAGGTTGGCCTGTAGGAGTCACGCCACTTGACATTGTCCTAAGATCGTGATGGTCTCCCTCCGTGCAGGTTCTGATGGCTCACCACCACCCTAAGATAAAATCCAAGAAGGCCACACATATGTCTTCTATTATGAGCATGATCACAAGAAGACTAACAAATAAGAACTTATCATGTTGCCCAAACAAAAAATAATATCTTGAAGAGTGTAAGAATTTGTAGGTATGTAAGCATGTGATTACCTAACTACACCCCTAAGAATACCTATATATAGGATAGGATTATATTTGTAACAACAAAATTAAATTCAAAATTGTTAGCAAATATGGGTCGAAACTTTAAATTGCAAATCACATATTTGCACATATATGGTAGATCGAGTATACCTATTCGCAGCGGAACTATCGATCCACGTAGCCAGGGTTGAGCCCGTCTACAAGCCTCCTTTTGATCCATGATTAAGCTATCTACAAGCCTTCTCTTGGTTGAACCATGAACAACGAACGAACCTCGTAGATTGGTTGAACCACGAACAAGATCACGAACCGCCTTTCTTGTTGGTGTAAATAACTACTAGAGTTATTCACTTTGATGTGCACACGTTAAACCCTTTGAGAACTTTGATGATGCTCCAAGAAGAAAACCATAGTGAGAAATTTTAGGAGAGAGATAATTCTATTCTATGTCGGAGACGATATTTTCCATTGGACCGATATTGGCCGGAGAGATATCAATATATATCTCAATCCCATGTATCAGTTAGAGTCGTAATGTGAGAGGTTTCTAGATAAACCTCATCTAAATAGGACTCCCTATTATCTCAAATATGGATGCAACTTAATTGCATCCAATAAAAACAATGGACTATTATGGGGTGTTACAAAATTTATTTGGAGAGTTACAAAATTCAATTCATTTGAATAAATTCAATGACCATTGGGAGTTTTAAAACTTAAAATTGTAATAGTAGATGCTCCTCCTGGAGGAATACACCATGTGTAGTATTTTTATCGTAGTTGCATGCAATACACGCCTATTGTCTGTGATGGTGTGTGGATTTGTCTATATTCACAATAAATTTATGGTAGTTATTCACATGGAGTATTCCTCCAAATGCAGTATGGATAAAACCTTGGGCATACAGGAGACATTTGCCTTATTTTGTAGGCACACAACGATGACACGCCTCCCTATCCTTTTTAATTGGAGGCGCAATTGTAGATTGTGTTTGAAACCAAAATTACTACCGAGAAATAATATTTTATGCGCCTAGACCATAAAAATATTTTATTTTGTTATGCTGTCGGAATTAGTTTCGACACCTTTTCCTCTAATTCCCCAACTACCAATTATTGTTAGTTAATAATCTCGTTTGGAATAAGTTTTTGGGTAAATCTCACTTTACCCCCTATATTCTCATTGAATATCACTTTGCCCTCTTGTACTTTTAATTGTATCACTTTATCCCCTTATACTCTCAATTTGTATCACTTTACCCCTTTATACTATTAAAATACCATTTTATAATGACCTAATTGTCCATACAATTCTTTTTAAATTTATGTAATGACATTAAACTCATATAAGTTTATTTTTTTTAATATTTTTTGCTATTTATTAAATTTGATACAATTCCTATTAAATAACTATATTGTAGGTTATATTTTGTTAACTAATATATTTGTACATATTTATATTTTTCATCATAAATCTAAAAATTGTGTATTATATTGTAGATTATATTTTGTAAATGCAAACTATTAGTATGAGTTTCTCATTATAAATGAATGGTAATAGAATAATTTAAAAAATATATAGATTATTGTATATCCATATTCAATATATTATGTTAAATTTAAGAATATTCAATTTTGTATTTATAAAATTAGCCACTAAAACTAATATATTTTCTATTTAACATACTTTTTATTATTCAACTATAAATTGAAAAATTGTTAAGAATATTTCACATCTTTAATAAGAATGTATTAGATATATTATATAGTATTAAGTTTGTGATGAATCAGAAATTCAAAGTATAAAAGATATTAGCTAATATAAAATAACATATTATATATTAATTTAATAAGCACTACAATAAAGTTAAATAATTAGCAACTAAATATAAAATATAAAAAATAATAATTTTAATATTAATTAATTGTTAATTAATCAAGTTATGAAAGTTAATACAATCACAAATGTATTAATATTAAATACTTTTAAAATAATTTTGCTATGTTACTAAAACTAATAGGTAAGGATAAAATGGTTATTTTTTTATTATGTGAATACAGAATAATATTATAAAAGTATAAGGGGGTAAAGTGATACTAATTGAGAGTATAACTGTATAAGTGGGTAAAGTGATACAATAAAGAGTACAAGGGGTAAAGTGATACTCAAGAAGTATATAGGTGGTCAAAGTGAGATTTACCCTAAATTTTTGGCACAAGATTGGAGAATTGTTTTGGATGTGTTCTCCTACACACTTTTTAAAATTTATGACTGTATTTGTGATGTGTAGTTAGAAACTACTGAAAATGTTATGAGAAATAGTACTAAATATGCAATCCAAATAAGACAGATTGTAGTAACAAATAATTATATTATTATTTAAAATATCAGAAGAAATAGTAATATTTATTCAATTTGTGTATGTAGTGCTAATTTTTTTTTCTTAGTATTAATTTTGGCCTCAGGCACCTAAAAATGCATTTTTTAAAATTAATTTGGCAAATGCTTCCATGCATGCCCTATTTTGACAAATTTGGTTGAGTTTTGCCACAAAAGGCAAGAAGTCCGTCAATACTAATGGCATGGCATCAATAGTACTGAGTACCATCAATTTTCTTAGTTTTATCTTTGAAATGACTGCAAAACTTTTTATCGACTCTTTTTATCTGAAAATATCATTAGAGAATAAAATAATATAATAAATATAAATTGAAGAAGTGAAATGTTATTAATTATTAAACTAAAAGTAAAACACTAAAATGATTAAGTGTGGCTGTGGGGCTGGAAGCATCAAGTATTTTTATAATTATTTATTCATTTTATTTGGCTCTGGGGTATAGGTTTGGTGGAAAAGGAGGGTACGTCTTTATTCGCCCAAGATTCGATCTGATCATATAAATATAAAGGGTGATGCTATTTGCCCCCAAAATTTAATTAATACACTCTACTCTTAATATTTACAAAAATACCATATGTTAAAAAGATTATGATACCCTTAATAAAATAAAAACAGTGGCACGATCAAAAAGAGCTGATTTTTTTTCGAAAAAAGCTTATTTTTTCCACTGTTTTTTTTTTCCAAAAACGCTGGAAACAACTTTTTTCCAAAAAAAAAAACTGTTTTTTTCCAGCTTTTTTTCTCGAAAAAAGTTGATTTTTTAAGTTAGGGTTTTCTAGTTTGGAGGGTAAAATTGGAAATATAGGCGTGGTGTATTTAGTAATTAGATGGGTTTGTAAAATAGGGATGGGGTGTATATAGAAATATGGTGTATTAATCAAATATTGGGGTGCAAATTGCGCCACTCAAATATTAAATATATTGAGGACATTTTTAAAAATGTGTCAAAATTCGTATATTTTATGTATTCAAATGCAAACACATGAGCCACTTTAAGCCAGTGTGAGTAGGGATGGCAATGAGTCCGGGTAAGACCGGACCCGAACCAGATCCGCCTCATTTGGGGCGGGTATGGGTCCAATAAATGGGTATGAGGCGGATAATGGGTATTGAGTTTTAGACCCGGGCGGGTATGGGTCGGGTAACAGGTATGACAGGACCCGACCCAGACCCGACACATATAATTTTTATTTTATTTTTTTATTTTTATATATAATGAATATATTGTATTATTCTTGTTCAATAACTCTTGATTTATATATGTTGGTGTTTATTTCATTATATAATATATACAAAATTATATAAATAACATAAATTTTGAGTGCACCATTTTGAGTAAAAATTGTAAAAAATTGGCCAAATATATGAAGTTGGCGGGTCTAATGGGTCTTACCCGTAAGACGCTGGTATGGGTCGGGGCGGGTATAGGTCTAGATGAGACGGGGCGGGTATAGGTATGGGTACTGTGTTTTCTTAATGGGCCGGGTCTCGGGTCCAGGAGGACCCAACCCATTGACATCCCTAAGTGTGAGAAATGGAGAGAAAACCAGTAACTAAGCATAAACCATTTCAGATTTGACTAACAAATATTTTCAACTGTTGGCCCCCTTGCCTTGACCATGTCTTATATAAACTCCATTCATCGTCTATCATCATCATCATCATCATTTTATACTGTCAACCCACCACCAACACCAAAACTTCTGTTGAAAAATATCAGCCATTTCCTACCAACTCAATATCCCAGAAACTACCCAAGACTTGCAGTTATGGAGCTCAACACATTTCAGGCACCAACAAGGTAAACCAGAACAATCATTTGAAACACTAAATAGTGGACAATGACACAATGTTGATTTATGAGCTTTTTTTTTTTTTGTGATTTTGAAGGTATGCAGTGGTTACCGGAGCAAACAAGGGCATTGGTTTTGAGACAGTGCGGCAGCTTGCAAACGCCGGCGCCACCGTTGTCTTAACGGCCAGAAATCAGAAGAGGGGAATAGAAGCCACAAAGTTGCTGCAAGAATCAGGTTTGTCCAATGTGATTTTCCATCAGCTTAATGTTCGAGATCCACAAAGCATACAATCTCTGGCCAAGTTCATAACCACACAGTTCGAGAGACTCGATATTTTGGTAAGAATGATTCAATGATTTCTATAAGTTTTACTAGACAATCCCTCATAAATCAAGACATTCATAAATTGGTTCGGTTTGGTAATGGTGAAACCGAAATTTTATAGGGAAAACAAATTTAAGTTAGCTTGGGCATTTCATCAAACACCACAAGTGCATTATTTTGGTTAAGAAAACACAGAAGATTCATAAATCTTTGTCATTTCCTTCAGCCACTATTTTCATCAACAACCAAACAATAATTAATAAACACGATATAGAAATCAAGAACTGAATACCAAACGGTATTTCGATTTCGATATTCAATACATACATAATTTTCGGTATCGGTGTGAGCAACATATTCTTGATGGAATTCAATCAAAGTTGGTTGAGATTATCTGAATATAGAGATTAGTGCGATGAGATTGAATAATTATTGAGTCGAAAAAAATTTTGACTGCTCAATTTGATGATTCCTGCAGGTAAACAATGCTGGAGCTTCTGGGGTACAAGTTGATGAAGATGGCCTAAGAGCTTTAAATATTGACCCTGCAACATGGGTAATAAATCTAGTATTAAATTACTTTTTCAGCATCCTCATTGACAAACCTATAGATGATAATTGTTTATCTCTGTTTTTTCCTCCTCCAACCAATGCAGCTAGCAGGCAAGGCAGTGAACATGGTTCAAGATGTTATGAAAACAACCTATGACACGGCAAAAGAATGCATAGACACAAATTACTATGGTGTCAAGAATGTAACCGAAGCCCTTCTTCCTATGCTACAACGCTCTACCTTAGGAGCAAGAATTGTGAATGTCTCTTCACTAAGGAGTGAATTAAGTGTAAGCATATTTCTTTTCTGCATACAACTACTCAATCTGTACTAGGGGTGGCAATTTGTGTTCGTGTTCGCGGGTCGCGTCGAGATATACATTTATGTTATTCGTGTCAGGTTTCTCAACACTAACCCGATATATTTTGTTATTCATGTCAGGTTTATCAACTCTAACCTCACGTGTTGAATAATTCGTGTCAGATTTTTCAATCCTAACCCAACCTGTTTAATGATTAGTGTCAAAAAAACGACTTGTTTATTATTCGTGTTTTTCGGGTTCACCCAAATGACCTGCATATTTCAAAAATATAAATACCCATCTATTTATATGTGGGTTATATGGGTTGTATGAGTTCATTTTAATCAGAAAATTATATTTATATACATTTAATAATTTTTTAAAATTCAATCATTATGCTAACAACATATTCAATAAAAATATGGCAAAAAAATAAATAATAACAGCACAATCGGGTCAAACGGGTTAATCGTGCCATTTCAAGTTAACCATAACCCGATATGTTTATTATTCGTGTTATTCTGGTCCAGCCTGATTCTTACCCTATTCCGCTTATATTGTGTTAGGTTCGTGTTGTGTTAAATTGACACCCCTAATATGAATCGGAGAATCTAATGCAACAGATGATCGTATCTATCTGTTTGTTTTTCTTATGCAGCGTATACCTAACGAGCGGACAAGAAAAGAACTCGGAGACATAGAAACTCTAACAGAAGAGAAAATCGACAGAATACTGCAAAAATTCCTGCATGATTTGAAACAAGATGCACTTGAAGCCAATGGATGGCAAAAGATGCTACCGGCGTACAGCATATCCAAGGCCACCCTAAATGCGTATACCAGAGTTCTTGCTAAGAAGTATCCTAAAATGTGTATAAATTGTGTGCATCCAGGATATGTTAACACAGATATCAATTGGCATACTGGGACGATGACGGTGGAAGAGGGAGCTGAAGGGTCTGTGATGTTAGCATTACTGCCCGAGGGAGGTCCAACCGGTTGCTATTTTGATCGAACCCGTTTGGCTGAGTTTTGATTTCTCCATTCTCAAACAAGAATTATTTGAAATGGATCTATCTATCTTCTGCATGTTTAATGTAATTTGAGTTCCTTTATTAGGATTCTGAAATAAGAAAAGTATCCGATCTTGTGACAATTTCTAGTTTAAATGTTCTGATGTCTCACAACTTGCCTTTCTGACAAGAACAGTGTACAAGTAATATAGTATTGCAAGGACCTGGTGAACTTTTTTGTTTGTTTGCTTCTTGTTATTTTTTTTTTGTTGAGTTTGTGCTTAAACAAAAATAGCACCAAATTGAAAAATCCATCCCTCTGCCATTGCAAGGTCTTGAAATCAGACCAAGCTTTGACTGTCCTCAACTCATTATTCTGCCCCAACTCCCAAGTTATCAGTTCAGGAATGATAAATGGTTTTATTGGAGGAATGTGCCAGAATTCATCCAGCATGTTGGGTTGGGCTATCATTGTGCAATACCTAAATTGGTCCTCTGAATTGGCCTCTTGGAGATTTAGTCCAGTAATTTGTGTTAATGTTGACAGGTTTGCCATGTTATACTAATTTAGTTTTGCCTTTTCCTGGAAGTTAGTTTTATAAACTAAAAATCTTCACTTTTATGCAGTTATTTAGATAAGTTTTTAGACAGATTTTTTCCAGTATTTTTGGAATAGAAACTAACCTCTAACATCTGTATTCTTGTAGTTATTGCATTGTGTCTATTGTCAGGTTTTTAGAAGTTGTTTTAACTTCTATTTGAAGTGGATGGATATAAAAGAATCCGCAGAGTTTTTTCTGAAGAAAAAGAGCATCAGATTTTTTAGAAGTATTGATCAAGTTTTTACTGAAAGGTGTTTAAATTTGCTGCCCAAAAGCATAAGTGCTGCAAATACTTTTTAGGGAATTTTTTTTAAGCAACCTGAACTTTACAGTTTTTTACAGATTGCAACCTGAAATATTTTTTTATTAATAGCAACCTCAATTACGCGTTTTTTCCCCATATCATCCTCCTACTGCCAGAATAGGAATATTCCGGGTATATTCCCTTCATGTGTGCTGCATGCTTGTTCCTTAAGGGTGTTTTCGTCCATTTAACACTCCTAATATGAACAGGAAAATCTAATGCAACAGATGATCGTATCTATCTTTTTGTTTTTCTTATGCAGCGTACACCCAACGAACAGACAAGAAAAGAACTCAGAGATATAGAAACTCTAACAGAAGAGAAAATCGACAGAATACTGCAAAATTTACTGCATGATTTGAAACAAGATGGACTTGAAGCCAATGGATGGCAAAAGATGTTACCGGCCTACAGCATATCCAAGGCCACCCTAAATGCGCATACCAGAGTTCTTGCTAAGAAGTATCCTAAAATGTGTATAAATTGTGTGCATCCAGGATATGTTAACACGGATATCAATTGGCATACTGGGATGATGACGGTGGAAGAGGGAGCTGAAGGGTCTGTAATGTTAGCTTTACTGCGGGAGGGAGGTCCAACTGGTTGCTATTTTGATCGTACGCGTTTGGCTGAGTTTTGATCACTTCATTCTCAAACACAAACTATTTGAAATGGATCTATATATCTTCTGCATGGTTAATGTAGTTTGAGTTCTTTTATTAGGATTCTGAAATAAGAAAAGTATCTGATCTTGTGACAATTTCTAGTTTAAGTGTTCTCATGTCTCACAACTTGTCTTTCTGACAAGAACAGTGTACAAGTAGTATAGTATTGCAAGAACCTGGTGAACTTTTTTGTTTGTTGCTTGATTTTTTTTTTTTTCTTTTGGTAGTTTGTGCTTAAACAAAAATAGCACCAATATGAAAAATCCATCCATCTCCCAGTCCTCCCACTGCAAGGTCTTGAAATCAGACCAAGATTTGACTTATTCTGTCCCAACTCCCAAGTTCTCAGTTTAGGAATGATAAATGCTTTTATTGAAGGAGGAATGTGCTGGAATTCATCCAGCTTGTTGGGCTATCATTGTGCATATACGTGGATTGTGCATATACCTGGATTAGGTACCCCTTACCTTAGCTTTTGGGATGATTTTTTGATGGAGATAAGGATTAAAAATATCTTATTATCTATTTAGATTATGTTATTAGGTTATTTCATTATCTTCTATGAGTTTTCAATAGTTAGGAGTTTTATTGTTGTAGGACTTTAATCCTATAAATATTTATTTTGTTATTTTTTTAGAGAGGTTGAATATTATTAAGTTTGAGATTATTCTCTTTTCCAAAGCTTATATACGTTATTAACGTATTTAAGATTACTTTGTGTGCGTTCTTTGTTCTTGTTACGCTTCCGCCTACATCAGTTGGTATTCAGAGACCAGTCTACGCTCCCTGAACCATGTTGTCCAGACCGAATCCACAACGCATGAACGACACCGCGCAGATCCGTCAGCAGATCGACTTGCTGACAAACAATTCCATATCGTGCGCATCCAATTTCAAGAAATCAAGAGACTTGTTGAAAAACGATTTCTTGATGGTTGTGAGTTTGCCTGCGATATTGTGCCCATCCAGTTTACCCCATTGGAAACCAATTCCATAGACATTGATGCTGTATTCTCAAGTGACATTGAAGATGGTGGATATGATGGACCACCAATTTTTGATGAGGAATATGAAGACACTATTCCAGAAGTTGGTTATGAAAACCCTCTGCAATTTGAAGAGGATAATGGTGGCTATGATGGCTCACCATTTTCTGACGAAGAAGATCGCAATTATGATGACCCACCAATTTTCGATGAAGAAATTGAGAATGTTGGTGAGGATCTTCTATGTATAACTTAAGAGAAAACAAGTAACGGCAAGACATCATGGATAAGGAACAAATTTCATGATGGATCTGTTACTTCTTTTGTTGTTGTCCCTACATTCCGAAATGAATGTCACGTTTCAGGTTGGTTCGATGGATGCACTAGAAATCAACCATTGATTTGGCAAAGCGGAGATGATTTTCTATCGTTCGATCTCAATTATTTTATAATTGATTAAGTTCAAATATATTTTGATATTCACCTTGTTTTTCTATCTCGTCCTCCTCGCGCCCCTCCATGGGTTGACAACTCTTTTATTTACGATCTCCCTTCCGATTCAAGGATGAATCGTTTCGACCCCGAAGAGAATGATGGAGATAATGATTAAAAATATCTTATTATCTATTTAGATTATGTTATTAGGTTATTTTATTATCTTCTAAGAGTTTTCAATAGTTAGGAGTTTTATTGTTGTAGGACTTTAATCCTATAAATATTTATTTTTTTATTATTTTTAGAGAGGTTGAATATTATTAAGTTTGAGATTATTCCCTTTTTCAAAGCTTATTTACGTTATTAACGTATTTAAGATTACTTTGTGTGCGTTCTTTGTTCTCGTTACGCTTCCGCCTGCATCATTTTTATCCAATAATATTTTACATGGTATCAAAGCAGGGAAATTGCAAAATTGGTCCTCTGAATTGGCCTTCTTGGAGATTTAGTCCAGTAATTTGGTATATTATAAAGTTACATACACGAGGTTCTAATCTTTTGCACATTTGCTCTAGTTTTTCGCCGAAAAAACCAATTTAAGCCAGAAAACGCAGAGCTGGCTTAGTTACTCATCGGGAATAATATGACTTAGACACAAATTGGGGATTTTGTTTAGTTGTGTTTTTCTTCCATGAAAAGGAAAACTCCATGTAGGGATGGCAAAATCTCCGCGGGGAACCATCCCCGTTGGTACCCGAATAAATTGAGACGGAGAATCCCCGATTAATTCGGGGATGGGAACGGGGATGGGGATTCATCGCTTTTCTGAAACCAGGGATGAGACGGGGATGGTATTTATATCCCCCGTCCCCGTCCCCGTTTAGATGAACGGGGATTCCCCGTCCCCGTCCCCATTCACCGATATATATATATATATGCATATATATTATTAATATTAATTATGTTTATATTTTTTTTATTTTATTAAATTGTAAAATTAAACCCTAATTATTATATGTTTTATATTGTAATGATTTTTAATTTTTAAAATTACAAGACTTTGTATTTTCAAAATTGTCGTATTTACCTCATTTTGTTAAAGTATTTTATATTGTGGAGTTATTATAAGATTAGCTAGTGATTCATGATATTTTATATATTTTAATTATTAACTATTTTAAGTAAAAAAAATATTTTTTATTAATAAATACAAAACGGGAACCCCGAATTCCCGCGGGGACCCCGTTCCCCGAATGAAGATTCCCCGTCCCCGAACCAGATGCCCAAAATGGAGAATGGTACGTGGATGATATTTGAAATGGGATTCGGGGACGGGCATGGTATGTCCCATACCAGCCCCATCCCCGCTCATTGCCATCCCTAACTCCATGTAATCAAATAATAAAATTAATCAAAGTATAAAAAGGAAAATTCCATGTAAGAACAAAAAACCAGTTAGCCCACCTGTAGAGAATCTGAAACGAATCTCGATGATTCTAGGAATTAATCATAATTAAAATATTAAAATATTCTGGAAAACTACTAACTATAGTTTCATAGTAGTGGAATAGATCATGTCTACATTATGTATAATATCATTTCCTTTTTTAGTGTAGGAAATCATGTATCTATGTTGTCAATAGGTTGTACAAAATCATTATGCAATACACAGAAAAAGTATAATCAATTTCTTCAAGGTATCAGCGCCTTAAGGCTAGGGTTCCTGGGAATTTTTGATCTGCCTCTGGTCTGCATCACCAGATTTCTTTGCTCTTAGTCATTTAATCCAATTTTTTTCGTTATTGATAGGGGAATGAAGTGATTTTACCCATTTACCAATAAATTACTCATTTTAAGAGTATTATTGATAAGCTCCACATCGCAAGATGCGGATCTAGATCCGACCCGATATTTAGGTTCACATATGACCCTTTAGGATAACCATTGATCTCAGTGTCAAAGTACAAAGGACACTCTAGGACAACCGTTGATCTCACTATCAAAGTACAAATGACACTCCAGGGCAACCACTGATCTCATTATCTGAAAGTACAGAGGATGCTCCAAATGATGACACTTGGCAGTACTAGATTGCTCACATGTGCCACAAATGCCGATAAATACATTGGTACAGTAATCAGTTGGTAACTTCTTCTTCACTTACTATTTTACCATTTACTTTTTTACTCTTCTTGTGCTTTCGTTCTTAGATTTCACGAACTCGGTCTGATTTAGGCATCAAAGGGTCTCCCAGCTACCCTAACATGTTTTTCTCTTTTCAAATATGATGACCCAAATGCAATTACTTACTCGATACACTAACATCGATCTGTAGGTAATCACCGATTCCAGATTATTACTCCTGCGTTAGTTGATGGAAATATCATGGGCATTACTTCTCTAAAGTGGCAGAAACAACTTCTCTTCACTATTTTATTCGACGACCTCAAATACTGAGAATGAGCCTGAAATGAAGGGCACCAGTGAACTTCAGAATATCTAACGGCCTTACAGATTGCGTGGGCGAAATATTTTAAGTGGTCACAATTAGTTCAAACATTTTTTAAAGGTAAAGAAAATTTGCGGCATCTATTGGGCACTGGACCGAAAAGTGGAGAGCTTGGCTTCGAAGTACGGGATGAATAGGATTCCATGATCATGTCATGGTTATGGAATTCAGTGACCCCTGAAATTATTGATACATGAATGTTTCTCCCTATAGCAAAGACAATCTGGGACGCATTGCACCAGACATATTTCAAGGTGAATGATGCGGCTCTCATTTACAAGATTAACACAAAAACTACAATAGCAAAACAATAGAGCAGATCGGGTACAGAGTATGCAAATTTCCTCCATAATCAATAGTAAGAATTGGATTAATATCGAGTAATTGATTTGAAATACAGTAAGTGCGATGTGGCTGCCAACGACTTCATTGAACATGATCGAGTCTATGATTTTCTTGTTGGATAAAATTCCGAGTTTGATTTGATGTGCATTCAGATTTTAGGGAAACTTTATGTCCCATCACTCAATCAAACTGTGTCTCTAATCCGAGCAGAGGACAATCGTCGAGGAGCCATCGCGCCAATAGATAGTTTAGTACTTCTTATCACAAAAAATAAAAGTTTGCAGTTGGACAGATTCTCCGAAGTTAAAAATAATAGCATTGACACAACTAAAACTGTGAATAAAGATAACATTTGGTGTACTTTCTGCAAGAAGCCATGACATGTTAAGGAAACTTGTTAGAAATTGCATGGAAAGCCCCCTAGTCATGAGTGGGGACCTAAAAGAAAGCATCCAAAATAGACACAATGAAAGGCTCACAGATATTACAAGAGAAAAGTCAAACTACTAGAGGATTTAACACTAGCTACAAAGATAGAGAAGATAAAGAAATTGATGGGATCGCTTGAAAAATCCGAGGTAACCAAAGGAAATTGCCCCTCAATCCTCTCTATTGAGTCTTTAATCTCCTTTGGTTTCAACGCATATGATAAAGTATTTGGGAATTTTTGGATCCTTGACTCTGGTACCACAAATCATATGACATATACCTCAAAATATTTCAGTACCTATACCTTTTCCAAGTAGTAGATAAATAATTTTTGCCAATGTAACTACAACCATGGTGGCCGAAATAGAAGATATTCAAGTTACACCTAATTTGATTCTTAGAAATGTCCTTCATGCCCTTCAACTATCAACCAACTTTGTGTCCGTACAATAACTTACCCAATGATCTTACTTGTCAAAGTATATTTTCCCCTCTGGAGGTACTCGTTCTTCTCCTTGTATTCTAAATGAATACAATTATTATCCCATCATTTTGTATCTTTCTGTGTCAAACCATATTATCCAAAAGATAATAATGCTTCACCAAATTTTCTTGTATTCGCCATATTTAGGTTTTGAAGTTTGGCTTCATCACTACGCTTGCTGCAAAAATTAATAGTAGAATACCTCCCGCAGTCTCTGGACAATAATTTTATGATCACATAATGTTGTTAAAATAAGTCTCCTTATCTTATTTTCCTGTGTAAATCGCTTGAATATTTGTAGAAAATGTTTCGTAGCAAGACATCTGCTCCCGTATCAAGGAAATAGATTGGTGATGTCTTCACTTTGTACCATGGGGTACCGCCTACGCCTCCGATCATGATTTCTACTTGTTTAATTCCTTGATTAAGGATAAAAATCATTTTAGAGAAATCTCTTCTTGCAATATCAGGTAACTCTTCTCCAATTTCTTTAGGAAAAATATCCGGCTTTGCAGTACATATTTTGACACCTGAATCAATATATGCGGCGAAATACCGGGCCTTGTATTCAGCATATAATATTCCGATAGAAATGTATATTGAGAATGGTCTAGTGGTCATCTGATTCTGTATCTTTTATCAACCACTGTGAATTCCATTCCATCTTGTAATCTTTCCCAAGGTTTATGATCCTCAAGAATTTCAATACCCAATATTAATTGCTTTGGGATTGTTTCTGTTGTTTTTGTGATAGTCAGCTCAATTTCACCCATTTTTAGGCTTCCTTGATACCTTACAACTATAAGTTGTTGGAGATATATAGAACATCGCAAGGAAAAATATTGTCCTTTTGAGTGATGTCAAATATTACTTCAACTTCTCTCCATCCTTATGGACATTTCAGCTCTCCTTGTGTTTTGAAAAATGTCTGGGATTCGCTAAATTGTACTTGGTCTTTTTTCTTCCCAACAACTACTTCTTATCATTTTGTCTTGTTGGAAAGACATCTCCTTGGCTCGGCTTTGAGACTTCGACTTTTGTTGAAAACTAGTTGATCTTGAATTTTCATATTGATCTTCTTTATAGTTGGAGACTCAATAAGTTCTGGTAGAATTACCCTGGCAAAGTCCTCAAAGATTCTTGGGACTTCAATAAATTCCTTTCTCAAGAATACTTCTGAATGATGTGTATTCGAGAGAGCACATAAAATCTTGTATGTTATCGAGTGAGGTATATTTTCTTCTTTCATCAAATCGACTATTTTGAAATCTTGATGAAGGGTTAGAACTCTGTTGAAATATCGATCTCCCAAATTGTATGCAATTCTAGTATAGACATTAAATGCCAATTTTCCTGCATACAAATTTCCTGTAACCACTCCAAGGCATGAAACCTTAAGATTTGAGATTCGCTTGTCAAAGATTGCAAGATTGAGTGGAGAATCAATTTCTTCCTTGAATGTTGCCTTAATAATAACTCTTATGGCACCGATATGAATCCATGAGAGTGTATTTGCAACTTCTCTCTTGACTCTCCTGAACTTCTCGATGAGGGACCAATTGCATCTCGATCAGGTTACCAGTAAACTCCATTGGAATGGCAAATTCTCCGGTAGTTACCCTATGGATAATTTGGTGTTTTCTGTTACGAAACCCCATCTTATCCAAAGCTTTCTCCATTGCTCCGATAGTAAATCCGTCATATATTTGAAGCTTTGGATCTTCTTTCATAATCCTCATCATAGTCTTTTGAGAAACTGTAGTATGGGAGAGGAATCCTGACATATCCTCCCTGACCATCTGCTGAAGAATTTCTTCTTCACTCTGATTTTGAACTAGATTCACTCCCATCGTCAGAATAGATCTCTTCTTTATAGATGCTTTCATCTGAGGGTAGATCCTTAAATTGGTACACTTGGATCAAATCTTGATAACATATAGTTTCTTCGAATTCTGGTGTAGCTTCGAACTGTCTGATTCCTCCCTTTTGATTTTCTAGCCAATCAGTTGAGATATGCCCTCTTGCTTCGCACGTCCAGCAATTACAATATTTAAAACTTTCGTAAGCTCCGAAGTGAGGTCGTCTGAAAGTTCTTCTTCCTGAGGTCCTGCTGGTACTCCTTTTGATTAGAACTTGATGAAAAGCCTCTACTATGCTTGGTGTTGGTCTTTGCCTTCATTTATAACTTCTGGACTTTTGTTTTGGCCAAACCTTCTAGGTCTCCATGAAGACCTACTCCTTTCGCTGCTACTTCTATGGTTGTATGGATGACTTCTCTACTTCTTTTTCTAATGCCTCCGTGGCTGACCTCCTACAACTGTTGGGATGTCATCATCTTTGCAATATAGAGGAACCGTTTTATTTATTCCTCTCAATCACTTATAATTTCTGTAAAGTGCTGCTTGATGGCACCATTCTGATAGCTTGGCCTTTAGGAATGACATTTTTCTGGCCACTGTATCTAGGTCATCTACAGCCTTGTATTCCCTGATAAGCATTTCTCTCAAGGGACTTGATATCTTCACAAAGAATAATTGCGAAGCTTCTCTATCTTCCACTATTAAGTTGGTTTTATACCCATGAATCAAGTATTCTATACTAGGATTTTACATTGTTTTCAAGTGTTTTATAGTAGTTTGAATCCATTTTATTTCATTAGGTATCGTTAGGGAGTCAATACAGATTATGGTAGCCGAAGACGATGAAAAACATGTTTGGGAGGAAGAAGTCGCGTTTAAGGAAGAGAAAAGCGAGAAAAGCTTGCAGCAGAAGGAGTGCTGTAGTGCTCCATCCCCCGCGCTGCAGCGCGGGGGGTTAACTTGAGGCAGCGGACATGCTGCGCAGCGCTGCGGTGTGCGCACACGTGCCTGCAGCGCGCATCACCTGGGCAGGTTTTTGGAAACTTAATTTTTACGGGCTTTTGACGGATTTTAGGGTATAAATACAACAACGGACGTACGGGAAAAGGGTTGGGCATTCTATCAAGCACAAGAGATGACTTGGAACACAGAGAAAGAGTTTGGGACGAGATTCGAAGGCATATATCTTCTGAAAATAAAGAGGATTCTTTCCTTGAGCTTCTGAAATTATTTTTCCATTATCGTTGTTGAACCTTTGAGCTTCTGAAAGAATATTCATTTAGCACATTAGGATTTAATTTATGATTTGTATGAGATATTGAAATCATGATTGAAACTTAGAATCACTTGGCACTTGAGAGAGGAAGTGATAAACAGTAGGAATATTGATCTTATAGATTAATAACGTGTGATTTATAAACTGGATTGATAACGAAAGGGAAAACTAGTTGAATCAACCCTCTAGAATTCATATTCACTAAGTGTTTGATAAATTGTCTGAACGAATTTGTTAGTTTAATTTTAGGTTTATTTTTAGTTTAATCGAACCCATTTCTTTTTGATTATCTAGATAGAATTAACCTATTATGATTACAGTACTTAGTATAAAATTTGATATTAATCCATGTGGAGACGATAACCCCACTTCTATATCTGTACTAAAACTTGACACCATACGCGTGCAATAAGAAAATATCGAACATCCATCTTAGATTTCCATTGGTACTCAGTGAACAACTTGATATATTCGTCAATATGACAAATATCATGTAACTCAAGGCAGTAGAGGGCTTGTTTGTATCTTTTCCTTTTCTCTTCTTCCAATCCCTCAAAATAGCTTGTGCCATATTATCGATGATTCATTTCAATGACTCTCCAGTTGTGATATTGCTTCTCATTTCTAATCCAATCATATCCCATGCGATCTTTACGGATCCTTCAAGACTCATCTCAAGGAGTAGGATGAATCATTCCTTTGTAAGATCAAGGGTTCCTGCTACAATCCTCATAGTTGATGCCCAATCGTCGATAAACACTTCTCGATTCTTAAAATCTGGAATATCCAGATTTAACATTAATCCATATAGATGTATATGATCAAGTTGTGATCTTCGATAAGGCGAATTATATAAATTTGGCCTTTTAGAACGTTGTCGAGTTCCTGAAACAATATGATCTCCTCTTGTAGTAAAATCTCCAGTGTGTGGCATTGGTTCATCCATATGATGTGAACCTGAACTCTCTGTTATGTTGGGATCAATTGGTGGTGGTGGAGGTGGTCTTTGATATTGGTCACGAGTAACTAAAGCTGATCCATCTCCTGCACTCATCTTTAAATCTACATTTTCTAATCATGCGAAGGATTCTGCATGGTCATGTAGATGTTTAAGATTAATCTTCTCCATATCCATCATTTTTTTAGTTTATGACAGATTTTTCTTTCATGATAGCAAAGAGATTTTTATCGTCTGCCATGCATCAGACAACTTCTGTTGGTTTCCCATTTTGGTATAAATAGGGTAATGTTCTGAAATCAATACATTTCTTTCATTCGGATGAACTTAGTCTATCCTCTAGATTCTTAATTCGTTTCTGAATATCATGAAGGATTTCAAGAGTCTCCTTCTGATATTTCACTATCATCTCCATCTGATTTTGGATCTGATACACTTGTGTTGGTAGATGATTATGGCGGTTGCCATAATTCTGCACTGTCTTCTGGACTTCTCTAAAATCTTGCGAGAACTTAGATTTGTCTAGAAGTATCTCGTTCTATTCTGGTATTCTATCAGGAATCATGATTTTGATAGGCTTCTTCCTGATGATTCATCAGATCCACATATAATATCTGATTTACCATAAGGAAATTCAGATAACACCCTGCTTGTCTATTGCATAGTCTCAAGGTTTCTCTATCGGCTCCAGCGAGTTTCTTTTTAATATATTGATTTCTTCAATATGTTATTTTATCCTGTGTTCTTGTGCCTACATCGTCAAAATTTGACGATATCTCTTGTAAGGTATACATCTTGGATAATTGTCCAGATCTATTTTCTTGGAGTAAATTCTCCTCACCAATTGTTTATTACATAAATATATTAAATTTAACTAAAAGTTCTTAATAAAACTAGGCTCCGATACCATTTATGGTCAAAAATCTAAGGCAAATTGAGTATAATGTAGAAATGAAAAATCTGGGACCAAAAGTGCACGAATTGAGAATTATGGGACCAAATATGCAATATTTAAGATTTTGGGACTATTTTTGCAACAAAATGAATCTTATGGGGCTATTGCACAACATATCGACTGAAATTGTAATGAGGATATTCCTGTGGTACCAAGGATGCAGTTGACTCACCAAAAAAATAAGCACTTTGAGTGTGCCAAGAGAGGGGGGGCGACCACTTGAGTTTAGGGAGGTGGGAGACTTAACTCTGGTATCTACAACCAAATCCTTATTTCACTAACACACTACATTTGATAACAATTTCTCTCTAAACATAAGAATACAAAGAACTATCCCAAAACTCTCAAATTCTCCTACTCTTGCACTAAGGGACCGAAAATTTCAAGCCAAGAGGTAAGAAACAAAAGTTTATTCTTCTTCTATTTTATCTTCTTAAAACCTCAAGACTTTATTTCCACTTCTAATCTTGAAAAAAAACCATACCCCTTAGAAGCACCTAGAGGCCGAGAGGTTGAAGAGAAGAAGAAGGGAGGAAGACTTTAAGTACAAGTGAGGATAAGAGATTCAAGCAACCTCAAGTATATAGGTAAGTGGTAATTCTTTAGCTTTATGGGTATTTTGTTCTTGTTATCTTAAAACCTCCAAAATATTGACACAAAATTTGCAATTATCACCACATAGGAGCTGCCTTGACGGTGTTAGAGCAGTGAGATTGGGTGCTAGAAGAAGGAACTCCATTTTTAAAACTACTACTTGAATCTTAAAAATGGGTGGAAAACCTCTTTCAAACTAAGCACTTTCTTTATAAAAATAGCATATATTACATATTGATGTATGGTTATGTTACATATATGTATGGCATGAGTTTTTGGACTATCAAGTTTTAGAAAAAAGTCTGAAAAATTTAGCATGATAATGTATTTCTCAATATAGTCTAGAATGTCATATCTTTCCATGATCTTATTGTGAACCTTGATATGTATGCCATAATGTATGTTATTATGCTTAAAATTTATGTATTATACATGATATATAATCTGGACTTTGGATTTAGTACCCAAATCTGGACATTTGGGCCATTTTGCAATTTTTGCAAAATATGGTGCCTAAAGGGATTTAATAAATAAAAATGTGAAGGACCTCTAGTAAATTTAGAAAATTGGGACTTTAGAGGACTGTAATGTTAAATTTTTAAGTGTTTGTAAAATTTTGAGACTCTTTGAGTTAAGAAATGCAAAATTGGTTACTAAAGGGACTAAAACGCATAACTGTAAAATTTGGAGGACCAATCTGAAATTTTTTCGGAACTTGTATAGCCCCTGTATCCAGAAAATTTATTAATATTATTTTTTTACCTTATGAACCATTTGTTCAAGTTTCGTTACAAACGGAACTTGAAACGAGTCCTTAACAACAAAATCATTCTCGGGCTAAAAATATAATTTTTGAAAAATAGAGGATCTAACCTATAAATTTTCTAAAACTACTTTTACCTTAAATTACTAATTTCCTAAGGGTAATTTTAGGCTTGAAATCACATGAAAATCTCTTCCGTATTAGGAGATATATTATTAAAGTTCCGGTCAAAAAACGTAATTTTTGGAGAATAAACTACCAAACTGTAAATTTCGAAAACCTGGCCCCAACTTTATGAAATTTTAACTCTCTGGAATTGTTTTAAAAATTTAAAAACGGGCCTCACCCTTTTTTCGAGTTTGGGATTGGAACTTATCGAATTTTAAAACCAGATAAGAAAATATCTTTTCAGTAAAAAGGGATATATATTTCATTATAATTTCTACGAACCTAGAAAGCCTACATTTTTCAACTTTAATCTACTTATATTATATTAAAGTATATTTTATAATAATTATCCAACGAGAACTTTTATTTATTTAATTATTCGGGCCATTAATCGGACCTATTTACCTGAATAAATAACGCTTAATGAGGCGACTCCATCGTATTGAACAAATCAATGCCATTAGAACTCTGGAACTATGTATAGTATACCGAGCTAAATATCATCCTCGGCTAGGTTATCCATCCGATAATTAGTCCGTGGATTTTAATTTAATTAAACCCGGTATCAGATACTGCGTGACTAGATGATTGACATCTATGAGTCATGTAACTCTTAAATGCGTTAACCACTAACTTTGAACTATTATGTGGAATGGATAAGTCGCGTATGAGATGGGATAGCTCAGTTGAAATCCCGTATAGACCTCCATCATCCAAATCCCAACCTAGATTCGGATAGAAGAGTTCGATGGGTGATTGGGTCGTAGTTTGGGTATAATCATGATTATGATGAACTCCGAGCCTTGCAAGCCTTCTTGTTGGAGACGTCGTGCCTTCTGTAAGCCACACTCGCACACCTCACCCATCCACTGAGAATTTTTATCTCACCCCCGCCTTTTTAATGACCAGAGAATGAGACTTCGTACCAGGTGGACAGTGATGAGAACTTCCAAGCAACAAAGTGATTTCTTATTGTAATCCTAACCAACATAGGACGGGTGAACCTATTTTGTAATAGTTGTCTCGCTTCATACAATTTCGAGTTGTAATTCTAAGGCATAGACCTTAAGATTGATTGTTGTCGTTAATTTGTATTTCTATTATTTCCACTGCAAATCGTACTCTGATGGAGGCATGAATGTTTAAAGATTATTATCATTACTATTGGTTTTTTCGATTGTCTGTGTCGCGGCTCCATTTTGGGGCGTGACAATATCTATATAGATAGATAGATATAGATATAGATATAGATTTAGCTTATACTTTGAATTGGACCAAGACTTCCAATTGAATTAAGTATGAGTAAAGGATACACGGATGAATACATATAAATTTCTAATCGTAACTAATAATCTTTCATTTTGTTAGATGTTTAAAGAAAGAAGTTGAAGCAATTAAAGAAATCGGTAATAAATTATTATTTAAATAATACTATCATTAAAAGCTTACTAGAATAAAATTTAAAGTTTGGCATGAAGTCAAAATAGTCTTATTCTAAAGGCATAAGGGCATATATAATTGTTCGTAAATTTCTTACCGCAAGCATACTGTGTCAAGTTTTAGTATAGATTTAAAAGTGAGGTTATCATCTCCACATGGATTAATATCGAATTTTATATTAAGTACTGTAATTATAATAGTTTAATATATCTAGATAATCGAAAAGAGATGGGTTGATTAAACTAAAAATAAAACTAAAATTAAACTAACAAGTTCGTTCAGACAAATTATCAAACACTTAATAGATAAAAATTCTAGAGGGTTGATTCACCTAATTATCCCCTTTGCTCTCAATCCAGTTTATTAAGCACATGTTATTAATCTATAAGCCAAATATTCCTACCATTTATCACTTCCTCTCTCGAGTGCCAATTGATTCTAGGTTTCAATCCTGATTTCAATATCTCTATAAAAATCATAAATTAAACCCTAATATGCACGATGAATATTCTATCACAGGCTTCAAAAGATTCATAAACTTCTCAGTTCTATGAAACCCTAGGTTATGCTATTCTATGGCCAAGCGTTCAATTACCTCTATCGAGTGTCAAATCAAACATGCCAAAGAATCTAAACTATTGATCAGATAATTCAGATACAATCAATTCAAATAGCACAAATCGATTTAATAACATGCAAATCCAATAAACAGAAAATCAAAACATAGGTTCAAACGTAAGTTACATCAATCCCCTAGAAAAATAGGTTTAGCTCAGAATGGATGTACAAAAACTCTTGAAAAAATAATTATACATCTCGAAGTTAGACAAAGAATATAAAGAAGGAATTGAAAAGAGAAGAGAAGGAATCCTCTCTGTGTCTAGATAAGAGATGCCTTCAATTGTCGTCCCGAACCCCAGCTCCATGTTTCTTGCCTTGCGTTGTGCTTAAAATAATGCCCGACCTCTCCTTTTTCGTACTTCCTTCCTTATATTTATAGTCCCAAAATAGTCAAAAGCCCATAAAATATAAGATGATGAAGCCTACCCGATCGACACTTGTGCACAGACCGAGTCTTCGGATTTAACCCCCACGCGCGGTACTAGTATTGCCTGCGGCCTTTCAGCGTCTTGTAATATTTCTCCATTTTTCTCTTCTTCAAACACGATTTCTTCATTCCAAATACGTTTTTTATCATTTTTGATCAATTTCGGCTACCAAAACCGGTAACGACTCTCTAACGACAACTAATGAAATAAAATGGACTCAAACGACTCTAAAACACCCAAAAACAACGCAAAATCCTAGTCTAGAATACTCAATTCATTTGTATAAAACCAACTTAACAAATACCCCCAAACTTAGACTTTTGCTTATCCTCAAGCAATTTTACAGACTCTTGAAAAAAAACAAAAGACATGAATGTAGGTCCCAAGGGATGTGGTGTAAGGATTAGAAGGGGGGTTGAATAAACCTTAATATTCACTTTTTAGTCTTTTAAGAATTTCAACAGAGTTGACTCAAATCAGTTGTCCTTAGGGGACAACTAGGTTGGTTTTTTTCAGCAAAGTTACCCACTAAACAGACTCGACTGAGTTGTCGATAATATAACTTAGCTGCGTCAGCTCACACTTAACTTTAGTTGATTTGGTTTTTAACAGTGAAAGACTTAACACCCTTTGATTATTTAAAGTTCGTTTTTAACACTTGTTTTAGCACTTGTTATTATCAGTTTGATAGCAAAATAACTTATCAGCAGATATGAAAAATATAAGCAAGAAAGTAAATGCTGAAAGTAAATGACACAAGTAATTTTATAGTGGTTTGAGGATGGGGTAATTTCTCTACTCCACTCTTCTCCAACTCCTAGAGGAATCCACTAGGTAACAGATCAAGTTACAAAGTAGTTCTCAGTCTAGAGACAACCTTGATCACACAGCTAGCTTCTCCTACGACTACCTTTCTTCACAAGACACCGCAATTTGCCTTCTTCTCACTCCCTTCAAGTCTTTGTAATTGATCACACAGCCTTCCAACAAACTTGAATATCCTGGTTCGACCTTGAACCTTTCTACAGCTCCTTCAACTTGGAGAGTAGACCCTTTTCGTTCTTTAAACTTTTTCTCTTCAACTGGTTGAAGTAATCTTTCCTTCACAGCGTGTGTTGGATCGAGTTCCTTCGAGTTTTAGGCTTAAGGAATTTTTTGGATAAGCTTAAGAATGTTGCAGGTTATGCTTGCTTGATAATTGCTTGATTCGTTCGTGCTTGGTTTAGGTAACCTTTTCTCAAATGCTTCATCAGCCTTTTATATTGCTCATTTGAAAATTTGCCCGTTGAAGAGATAGGCTATTTTCAAATGACACTTCTTGTTCGTTGGCTTGCCTTTTCTTTGTCTGCAACATTTGTGATGTTGACCCTTCGTCGTATTAAATAGCTCTGCAGCTTTACAGGGTCTGACATATGCTCTAGTGTTTCCCATTTGTTTATTCCTTTTGCATGTTTCTGGGTCAAACACTTTAAGACCTGGCAGCTTTGACATATTACTATATCGAGTAATATTCTTGACTTCCTTCCAACGGATCAATGTCAGTTGTCTTGACTTGACTGCTGCTTTTACCCCTTTGACTTGAGTCTGCTCCAATCATGAGAATGACTCAACTATCACTTCAACTGTTAGACTTGGCTCCTTTTACAGACTTGACTGACACTTCCTCATACTTCACACAATTGTTCCTCAGCTGGCTCTCCTTCAGTCGAGTCCTTGTGTTCCATCTTGGCCATACTCAGCTGACACACATCAGAGTCTTCACTCTAGTCTGCAGTTGACTTCTTGCATTCTTTGACAGAGCTGCCTTCATCAGCTCTTTCAGTTCTATCTATTACAACATAGAATTACAAGGAAAATGGGGTGCCAACTTCCTAGTCTAAGTTTTACATGGTATCATCAAAATCTAACAAATAAATTTCCTAACAATTTCCTCCTTTTTGATGATGCCAAAACTTAAATAAAATAAATAGCAAACACAAGCAGTGCAGTAACAAAGAATGTATGCTTTGAATAATCAGTTTTATTGATCATAGCATTCTTGTCCTTTACAAAGCTGTATACAAAATGTATCAAAGCTTATACAAGTATTGCATTACAACATGTATCAGAGCTAAGTTACAAAGAAGATATTAGAGCAAATATTACAAAGAAAGTATCAAAGCTATATTATAGGGAAAACTTACAGCTAAGTAAAATACACGAAGGGGTTGCAGCCGTCTTTAACGCCTTGGATGCTTCCTTCTTTTCTCTTTGTCATCAGCTCTCCTCCTATCTTCATCAGCTCTTCTCCTCTTCCTTTCCTCTTCATCCTTCTTTTTCTTCTCATACGCTCGCTCACAGCAGGGTTATCCCTATGCTGCCTTTCCTCCCATTCACGAGTTGCGTTCATTTTCAACTTCTTGTCTTCTCACGGCTTCAGCATTCTTGCGTGCAACTTCCAGGTTAGCTAGATGATCATATCCAACTCAGTATGTGATCCCTTTCTTCTGCGGATCAATATACTTGACGTTCTCCGGATTTGGCTGTGGTCAAGAACCTCTGCCTCTTCCACTTCCACTGGATCTTCCCCTTCCTCTTCCTGACTCAGCTCATCCTCCTCTGGGAGTATACTGTACTGGAGTTTTTGATTTTCCAAACCGAGGATCGCTGAACTTTGCTTTGCTCGGTGATTTGCATATCTCAAGACCATTCTCCCAATACAAATCCCAGGCTTGCGGTAGAGTCATATCTTCGAAATAGCCTTCTGCCTCTAGAGTTTGAAACTCCTCTAGGGATCTGGGTTCAGACCGAACATCAGGCATAACAATGTCTCTCGGGGACTTGATCGCAGGGAATATCTTTCCTACTGGAGGACCATCATATTGCATTCTGATATTCTGAATACGTGCAGACTGCTTCTCAGCTACCTTTTCAAACTCAGCTTCGATGGCTTTTCTTGATTCTTTCATTTCCATCTCAGCTTTCTGTTCCATGGACAACTCTTTCGGCAGCTTTCTGAGAATTGAAGCTATGATCTCTCCTTGTTGGGGGGTTTCAGCGAACATGACCTTCAAGGGGTTTTTTCGAACTTCCTTCCCCCTTAGTTGTATCTCCCTTCTTCTCCACCTTATGACTCTCTTTGTCTAATTTTAGTCCCTTCAAGGCCTCATCTTCCCCCTTTTTGGCATCATCACCAAACGAAAGGGACAAGCCAGGGAACAATCCACTGAGAATGAAGTCAAGTCGGCTGTTCACCAAATTTTGCTTGTCATATGCTTTGGAGTAGACTGTCCAGAACTCTGATCGCATAGCCTTTTACTCAGCTGCCATCAATTTCATTTCTGCCTGAAGAAAACTGAACTTCTGGTTCATGTTGTCCTCCAGTCAGGCAATCTCTCTCTTATGTTGCAGCTTGAGTAACTCCATATCCGGCTTGTGGGAATCTTCAATTCTCACCATAAACTTTTTCTGCCTCTGCTGAAACCGTGCAGTGTCTGCACTCCATACGAGTAGCTCTGCAAAGAATGATTTGAAATAGCAGAATTGCTCTAAGTGCATGCAGTTGTCTGTGCAGCCCATTCTCTGATCCGTAAGACAACACCTCGAATATCTTTGTTGATGTTTGCATCACGGTTGTCCAATCTGAGGTCTAACAATGCGAGGTGGCATTCCATCTTCTCAATTTCTGCACATATATCCTTGAATGCATTTTGGAACTCGGCTGTGGAAGCCGATTCTTCTTTAGGCCACATGGCATCAAAGCCAAAACCTATCGGCACAATGGAATCAGCTGGAATTATTGGCTCTTCCTGCACAATGTACTTTGTTTGTTCTCGAGTAGATTCGGCATCCACAGGGGGCAATTCGGCGTCAAAGTGGAATATATCTATAAACATATCATCCGGAACGAGAGGGATTCCCGTAGGTGCACGGTGTGTCTCAGCTGATCCAGCTTCGTCGGCAGTTAACGCAACTATGGGAGCCTGCTATTGAGCTGATTGAGTCTCTGCTGAAGTAGCTATGGTAGCTGCTCAGCTGACTTATTTCCAGCTGGAGCAGTTGTGTCGGTCTGCTCAGCTGACTGAGCCTCAACTGTGTTAACAGCTTTGTTGGCATCAGTAAGTGTTTCCTTTTGAGTTGACTTGTCCTCAGCTATTTTATCAGCGTCATCGGAGTGTGATGTAACCATAGGGCCAGGTTGCTTCATCATCAAAGACGAATCTCATCGGAGCTGTTTTCTCACTGACATTATTCCATGAGTCGTGAACATCCTCAGCCTTGTCCTAAGTAGAATCTTCAACATGTGTGCACTCGGCTTCATTTTCTGATTCAAAAAATGTTGTATCAATGTTTTCCTGGGAATCATGAAGGGTGCTAATCTCTTCTTCTTCACCAGCTCCCTCCATCTGAGGAATGTTCTATTGCTCTGTTTCTTTACCTAAGGAAGTCTCAACCTCCTTCAGGCCTTCATTACCCCCAACAGTCTCAACCGCTGTATGGCCTTCAACATTCCCTTCGACAGACTAAGCTGTCTTGGGGTCTTCGACATATATACCTTTGGCAGATTCAGCTACCTTAGGGTCTTCGGTGGAATCCGTCAGAGTCTCAACTCCTAGGATTGCACTTTCATGGCCAGGAGTCTCAACTCCCATGGCCTCTATCCCATCATTTGCCTTAGCTGCATCAGCATCGTCATCGCTCTTCAGGTCAGGAGAAGTTTCAGCTGAGACAGTCTCAACCGTCCGAGCTTCATCAACTTCACTCTGCTTATCCATTAATTTCTCACCTTCGCCTACTATCTCCAAAGTTTGGTCTCCCACAACGTCTTTCGACCTAGCTGTGGTGGAGAGGGCTTCCCCCTCAGCTGACGCACCAACTAAGTTAACAGTTGTGGGGTTACTCTGCTCCTAATACACGACTATTTGTCCTTTTGAGTAGTCAGCCATTTGGGCAGGTGTCTCAACACCTTTAGGGTTTGGCTTGGCTAGGGTGCCCTCTACATCTCCTTCTCTAGCTTCATCGTCGTTCCCCTGAGAGCCATTTTGAGAGTGCATGGGGGATGTGATGGCAGCAATGTCAGTTGCAATCTTTTGCGCCACTCATAAAGGATCAGATCGAGGAGAGAGTTGGGAAGACTCTCCTAGACCTTCTTGAAGATTTTGCTCGTGATTCCTTAATGGCCTGCTGGAACTCGGCCTTTTCAACTGCTGCAGCTGGGTCCTACTCTTCTAGATTGCTGCTGTCAGTTGACTCTATGTGATGCTCATGGCTTCTAGTGAACATGCATATTTTGGACTTTTCAGCGGCTCTGGCCTTCTCCAATGCCTTTTCTTTCTCATCTTCCTTAATAGCACGGAGGGCATCCATGCAGAATTCCTTATTAAGGGCATAGTGGATGGTGACGTTTCTGAGGAAGCTCAGGAGCTCCTCTTCTTCTTCAATGTACTCAGGATGCGCAAATTGCTATCGAGAGAAGTCCATCTTCCATCTCCTCCATTCCCTTAATCTCTGCTAAATATCCGGGTAAACTGGAGAGTACATAATCACATCATCATCATCATCATCTCCATCTTCCAGAATGGTTTCAAGTGGGGCTTGCTCCTCCTTGGTACATTAGCATTTGTGTGAGGGGATGAGATAGCTCTTTCTTCAAGAGTCTTGGCTCTCTCAACTATCTCCTTCTCTAAAGATGTCTTACGAACAACTGAGTCTTCGATACTCTGCTGATCGACATCAGCAGTCCTCTGGGCATCCACGGTGGCAACAACTCCACCATCTTTCTCCTGAGACTGCTCTTCTTAAGCAACTGCAGTCTCTTCAGGCTTCTCCAGCTGAGTGGCAGACTCAGCTTTTCTCTAGATCAGACTTCCAAACAAGTCTTCTTCTCTTGGTCTTGACAAGAGGAACAATGTCCTCTTCAGTTGTTTCAGTGGTGGCTTCTGGCTCCACCATCTTTATCGTTTTTGCAGCAGCTGGCTTGCGAGACACAACTGTGTGCTTCTTCTTCCCAACCGAAGAAGGCATAGAAGTATCATTCTCGGTCTCGGCTGCGGGGGCAGGGGCTTGTGGGTCGACTGCTGGGGCTGGTGCTTGTGGCTCGGCTGCAAGGGCATGAGCCTTCTTGGATTTGGCTGCAGGGGCAGGTGCAGGCTTAGTTGCCGCAGCTCTCTTCTTCGAGATAGGCTTGGGAGAGAGGGCTGGAGCGGTCGCAGTTGTGTCTTTGGCAGGGTCAGCTGACTCACCCTCACTCGTGTTAGCTTTCCTGGCATGCGCCTTCCTCTGAGCTCCAGAGAGGTTTGCCTTAAACATTTTCTTATTTGCATGGAATGGCTTTCCATGTCGCAGGGCAATCCCCTTCACCTCCATCAAATGGCCAATCACCAGGCCATAACCCGACGAGCATCCGAAAGTCTCATCATCCTTGAAGGACTTATTGATCACGTTCTGGCAGATACGGCTGAAGACAAACTCAGCCCAGTTAACTTTCTTCTCTTGCATGATCGCAACCATCACCACCAGCTTAGTTCGAGATAGCTGGTTGAAGCTTCCAAATTTCATGTCCACGCACTTGGACACGATGTTCATCAGTTTGTGGTAGTCGTCCTTGATCAGTTCCTTCTTGGCTATATAGACAACCTTAGCAGCTGACTCAAGCTTGGCTATTTCCTTCCAAGCCGCAGCCAAGTTCACATCTTTCTCAGCTATTTCTTTCAGCCCATCAGTAGGCAACTTGCAATGATCAGCAAGGTCCGCAGCAGTGATCTTATGGCCTTCCCATGAACAGATGAGCGAATCTCATCATCATGTACTTCCGCATTGACGTAGAAAATAGTGACCTCTTTCAGGTAAGTATGAGAGAACTCCATGGTGAGAAAGTCCTTCAGACCGGACTTCTCGAGCTTTTCCGCAATTTTCTTCACTAGGGCCTCATCAGCTCCTGTTTAATCATTTCCTTGAAGTCCACAGTTGATCCTGAGTGGATCTTCTCAGATAGCTTGACAAAGTCATATGTAGCGTCCATTTTTACAGAAAATAAATGGTGAAAAATGCATAAAAAACTTGATCTTTGAAAGTAGGGTTTTGAACTTTTGCAGAGAGAGTTTATCTTGCTTGTTGAAGATGAGAGTGTTTCGCGAGGAGAGAGAAAAATGGGTTTCGGTTTATATGGGACTTGAAAGGACGATTTTTGGAATTTGAAAAACTTGATCAAAATCAACGGTCAGGATTTAGCCTTCAAAAATGCATTATTTCTCCACATTAAATGCATCAGCATTTATAACCAATCATATGTTTTACCGTGCAGCTTTTGTACTGACAGTGATAATTACGCTGAAGTCATCCTTATAAATATTCTCGCTCGAATAAAACGACTGCGTTTTTGTCACTTAGCTCATAAATGATTCAACTATTATCCAAAGTGACTTAACTCTACTTCTCTCTTCACATAAGATCACTCAGTTGATAACTAACTCGATACAGATGATTTCCCGACTAGGCTGTTTCACTTGGCTGAAATGTGAAACTTGCTCATTTTCCATTCTCTCTTGTTTTGTCTCTGCTGATTGAGTCTTCTGAGTATCCTAACTCAGCTCAATTAACCCTAGCTCATTCTTAAGCTCTTTGAATCTTGCTTCACATAAGGGCTTTGTGAATATGTCAGCTAACTGCTTATCAGTTGAGATGTATTCCAAAGTGATGTCTTTTTTTTCGATATGATCTCTTATAAAATGATATCTGACATCATTGTGCTTTGTTCTTGAGTGCAACACTGGATTTTGAGTGATTGCAATAGCACCAGTGTTATCACACATAATTGGAATCTCTCTTTCTTCAATACCATAGTCTCTTAGCTGATGTCTCATCCATAAGACTTGGGCACAACAGTTGCCCGCAACTATGTACTCTGCTTCAGCTGTGGATGTAGCTATTGAATTTTGTTTCTTGCTGAACCAAGAAACTAATGCTTCCCAAGCATTTGACATATACCTGATGTACTCTTCTTGTCAACTCTACATCTAGCATAATCTGAGTCTGAGTATCCTACCAGCTTGAATCCTCCTTCCTTTGGATACCATAAGCCAACTTATTGGCATCCCTTCAAATATCTAAGATTCTCTTAGCTACAGTCATGTGACTCTCTTTTGGTGCAGATTGAAATCTAGCACATACACTTACTGCAAAGGTGATGTCTGGCCTACTTGCTGTTAGATAGAGCAATGATCCAATGAGGGCTCTATATCTAGTTTGATCAACAGCTTTGCCATCTACATCCATGTCCATATTGACTGATGTATTCATAGGAATCTTCACTGATGACTTCTCTTCCATACCAAATTTCTTTGTTAAATCTTTGGTACACTTGGTTTGGCTTATGAAGGTTCCATCCTTCAATTGCTTGACTTGAAGTCCTAAGAAGAAAGTCAGCTCTCCCATCATGCTCATCTCAAATTTGCCTTGCATGAGGTTTGAGAACTTGTCAACAGCTCTTTGTTTGTGTATCCAAAAATGATATCATCCACATATATTTGAACAAGCAGTATACTCTCTCCATTTTGAATCCTGAAGAGTGTTCTGTCAACTTTGCCTTTGGTGAATCCGTTGTCAATTAGAAACTGAGATAATGTATTATACCATGCTCTTGGTGCTTGTTTCAATCCATATAGTTCCTTCTTGAGCTTGTAGACTTTATCTCCAATAGTTTTATGCTCAAAACCTGGAGGTTGTTCAACATAGACTTCTTCCTCTAACAGTCCATTTAGAAATGCACTCTTCACATCCATTTGATATACATTGAAGTTCTTATGTGCAACATAAGCAAGAAACATTGTTATTGCTTCCAATCTGGCAACAGGAGCAAAGGTTTCATCAAAATCTATACTTTCTTCTTGGCAATACCCTCTGGCTACCAATCTTGCTTTGTTTCTGACAACAGATCCTTCCTCATTCATCTTGTTTCTGATTACCCACTTAGTACCAATAACATTTTGGTGGGTTGGCCTTTGAACTAATTCTCATACTTTGTTTCTTTCAAACTGATCCAGCTCTTCTTGCATGGCATGAATCCAATGTGTGTCTTCCAATGCTTGAGACACATCTTTAGGCTCTATTTGGGAAATAAAATACGTGAAGATTGATTCATGTTGTGCTCTGGATCTGGTTTTTATGCCATCTCTAACATCTCCAATAATTAACTCTGGTGGATGGTCTCTCAACTATCTCACATCAGGTTGGAGTAAGTCTGCTGGATTCAGCCTTCTTGCAGCTAAGTTGTCTTGAACATCTTCTTCATCATCATTCAGCTGCAGACATTCCAGCTGTCTTCGAGATTCAGCTATCTCATCGTTATCAGGGTTGAGTGCTTTCACTTCTACTTCAACATAATGACTCTTTTGCATAGTTGGTTGATTCTGCTTATCAGCTAACTCATCAATGTCTTCTCCATTCACTTTTGGCTCATCAAATACCACATGAATAGACTCTTCTGTGACCATAGTCCTCTTGTTTAGCACTCTATAGACTTTACTCTCAGCTGAGTGTCCTAAGAAGATACCTTCATCAGCTTTAGCATCAAAAGCCTTCAGATTGTCCTTCCCATTGTTGTGGATGAAGCATTTACATCCAAATATCTTAAAATATCCAGCATTGAGTTTCTCCCTGTCCAAATCTCATAGGGAGTCTTGGTTAATTGCCTGTTAATCATGCATCTATTCTGAGTATAGCTTTGATGTATTTATGGTTTCAGCCCAAAATCTCTTAGGCAATCCAGCTTCAGCTAACATTGTCCTGGCAACTTCCTTGAGTGTTCTGTTCCTTCTTCCAGCTACTCCATTCTGTTGTGGAGTCCTTGCTGCTGATAACTCATGAGCAATACCATTTTCAACACAATACTGAGTTATAATCCCATTGACAAACTCAGTTCCCCTGTCAGATCTTATCTTTATAATGGTTTGACTCTTCTCATTTTGAACTCTTCTCATTAGCTGAGGCAACTTCTGTAGTGTTTCCTTCTTTTTACACATGAAAATTGTCCATGTATATCTTGAATAGTCATCCACCACCACTAAGGTGTATTTCTTTCCACTGATGCTAGCTGGCTCAATAGGGCCAAATAAATCCATATGCAACAGATGCAATATCCTGGTTGAAGAAGAACTTGGCTTATCCTTAAATAATGATTTGATTTGCTATCCCATCTGGCATGCATCACATATACTTTATTTCTTGTATACTGAGTCTGGCAATCCTTCCACAAGATGACTCCTTGCAAGCTTGTTGATCGTCTTGAAATTCAGGTGACTCAGCTTCTTATGCCACAACCAACTGGATTCGGCAGTACTCCTTGCTAACAGACATGTGCTTGGTGTAGCAGTGGACCAATCCACTAGATAAATATTCTTTTGTCTTGTTCCTTGCAGCACGATTTCATTAGATTCAGCATCCTTGATCTGGCATATCCCCATGTTGAATCCTACATTGTAGCCTTTGTCACAGAGTTGGCTAATGCTTAACAGGTTGAAGTTGAGACCTTCAACATATGCAAAATATGTGATATCCAGTCCATTCTTCTTGATGGATCATGTGCCTTTGATCTCCCCTGGAGCTTCATTTCCTCCAAACATGACTTTAGCACCTTTGATCTCCTTGAATCTTGATAGATTTCTTTTACTTCCTGTCATGTGTCTGGAACATCCACTATCCATGTACCAGGTTTCTTGGCACTCAACTGTTCCTTGAACCTGCAATCAAGGAAATCAATTTTTAGGTACCCATACTTGCCTGGGTCCTGGGGGGTTAGTGCTATAAGATGCTCTAACCAACCTATAGCCAGATGATCTGACTCTAAGAGGTTGCCATTTATCAGTACCATAATCATAATGCACATTAGCAAATTGCTTGGGGGTTTTAGGATCATACAACTGTCTCTTTTGTCTGTATGCATGTGTGTTTGTTTTAGCAACTGCTTTCTTGCGGTAGTTGTAGAATTTCTAAGTGTAGTGCTTGGGTGCATGAGTGTGCTAATAATAGCTCGTTTGATTTGGGAATGACCTTTGCTAAGGTTGAGGTCTTTGCCATTTTGGCTTGTATCCCATAGGTCTTTGCTGATATTTCACATTGTTATTCCAATCAGCTTGGTTTGGAAAATTTCTACCATTCCCATCATATGTATTTCTTTGATGAAATTTCTGGGGCTTTTGGTAGCTCTATTTGGCTCTCACAGAGTATTTTTCATTAGAGTCCGATGGACTGTCTGAATTTCTTCTCACCGTATCCTTTCAAAGATACTCTATTGGCTTCTTTCCTTTTCCCTTATAACCAAGGCCAGTATGATTGTGATTGTGTTTTGGTGTGGATGTGGGTGCAACATATGGTGTTTTGGGCTTTTGGATTCCTTCATTGCTTGAAGATCATTTTTCCAAAATCACTCTTGGAGCTTGACTATGCACAAAGGAATTGAATCATATGTCTGTCTTGTCTCCACATTCTTTTTGACTCATAATAAGTTCATCCAATGATTTGGATGCTTTTGTAAATTAGGCAATCACATTTTTAAGATCTTTTTATGTTTTCTCGTGTGACTAACTCTGCGCTAAGATCTTGGCATTTTCAAATTTTGACTTAGTGTTCTCATCAGCTATGTGACTCAGAGTACTCAGCTCTTTTGTCAGTTGTGAGTTTTAGCTTTTAAGCTGGTTGTTTTCCTCATTCAAAAGTGTGTGTGAGGTTTTAATGTGCTCAGAATCTTTCATCATCTTGCCTAATGAATCATAAATATCTGTGGGTGATGAAGTGTGTGTATCACAGTCACTATCACTTAAATCAGAATGAGATGAGTTAGAATGTACCTCATCTTCTTGATCTTGTTGATCTTGTTCTTTGGCCATGAGGCAGATCAAAGCCTCTTCCTCTGTATCACTTGAGTAGTCAGCTTCACTACTATCTCGAGTCTCATCGCTTTTTTTGCACTTGGGCGCTCGGCGATCTCGGCCCGCCAACATAGCTTTCTTCTTTTCTTGTCTTCTTTCCCTGAAGACTCTTCTTTCTTCCTCATTTCTATATTTGTTGACTGGTAGATAGGAACAGTCAACAGCAAAGTATCCTGGTTGTCTACAATTCCAACACAGGTTTTCAGCTCTCTGATCAGCTCTCTCGGTTCTCTGATTATCAGCTCTCTGATAGTCAGCTCTCTGATGTTCAGCTCTCTTGGGTGGTATGTCCTCCTTTGCTTTGGAATGTGTTGAATGTCTCCTGGAGGTCTCGCCCTTGTTTCTTTTATAGTTCTTGTTAAAGAACTTGTTGAATCTCTTTACCATGAGGGCAATTTCCTCTTGGTCAATGGTCTCCTTTGGCTCAACTTTCTTCCCTTCACTGGCCAATAATGCAGTTGTCTTGGTTACAACTGTTTCCTCTTGCTCTTTCCTTCTCAGCTCAAATTCGTAGGCTTTGAGATCTGAGAATAGCTCATGATTAGATGTTCTTGAGAGGTCCATTGAATGTCTCAGGGCCACGACCTTCATTTCCCATTCAGCTAGGAGGGCTCTTAGTATCTTCATGCACATCTCCTTCTGAGTATACTCTTTCCCAAGAGCTGAAAGCTCATTTGTTATCCCTGTGAATATGGCATCCAGCTGATCCAGACTTTCACCTCCAAGCATTTTAAAATTTTCAAATTTTTGAACAGCAACAGTTAATTTATTCTCTTTAATTTGTTCTGATCCTTCATAAATCAGAGTTAGCTTATCCTAGATTTATTTGGTTGATTTGCATGACTTGACTTTATATCGCCTTGTCCAACGTCTTGTAGAGAATATCTTGGGCACATTGTCCAGGTTATATCTCTTTCTATCTTCATTAGTCCATTCAGTGCGAGGTTTTCCAACCATGGTTGGTCTAGCCTCTGTTGCAGCCTCTTCTCCTTCAGCTGGAGGTGCTCTTCTTACAGCAGTATTAACTTTGAGTATTTGCAATGGCCCATCCTCTATCACAAGCCATATTTCATCGTGTAAAGCTGATAGATGAGCCTGCATATGAATCTTCCAGTCATCAAACTCTTCCATAGTGAACATAGGAATACGAGTTAAATTTGCTTCCATGATAATAACTTTTCTTTAAAGATGAAAGACTTTGAAAAACACAAGTGATAAACCTTTTGAAAAAGATTGAGATCTAGTTCAGTAACCAGTGCGGAAGGCTCAATGAACCAACCACTCTAATACCACTTGTAGGTCCCAAGGGATGTGGTGTAAGGTTTAGAAGGAGGGTTGAATAAACCTTACCAAATTTTCCCTTTTTAATCTTTTAAGAATTTCAACAGAGTTGACTCAAATCAGTTGTGTCCTTAGGGGACAGCTAGGTTAGCTTTCTTTAGCAAAGTTACCCACTCAACAGACTCGACTGAGTTGTTGATAGTATAACTTAGTTGCATCAGCTAACACTTAACTTTAGTTGATTTGGTTTTTAACAGCGGAAGGCTTAACACCCTTTGATTGTTTGAAGCTCGTTTTTAACACTTATTTTAGCACTTGTTATTATCAGTTAGATAATAAAATAACTTATCAGCAGATATGAAAAATATAAGCAGGAAAGTAAATGCTGAAAAGTAAATGATACAAATAATTTTACAGTGGTTCGAGGATGGGGTAATTCCTCTACTCCAACTCCTGGAGGAATCCACTAGGTAACAGATGAAGTTACCAAGTAGTTCTTAGTCTAGAGACAGCCTTGATCACACAGCTGGCTTCTCCTGTGACACAGCTTCTTCACAAGACAGTTGCCTTGCTACTTCAACTCCTTCAAGTCTTTGGAATTGATCACACAGTCGTCCAACAAACTTGAATCTCCTGGTTCGACCTTGAACCTTTCTACAGCTCCTTCAACTTGGAGAATAGACCCTTTTTCGTTCTTTAAACTTTTCCTCTTCAACTGGTTGAAGTAATCTTTCCTTCACAGCGTGTGTTGGATTGAGTTCCTTCGAGTTTTAGGCTTAAGGAATTTTTTGGATAAGCTTTAGAATATTGCATGTTATGCTTGCTTGATAATTGCTTGATTCGTGCGTGCTTGGTTCAGGTAACCTTTTCTCAAATGCTTCCTTAGACTTTTATAGTGCTCATTTGAAAAGTTGCCCATTGAAGAGATAGGCTATTTTCAAATGACACTTCTTGTTCGTTGGCTTGTCTTTTCTTGGTCTGCAGCATTTGTGATGTTGACCCTTCCTCGTATTAAATGGCTCTGCAGGTTTACAGGGTCTGACATATGCTTCAGTGTTTCCCATTTGTTTATTCCTTTTGCATGTTTTTGGACCAAACACTTTAAGAACTGGCAGCTTGGACATATTACAATATCGAGTAATATTCTTGACTTCCTTCCAACGGATCAATGTCAGTTGTCTTGACTTGACTGCTACCTTTACCCCTTTGACTTGAGTCTACTTCAATCATGAGAATGACTCAACTGTCACTTCAACTGTTAGACTTGGCTCCTTTTACAGACTTGAATGACACTTCCTCATACTTCACACAGTTGTTCCTCAGTTGGCTCTCCTTCAGTCGAGTCCTTGTCTTCCATCTTGGCCATACTCAGCTGACACACATCAGGGTCTTCACTCTAGTCTGCAGTTGACTTATTGCATTCTTTGACAGAGGTGACTTCACTAAGCTCTTTCAGTCCTATCCATTACAACATAGAATTACAAGGAAAATGGGGTGCCAACTTCCTAGTCTAAGTTTTACATGGTATCATCAAAATCTAACAAATAAACTTCCTAACAACGAAGAAAACAGACAAATCAACAACTGACTCGAACAGACCAACTGCAAAACTTCACAACCAAGCTCATTCGTCTCAAAATTTGTTTCACTATCAATCAAGCATGCGTTTTAACAATGTCATCATGAGTGTGGAAGGTTCATGCCAACTCCATTTTCATTATACGGATAAATTCACGCAATCAAGTATTTTTCAAAATGATCCACTTTCTGAATATAAAGGTGCGATGCTTACCGGACTCCATAGGCTTGTCTTTCACACTAATCTCCACTAATGTAGGCTAATGTAACACGAGGATCAATAGGACTTTCAAAGCTTGTGATGTAGGCTTAGGGTAAGGTAAGGTAGGAAATATGGGATTATGTGGCTCAAGTCACCCAAACACACAATTATCAACTCTTTTAAATCACTAGTTAATATCCAACCTTCACTTTCTGATATTTACCTTGTTCTCACTTCATGAACCTTTAGTCCCGCTGGTTTTTATTATTATTTTGAAACCCTTAAACTTAATCTTTTGCATACTTTATACATGGGGTTTAATATTTTCACTTCTGGGGTAACTTCATGCAATTAAACATATACCCTGTTCATACATACCCATCCTCAACCTTTCAACATCTTTCTATAACTTGTGTGCATGAGTGAGAAGTAATTGGGATTTTCACATGTAGGTGCTGGGTATTAGATTGGCTGCCAAAGAAACGGTTTTACAAGGCTCAAAGGGGGACACTAGGGATAATATATAATATAAAGGTATACATTTTTGGCTCTAGCTATTCAATGATGGCCTAAATCACTTCCTTAATGTTACTTCACCTAGGATTTCGCCTTGACTAGTGTTCAGACAAGTTCTAGAATCCGATGGGATCATTCAGTCAACACTCAATCACATAAATCATCTCCAAATAAATCAACAGAGTCAACCACATAGATGGAATAAATGGGAAGAAAAGTAGATCACAACTCAAACACATACTCTTTTGACCATTCAACTCATATTCATTAAATTCACATAGTCATGCAGTTTTACAGTTACACAAATGACTCGACTCGACTCCAGACTCTTTTTTAATTTTTTTACTCAAGACTCGACTCAATGAACGAACACAGATTACACCCCTCCCCAAACTAATAACGACATTGTCTCCAATGGAGAGGTGAGAAAATGACTTTCCTGGTATCAAAGTCGTGTGGTGATACTACGTGTACGAATGTCTCATATAAGCGCACTTGCACTTCCTTGCGCACAAACCTGTGGGTGTTGATTCCTCCGAGGTAGTGGCATTTTTTTTCTTTTTTCCTTAGCCCATGCCCTTTTTGGTTTCGCATCTTTGTAACCTAGAAAGATAAACAAGAAAACAAAACTCGTGGATCTATGGAATTCGATTATGGGTGAGAAATCGACAATCAAAGCATGTACAAAATGCACCCAAGTGGAAGAAATAGCTTCATATCGAGAAGACAAGCATAAATATGCAAGATGGCACTCAAAAATGTGAAAATATCATTGGCGCATTTGATAAAACACCTTGTATGCATGAATTTGGGAGAAGATGATCAATGCAATGGATAGTTCAATTCAATCCCAAAATTCAATACCAAATCTGAATTCTAGCATGAAAACTCAAATCACAATCAAGCATCCAACAACAAATACCCTAACACCACCACAAACTAGTCATACCACATAGAGAAAATGGGGAAAACATGGGGGGGTTGTGAGTGAAGTATGCTGACCAATGGAAGTATGGAGCAGATGAAAATGGTGTGTGATGTGTGCGAGTGCTCCCTTGTGAAGATTGAGTGGATGTTATGTGAGTTGTGATGGGAAGTTAGTATTTTCCGTCAAGCTCCAGGCCAAGAGGGTGTTTTCCGTCAAGCTCCTGGAAGAGGTCGCGCGCTGCATCGCACCTATTCGAGCGCTGCAGCGGCTGAAATGCTAATGTTTGCCCAAATTTCAAGGGACGCGATGCGCGCCGCAGCGCTGTCCTGCTGCAGCTTAAGAATCCTGCTGGATGTTGCAGCAGGGGGTGAGGTGACCTCTTCCACCCAGTTTTCCATCAAAAAGGCTTCGTGCTCATGCAATAAAAGGGGTCGGGGTATGATGTAACTCGCTAATCCTAAAAAAAACAAAATTTACTACTATGATGCAATAAAATGAAAGCAACTACTAAACTATGTTAACAACTACTAAAGTAATAAAAGGGGCTTGGGTTGCCTCCCAAGAAGCGGTAAGTTTACAGTCTTCAGCCAGACTTTGTCAGAAAATCATCAAGTTGGAGCTCCAATGGGAATGTTGTACACGTTTCCCTTAGATACTTCCCAACCACCATTACCCTCAGTTTGATGCCCATCTATCTGATGACAATCATTGGATTCAAATTTAACCCTCTTGGTTGGATGGATGGTGAACACGACTTCCTCCTTATTGACCCGCAGAGTTAGTTCCCCCATTTTTACATCAATTAATGCCCTTGTTGTAGCTAAAAACGGCTGACCAAATATTATAGGTACATTTTGGTCCTCCTTCACGTCCAGCACTACAAAATCCACAGGGAAACAATTTGCCAATTCTCACTAACACATCCTCAATAATTCCCCAAGGATAGGTGATGGGTTGATCTGCAAATTTCAACGAGATATTGGACAGCTTCACCTCCCCAAGCCCACGCTTCGTGACATCAGATAAGGATATAAGATTCATGCTGGAACCAAGATCACAAAGTGGTTTTTCAAAGAAAACACCTCCAATAGTACAAGGAATAGTAAAACTCCCCGGATCCTTCATTTTCTGAGGTAATTTACTCTGCACTATTGTACTGTATTCTTCTGTCAGATAGACAGTCTCAAACTCCCCCAACTTTATTTTCTTTGGTTCCACTCCCTTAGTATATTTGGGCAATTGTTCAGGTGCATGCTGAATTTCTGACTCATTCTTCACATAAATTGCATTCCAGTGCTCTCTCGGATTAACCTCTATATCACAAAACTTCCCTCTCTGCTGCAGTGACTTCATTGTTGTCGCCAACTAACCCATTTGTTTCTCGATTGACCTAAGATATGTATCCATCATATTCATTTTTGTACCTAGATTATCAATCTGAGCATCACTTCTGTTCAATCGACTCCTTGTCTCCCCTATAAATGAGCCGAGTATCTCTTCTAGTGACTGCTTCTTTTCACCTCTGGGTGCATGGGACTGGATGGTTGGGATAACCCGGAGGTGGGTTCAATACATTCCTACTGTTGCTGTAAGAGAGATTCTCATGATTGTGAAGCCCCAGATGATAGTGAGTTGGTAATGAATTATCTCTACTGTTAAAATCCCGGTTATTCACATAATTTACCTACTCGGACTCGTGAGTGGCGGCTGCATGAACAACTACGGGTGGGATCTCAGCTTGTTGTTGTGTTGCACCAGAATTCATGATCGCTAATTGCTTAGTCAGGCTCGAGATTTGAGCTTCTAATGCTGACATAGTATCTAATTCAATAACACCGACAACTTTCTTGGGCGCTGACCTCTCGGAGAGCCATTGATAATTGTTTGTGGCCATTTATTCAAGTTGAAGTAATGCCTTAATCGGAGTTTTATTCATCAATGTAACTTCTGTTGTCGCATCTAATATCATCCTCGTATGCCCACTCATCCCGTTGTAAAAATATTGAACCCTCTGCTAGTATGCATAACCATGTTGTGGGCATCTCCACAACAGATCTTTAAATCGCTCCCAAGCTTCGTATAATGGCTCAATATTGATCTGTTGGAATTGAGCTATTTCACTCTTCAGCTGGGGCATCTTGCTGGGAGGAAAGAATTTTGCCAAAAAAATTTGAGTCAGATCATCCCAGCTAGTGATACTCCAGGTGCAAACGTCTGCAACCACTATCTGGCTTTATCCTGGAGTGAAAATGGGAAAAACCTCAATCTAATAACCTCATCAGACACACCATTCATCTTGATGGTGTCGCAAATCTACAAAAATGTAGCCAGATGGGTAATCGGATCATCAACTGGACTCCCCCAAATTGATTCTGTTGAACCATGCTTATGAGGCCCGGCTTCAGTTCGAAATTATTTGTATTTATAGGTTGGCGCACAATTCTGGAGCATTGTTCGCCAGAAATAATCCCGGATTGCTCTTTCATGTGCCTCAGGCTGTGGTGGCATATTCTGAACCAGGTTACCGCTGTTCTCATTTTCCATGTCGTCTGCCATTGCTTGCTTCTCTGCTCGCTTTGTTGCTCTGGTTGCTCGACGTGTCCTTTCAATCTCTGGATAAAAAGGAAGCAAATTAATATCTTTATAATTTCGCATAAACAGACAACTCAATGAGAAACGCGAACTAATATTACCTAAAGTAATCTAGATTAGGATTAAGACTACTTGGTAATAGTATTAGCATAAAATAGGATAAAATAATCCCCGATAATGGCGCCAAACCGCAAACGTACGGTGTCAAGTTTTAGTATAGATTTAAAATTGGGGTTACCGTCTCCACAGGGATTGATATCGAAATTTATACTACATATTGTAATTATAATAGTTTAATTCTATATATATAATCGAAAAGAGATGGATTGATTACACTAAAAATAAAACTAAAATAAAACTAAAAAGTTCGTTCAGATAAATTATCAAACACTTAATAGATAAGAATTCTAGAGGGTTGATTCACCTAGTTATCCCCTATGTTCTTAATCCAGTTTATTAATCACACGTTATTAATCTATAAGCCCAATATTCCTATCGTTTATCACTTTCTCTCTCGAGTGCCAGTTGATTCTAGGTTTCAATCTTGATTCCAATATCTCTATAAAAATCTTAAATTAAACCATAATGCTCGATGAATATTCTATTACAGGCTTCAAACGATTCATAAACTTTTCAGTTCTATGAAACCCTAGGTTATGCTATTCTATGGCCAATCATTCAATTACCTCTCTCAAGTGTCAAATCAAACACGCCAAACAATCTAAACTATTGATAAGATAATTCATATGCAATCAATTCAAATAGCACAAATAGATTTAATAACATGCAAATCCAATAAACTGAAAATCAAAACATAGGTTTAAACGTAAGTTACATCAATCACCTAGAAAATAGGTTTAGCTCATAATGGATGTACAAAAACTCATGAAAAAGTAATTATACATCTCAAAGATAGATAAAGAAAACAAAGAAGGAATTGAAAAGAGAAGAGAAGGAATCCTCTTTGTGTCTAGATGAGAGATGCCTTTAATTGTCATCCCAAACCCTAGCTCTGTGTTTCTTGCCTTGCCTTGTGCTCAAAATAATGTCCAACCTCTCCTTTTTTGTACGTCCTTCCTTGTATTTATAGTTCCCAAAAATAGTCAAAAGCCCGTAAAATATAAGATAATGAAGCCCTGCCCGTCGACGCACGCTGCAGCGCTGCACTGTGAGTCTTCTACCCAATTTAACCGCCGCTGCGGCGTGGGGGCGTAGGAGCTACGGTGCTCACTTACTATACAATGTTTCTCCATTTTTCTCTTCTTCAAACGTGATTTGTTCCTTCCAAACACATTTTTCATCATTTGTGATCAATTTCGGCTACCAAAACCCGTAACGAATCCCTAACGACAACTAATGAAATAAATGGACTCAAACTACTCTAAAACACCCAAAAGCAACGCAAAACCCTAGTCTAGAATACTCAATTCATTGGTATAAAACCAACTTAACAATAATAAATTGATAATTTTTGTTAACACATATTTTGTCAGTTGGTTTCCTCTACTATGACCTCATTTCACCAAAATGGTGACCCCTCCCAATCCCTCCATCTCATTTATTTATGTTCCTGCCTCACCGACATCCATATTTCATATGAAGGATTCTCCTCAACCAATAAAATTACTTCTAATTGTTGTGCATATCTATTTGATGCTTTGCAATCAATCTGATTCAGGGAAGAAGAAAAATAAACAAGCATGAAATAGAGGCACAAAGAAAAACTATAGAGATAAGATTTCATGATTGTTTTTATTCCCTGAGCCTCTACAAGATTTCAGATATAAGAAACTGATCTCCTTGATTTCCTGCCTAGCCAATTAGAGAAAGAAAATAAAATAAGAAGTAGAAGGGACATACATAGATAAAGGGACAACATACACTCCTCCATAAATACGATTCTAACAACTTTGTATATATATACTTTTTACTACCAAACAATTGCACAGATAGTCATGTACCTCAAAGAGAAAGTAGAGCAATAAATCAATTACGAATGTGTAAAATAGATCTTTTCAAACCTCAGTCCAGAATCCTCAAGATAAAGTTTTGGAACACGTATTGAAGGCTTAACCAAAAGAATTGGTTTCTGACAAGGTTCTGACAGTCTGAATTTTGGTAACAAATGAACACTATTGAACTCTAAAAATTTCCCACTCACTGGTAAATTTTCCATCCACGAGGCGGTCACCATTGCCTTTTCAGATATTTTATTCATCATAATTGTTTTCTTCAAACAACAGAATCTCCAATCGTAATACATATAAATTAACAGATATCAATATTTCCACAACTCCAAATGATAATTTTTTAATCCCTTTTCATCCTTTGTTTCATAACTCCACATCAAAAATTCTAAGTTTTTATGCATTCATCAACCAATGTAAGCCCCACTAATCTAGAATCAGATCTTTTCAATCGTGGGGACAACAAATGAAGAAACCTATTTCAATATTGAATCACATGCCAAATAACTTCAAGCCTATAAAAATGGTTTCATTTATTCGTGCTGCTGCAATCCAAGCAAATAAGTCAAAAGATAAACAAAGAAAAAGATAGAGAATAGTATATAATAAGAATTCGCAATAGACATCAAATATTTAACAAACCAACATTCTTTTTATATGCATATGATTCACAGTTAACAGAGAATTTTATATGCATATGATTCACAGTTAATAGATTGCCACATAATTAGTAGTATATCATGTTAGTATGGATCTCAAACATTAAATATAGGGTGTGGAGAAACTAATTGTTGATTCCCTGAAGTCTGTTTCTGTTGTAGCTACATAAATTCATTTTTGAAAGGCTAATAGAAGCATTAGTTCATGAGTTGCTGGTCTTGCAGAGAGAAAATTATGGCATCATTATTAGTCATTGTCAACATTCACTAACCTTTTTCTTATATATAATATTGTTTTGTGACATCTATTCAATTACAAAGATGATCTCTTCAATGGCAATAAATGCAATCATTTCTATAGTTACAACCCTTGTTGCTCTGATGCTCAAACTCCAATACAACCTACAAGAAAAAAAGAATTCTATGGAAACACATAACTCCCTGGCATAGATAGCAGAACTAGTGGATGAAGGATATACCACTATAGCTCCTAGACCTATTCTTTCGTTTGAATTTGGAGGGTTGATTTGATGACCCACATACAACTTGTTCAAATCCTCATTGCCACATTTTGCTCTCAATTTGATAAGCATATGAATGACCAACCTGGACCTATTGAATCAAATGTTAATTGATGTATGCTCATGTTTAATAAAACAAGATGAGCTATAATCACATCTGAGTTAGATTTTTAGTAGATCGAATTTAAACACAAATAAACTTAAGATAAAACACCTACACACACAAGAACCTTGAAAAATACCATATCATCTCGAACAAAGAAATGAAGTGCATATACAAGAAAGATACGACTTTCTTATATAATACCAAGACTCTCATGCCTGATTTTCCATTCGGAAAACATATTCCCTTCCGAGCAAGTAAATTAAAAACCTATCTTTTTCTCATCAGAGACCCAAAAAAAAATTGAACTTCCACTAAAACCACATTGTAAAGCATAATAGAATTAATGCATCACCGTAGAAATGCACAATAAATGCCAATAAAATAACACTTAATTAATCACGTATTTGGCAGTGAAGCACCGAAAGCTTCCTCTTCAATCCTCAAACAACATCTATTAAGAAGAATCCCTCAAAAGAAAATGTTATAAAAAGTAGCACATAGAGCAATGACATACTATTAATAAAACCCACTCGTATACTATTAATATTTACGGGACCGAAAGCGCTGCATAGCATACTTAGAAGACGAAATATGCTACGCTTTTGGATTTACAAGACCAAAATTGCTACATAAGATACTTACATGATCAAATATGTCACCCCTTATACTTACAGGACCAAAATTGCAATTAAGTCCTACAATCACAACTACACATATGGTATCAATATTTGCCTTTGAGTCTGTGTTGTTCAAATTTCTTCACCTCTCCTAATTAGTATTCTAACTCACGGTATTATGTAGAAAATTAGGATTTGAATCTATCTATATACGTAAAAAAGACCAAAGAGAGGCAGGAACCCCTATTTTAAGGGTATTTTAGACTGTTGAGCATCTCAGGAACAATATACTTTATTTATGCTCATAGATTGTAATTATCCATTTCAAAAAAAAAGATTATGATTGTTAATGATTTGCGTGTGTCCTTGTAATTACCTTGTAATTTTGGCAAAATTGAAAAATTAGTCATGTAACTAAAAGGATAGTGCGATAAGGTCCAGTAAAATACTCGAATTGCAAAATAGTCCTGTAACTATGTACGATTTTACAAAATAGTCCTGCATATTGCATAGTTTGCAAAATAGTCCTGTAACTTATACTTAAGTCTCAATTTTAGTCCTAATTTCAGTGGCAATTTTGAAATTTCACTAGATTTCGATCACGTGAGCGGCACATGTGAATTCCAATTTCTGGTAAAATTAGGACCAAAATTGATATTCAAGTACCAGTTACAGGACTATTTTGTAAATCATGCATTTTGCAGGACTATTTTGCAAAATTATACATGGTTATAGGACTATTTTGTCATTTCTGAATTTTGAAGGACCTTTTTGCGACCTTTTAGTTACAGGACTAATTTTGTAATTTTCCCTGTAATTTTTAACAATGATTTACTTCCATCTCTGCAATTACCCTCCAATCGAATCTCTTAATTTTTGGTCTCTAGCTATTAGAAATTGGTGCACATTTCAAGATTATTGTAGTATATGAAATTGTATTAGTAAAAAGATAAATCTAGAACAAATAATGCAAAGTCTAGATTAAGGAAGAAAAAATCTAGAAGCATTGGAATTATAAAATGAAACTAGAAGAGCCTAAAATAAGTATACTTAACAGAAGAAACTAGAAACCTCCTTGGACTAGTATAAATATATGTGGAGGCATTCTTGTGTCTGTAAGCAAAATAAAAAACAAGAAATAAAACTACTACTTCAAACTTCTCTTTGCCTTAGTCCCTACATTCTTCTATCAACCAAAACTATCTACTTCACTTGCATCACATACTGTATTACACCTACAAAAAACAATACTCCCATTCCTAACTTTACTCTATGTTCATTGAAAAAATACTACAAAATATATATTATATCCTATAACTAATTCCATCAGTGGCAACAGAGCCTATTTCGATTATCGGGAGTTACCATGGCCGATACATTCCGCTCATCTATTCAAATTCCATTCTTTCATCGTGAAAACTATGGCTTCTGGTCTATTAAAATGAAGACATACTTTTGTGCTCAAGATTTGTGGGATATCATTAATAATGGATACATTTTTCCAGACGATATTTCCACATTATATGCGGTACAAAAGAAGGAGTTTAAGGAAAATCAACAAAAGGATTCTCAAGCACTCCTTACTCTTCAGATGAACTCGGCGGACGAATATTTTCCAAGGATTATGGGAGCAAAAACTGCTAAAGAAACATGGGATAAGTTGCAGGAGAAGTTTCACGGCAATGAAAAGGTACATGCTACTAGACTTCAAACTTTGAAAAAAAAGTTTGAGAATTTAAAAATGCTAGTTCTGAGACTACTAAAGATTATTATTCAAGAGCTTATGGAGAAAATTTTCCATAAAGTAAAATTGTTTCTAAAAAATATTTGCACAGAAAAATATGATCCCATAATTGAAGCTATTGGGGAATCTAAAGATATAAAAAAATTAACCGCTACAGAATTAATGGGATCGCTAGGGGCTCATGAGAAAAGATTAGAAAGGCGTTACGAAAAAGTAGATAATGCTTTCCAATCTAAATTTAGTATGTAGTCTCAGAAAATTAAGAAAAATTGGAGGCAATCTAATGAAGGAAAACAAACAGATAATAATGGCATGTTTTCTCCATGTGGTATTTGCCAACGGAAAAGTCACTTGGAGAAAGACTGTTGGTTTAAAGGAAAACCACAATGCCAAATATGTAAGAAGTTTGGACATGTAGAAAGTCTTGTCGGTTAAAGCAAAGACACCAAGCTAATTTTTCTGAAACACGGAATCGGAAAATAATCTCTTTTATGCCTGCCAATCTGCATCAGAAGAAAATAAAGATACTTGGTATTTGGACAGTTGTTGAAGTAACCACATGACTAAAAATGAAAGCATTTTGCCAAGTTGGTACAAAAATAAAAATTGAAAATGGTGATTATATGGAGACAACTAGCAAAGACACTATTGATATAGGCACGAAAAAGGGCAAGAGATATATTAATGAAGTTCTCTTAGTCCCTACAATAGATTAAATTATACTTAATGTGGGACAAATGATGGAGAAATGTTACTCTTTGCATTTTGAGAGAGACTTTTGCACAATCTATGATAAAAAGGATAAATCTCTCATAATTACAAAAGTTAAAATGAGAGAAAATATATGTCCTCCCATCCAATGAAGATATGCAAATGACGCTGCAATGACGGCCAAAGTGGACAATACTTGGTTATGGCATATGAGGTTCGAACATTTCAATTTACAAGGATTAAAGATCCTAAACCAGAAGAACATGATGCATGACTTGCCAACAATCTAAGAGCTTAATGGAGACTGTGAAGGGTGCATGCTCGGGAAACAACACCGACAACCTTTTCCATCCAGAAAAGCTTGGAGAGCCAAAAAAACATTGGAGCTAATACACACAGAAAATTGCAGTTCAATGAGTACTCCATCACATGAACAAAACAGGTACTTCATACTCTTTATTGATGATTATACTAGAATGACATGGGTCTATCTTCTACGTGAAAAATCAAAAGTATTCGATATTTTCAAGAAATTCAAGACCTATGTTTAAAAGTAAAGTGGTCACAAAATCAAAACAATAAGAAAAGATCGAGGGAATGAATACACTTCTACTCAGTTCACCAAATTTTGTGAAGATGAAGGCGTGGAGCATCAACTCACATTCAGATACGCACCAGAACAAAATGGCGTCTCAGAAAGAAAGAATAGAACTATAATGGAGACAACAAGATCTATGCTAATGGAGAAAGGTCTTCCAAAATCCTTCTGGGTAGAAGCCATATGTACTGCAGTCTACTCACTAAATAGGTGTCCAACCAAAGTTGTACAAGACAAGACATTGGTTGAAGCTTGGAGTGGACAAAAACTATCAGCTAAACATCTATGAGTATTTGGTTGCATCTTCTATTTTCATATTCCACAACAAAAAAGAAGCAAGTTGGACGAGAAGACTGAAAAAGGTATATTCTTATGCTATAACACTCAATCTAAAATTTATCGAGTCTATAGATTAAGCACAAGAAAGTTGATCATCAGTCGAGACGTGATGTTCGATAAAGATGATGCATACAATTGGGAGACAGACTAAGTTGAAAGAAAGAGTATCAACCTTCCTACACTAGCACAAGAACAAGAAGAAATTAACAACCATCTGCAAGAAATGCCAGAATGAGCAACAACTAGAGATCCTGACAGATCTCTAGACGCAACACCAAAAAGGACCAGATCACTCAGAGAGATATATCAAACATGCAATTTGACGATTGTGGATCCAGATAGCTAAGAAGCGGCTACTAAACAAGAAGTCTGGGTAAAAGCAATGGAGGAGGAAATAAAACTGATCAAGAAAAATGAGACGTGGGAGCTCACGGACCTTCCACAAGATAAAGAAGCCGTCAGAGTTAAGTGGGTATATAAGACAAAACTTAACCCTGATGGTTCAGTACAAAAATACAACGCAAGACTTGTTACAAAAGGATATGCGCAATAGTATGGCGTCGACTACAATGAGACTTTAGCTCCAGTAGCCCGACTCAACATAATAAGAGCACTTATTGCATAGCAGCTAAAAAACAATGAAAGATATACCCGCTTGATGTGAAGTCAGCATTCTTCAATGGCTATCCTGAAGAAGCTAATCTATGTCCAACAACCTCAAGGGTTCTTGGTACAAGAAAAAGAAGACAAAGTTCTCAAACATAAAAAAAGGCACTATATGAATTAAAACAAGCCCCACGTGTCTGGATCCAGAGGAGCCAGAGTGAGCCAACATTATACATCAAGACCCAAGGTACGAATGATAGAGTCATCGTCTCTTTATATGTTGATGATCTCATATTCACGGGAAAAACAATAAGAATAAGATTATGGAGTTCAATGAAGACATGATGAAGACATTCGAGATGACTGACTTGGGCTTGATGCACTATTTCCTTGGTATCGAGATACATCAAAGAAGAGATGGAATTTTTATCTCACAAAAGAAATACGCATAAAGCTTACTTAAAAGATTCAAGATGGAAGAATGCAAGACTGTAGCAATTCCACTTGACAACAGTAAGGCACTCAAAAAGGAATATGGCTCACCGAAGGCAGATAACTCACAATATTGAAGTCTAATCGAAACCTACTTTATCTAACATTAACTCGACTTGACATTATGTACACAACTAGCTTCCTACCAAGATTCATGCAGAATTCGAGGCAAATTCGTTACGGAGCAGCAAAATGAGTACTCCGATGTATACAAGGAACAAAGAAATATGGCACTTGGTATAAATCTGTCTGACTCAAAACTAATGAGCTATATTAACAGCGACTGGGTAGGGTTAATTGACGACATGAAAAGAACATCAGGCTATGCAATCACATTGGGTTCAGGAATATTTTCTTGGGCATCCAAAAAACAAGCAACAATCGCACAATCATCAGCAGAAGCTGAGTATATATCACAGCGATGACTACTAGTCAAGCAATATGATTGAAGCGCATACTTGAAGACATGGGAGAACTACATGAGGACAAAGTTACAAAAATCTATTGTGATAGTAAGTCTACGATAGCAATGGCGAAGAATCTTGTTTTCCACAGCAGAACTAAGCACATCAAAATCAAGTATCACTTCATTAAAGAAGCAGAAGCAATAATAAAATTGAGCTGGAGCATTGCAAGACCGAAGAACAACTAGCTGATATTTTCACAAAAGCATTGCCTCGAGGAAAATTCGAAACACTATGTGATATGATTAAAGTCACGGAAATATGCACCAAGGAGGAGTATTAGAAATTAGTGCAAATTTCTAGATTATTCTCGTATATGGAATTATATTAGTAAAAAGAAAAATCTAAAAAAATAATACAAAGTCTAGATTAGGGAAGAAAAAATCTAGATGCATTGGAATTACAAAATAAAACTGGAAGAGCCTAGAACAAGTATACTTCATAGAAGAAACTAGAAATCTCCTTAGACTAGTATAAATAGATGTGAATGCATTCTTGTGTATGTAAGCAAAATCAAAGACAAGAAATAAAACTACTACTTCAAACTTCTTTTTGCCTTAGTCCCTACATTCTTCTATCAACCAAAACTGTCTACTTCACTTACATCACATATTGTATTACACGTACAAAACCAAGACTCCCATTCCTAACCTTACTCTATTTTCATTGATAAAATACTACAAAATAAATATCTATTATATCCTACAACTAATTCCATCACTAACATTCTACCCATTTAACAAGTGTCCCATTATAACATATGCATATGCGATTTTTTCAAAATAAAAAAATTCAAAATGGGACACATGTCATCCGTTTAGCCATTAAATTTTATTTATGAAGAGGGTATTTTAGTCTACTAAGAAATTCACAGATATATTCATCCTTATAAGTAGTAGAGTAGATAGATAGATAGATAGATAGAGATAGAGATAGAGATTAAAAGGCGCCATTGTTTCCTTGTTTTTTAATATTTTACTTATTTAGGCAACGGTGGTAGCAACAGTTTAACCTTAAGGCTTTTACTTTAAGGGGTTCTAATGCTCTAGTCATGCGTAAATTAGTTAAGACAAGTTATGGACAATAAGATTACAACAAATAAGATACATAGGAAATTCTCTATTTCAATTTATTTCATCTCATATATCAAGAATCATCAATCATCAATGTACACTTAGCAGAAAACTTGAAATACAAGATAAAATACAATTTTAAATAGAAGGTTGAACCAAAAGAGAGACAAAGGTCTTGAGAAACATGAGTATCCATGGGAGAGGTAGCCACTATTCCATTGAAATAGTAAAATGAGTTTGTAGTTTTCACATTATATTTGTTAAATAAATTACAATCTAGTTGATACATATATATAGCCCTAGGAACAATCTAGAATAGGACATTTGTCCAAACATTATAGGCTACACAAAAGACAAAATTAACAACTTAATCATAAAGCACTAAATACATATGTAATATTCACAAAAATTAGAGATAAATTAACAATTAGGGTTCACAATTAGATTCAATTGGGGATTTAAATCCTTAATTTCATAATTTGGGGTAAAATTATATTTAGGGTTTCTAACCTTAAAATTTTATCTAATCAGGTTTTAATTTAAAAATCAGAAAATATAATTTTAATTAGCCATTTTTAATGAAAATTTCAGTTATAGATTTAAAAAGTCTTAAGTTTAATGAGAGTAGATAAAAGGTTGTCAGATTATGAATGAATTTTTTAACGTAAAACCTTTAATCTTACCTAAAATCTTCATCAACAAATGACCAGTATAAATAATAGTATTTCCCCTACAAGTTATCACAATAATCTTCTGCTAAAGTGTTGGATCAGGTAAATATTTTCTTCATTCTATTTCTTAACAAAACCAAATTTAGTTTTCCTTCTCCTTCACACCACTATTAATGCAAGCCACCAGAAAACACAAAAACCAATCGTCCCAAAATTTTAGTTTCATCTCAATAAACAAAAAGAGAGAGAGAGAGAGAAGGGAGAAGAGAGATGCCAAACGCCCAAGTCTCACATCCAAAGCCATCCGGCGTCGCTGCTCCGTGGTCGTTCACTACCTCCCGTTCGATGCCTCTGTTCTTTTCTTTCCTTCTGGTTGTGTTGTGTGAGATGAAAAAATTAGGAGAATATTTTGGGTAGTGCTGTAGGAGAAAAAAAGAAGAAGAAGAAGAAGAAGAAGCAAAAGCAGAAACCAAAAAACAAAAAAGAAAGAGAGAGAGAGAGAGAGAGAGAGAGAGAGAACGACAGTTGCAGACAGGAGAAGAGTGGGAGAGAAAGAAAGAAGGGATGCGGATGATTAGGAAATAAGAGATAAATAAGGAAAAGAAAAAGAAAAGGGGGATGGACAGTGGCGTAGAGTGAGAAGAAGGAATTGAATAAAGAGTAGGTCTCTTGTAGGACCGTCTTACGGATCCTATTCCGTAAGACGGATCCTACCCGCCCGCCCACCTGCCACCCGCCCAGCCCAGCCCACCCGCCTACAACAACTGTTATTTAAAAAAAAAAAATTACTTCAGCGCTCCACAGGGAAATCGAACCCGCGACCTTGATAGGCTTAAGGTAGTGTTCTACCACTACACCACTAGTGCTTCTTGTCCAATTTCAGTATAACAATGTATATAAACTCATTCATAAATAAGTTTGGTAATTAAAAAAAATTAAAAACGCCTACAAATGTAAAGGCTAAGAATCGAACCCAAGTCTATTAAAAAAACATGATACATTATCTCAATAAATGGATACTTATAAAAGTGTTACTTTAACTACATCATATTTATTTTTTATTTTTCCTCTTTTTTTGTTCCTAGTTTGTAACTGTATTAAGAAATCTGATTTTTTATCTCAACAAACGGATACTTTTACTTCTAAAATTATTATTTTAACTATATCATTTTTATTTTTTTATTTTTTTCTTCTTTCCTTCGTTTCTAATTTGTGACTATATTAAAAAAACATGATACTTTATCTCAAAATATTGATACTTTAACGTATAAAAGTGTTACTTTAACTCTGTTATATAAATATTTATTGTAATATATGTTTGATAAATGATTTTATCATGATTTTGATGATTTTGTTTTTATACCAAAACAATGTTTTTAAAGGTTGTCCAAATACTCCTAAATGATTTAAAATGGTTTTAATATTTTCCGGAGTATTTCTACAAGTTTATTTTCGATATAAATTGGACAACACTTTTGATGATTTTGTGTTAATGTGTTTTTACACCAAAACAATGGTTCTAAAATATTGTCCTAATACTCCCGATCAGTCTAAAATATTTTTACTATTTTTTGGAGTATTTCTTGAAGTTTATTTTCGATATAAAATTGGACAATACTTTTGTTTTGAGGCCAATCGGTCGCCCTATAGGGCATCCCGCACTGAAAATTGTGAAAAACAGTGAATAAGCTATTTGGTCGGGGCTGGTTGACCGGTCAACAGGGTGGTAGACGGTGTGGTCGACCGGTCGACCAGTGGGGGATCGGTGCGGTCGACGGTCGACCGGCGGGTGACCGACTGAGCATTTTTTGAAACAGAGCTTCCCGACTCGTTTTTTGGTCTTGCTCGACGGCGCGCATGGGGTCGACCGTGGACCCGACCGGCCGCCTGTGTAAATGTGTTTTCTCATCTTCAAATGTCTATTTGTGCGCGATGCTACTTAAGTTTGATGAAGAAATTCTAACCGTTGTGCAGCAGACAACTTTTCCTTAAATTGTGGAATTGATTTCTAACAGCTATAATCTTGTTTTTAATTGCAATATTTTTGTAGAAATCAGATTCCAAGAGGAGCCTATCAAGTATTAATCATCTCCTATAAATAAAGGAAGATTTGAAGCACAACAAAAGAGAGAACAACACAACACAACAAGATATTCTCAAGCAAACACTTGGCCTTCTATTGTCATTATTCTTGTTGTAAATTGCCTAGCTTATCACTTTCACATCCTTGAGGTCTAGGCTATTCTTGATTACACTTGCACTCAATTGTATTACCAATTATCGAGTTGTAATCTTGAATTTTTGGGTTATCATTCAACACAAGATATCCTTGTGAGTGTTCTTGTGGTAAGAACACACTTGGGTGATCTAGGTGTTAGGTGTGAGAAGATTGCGGTAATCTTCTTGTTGAGGTGTTGAAGAATTTGGTATTCTTCAAGGTTGAAGATTGTGGTAATCTTCACAAGGTGCCGTTGGAGATTGTGGTAATCTTCAAGTGAGATTGTGGTAATCTCAAAGGTGGTGTTGAAGAAGAGTGTGGTGCTCTTCAAGGTGTTGTTGTAAGTTGGTGTTGTATTAATTTGTGGTAAATTAATAAAATCTTTTTTTTTCTTTTTGAAATCCATCCCTGATATACTTTGGGTGGTAGAGGATTAGGCCCTAGGTGGGTTGAACCTCTTTAAATCGACGTGTGTTGTTTACATTCCGCACCTTTATTATTGTCTTTGAGCATTTGGTTCAAAAAAGAGGTAAAATCGAAAAGATGGAGATAATCTATTCACCCCCCTCTAGATTATCGTAGCCGCTGACTTACAAGTGGTATCAAAGCCAAACTTTGGCAAGCTCGTTTCACATCGCGAGTGAAGAGAAACGATCGTCGGCTACGAACGAAGCTCATCTTTCCGGCACCTCCACCACCAAGCCACCTCGGTTTGATTCCAAAAATTTTATATTTTGGAAAGAAAGAATGGAATGCTATTTTCAAAGTTGCGGGTTCGACATTTGGAACACCGTCATTAATGGAAAATCCATTCCGATGAAAGATACACCACACACCTCAAAAGGCTTCAAAAACCTCAATGATGAAGAGAAGAAAATCATCTCCTTAAATGGTAAAGCTCTTAATATTTTACATTGTTCACTTACCACTTTGGAATTTGATCATGTTGTAGATATTCGATCGGCACATGAAGTATGGCAAAAATTAGAAGCCATCTATGAAGTATATGCAAATGAAAGGAGCAACTCAAAAGCATCTACTTCACAAATGGATACAACATCAAATCCAACAACATGGGATAAGCCTTCTACAACCTCCCATGATGAACAAGTTGAACAATGCCTCATGGGCATCGAAGAAGAAAACGAGGTAAGTTCTAAACCCTCTACTTCTTATGACAATGAATTGCAAAATGAATATAGTGATTTGCAAAATGATTATGATGAGCTAAAAGATGAATTCCAAAACTTACTTGTTAAATACAAAAATTTGAAAAAGGAATTCATTGTTTTAAAAAATGATAAGGATAGTTTATTTACTTCCTATGAATCACTATCATGTGCTCACACCACCACTCTTGACAAGGTTAGAAACCTTGAGAAAGAAAATAGTACTTTGTTGAGGATATAAATTGCTTGAAAAATGATTTATCTAAATCCAACTTGAGTGCCGATAGAATGACCAATATTGTTGATTGTTGTAATAATTGAAACTAGAACTTGATCATAAGCCTAAGGGTGTCAATCACATGAAAAAGAATCAAGTCTCTAAGACGTTGGTCATTATGCTCCTAGAATTATTACATGCTTTTATTGCGTAAAAAGGGTCATACTTAAAATACTTGTCGGGCTAGAAATAACTCTAATTATTGTTGGAGACCTAAAAGTCTCAAGACTAATCCCAAAGGACCCAAACACATGAGGGTACCACAAAACAATGTCATATTAGGTACCTGGCGAAATAATGATCGAAGAAAATTCATACCGCCAAGAAGGCATCAAATGACCGTTTCATTTGATCATAGAAGGAGAAACTATTCTCAACAAAGCCAATTTCCAAGAAGAGGGTACAATCAAAAATGGGAAGAACACAATCCTTGGAAATGGCAAAGACATCATCAACAAGATGATTTTCAAAGAAGAAGAGACTTTCAACAATGGGAAGACAACAAATCTTGGAAATGGAGTAATCAAAGAAGTCATCATCAACAAAGTGACTTCTCAAGGGGAATATATCATCAACAATGGGAACGGCACAACCCATGGAAATGGCGTAATTGGTAAACCGTATCTCCCCATTTAAAATATGCATTTTATCTAGTTAGTATGCATGTTTTTATTTGTGCCTATATTGCAAATGAGTTTTCAAGTATTTATTTTAAATTAAGGTCTTCAAAACTTATTTGTTTTTTTTTAAAAAAGACCTTATATGATGTTTTTAAAACTCTTGTGCATTTTTGTAGACTAAAGTGTATTATCATCTCTTATGGATTTTTATGGCATGAGCTTACTTGTGATATCTCTTAGCCTACACTTTTATCATTATGATTTGTGCTAGATTTGTTTTAAGAATTGTGTAGGATTTACATATTTTCACAAATGGCCATTTTCGTCATTATTTGTCAAGAAAAGGCATAAATTATCGAGGTACGTTTACTTGTGTTATTCTTACTCTTATAGACTCGATATATGTATTGCCATGTGCCTATGTGCTTGTTTTTCATAGTATTTCATACAAATGCCATTAAGAGGATTTTTTAGATTTTTGAAAGGCATTATTCGATATTTGATTGCACATATTTGCTTTGTCAACTTTTGTTCAAATACTTTTTTAAATGAGGTCTCAATTATATGCTATCGACTCTCAAATTTCAAAAGAGACCTTTTGTAGCTTTCTTAAGCTTATTTGAACTTGCATGATTTATTAGACTCTTGATGATATTCTAAATGCATAGTATGTGTTTCTTGCTTCATGATCTATATATATATATATATATATATAGTGTCTATTCCTACTATGCTCTTTTGCAAGATATTTTGTGATTGATGATTGAAGCATGTTTTTACACTTGGGCTATTTTTGCTTATATAAGCGATGCCATTAATGAGTTTGTTTAGTTGTGTAGATGAGAAACGAAGTACTCCAAATATTGTTACCTCAAAACATTTGGATGTAAATGTTCTATTGTGAACACCTTAGACCAATTGGATGCCCTATGATGATAGTGATGAAGAAGATAAAAAGGGTATTCCGGAACAAACTCGATGACCAAGGCAACATTGGTCGAACTAAGGCGAGGTTAGTAGCTCGAAGGTATTTTCAAGAAGAAGGTAATCGATTTTGATGTAACATTTGCACTCATAGCACATTTTGTAGCTATTTGCATTTTACTTGCCCATTCTTGTTTTAAGAAAATTTCAAGCTTTACCAAATGGATGTTAAATCCAAATTTCTAAATGGTTTTATTCAAGAAGAAGTCTATGTAAAACAACCTCCGGGGTTTAAAATTTTTCTAGGCGAAATGATTGTTTTTAAGGCCTTGTATGGTTTAAAACAAGTACCCCGTGTATGGTATGATAGACTTAGCTATTTTTGCTAAATGATTTTACAAAAGGTAAAGTTGATACTACTCTCTTTGTTTGTGAAAAAAGGGCAATATTGTTTAAACTTGTGCATATTTATGAGAATATTTTTGGTGCTACTAATGAATATTTGTGCAAGATATGGTTTTCTAAGTTGATGCAAGGTGTACTTGAAATGAGCATGATTTCTTGCTTGGACTTCAAATCATTCAATGCCAAGTAGATGGTTACATTTCAAAAGAACTCTTGAAGGAGTTAAGCATTGAAGAAGGAAGAATCATTCCAATCTCTATGGCTATCAATGAAGAGATTGACAAAGGTTGAGAAAGGCATGTCGGTTGACAAACAAATTCGAGGTATGTCTTCTTGTATTATTCCTATAGACTCGACATTCCATATACCTTATGTCTATATGCTCGACTTCAAAAATTATCCCAACGAATCTCATTAAAGTGCCATTAAAAGAAATTTTCAAATATTTGAAAAGCACTTCTTCTTATGACTTGTTGTATCCAAAGCTTTAAAACACTCTTATTTTTTCGGGATAACAAGTTCGGTATCTATTATACGGTTATTCGTATTCAAAATTTGGTTCATCATAATCGAACTAAACATATTGAGATTCGATATATTTTTAAGGGATTGTGATTTTTAACAAAAACTTGAGATGTGTTTAATTAAAGTCTCAAGGATAACTCGAGCTTTTTGATCGTTAACACGCCGTATTTTACCTCATTTCGAGCTTGATTATGACATAATGTATATTGAATAAGGTCTACGTTTGCATTTTGCACGTTTTAAAACTTAGGGGCGAAAAATCGGATTTTGGATCAAATTTCAGATTTTCAAAAGCAGAAAAAGAACCACTGGCCGCTGCAAGGCAAGGCCGACCGCTCACCCAAGCCGTCGACCGGTCGCCTTGCCTCTGGACCGGTCACCCTGGACAATTTCTTGGTTAAAAATGGTTCTGTTTCACAGGCTTAGCCATTTTGGCTCTTTTGGTTCATTTTTCGTTCCCTTTGCAATTTACACACACATTTTACTTCAAATGTGTTTTGATGCATGAATTATATATTTTGGGGATTATCTAGCTCGAGTATCATCATCATTGCTCATCTTTACCGATTGAATGGTAAGAATTTCACTCTCTTTAGCTCAATTGGGTTGAACCCTTGAGTTTGTGGCTTATATGTATTTTTCTTAATGCAATTCATATATTTTTGTGATGAGCTTATTGATTGTTGATGATTGACATTTGTTAAATTGCATTTGGTGATGAAAAACTTGGCTTGATTTCATTTACAAGGGCTATATATATCTTTCTCAATTTTTGACGCCCGCCAAGTGTTCGATAAAACGTTTCAATGAAAAATTCATCACCTACATGATTCTCTCGATTTCAAAAGTCTTATACATTTATGGAGATCATGTTTTGCTTATCAAATGAGTTTTCATAAACCTCTACAAGTCGTATGATTCGACTTTTCCCTCCTATTTGGTTTATAAGCTTCAATGCTCAAATAGCTCGATACATCGGTTTTGTTGCGCACTTTGATATGAATATATGATGTATTTATCGTGCTAACATTCTTTTTGATGATTCCAAAGGGGAGAAACAGGTTATAAGCTCATTAGCTCATAAAAGCTAAGATAAACTTAACGAAAAGAAGCTATAAGCTATGGCTTCATAAAGCCATAAGTTGTGGATCATATTTAGTCCACTTGGTGCATTATGGTTATGTATGAATCATGGTCCATTGGTTGTAGTATGGACTTATATACGGTTCTAATGATGTATCTTTGACAAGGGAGCTTTTAAGTTTTGATACTTAAGCTCAATATCGAAAAGCTAATATTTTAGCTTATGTTTAAGTTGCTTCTATATAACTCTTTGTGTGCATGTTGATAGGGGAGCATTTGCTATATGTGTTTGAATATCTCTACTCCCATCTTTGTGATTATATTGCGAGGAATGTTGTCGCTCACAACGGAAAGTTCCTTTTACCTAAAAATGTTTTGTTTTCAAAATCGACCTCGTTAAAATTGTTTTGGTTTGTAATCATCAAAAAGGGGGAGATTGTTTGATAAATGATTTTATCATGATTTTGATGATTTTGTTTTTATACCAAAACAATGTTTTTAAAGGTTGTCCAAATACTCCTAAATGATTTAAAATGGTTTTAATATTTTCCGGAGTATTTCTACAAGTTTATTTTCGATATAAATTGGACAACACTTTTGATGATTTTGTGTTAATGTATTTTTACACCAAAACAATGGTTCTAAAATATTGTCCTAATACTCCCGATCAGTCTAAAATATTTTTACTATTTTTGAGTATTTCTTGAAGTTTATTTTCGATATAAAATTGGACAATACTTTTGTTTTGAGGCCAATCGACGCCTCTATAGGGCATCCCGCACTGAAAATTGTGAAAAGCAGTGAATAAGCTATTTTGAAAAAGGCCGTTGACCGGTCAACAGGGTGGTAGACCGGTGTGGTCGACCAGGTCGACCGAGGTGGGCGGCGGCAGGTCGACGGTCGACCGTCGACCGAGTGGCCGACCTGCACTGGAGCATTTTTTGAAACAGAGCTTCCCGACTCGTTTTTTGGTCTTGCTCGACCGGCCATTTGCGCATGGGGTCGACCGGGTGGACTCGGCCGACCGGCCGCCTGTGTAAATGTGTTTTCTCATCTTCAAATGTCTATTTGTCATGCGACTTGACAAAAGTTTGATGACAAAATTCTAACCGTTGTGGGCGTGATAACTTTTCCTTAAATTGTGGAATTGATTTCTAACAATATAATCTTGTTTTTAATTGCAATATTTTTGTAGAAATCGATTCCAAGAGGAGCCTATCAAGTATTAATCATCTCCTATAAATAAAGGAAGATTTGAAGCACAACAAAAGAGAGAACAACACAACACAACAAGATATTCTCAAGCAAACACTTGGCCTTCTATTGTCATTATTCTTCTTTTGTAAATTGCCTAAACTTATCACTTTCACATCCTCGAGGTCTAGGCTATTCTTGATTACACTTGCGCTCTCAATTGTATTACCAATTATCGAGTTGTAATCTTGAATTTTTGGGTTATCATTCAACACAAGATATCCTTGTGAGTGTTCTTGTGGTAAGAACACACTGACTTGGGTGATCTAGGTGTTAGGTGTGAGAAGATTGCGGTAATCTTCTTGTTGAGGTGTTGAAGAATTTGGTATTCTTCAAGGGTTGAAGATTGTGGTAATCTTCAAGGTGTGCCGTTGGAGATTGTGGTAATCTTCCAAGAGATTGTGGTAATCTCAAAGGTGGTGTTGAAGAAGAGTGTGGTCTTTCTTCATTGTTGTAAGTTGGTGTTGTATTAATTTGTGGTAAATTAATAAAATCTTTTTCTTTTTTTTTGAATCCATCCCTGATATACGTGGGGTGGTAGAGGATTAGGCCCTGGTGGGTTGAACCTCTTTAAATCGACGTGTGTTGTTTACATTCCGCACCTTTATTATTGTCTTTGAGCATTCGGTTCGAAAAAGAGGGTAAAATCGAAAAGATGGAGATAATCTATTCACCCCCCCTCTAGATTATCGTAGCCGCTTGGACTTACAATATATTCATAATTTGTGACTATATTAAAAAATATGTTACTTTATCTCAAATAACAAATACTTTTACTTATAAAAGTATTACTTTAACTCTATTATATTTATTATTCATCTTTCTTTATATTTATTGTTAAAAAATATAATACTTTATTTAAAAACATATATTTTTACTCTTAAAACATCATATCTTGTCTCAAAACAATATATATTTTTACTCATAAAGGTGTTAGTTTAACTCTCATATATTTATTTGTCCTTCAATGTAATGTAATCATAATCTGTGACTATATTAAAAATATGATACTTTATCTAAAATAACCGATACTTTTTCTCATAAAATCAAGCATTTTTAATCGAGGAAGAAAAACAGAAACTCTGTTATATATATATATATATATATTCATAATTTGTGACTATATTAAAAAATATGTTACTTTGTCTCAAAAAAACAAATACTTTTACTTATAATTCATAATTCGTGATTGTATTACAAAAACATGATACTTTATCACCAAAAATGGATATTTTTACTCATAAAAGTGTTACTTTAGCTCTGTCATATTTATTTTTCCTTCTTCAATGTAATGAATTTCTAATACGCGACTGTATTAAAAAATATGATACTTTATCTCAAAAAACAAATACTTTTACTTATAAAAGTGTTACTTTAACTATGTCATATGTTTTTCTTTTTTTTTCAAAAAACGACAGATTTTATGTGAATAAACTCATCCAACAAACCTTTTACAAATCGAGGCATACTTGCCAAGAGCCAAACTGGTACCATCTTTGGTCCAGGAGGAAGAATATTAACGTCCCAAGAAATTGGGACAACAAAAAGCTGGAAAAACAACTAGTCTAACACAGCTTAGACCACACCATAGAAAAGAGCCAAAAAAGATAAAAACAAAACATTACAGCAATGGCTTACAAAGCACAACTGGTTAAAAAACAAAACAAGTGCAAAAACTAATTTTTATATCCTTCACTACGTATTAACCCCTAAAGGAACAAACTCAACCAATTTCATCTTCACTGTGCAGCTTCAAACTCTGTCCATTCTCGACATCCATAAAAAAAGAATTTGGGGATTACACAAAATGCTTAAGCTTCTAGTAAAAAGAAAAAAACCACATCATATAATACTCGTTTCTCATTTGATGTCAGCTGGTCACAATTTTCAGTCCTTACTCTGAAGTTTGCACTTTACCTGGAGGCTATGGAAGAACAGTCCCTTCGATCGATAAAAAAGATGGGGAAAGCGAAAGAGAAAACCAAATCGGCTGCCAAAGTATTATCTCTGGAATCGATGAATTAGGGGATGATCTCATCTAAAACATCCCCAGCCGGCTGCCGGCGTTATACTTTGTATCGCCGGCGTCTGTTAACCGCTCCTGGAACTCTCTTTACAATCCAGCTTTCTCTAATTCGAAAAATAGGGAGCAGTGCGAAAACCCTAGAGATTAGAAGAAAAAGAGTCGCACACAGCTGAAGAGAAGAAAGAGAAAAAAAAAACCCTATAAACTAAAAAAACCGTGTTGGATAGATGGGCGGGGCGGGTACAACCCGTCTTACGGAAAATGATCTGTAAGGCGGTCTTATATAAGTTTTTTGCCTTGAATAAATTGGGGACTTTGGTTTAATTATATGGGTTGAAGATATTTGGGGTTTTTCTAGACAAATTTGAGGATTTTAACCGGCCTTTTTCCAACCCCAATCCAAATATCTCCTATTTCAAATTTAATTCTTCAATTTCTTTTCTAACCCATCCAAATTTATTAAATAATTTTTTTAATTATAATTTTATAATTTATGTAGGAATCGAGAATCAATAGGGTTAGAATAATTTTATTCATTTCAAGGAGTAATAGAAATCAGTTGAAGTAGGGACTTTTAATTCTTGTCTTTATATAATTCTTCATGTGGATATTTTCAATTATATGTGATATGCAAGAGGAATTATAAATTATTATCCAGGGACCATAAATAGGCCTGGGATCGAAGTTGATCTTCGGGTTAAGTCCGATGTGATAAAATTTATTAACTGACCAGTCAGAGGAAAAAATACAGAGGAATTACATGTTTTATTATTCATGATTATGCGTGTATGATTTATTATATATCGACAAAAGTTGGTCTCTATTGAGCAAGTGGAAGTTCACCCCTTTATTTTCATAATTTTTCAGATTAAGGAGTCGGGCCGGAGATACGTTAGTGATGGATGAAGATCAAATTAAACTTTAGATTTTGAATAATTTTATTTTATGTCATGGAAAAATTTGATAATATTTCATTAGTAATATGAATGGTATTTATATATAGTTAAATGTTTAGTTCTATTAGATTATTTTGTTGAAACTCGTGTTTTTATAATAATGTTTTCCATAAAAGTCGGAATACTTTTATTTTATAAAATTGGGGGGTTACAACCTAGGACTGCAACAATTTCACAAAATGAATCAAATTGTACTACCAACGTTCATTAGTTGCTCCATTGATTCTGTTGATCATTTTCCTGCCCCCTCAATCTTAATGCAAACTTAGGACTAACAGATAATCTATTTCTAAGTCGAATGAAGGATTGTCCCGTGATGGGTTTAGTAAATACATCTGCAATTTGATCTATTGGTGGGACGTGTTGAATAGATACCAATTTTTGTTGTATCTTTTCTCGAATAAAATGTAAATCGATTTCAAGATGTCGAGTCATATTATGATGCATTGAATTTCCAGCAAGGGCTATTGCACTTTGATTATCCATCCATATCACATTGGGTTTGGATTGCTCAATATTTAGTTCCTTCCGTAATTGGTGTAACCAAATGACATCACAAACAGTGTAGGCAAGACTTCAATATTCAGCTTCACAACTTGACCTCGAAACCGTTGGTTGCTTTTTCGAATTCCATGAAACATTGTTGGATCTCGCAAAGACACATGATCCAGTTGTTGATCTTCTATCGTAAATATCAAACGCTTAGTCAGCATCCGTAAAGTCCATAATATTCAATTTGTTGCTCACTGAAAAATGCAATCCATAATCAATAGTTCCCATTAGATACCTCAAAATTCATTTTACAGCTTTCCAGTACTATCAAGAGGTAATTGCATGAATTAGCTAACTTTGTTCACACTATAACATATTTCCAGCCTTGTAACAGTTACGTATTGTAAAGCTCCCATAATACTTCTGTAAAGCTTTCCATTTGGTAACGGATTCCCGTGAGATTTGGAGAGAGTAGGACTGACAACCATTGATGTAGTTAATCCCTTCGCCCCCTTCATGCCTGCTCTATCCAATATATTCTCAATATATTTTCCTTGATGAAGGAACAAACCTCTATCAGTTTTTGTGATCTCTAAGCCAAGGAAAAAATTTATATATCCAAGATCCTTAATTGAGAAGAATTTGCTGATTTGAGATATAATTTCTTCAACGTGAGACTTATTGCTCTCGGTGATAATAATGTCATCGACATAAACCATGATAATGATGGTGGATCCTCCTTCATGTCTATATATAAGGATATGTCTTCTTTAGATTCCAAGAATCCCAGGGTGAATAGAACACTACCAAACTTGTCAAACCAAGCTCTTGAGGCTTGTTTCAAACCGTACAAAGACTTCGACAAATTGCAAACCAGATGTTCTTTTCCAAGAGCTTAGAAACCTGGAGATTGATGCATGTATAAGTATGTCCCGATGTCACCATTCAAGAATGCGTTATCAACATCAAGTTGTTGCATGGTCCAAGATTTCGATAGAGCAACTCACTGTGGCAGGTCGAACAACGGGATTATAAGTTTCCGTATCATCGAACCCTGGGCATTGAGTGTAACCTTTGGCTACTAATCGCGCCTTAAAGCGAGGAATTGATCCATATGCTTTTCTCTTTATTTCATAGATCCATCGACAACCTATGACTTCTTTTCCAGCTGGTAATGTGCACAAGGTCCACGTTCGATTATTCATGAGGGCTTCATATTCTTTCATCATGGCATGCTTCCATTCGGGTATCAAAAGGGCTTCTTGGTATGTTGCGGGTTCTTGAATACATTAAGAGGCCGTGAGATAATTTTTAGGCTTGTAAATTCCCGCTTTGGACCTTGTTATCATATGATGATGCCCTGCATTGGAGGCTTCACAAGAATCATCATTAATATTAGGCAAATTAAAATTAGTGCCTTCCCTTATTGGTAAATCTATAATAATTCGACCCCCTTGCTGGAAATGAGATGGTGAAGGAGGTTGAGAAGGGTTTGGAGAGTCTAGGGATGATGAAGAACTAGCGGAAGATTCTTGACTGGTGTGAGAGGCATAATTAGTATCAGCGTATGTGACAGGGATCGTTGCATTAGTGGGAATGGTTGCAATATCATGATGAAAAGATGTTTGACCATGATCAGATTTGTTAATAGATAAGAAAGGAAATTTTTCTTCATCAAATAAAATATGTCTGGTTATAAGGATTTTTCCATTATTCATGGAACTTTGTATCCCTTATGGTGAGGGTTATATCCAATGAAGGTTCCCTAGTCACTTCTATATTGGAGTTTATTTTTGTTATAAGGTCTAAGCAATGGGTAACATAGACATCCAAAAACTCTCAAAGTTTACAGATTAGGCTTGTGTCCAGTAAGAGCTTCCAATGGGGATTTATATGAAAGAAGTTTGGAAGAGGTTCTCTTTATTATATAAATGGTCGTGGTAAAAGCACTATCCCAATATTTCACAGGGACATGAGAATGTGCTAAGAGAGATAAGCCGACATCTACCAAATGTCGATGTTTTCTTTCGGTAAGACCATTTTGTTCCAGGGTATAGGGACAAGACGAATATGAACGATGCCATTTTGATTGAAAAAATTAGTCATGGATTTGAACTCACCCCACCATCATTTTGAAGAATTTTAATTTTTTTACTGTATTGGTTTTCTAACAGATTCTTGAAATGGGTGAAGGCTTGAAGTGCATCAGATTTTAACTTCAACAAATATATCTATGTAAATCTGGTTTTAAGATCAATAAAGCTAATGTAATTAGAATAAGCATTAGAGGATTTGATTGGGGCAGGGCCCCAAAGATCGATATGAATGAGTTCCAACACATTGTAATGATCAGCAACGAATTTGTGAATGGAAATTTGTGAAACTTGGCTTTAAGACATGAGGAACATAAAGTTTATTTATTGTCATCAGAAAAACTGATATTACACCCTTCAAGAGCCTTTTTGACAATGCTTAGAGAAGCATGTCCAAGTCTAACATGTCAAGTATCTAAACACAAATTATTTTTTACCACAGCAGTATTGGTAGTGCAACGCCTGCTATTAGGATTAGGAGTATGACTAGGTAGCGAGTGAAATGTCCCTGAACTCTTAGTAAGGTTGAAGCAATACAATCCATTCTTAATAGTTCCTTTGAGAAGCTCCATCCCTGTTACTTGATCCTTTACAATGTTGATTGATCCTTCACAATGCAATGAAAAGGGTTATACACAAAATATACACAATTATCTCTAGCAAATTGGGATACACTAATCAAGTTTTTGGTTATGGAAAGAACAAGTAAGAGATTTTTGAGAAGAAATGTGAGGTGGAATTATTCAAATTGCAAGGTGTCTTAACTATAGAATTACCAATATGGGAAATAAGCAAACCTCAACCATTGCCTTATGTGAACTTTTTCAGCTCCTTGATAATCTGTTGTTATGTTCAAATTGCTCAAGTCATGTGTAATGTGATTGGTAGCCCCTGAATTGGGGTACAAAAAACCATTATCTTCTGGTTCAATTCCAGTATTGGCAACATTGACTGATGGATTTAAGTTGCTATGAAAATTGTTGTTACCCTGCGACTGAGCATTGGTATTGTTTGCAGAAAGTTCAAGTTCCTTCTATGATAACACTTATCCGTGGTGTGCCTTGTGAAGTGACATATTTGGCATTTTGGACAATTAGAGTTGTAGCCGAATCTTTCTCCTCTTCCTCTATAATTTTCTCATCTGCTATATTCTTACATATCCACTGAAATTGTTGTTCCTCCCTCTGTTATTCTGAAAATTCGAACCTCTTCTAAAACTTGTGTTATGAGCTTGAGTCGTTAGACTTGCAGTAATGACATTTTCCTCAGACATCCCAAGAGTATTTTCAACCCCTTCAAGCCTGGTTTCAAAGCATAAAAGTATAGAGTGGACCTCTCTCAAGGTAAAAGACTCAATCCTTGTCGTGACAGAGATAACAATAGGATTGTATTCAGGTCCAAAGCCAGCTAAAGTATAACATAATTGATCATCTCCACTAATTGTCTATCCTACAGACCCCAACAAATCAAAGCAAGTTTTTTCTTTGTTCAAGTATTATCTCATCAACATATTTCCCTTTTCTAGAGTTTGGAGTAGCATCCTATATTGCACGATTTGAGCTTTGCTCTGGCTAGAAAAAGTAGTATCAAGGGACTGCCAAATCTCTTGGGATGCGTTTAAAACAACAGTGGTAATCAATAGACTTTCTGATAAGGAAGACAATAACCAAGAAACCAAAAGGCGATCATGGCGTTTCCAAGAGATAAAAGCAAGATTAAGAACTTCATTATGTTTAGGGAAATTAGGGAAAATACCCCCCACCAAGGGGGTATTAAAGAAAAATACCCCCACTTTATTAAATAAGGAAATATGCCCCTTTTCACCCCCTAAAAAGTCTAATTTGCCCTTGACTTAGAAAAATCCCCCCAAAAAAAAGAAAAAAGCTGCAACAACCTTTTGGAAGAGCAAGAGTTAGAATTAGGAGTTAATTTTCACCATTACAAACCCTAGTTTCATAAAGAAGACAAGCTTTTGAGAAGGAGAAATAAGATTTATGAGTAAGAGCAAGATTTACGAGTTTATCTTCACAATTACAAACCCTAGTTTTGCCATTCGAATGAGAGATGAAATATTGAAGAAATAGAAGCATTTGTTGATCAAGAGCTTGCTTCAAAGCACTGGATTCGACAAAATAAATCGCGTTTATTACCCCAAAATATGGATAAAGGTTAGTTTTGATTGTTTTTACGCAAAATGGTTCGATTGACCAATTTTTCATGATTTTTGGAATGGGTATAATTTGAATAGTTTCAATTTCTCGCAACTTGTATTTGGTGGGCAAAAATGTGGCGAACCGTAGGCACCTAAGTGGGCATGTGTATTAAGTGAGCGCTTGCGTGGACACTGGGGCGAGGAACGGACTATACCTTGATTAGCGGGCATTTGGGTGGATTTTTGCGTGGACAATTGGGTGGGCAAAAATGTGGGCAGAACCGTAGGCACCTAAGTGGGCATGTGTATTAAGTGAGCACTTGCGTGGGCACTTGGGGCGGGAACAGACTATACCTTGATTAGCGGGCATTTGGGTGGATTTTTGCATGGACAATTGGGTGGGCAAAAATGTGGGCAGAACCGTAGGCACCTAAGTGGGCATGTGTATTAGTGAGCACTTGCGTGGGCACTTGGGGCGGGAATAGACTATACCTTGATTAGCGGGCATTTGGGTGGATTTTTGCGTGGACAATTGGGTGGGCAAAAATGTGGGCAGAACCGTAGGCACTTAAGTAGGCATGTGTATTAAGTGTGCACTTACGTGGGCACTTGGGGTGGAAACAGAATGCTTATACCCTGATTAGTGTGCATTTGGTGGGTTTTTGCGTGGGCAAATGGGTGGGCAGTTATGTTAAATGGTTCATGTGATTAAAATCAAAATGGTTCGTATTCTATGGAGTTAAAATCGATTTTAACTTCAAATGATTCATGTTCTGTGAAATTAATGTGTTTGTGTGGAGTCTACGGTGTTCATGTTCTGTGGAGTCCATAATGTGTTGTAGGTTGGAATCGATTCAAATTGTATTTTTATCTTGCCTACCTGTTTGCCCACATGTTTGCCCATTATTTTGCCCTGTGTGCCCACTTGTTTTTGACACACCATTTCATTGCGCAGTTCAAAAAAAATAGCACTTGTCCCCAATGAGAAGGATCACTTCGCAGCAAAATTAAATGGTGGAAGATACCTTGGAAGAGTGATCCAAAAAGGAAGAAGAAGAAGGAAATATGACCTATCATTTGAATTTGTAATTATTTATTACTTTAACTTGTGATTATTTATTTACCCACACATTTGCTTTACGCAATCGCTTACTACATTTGACCTTTGTGAGTCATGATATAGTTGCCAACATCAACCAATATTTTTGAACCCAAAAATTGCAACTTAAATCAACAAAATACAATAATTGTACATAAATTGTTTTATAATCTCGATATTTTATGAAAAAAGACATGCCCACAACATGCCCACGTATTTGCCTACGCAACTGCCTACTACACTTGACCTTAGGAAAAAGAATGATTTTGGATTGCTTCCATGTAAACCTCCATCACAATGTGCTTATGTCACAATCCCAAACTCCATTCCATAAGAAAAATATATGAACCCCTGCAATGAATAAATAGATATAAAAGTTTAGTTTCCTTGGTACAAACTATATTTGACATTTAATATAACGACCCACAAATGCCCACCCAAGTGCTCACAACCTGTTCGATCCCTTGTCACCCATAATATTTAACATTTAACATAATCGCCCACGCAAATATCCACCTAAGTGCCCACAACTGTTCGCCCTTGTCATCTACTAATATTTGACATTTAACATAACTCATCCACCCAAATGTCTGACAAGTGCCCACTTAATACACATGCCCACATTTGTGCCTACTCAAATGCCCACGTTTGTGCCCACCAATTACAAGTTGCGAGAAAAATCGATTACACCATTTTGGAAAATTTCAACAACAATTACGGAATGGGGATCATTCTATACACAATATCTAACTATTCAAATTATACCCAACCAAAAATCATGAAAAATTGGGTAATCGAACCATTTTGCGAACTTGTGCCCACTAATACACATGCCCACTTAGGTGCCTATGGTTCTACCCACATTTTTGCCCACCCAATTGTCCACGCCAAAACCCACCCAAATGCCCACTAATCAGGGTATAGTCTATTCCCGCCTCAAGTGCCCACGCAAGCGCCCACTTAATACACATGCCCACTTAGGTGCCTACGATTTTGCCCACATTTTTGTCCACCAAATACAAGTTGCGAGAAATCGAAACTATTCAAATTATACCCATTCCAAAAATCATGAAAATTTGGTCAATCGAACCATTTTGCGAAAACTAACCTTTATCCATATTTTGAGGTAATAAATGAGATTTATTTTGTCGAACCCAGGTCCTTTCGAAGCAAACTCTCCAGTCAACAAATGCTTCTATTTCTTCAATATTCCGCTTCTCCTTCGAATGCCAAAACTAGGGTTTGTAATTGTAATTAAAGATAAACTCGTAAATCTTGCTCGTGCTCTTGTTTCTCCTTCTCAAAAGTTTGTCTTCTTTGTGAAACTAGGGTTTGTTATGGTGAAAATAAACTGCCGATTCGAACTCCAACTCTTCCAAAAGATTATTGCAGCTTTTTCCTTTTTTTTTTTTGGATTTTCTAAGTCAAGGGTAAAATAGACTTTTTAGGGGGTGAAGAGGGGTATATTTCCTTATTTAATAAAGCGGGGGCATTTTTCTTTAATACCCCCTTGATGGGAGGTATTTTCCCAAATTTCCCTTATGTTTAATATATTTTCTGGAATTGATTGTTCTCCAGTGAGATATCCCTCTAATCCATGTCCAGTAACTGCAGCCCATATTTGTTGCTTTCAAATCAAATAATTATTATTTGAAAGTTTTATAGTGATAAGTTGCCCCTGAGGTTGCACGATTTGTTCAACTTGGTTGTTTGCTATATTGACAGCCATGAAGAGAAAAAAAATGTAAAGAAAAAGAAAGCATATAAAGAATGGCTCAGAGGCAGGTGGTTAACCTGCTCTGATACCATCTTGAGAAAGATGATTATCCATGGCAGAGATAGCTGCTATTCTAATGAAACAATAAAATGAGTTTGTAGTTTTCATATGATAATTGTTATATGATTTACAATTTGGCTGATACACATATATAGTCCTAGGAACTACTGTTTCAAATAACGGACCGTACCAGCCCATTCAACTGGTTATACAAGATAGCCGTGATCGGTCTGGTATGATAAGGCCCTCAAAGTCGTTTTTGCGGTTAAACTGGTTAATACGGTCAAATCGGACAATACCGGCAAAAAACGGGTTAAGTATCGGTTCAACCGATTTTTGCTATTTTTTTTTTTTGTGTGTTTTTACTTTTTTTCTTTATATAAAAATAGAATCCATAAACTTAAAATTTATTATATTTATGTCATTATTTGAATTTTTGAGCTAAATATATTGATATTTTCCTTTTAACTATATATATATACAACTTTTGCATTTATATTAATGAATTACATTCATATTTATATAATATAATATCAAATATAATTATTTTTTATTAACATCGGTAAAATTGGTAAAATCGGCGGTTGAACCGATTCGACTGGTTGAATCTTACCAGTTGCTTGACCGGTTTGATCACCGACACGATATTTAAAACACTGCTACGAATAATCTAGAATAGAACACTTGTCCAAATATTATAGGCTACACAAAAGACAAAAATAACAACTTAATCATATTACACTAGATACCTAGGACTGCAACAATTTCACAAAAGGATTCAAATTGTACTATTAATTGACAAAAGGTTCATATCTTCATTGAGGGGATTAAGACTTATATTAATTGACAAATAGAACCGTGATATATAAATTAAGCTCGATAAACTTAGAATGGATTTAATATTTTATTTTTCCAATTGAGCATGAAGAGGCAGTGCCTCTCCTCGACTTTCGTCTTGGTTTTGTATGGAGGTCACTTTATTTGCTCCTCCATTCTACTCTACTAATTTTATTGGGAAAATTACATGAAATACGTTGTTTTTGGCACACAATACGCTCCTATCACTTTTGTACTTTTCTTTTTACGTTCCTGCATATTTTTTAATTTTTTTATTTTTATTTTTATTTTTTTTTATTTCTGCATTGTTTTATATGTTATATATGTTGTTTCGATGTTGTTTAAATTTATTTCTTTATTGTTTTTATGTTGTTTCGATGTTTCAAAATAACTTTTACCTATTTTTTATGCTGTTTTTTATTCATATATTATTTTATACATTGTTTCTATTGTTTCGGTGTTGTTCTATAATATTTTTAATGTTGTTCCAATAATCTTTTTTGTTGTTTTCATGTAGTGTTCAATGTGTAAATACAGTTTTTACCTATTTTTAAGCTCTTTTTATTCATGTGGTGTTTTTAATATTTTTTTACGTTGTTTCTGGGTTGTTTTCATATCCTTTTTAATGTTGTTCTGACGTTTCTTTGTTGTTTCAATGAAGTTTTGATGTTTAAATACAACTTTTTCCTATTTTTAACTCTTTCTGCTCATATGGTGTTTTCTATGTTGTTTCTGGTTTGTTTCTATATCGCCTCCTGGTTGTTTCCATATTTTTTATGTTTTCATTCATTGGATCAAAAATTGAATTATGTTTTTTTTATTTATGTTGCTTCTATAATATTTTTAATTTGTTTGGTTTTAATATGTGTTATTTTATGTGTCTATTTTTTGATTTTTTATAAGACTTCGAGTATAAAATGGATTATTTAACGATGGCGAAATTTATTTTTTCACTGAAAATTTATTAAAAGAAACATGTTTGAAACATGTTAGAAACAATGTTGAAACAAAGCGTAAAAAAGTCCGGGAATTTTTGCTGGAGCGTAAAGTTGTGTAAAAAAAGGGCGGGAGCATAAATTTGGGTAAAATAGCATCGGAAAGCATAAAAGGCTGACATTGTCTCCAAAAAGTGGGGTATTTATGTCAATTTTCCAATTTTATATTCAACGTGTTATTAGATGTCTACCTTAGCTATACATTTAGATTTTAGATTTCTTGAGGAGAATCGAGTAAGGAAAATATCAAACCACTTTTTCAAAACTTTTAAGAATGAAAGAAAAACTCGAAGTTTTTTGGTCATTATAATTCACGAAAATGAAAGATGCATTTATTTACACTTATATACGCTGCACAACTATGGAACCATAGTTCAAACATATTTTAAGAAGTTGGAATTTCACGAATAAGCTGAAAAAATACGGAAAATATTTAGGGAATATTTGCAAACTCTAAAAAAAATGATTATCAATTTATGTTGCCAAAAAAAAAAAAAAAAACTATTTTTTTCGTTTATAAGCTGAAACTTACTATGTTTTAGAGTTTGCAAATACTCCCATAATCAATCTTTGTCCAAATCATTTGTCCAAAAAGGGGGGAAAAATTTTTACTCCAAAAGACAAAAACGTAAAAGTACTAGAGAAATTGGAAATATAGTCGGGCATCGACTAGTGTGACAAACCCCTCAAAAAATAAAAAGAAAAGATTATGACAAAAATCTAACTCGAAAATTGATCTCATGTATCGTTATTCTTGTAAGTATCATCATATAACTCTTAATTAATATTTAACAATAGAATTATATGTCTACATATAGGCCTTATAACATGCAATTCTTTAGATCAACCTTGTGCTCTAGTGGTTGAGACATGTGTTGTAAGGGTGAATGATCTGGATTCGATCTCATACGGTGTGTGTCCCCTCCCCAAATTCTCCTTTGGTACTTAAAAAAAACATGCAATTCTTTCAACCTTAATTAATGGGTCGATATTCTTAAAAAGAAAGGGGGGAATAAGTGAGTCATTCCCTTTACATACTTTCTTGTTTTTTTTTATTATTAATATTTTCCTTTTGGGGTACCCTGTAGAATGTGTCACCGAACTCAATTAATAAAGTAAGAATTATTACACAGAAATAAGTACAGCTGTGGTGTGGACAGATTAAATTGGCCTAAAGGTTTATTAAAATGGAGACTTAACTCACCCCTTTCCATCCACCATCAATAAATGCATTTGCAGCTTTCAATTCCTAGCTAATTCCAAACACCTAATTTTGCATCACACTTTTGTTCAAACTTGTGGACTAAAATATAGTGGGCCATACATTGTCACATGAGCCATGATTTGTTGTTGCACATCACTTTTTTATATTTCAATTCCTTATGATATTACAAAAAACAAAAAGCAACTAAAGAAAGTCATTCAAAAGGTTTCCAATTGTGCATGAAGATGCTGATGATCATCTAACCACTCAACATTTCCCATCAATTAAGATGTTCATGTGAGATGTTGTGACTTGTTGAGTGATCCTTTTCTATTTTATAATTAAAAATATAGGGGGGTGGGGCATTAATATAATAATCTCTAATATATTGTATTTGATTGGATACAATGGGTTTAAATCTTTAAGCTCGTGATTTAAGTTAATTTTGAGTAATTATGGTGGAATTGAAATTCATGATACATGGAATCATGTGAAATACTTCCTAAAAATTCTCTTATCAAATCCAAATTCTCCTATCTAAATGCAACCATGATTATTTTCTGAATTTTACATTCTTGTGAAGGTACAAATTTGTTACTATTAATTGTATAAATTAATATGTTGGGAGGAGTGGTTAGAGGAAGAAAATAAATCTCAAAAAAATTGAAAGACTCAGGGTTGAACTCTGAACAACACCCCTACAAAAAAGTGAACGACACTATAACATAAGTGACATTAGGTAACACCAAAAAAATGTTACCTAATAGCCGTAAAATGTTACTATAGACTAGGGGTGTGCATGGTACGGGACGGTTCGAAAATTTGAAAATATCCAGAACCGTCCCGAAGTTCGGAGATTCTAAAAATAAATCTCCAAAACCGAACCATAGAAAAAAATCTCCGTCCCGAACCGTATCGAAAGTTCGGGACGGTTCGGGACGAAGATTCGGTTCTAATGGGACGGGATGGTATGGTTCGGTTCGGAACGAAGATTCGGAGATTAGCTATAAATAAATCATACAAATTTGGAAAAAAAAAAAAAAAAAAGAAAATCAATATAAAAATCACCAAACAGATATACTTCTAGAGTTCTATTGACATAGAACAAATATAATTAATTAATAATTTTTATAAATTTACATGAAATAAAAACTTGTATAAATTTATAATCTCAATGTCTCATACTTAACAACTTAACATAATCAATAAAACTATATTTATAATTTATTTGATGTGGTAAAAAAATTAAAATATGATCTTTTTTATATTGTTATAATATGGCACTATTAGTACTTGTTTCTCTTTTAAGTGCAATTTACTAATCATTTAACTAATTTCAATTTCAAATAATTTACTCTATTATTAATATCAAAGTTTTTTAAAATTCATAATAGTTGCAGTATTATGGTTTTTTTTTTTCCGAAATATGTTTTATAATCAATTTAATTTCAGATAGTTTGTAGTTAATTCAAGATCAAAATAAAAACAACATAGAAATAATGTATATGTATTTATATAAAATCTTTAAAATCGGTTCTAGCTTCGGGTCCTCGGTTTGGAGTGGTTCGATGCAGTGCGGTTCTCGTCGGGTACTTAAAAATCTCGAACTGTACCATAAATATTTTCGATGCGTTCGGGAAAGTCAAAAAGTCAACGGATATTTTTGGTTCGGAGATCTTTGGGTCCGGATATCGGTTCGATTTCGGTAATCTCCAAGTCCCGTGCACAGCCTTACTATAGACATTAGGTAGCACTTTAGGGATGGCAATATTGACCCGACTCGCGGGTACCCGCCCTGGCGCGCCCCGTGACCCGGGGCGGGCGGGCGGGGCGTATCTGGGTCTCACTTCCGCCCCGCGGGTACCCGCCCCGCCTCGCCTAGAATTATTAATTTAAAAATATATTTTAATATATATTTTGCATATATAATATATATTATAATATAAATTTTATGTATTCGTATATCATATTTAATATTTATAATTTAATAATAATAAATTTTGTAAATAATATTTTATAAATATATATTTTTTTCAATTTATTTTCATTTTTTTAATTTAATTTAATTTAAAAGGCAGAACAAGTCGGCCCCCCGCCGCGACCCGTGGCGGGTCGACCCGCCCCGCCCCGTTCTAGGCACGAGGTGGGTCTGGGTTCTGGCCGACCCGCCCCGACCCGCCCCATTGCCATCCCTATAGCACTTTTTGTGGTGATGCACTTGCCCGTGCTACCTATAGTCTAATGTATCACTTTTAATGACACTTTTTCTAAGTGTTACAGGATTAAGTTATCTATTTGTATCACTTTGAAGAAACACTTCTAAAGGGTTACATATGAATCTTATATTCTTATATAACACTTTTTTCGTAGCACTTTTTCTATTTGTAACACTTTGAAAAAAAAAATACTTCTAGTGTATTATATATGAATCTTATGTAGCACTTTTTGTGGCGCTTTGTCTTTTGACCCCAAAGAGCTTCAAACTCGAGAGTCCGAGACCTATTAAGTGTGGAGGTGGCAATTTGCCACTAAGCTAAGTTGATTTTTATTACAACTTTTGCATTGTTTTACACACACACACACACACACACACACATATATATATATATATTAAAATTATATTATACGTATATATTACATACTTTATGTAGTAAATATTATTTTATATAATATATGTATTAAATTTTTTATTGCACACCATATATAAAAAATTATATTATATCGTATATATATATATATATATATTAAAAATCATATTATATTATATATTAAAGGAATACTAAAAATAAAAAATACAGAAAAATATATAAGAACAAATTTTCAAGTGATTAATTTTTCATCTGTAAAAATAAAACATCTAGAAATATGAAATTAATATTCCACCAGATTAAATAGTAAAAAACAAAAATAAGTAATAAGTAATAAAATAGTTTTACCGATAAAAATAATTCGTAAGTAATTACCGACATCATCAATTTTTGTTGGTAAATATTTTCTAAAAAACTAAAAAAAAAGGTTACCAATGAAATTAATTTACATCGTTAAAAATTAAAAAAAAATAATAATAATAGTATAATATTTACCTACAAATGTTTTATGGTATTACGATGAAGTTAATTACCTCTGTAAAAAAATTAAAACAAAATAAAAGAATAATAAAAAGATTTTATAAAAATAAAACAAAGATTAATTAAAAAAATATGGCAGGACTTCAACAAGTTCTATGTTTAGTAACTGCTTTTGTCTTCACCAATTTTGTGATATCACTAATAAATAAAATCATCGGCATTATTTAATAAAAGCGATGTAATTTTGTGTTACCACAATATAGTCAAAAAAAGTGTTTCAAATATTAAATAGAGTGTTACCTATAGTGTTGTTTAATTAAAGTGATACTTATTTATGTTATAAAAGAAATAAAAAAATAAAAAAAAAGTGATACTTAAAAAGTGTTACTTATTTAAAACTGTTACATATAAGCGTTACATATTGATAAAGTGTTGCAAAAGTGTTACATAAAATTGTAATATAAAAAATGTTACAAACACGTGTTACATAATGTGTCTTATGTAAAAAGTGCTACAATTTTGTGTTACCTAATGTCATTTATGTTGTAGTGCGATATTACTTGAGCTATAAGCTCGTTGTTATACTATTATTTCATTAGAATGCTCGTAATTAAATTGAATTCTTTGGATGATCAATAGATATATGTTGTGGCTTGTACTCTTTTTCTATTTTGTAACTGAATATATAGAGGAGGATGATCAACGTAACAATCTTTCTTAAATATTTTGTTTTAAATTTTTTTTTAAATTAAAGGTACAAATTGCTAACTATGATCTCCTTAAAATTCTAGTAAACTGATGTCTTATTGGACGTGACTTTTTTTATTCTTACATTTATAGACCACATCACGAGACATGTATGATGCATGTGGAAGTTGTTGAAGTGCTAATTAATGTGATAAGAAGTAGCAAAAACTCGTATAAGATCGTTTTACGAACAGTGCCGTTCCTATGTTTTGAAGGGCCTGGTACGAGAAAAAAAATGGGTTCTTTGTATTTATATTAAAAATAATAACTAATCAATGTTGCGAAAAATAATTTTATTGATCAAAACATAAATATTGAAATATTATATTTCAATTTCAATATTTCTTATTTTATTAAAATAGTGTGACAAAAGAGATATTTCAGTAATCAATATATTTAAAGGAAAAACTACCAATACATTAGCCAAAGAAAATTAATTTCCTAGCATTTTTATCTGCAAAATCAGTCTTTCATAATCAAGTTTGTCTAAAAATTCACTCTCAATTGTAAGAAATTAAGGAAGAACCTTATGCAAAATAGAATAAACATTGAGAAAACAACAGAACATTAAGCAAAATAGAATTAAAAATTGATACAATTAACATGACGAAATATAACAACTAAAGATAAATAATTTTTATTTGTTGGGCATTTTTGGAGATAGATTTTTGTTTAGTTATAGTTAAAATTTGGCTTTGTGTAAAGGAGAAAAATAAAAAAATAGAACTTAAGTTGGGAGGAAAGTTTGAAACCTCAATGAGTCAATGTGTAAGAGCTGCCCAGAAACCAATAGACCAACCAACTTCTTTAATAAAAATTGGGTTTTGGTTTTTAACAACTTTTTGTTGTTAGAGAAAAAACGAGAACTTTTATAGGGGGAAGATTCGAAAACACGACCTAATAGGCAATAAAAAGCGCACATACCACCTAACCCACCAATCTATTACGTAAATCTTACAATGTTATTTTACATAAATGTATGCAATAAACAATTTAAAAACCAAAAAAAAATCCCGGGGAGGGGGCCTCGCCGGAGGGGTGGGGGTGCACGGCGCCGCCGCCTTGACCGCCCTAGGGACGACTATGCTTACGGGTCAAGATCTGTAAGTTGGATCGTATTTACCCAACACGTTTCCCATACCCGCCCGGATTAAGTTATTTTTAGTTTTCTTTTTCAGTTTTTTTTGTTCGATCTTAAACTAGAGTTTATTCTTCTTTTTTTCTTTTCATGTTTTGTTCTTCTTCTTCTTCTTTTTCTTCTGTTCTTTTTCGTCGCTGACATAACATCTTTCTTCTTCTTCTTCTTGCTTTGTGTATTTTTTGTCCTTATTTTTTTTGTTTTTCTCGTTTCATCGCTTTCGAAGTTTATTTCTCGTCGTTGATTTTTGGTCGTGGCTGAAGTGTCTTTCCACCATTGAAGTTTGCAGACTTATAAATTAGTTTGATAGTTTCGGAAAAAAAAATTGCACTTTTTTTTGTGAATATGTTTTGGGGATTTTTTATAGTTTACTGAAGTGAAATGATTTGCAGATTTATGTGTTGAACTTTTTATTCAACTGTATTTTTGTTAGATTTGTTGTTAGATGGTGACTGGAATTGTGAACATTGTTGTTAGAAATATTTAAGATGCATACGTTTTTGTTATAGTATAAATCTGTGAACATTGATGCTTGAAAGTATCAGAAATTGTCTTAAAAGTATCAAAAATTGCCTTAAAAATATCAGTTTTGTGTCACTATATTTCAACATTGAACATATGTTATCACTCTGTATGTTAGATCTTTGATTCTTTAAGTATCAAAAATTGCCTTAAAAGTATCAGTTTTCTGTAACTATATTTTTGAACATATGTTATATCACTCTGCATGTTACTATGTTAGATCTTTGATTCTTAAAGTGTCAAAAGTTGACTTAAAATATCACAAATTGCCTTAAATTTATCTGTATTATGTCGTATTTCAACATTGAACATATGTTATATCACTCTGCATGTTAAATCATTTTAAAATATCAGAAATTGTCTTAAAAGTATTAGAAATTGCCTTAAAAGTATGAGTGTATAATAAAGTTTTTGTGGAAGACTTTGTTGGTAATGTTTACTCATCTTCAGATTTGTCAAATATACGAATATTCTTTTAGACAAAGAATGTGTAGTGTATAATTATTGCATGCGTTTTGATATCTTTTTTTTTTGTTTGTGTGGAAGCCCTTGGAAAGACACAAGTTAACAGCTGAATATTGCGCGAGAATCATTCCATCTGATTTGAATGAATTCAATGTGGAACTGGAGCAAGAATTGCTTAAATTCAAGAAACCCACCAAGAAACACATGAAGAAACAGATAAATGAAGTAGAAGAAACCGCATTCATTGATATTATATGTTTCATCTAGGGACGGATCCAGAATGTTTTTACAAGGGGCGCACAAAACAAGGCAAAAACTTGTGTAAGAAGTCCGCACAGTGCGGCGAAAAAAAGCACTTTTATATGAAAAAGTAATACTTTGTCTAAACATACTTTTTTAATTGTTTCAAACAATGTATTAATTTTTACACTAAAAGTAGTACTTTATACATTAAAAAGTGTTATTCTTTGTTTTTGTCGCACGATGATATCATCTCACAAGAGACCTACTCACAAAACAAATACAGTTATAAACTACAAAATAAATTCCCTAAAAGAAACTACATCAAAAAATAAAATAGGTATAATCATAAACTACATGAAAAAATTAATGGGAGTACACTTTAATTTTTTTAACTAATTAATAACTTATAAAAATAAACAATAATTTTTTATTTTTTTTGGGGGGTGCACGTGCCCCCATAAAAGGGACTGTGCGCCCGTCTTTGTTTTTATCCCACAGAAGGATATTTTTTTTGAATATTTTCTGACAAACTTTTTGTGACTATGTATGTATTTTTTGTGAATGTTGACCATTTTTCTGTCATTTTCGAAAATATTCATTTTGTTGCTGAAAAGTATCATATATAATCTGAAAAGTACCAGTAATTATGTGAAAAGTATCATATATAATCTGAAAAGTACCAGTAATTATATGAAAAGTATCATAAAACGAGTTTAGTAATTTAAAATTATCATGTCTATATTTTAAGTATTTCTGGGGAATCTACTATCAATTGAAACAACCTAAAAGTATCATATATAATTAGAAAAGTATCAGTAATTTTATGAAAATTATCAGTATTATGCACTGGGATATGTAAAATATTAAAATATAATTATGCATATTAAAAGTACCAGAAATTACCTTAAAGTGTCACTAATTACTTAAAAAATATCATGTTAGAATTTGATAGCTTTAAAAAACTATCTCTAAAATAACCGAGCACTCAGAGTCTTGGAACCAAACTCTTTAACTTGAGAATATTCAGACACATCGACCGTTTTATTCTTGTTATTTTCCAAACTTTCCTTTATCATTTTTCTTCTTTCCTTCATAACTGATCGAGTAGGATCTTGTAACATATTAGATGTATTTGAAACAAATGATTCATTTTGCTCGGTGAAATTTTGTGCATCCATTAAGGCAGTAATAGTAAGAAAATCCCTATTATATCCTCTTTCCATGATTCTCCTTGCTTCTTCATTTCCTTGGCATTTTAAAATGCTCAAGTATCAATGTCCATCACAAAAGTATCATATTTAATATCAAAAGTATCACTATTGGCAGTATAACTATCATTTTTCACAGTAAAAAACATTAGTTATGAATCTGTAATGAGTAGATAGAAAATCTTGTTTTTTGAATATGTAAATATTAAAGTGTCAATCTTCAGTTGTTCACCTTAAAAGTATCATATTTATTACTCCAAAGTATCACTATTTTTAGATCAAGTATCGCTTTTTATTTCAGAGAATTTAAATTTTTAAAAGGGACAATTACACTTTTGGTACCCAAAGTTTACTGCCTTTTTAGTTTTGGTACCTAATGTTCTAATTTAATCACTTCTAGTACTCTAAGTTTCTGACGTTAATCACTTTCACTATGGGTTATTATCTTTCTATCCTAAACTTTAGTTGACGTGTTGTTGTGGTTTTAGCCTTAATTAGTTGGTCACTACACCTCCAACACAATATTTCCCTAAATGTCATCACTATTGATTTTTTGTGATATTACCAACCTAAGCAGTAGATTTTTTGATTAACCTAATCAATAATTAAATATGAATTATTGAACTATTTATTGAGTGAAAATTGACATTTATTATTTTACAAAATAATTAAATAACTATAAAAGTTTTAATATCAACTATTAAAGTTAAATTAACAAAATTTAAATAAATCACTATTAAGTATTTCAGAATACAAAAAGTTAAATTTCTAATTTGATTATGAAAGTATTTTATATATTTCTATTTTATGTCTTTTCCTTTCTATTTCGATATATTAATTAAATGTATATAAACTTCTTTCTCAATTTCAAAAAATAATAATAATATAGGAAAATTTGCATGGAAACAAAAATAATGTTACTAGAATTTGAAATATTATAACTTGATAGATACATTTGACATTTATGTTTTGATTTTTAAAAAATTCATGTTTAAACAACGAAAATATATTTAACTCAATATAAATTAAATAAAAATAGTCTACAACATTAAAAAAATTACAGTTTCTAAAAATAGAATTTATTTTTAAAAATTACAGAAGCATAATGTCCAAAAAAAATGAATTTTTCACAATGCCAATAATTCTGATTTTTTTTTTGTTAAAAACATATTGTAATTGAAATTAATTTTCATATCTAATTAGTTTTTTGAATTTTCATATCCAGTTACTTCTTAATTTTCTAGAATACATGTTATTTATTATAGCATAATATTTTTAATTATATATAATTTTAAACAAAATAAAAATAATTCAGAATACATCTAAATATATCTATATTTTAGTAAATTAAAAACTAAAAGAAAAGAAAAGAAAAGAAAAAGATAATGGGAAGACGATTAATGGTGAATCCTAGTAGAAGAAGAATCGTTGTACGAAGAAGGTGGCTAGATCGGGTAGGTGTGGGCTGCTATGACTGGGTGGGTGTGAAAGTAATGGTGGTTAAAAATGGGGAAGAAGAAGAAGAAGGGGAAGGGGAAGGAGAAGGAGAAGAAGGGAAGAAGAAGGGGAAGCGGACGGTGGCAGGTGTTTGGGTGGTGTGGGTATTGTCCAAGAAATTTTAGGAGGAAGAAGATGGGAAAAGAAAAGGAAAAAAGAAAAAAACAAATTTTCTATTTTATTAATAAATATGAAATATAAAAGTAAACTACTTTTTACCTATAACAACAGGTCAGCCGTCAATTTTGGATGGAAAGATAACGACCCGTAGTGAAAGCTATTAACATCAGAAACTTAGGGTGCGAGAAGTAATTAAGTTGGAACATTGGGTAGGAAAACCAAAAAGACGGTAAACTTCGGGTACCAAAAGTGCAACTATCATTTGTTTGTTGAAATGTATCATGTGTCACAGTAAAAAGTATCATTTTTTATTTCACAGATTTTAAATTGCTCAAGTGTCAATGTCAATCACAAAAGTATCATGCTTAATATCATAAGTATCATTTTTTACAGTAAAAGCATTAGTTATAAAACTGGAATGAGTATTTACCTTCCTTCATCAATGAACTGTGTTCATCTTCATTCTCCATTAGAGAAATCCTCTTTGTAACTAATATTTTTGTTGAATATCAATAGAATCCAAAATCATGATGGCAGCAACATACATATTTTAAAGTACAGCGGAAGGATGATGATGATGAAGCTTTATGCGGCGGGCCCGCAACGACAATAGAGATTTGTGTGGGGAGAGGAGAGTTGCAGACTTTATGGGACAAATTCCTTGGAGGGAAGAGATTTGTGATGTGGGGAAGACGAGCTATGGGATATGATGAGAGAGAAACTTGGAGTTGGGGAAGGATGCGGACGTTTTTTTACTAGGTTTTATTTATTTATTTATTTTTTATTTACCTATTGGATTCGGACCATAGGACCCATCTTAGGATTAGGATCCGCAAGACGGTCCTATGAGAGACTTACTCATAAGAAATTAAGCAAATTGAATGAAATATAAGAAAGGAAAAAAGAACGCATAGATCAGTTACATTGGACAACATTTGGATGGAAGAATTTAGATTTGAAGGAAAGATTTTGTGTGATGAATTTCAAACGACTCCATATAATAAAAATGATTTTGAAATCAACAAAATCACTCATGAAACAGCTTTAGGTTGTACTTGGATGGAGAATTTGGATTTTAGGGGAGGATTTGAATGAATGATTTCAAATGACTCTAGATAGTATGGATATGAAATCAATCACAATGACTCTAAAAATACCACAATGACTCCATTGTAGGATGACCTGACCGAAACAAGCCCAATGGATTTATTATTATAGATAACTTCAGTTTCTTCAATCCAAATGTAACCTAAAATAGAAGCTTAAAGATTTGAAACATATAATAAGTTTAAAAGAAAAAAAAATAACTGAGGTTCGGGCTAGTTACAAAGAAACCCAGAGATTTTTGGAAATTAGAAAAAGAACTCACTTAGGTTTGATCCCTCCTTCATATGCAAAAACTATTTCAAAATCACCCCTTACATTTATCAAAATATTACAAAAACCTCATTAAATTTAAGACACAATCAAACCTCTAGGGTTTTTTTGTAATTTTCAAAAACCTCTTGGTTTTTTTGTATATAGCCCAAACCTTAGGGACTTTTTGTAATTATTCAAAGTTTATTCAAATAAGCTCAACTAATTTGTTGTTACGAATTTGAAATCCTTTAACCTTCAAATTAATTCACCAATCCAAATAAAGACTTGTGAAAATTAAGATGAATTATATGCAATATATGACGGGCAGGCGATGAAAGCCAGAAGGGTCGGTTGCATGGGGAAACACCATAATATCCATGCTACACCAGGTGTAGTACACTTGATGTATAGATGAATGACAAGTGTCCCACTCTTTACATGGATAATTGACAACTGTTTTTAATTTATAAATAGTGGGACACTTGTATGGTAGATGCACACCAAGTATATGTAGACAGATGTAGCATCTACAAGATCGGACATCGCCCCTTCTCCTCCATCCCCTCTCCTGGCCAAAGTTTATAATTCTATATATTTTATATAAATATATTAAAAGTAAAATAATGCTCCACTAAAAAGTAAAATTGTCTTATAAAATCTGTTTGATCATTATTGTTAAAATGATATGAAACACTAATACGAGTACGTGTTTTGAAATTTTAAGGATACATGTATGATATATATATATTATATTTTTATATTATTTTTTTTGAGAGAATACATTTTTATATTATTGAAAATGTAGACATACCAAAAAAAAAAAGGTTTCAACCATTAAAATTATATTTTCATAAATACTCAAATAAATCCCAAATGTGATAACTCGCATAGACATATAAAACATACTGAAAATATCAGCAATAGAAAATCAATTACTTTCTTTTAAGGGGAATTTTTTTAACTACCCACTATGGATGGTGGGTATTCTTTTCTACTAACCAACTTAAGAAAACTCTTTTTTACCCAATTTGACCAAATTGTCCTTCCTTTAATTTGAAGATTTTGAATTTTAAAACTGATGTAATTATTATTTTCCTTGAAAACCGTGTACACCCCCAAATACACACCCTATGTACAGAAGAAGACAAAAATATATATATATATATATATATCGTACCGAATCGTGCCGAAATCGTGCCCCAAATTTATATCGTGCCGGAATCATGCCCCTAATTTATATCGTGCCGAAATCGTGCCCATTTCATAATTGTACTATATTGTACGTGCATTTCATTTCTCACATATCGTGCCCATTTATCACACATATCGTGCCGACCCATTTCTTATACATATCGTGCATGCATGCATATATAGCATGCATTTTCATTCCTTATATTTCTACATATATCGTGCATGCATTTCATTCCTTATATTTCTACATGCATATCGTGCATGCATTTTTATTCCTTTTATTTCCATGCATTTTCATTACATATATTTTTATATATCGTGCTCATGCATTTCTATATACATTGTGCATGCTACCTCATTCTACATATTATGCATTCATTTCTACATACATATCGTGCATGTATTTTCATTCCATATCGTGCCAAAATATTAACGAGGCACAATATATCGTGCACAATATATCGTGCACAATATTGTGCTCATTAAATTACGGCACGATATCGTGCACAATATTATGCACGATATATCGTGCCAAAATTTAATGAGGCACGATATAAATTTGGCATGATATATCGTGCCTCTACTAAACCTACAATACACGATATAATGGAACGAATTGTGTATATTGTGCGATTTCGAGTACATATCTTGCCATATCGTGCACAGTACAATCTTTTTTTTAAAATTTAGAAATTTCACATATCGTTCAAGTATATTCTTGCTATTTTGTGAAGGAGAAGAGAGAGAAAAAATAAAAAGTTGGAGGAAAAAGTATGTATGTATGTATTTTACATGAGAGAGAAATACCAAATTTACCTACTTTAAGGCTTGCATTTAAAACAAGGGTATTGTGGTAAAAGAACCCCAAAAGTGGGTAGAAAAATATAGTTTTTTATCCTATATGTCACAAAAGTCTATCTACTATCCCAAGTGGGTAATTCCCACAATTTGCTCTTCTTTTAAATCATAAACATTTCTACCACCCACTACTCAACTACACATTGTTTGTTCTCCTTAAATTCCATCTCTTTCCAATATGTGGATTCGTAAAAATTTATATGGATGGGACTTTATTTCCTCCAAATTGGGATGTCTAGGCATGTTTTCCTATTCAATTGGACACTTTATGAATACGTATTGGATCGGATAGAGTATCATATCGGTACGTATCTGGTACTGGTATGCCATCTATGCTGGTGCTTACTTGTTAAAATGATAATATCATTCCTCAAAAGTAAAATTCGTAATATCTTCCTTCCAAATAATTGGAAGATCACGTGTGAAAGGAGAAAATGCCATCAAATTTAGACAGAGCAAATTAAGCACAGTTTGGTAGTTGGGCCCCACAGGCAAGGAGGCAAATTAAATTTTTTCCATACAAAGGCTAGCAATGGTTTCTTGCTCAACGCTAGCTGTTTCCACATTATACAAATATTATCTTCTTATTTTCTCACTTATAAATAAAAACATCACACTAACCCGAAACACGAGAATCAGCAATCCAAAGGCAAACTTTTTCACATATTATTACTACTCACCACTACTCAGTACAAAGCAAATCCCATTCAAAAAAAATCCACCGACCCACAGCCATGGCCAAGGCCAAAACCACCGCCGCCACAATTGCCCATCAATTCATCATCGCCGCCGTTCTCGCGGTGGCACTGCCTCGCCTAGCCGCGCAATCGCCGGCTGGAGCCCCAATGGTGCCGATATCACCGGGGCCGTACGTGATGGCGCCTTCCCCGTCGTTGGATTGCTTCACATATCTAATAAAGCTTTCTGATTGTCTGACGTTTGTGGAGAGCGGCAGCAATTTGACGAAACCGGATCCGGGTTGCTGCCCGGAGCTGGCTAATTTGGTAGACACACAGCCGATTTGCTTGTGCCAGCTGCTTGGGAACCCTGGTCAGGTTGGGATCTCTGTTGATGTTAGTAGGGCTCTTAAGCTGCCTTCTGCTTGCCATGTTACCACCCCTCCAGTTAGCTTGTGTGCAGGTACCTGCAATTTCGCTTCTTTTTTTGTTTAGTTTTTAAAATCTATTTTTCTTAGTGGTCGTAGGGGCCGTCTATGTTTTGGTGAAAATGAAAAATAACCATTTTGACAGTGTATTCTCTTGCGACTTGCGAGATACTTGGTCATTTTTTCAAAAATTTGATGCGGTACATAATTCAGAACCGAGTTACATATTTTGGTATCGAGTCATGTTTTTTGATATGTATCGGTCTCAGAAATAAAATAAAAAAATTGAAAGTAGACATTTAAACTGAAAAATAGCTAAACAAAACATGATTTTGAAAAATATGGCTAAAAAACATTTTTGCAATAGAGAAAATACCAAAAATTCCAGGGACTCGTTTTCTTTTTTTGTTCTTAAGATTCACATTTTAGATTTTTTTTATGCACATTTTTGCTTTGTTTAAGTTGGTAAATTCTTTCTGATGAGTTTATTAGCAATTTTAAAGTAAATTGAGCAGTATAAAAGTTGATTTCGTGATTTCATTACAAAAAAAAATCTCAACCTAATTGATTATATATCAAATATTTCATTAGCTTTGATACCAGATATTGACGTAATTGTTTTTCTGAAAATTAAAAAATAAAAGTAAAACCCCCTGTTTTCCTGGTAAACTGAGAAGATATTGAATTGAACTGCCTTTTTGTAATTCTAACTTCAAATGGAATATTTTTATGTTTGAATTACATGCTAACGTAACGGCTATATGATAAGCATTTTTCACTGATTCAGTACTGAGAAACGTGTGTGTAAATATATATATTTAAATAAAGTATTATTATCCAAGGCCCATCATTACACCAATGATTTGGCTCATTAGAGGGGGCATCTTTTTTCCTTAAATGAATATTCAATAAGGTAACTTAATTGGAAACTCGAAAATTTAAATGAAATCTACCCCTTTTTCATTTTTGTACACAACAGTTTTGAATATTCAAGTTTCAAATTTAAACTTTTTTTAAAGGTAGATTTTGTATCCCTCTCTTACCTTATTTACATTTATTGCATTAATTTCCGGGCCAACAGACCATGTGGTCTTCTGCCCCTCTATCCTTTCAGACTGAATTAATATTTGGCTTATTATGATTTATGACCAAGATAGTAAACCAAATATTAAATTCTGTTCAAGTTTATTTTTAATTGTTTTTAGAATTTAAAATTTTATTTGTATTTAATTTGATTATTTCCCTAAAAAAATTGATTATTAATAGAATCGAATTTGAATAAGTTTTAATTAAGTGTACTACGAATCGAGTTTGAATAACTTCATTATTTTTAATTATTAATGATTATCTTTACTTACTACTCCAATTGAGCTTGAATATAGTTTCAAGTTTTATGAGACGACGGGAAAATGTGTTTAAGTTTGACGTGTTGTGCTTAACAAGACAAATTAAAATGAAATTTCTAAAGAATGATGTTGAGTCAAATATCGAGTAATTTATTTATTTTTCAGTCATAAGTATTCTATGGAATGCCAAACTAGCTTTCATATCAAACTATTAGGTAGAATATAATTTCTTTAGTTTCATACCCGTATAATTGGTAGAATGTTGGAAATTTATTCATTACTATGATTGTTTGAGTGATACTCCTACCTACTTATTTCCTTGAGTTGCCAAACACTTCATTAAATCACTTTAACTTACTGTGAATTTTAGGTAATTAACTAAAGATTTCATCGCTCTTCATTAAAACTAATTTATTGTTATCCGTGTACTTGGTCTAGAAACATTTATTTGCTACCATAATAATTAGTATGTGTATGAGATAGTGAAATGAAAAAAATATAGGTCAATAATTATTTATTAGTATTTGAAATAATTTGTTAATATCAAGTACTAATGATAAAGTCCACTTAACAATTTATTGGACAACCAAACTCTTTGTGGTACCTTTTACAATTTTAATTCGTACATGTGAAATAGAAGCTAGGACTGGTGTGATACTTTATTTGTGTTTATGTCAACAGTAAATCTAATAAAGGGCAAAATTAAATATCCACCAAACTAGGAGAGGCTCATTTATTTATTTTTATTTTTTAATTTTTGAGAGAGCGATCAGTTATTAAATTAGGAGACTCGCCGCATTTATAACGTTTGCTATCTAATATATGATTGTTTTATTTATACGATAATTTGATTGTAAACAGTGTGACCAAAGCTGAGTTAGGTTAATGGTTGGTTAATTGAGTTTAAATTAATTAACTTTTAGTTAGAATGCAGTAAATTATTTTACATTTTTTCATCATTTTTACCGGTATGATTATAAATATTTTACATTTCATGTGAACTTTTACAATATAGTTTGAGATGCTTAAACTTGATCATATAGCAGCTTTTCTTTTAATTATCAATCAAAATTGTTGACTATTCTAAGTAATGAGTAATTTGTTTTACTCCATGCAGCTATTGGTGTTCCAGTAGGAGCTCTTGCACCAAGTGAAGCGCCTTCAGATGGTATATTACTATTTCCCCATACAATATCTTATTCTCAGTTTATACCCCTCGTAATTTGCCATTCTCATCTTACACCCACTAGAATATGCCATTCTCATTTGATTTCCCCAAGAATATGTTATTCTCACAAAGAGGAGAAGATTAACATCGTTAATTGTACTTTTATCAAGCTTATTAATTTCTTAATTATGTTTACTTACAGTTGGATCAGTAGCAGCAAGCCCATCTCCAGGGGATAGGGACAATGGAAGTCCAAGCAATTTAGCCTCTAACCATCATTTCCTCATTGGATTAGCAGCTGTTTTCTTCACATATTTCTTTTGATGTTCTAAATTCATATAGTCATTGATATCTTGATTCTATCATTGATATGTTGTAGCTAGATGTTCCATCTCCAGCTATTTAATTTGAATATTATTTTCAGTTTGACTTTGTGTATTTAAATTTGTTTTATTTCGGTTCTCTCGCGCACTAATGGATAAATTCCACGTTAATGCAAATAAAAAATTATGTAAACTATAAAAACTACCTCTAAAGTTTAATTTAATTATATTATAAATTTTCACTTGATGTTTGTACTTATTTTACAAATATTCTCAAATTAGGTGCAATTTGCAAAATTGCAATACTATTTGTAGTTTACATACTTAAATGGATTCTATTATAAGTAGTCCAATCTTCAAGGGTAATTTTATAACCACCCTCAAAAGTTTAAAAATGGATAAAATGTGCAGATTTTGAGCTCAATTGCACCATTATTTTCTACTCCACCTCATTTAATTTCCATACACACACTTGACAAACATTCTAGGTTTAAGACAACATCAAAATGGCTAATCTGTCATAAAAGAAATCAGATCATTAACACAATGCAACATTTCCTTAATTCACCTACACTAGTAGTGTATATATGGAAGCCAGAGAGAATAGAATAAACATAGGCAGCTACAAAGACAAAGCACCGGCATTATTATTAGGCTTAAGAAGAGATGAGTTGTTGCACAGTAATGGGGCGGCAAATGGAAGACAACGGTCGGCCGGACCAGGCCGAACCAGCTAACAGAGAGTTAACGGCAGGGGTGGGATTGTACAAGTCCCACCACACGTGAGTCGAAGCTTCATTACAAGCCGTTTCTGTCGAAAGACAACCACTCTCCCCACCATACTTACCTTGTCCACAGCATGCATTCTGTACATCCTCTATTCCTGCACAACATCAATAATCGGTCGGGATTTTACAGGCTATGATGTCCTCTAAGACAAGATGCATATTAAGTACATATAATTGTCGAGTGGATGATCATCTGTAAGAGATGGAAATGTGGAAAACTTTCTGTTTACAAGACTATAATCGGTTCACTTGCATTGTCAAATATTTCAACTTCAGACGGTATGAGCACCTAATGAAAACAGAACCATATATAGGAGTGTTTGCAAAAACTTCTACTTTTAGAGGAAGTGATTTATTGTAGTAAAAGTCAAAGCAGAAGCATAATAAGAAATCTAAAGCGTCCGTCCATCCATCCCCCTGCTTTTAAATTCTGATTAAATTATGCAGTATCAGAAACAGAATCTGACATTTGAAAACACAAACTATTTTTCTTCTAACAATCATTTTTTTTAGTGTTTGCAAACACTCTCATAGTAAAATGCATCTGCACTAAACAGACTGATCAAGATAAAAAAATTGCTCGATGATAACGTACCATAGCCCATGGGATTGTTGATGAACTCCATCATAGCTCGATAAACATCACAAAAAATTATATGAACATCGGCCAACTCTGCATTAATAGCGACAATATTCTCCTCCAACCTCGTATTATACTCCAACACTAACATGTTAACCTCATCTAAACAACCTTTGCTCACACTATCCGATGAACCATCGTTCTTCAGTAGTATACGCGGTGCACATCCCAAAGGTAGAACACCAGCACAAACTATCTTTCTCACATTATTATCATAAAGATTTCTTACAGCATTCGTCATCTGGTGAACTAAAATGTGACTCAAGTTTTGGGCACTGTACTTGAGGCCAATCCCAGATGATGATGAGTTATTAAGAAAGTAATCGATGAAGTCATCTTTCCCGAACGACAGATAGAAAATGGAAGATTCGATGAAATTGTTTGCAGTTTCTTCACCAAGCCGAAGCTGTAATAACTGAATAGTCTCAAACGCTTGACGTAATTGCTCATTCAGAGACTGATAGCTTCGGCTACTTGGGTATAGAATAGTAGCTTCTGCTGAGCCAAAGTTTACTCCACCTAAAATCGTGTGAATAGAGCCGTTTTGGCTAAAGAATGGTGTGGTCTTTGGCAAGCCCATCTTCTTTGCTGCATCAGTTTTTTATCAAATCAAAGTTTGATATGCTGGTTTCTATACACGTGTCAATAGATGAAATACTCTTTTGGAATAGAAGATCCCATCCGCATAGCATGAGTTCTATCTCAAGTGCATTTATAGTAAAAGTGCACAAATGTTGCTATAATTCGTTCACTAGTTCCAAATAAGTAATCAATAGACTGCATAATGATAAAAGAGAATCCTGGGTCGCGAACAGAACTACGCGCGTAATTTATTTCAAGAAATGTATAAGTATTCTTAAACTGTTTAGCTCTGTAATCATACACAGCTTCAATCATATAGTTGTAATAGGAGGTTTGATGGATGGTAATCGAACATTCGCAACTTATTAATTTGCTTGTATTCACAACAGAAAATCTTGAAATGCAAATTCTTGAAAGACGAAAGTTCTTTCACTCTTTTGCTTCCCATTCCTTATAATACTAATTGGTGAGTGTGTGTGTGTGTGTGAGAGAGAGAGCGAGAGAGAGAGAGAGAGAGAGAGATAGTACCAAGAATCTGAGGAAGAAGAGTTGCATCAGAGCCATTGCATGGAAACATGGACAGGTTTCGATGTGACAAAACGTAGAACGGAGTGTTGTCTCCGCAATCAACAGAAGAGTCTCCCAACACATACATTGCGGCGGATGGTGACGTTGTCAAATCACCCGAAAGCCCCATTTCCATGGCAGCATCATGGCCATGTCTAACAGTGATCATCAGAAATATCAGAAAACTCAGTCCAACAACACCCCACTTTCTCATCGCCATTTCTTGTGCTTTCTTAGAACTGTTAGAATCGGAGTACCAAAAAGGGTTAAATTGCTTAACTTTATTTTTTTCCTCTTGTTTCAAGATTTTCTTGGTTGCTTTATCCTTGATGGAGGAAATGAGTATGTATAAGGAATGAATCTTGGGTTCTTCATATAAGGGCGTAAAAAGTTTTGGCAATGGCAGTTTTTGGGTTGTGAATCTTGTGACCCCACTTCTTGTATAGTTAACTCACAAGTTCTGTGCATGGGACTATTCTCAATAACAGTTTTTTCCATTTTTTACTTGTCCCACTTTCATATAGTGCTTATATTTGGTTATTGACAGTCCAAGACAATCAAACTGAACAAAATTAATTAGCAAGATACTAATTCAAGTACATATATTTGGGTAAATTCTCACATTACAGACAACATAGAAATGGTATAACTAAATCATGAAACTGTTACTCAAATCCATGATACATTAACAATTCTCTAAATCTACGGCAAGCGAATTCCGGCAAGCATATGCAGAGCACCATTGCTCCACTGGTTTCAGCCTCTCCTCCCTCAGGCAGGAATACACACACTTGCGGTGTCGGAGTCAAGTCGATCGGGCCGGCATATATCGGCTTCTCCCAACCAAAATCAGCCGATTCGTAAATGGAAAACCGAGTCCATTGAGTTATTGTCAGTTTCCCACCAAATTCCAGCCTCTTAGGCCTATGCAGATCAATGTAGTCAATTGTGGACCTCAAATACTCCTCCGAGATGCCTAATCGAGCCTCGTGCACCAGCCGGGCCGTCTCGGCTAAACATCCACCGACGAGCCTCTCCACGGTGCTCGTTGCACACGCCACACACAAGGCATTACCATAAAACCCATCTTTCAGAGATGGATTCTTGAGCTTCGAACGAGCGTTGACAGAAAAAGTAAGGCGAAGCTCGTAGTCGAGTGGCTTAACATCCAACGCTTTCACCCATGATCTCCAAACATGAGCCGTCATCGCATCAAACGTCGTGCACGAAAATTCTCCGTCTCGTTGTGCTAGTATCTTCAAACGGGCTTGGTACTCACGGCTAATACGATAGCATTTCTGAACAGGCTTGCCTTGCCATAGCCGTTCCGTCAGAGTTGAGCCTTCGTCGATCCTCTTGAACTCAGTGTGTGAGAACTCGATCTTGGGAGGATTACGGGGCAGAAAGATTTCACGATCCCAACGAGGGTTAGGGTTTAACACCACCGATCCGGTTTTAGCTGTTTCGGCCCACGCACTGAGAAACTGCATTGCTCCAAATCCATCACAGAGACAATGGCAGACTCTCAAACCAAGACTAAAGCCACCACAGCTGAATTTGGTCACTTGGGCTATCACCAATGGCATGTTAACAACTTTGTACTGTTCTTCATTAGGAAACCTGTAGATCAACTTTATCCATGCAGGATTTGGGACTGATAAATCTCCAAGATCGGCTAATGCCACATCAGAGTGCGCCTCGACTAGAAGAGCGCCTTGGTCGGGACCAAAGAAAACTTCCAGCTTCCCATCAGTTGTCTCTCTTAGCCTACCTGAGAAAGGATAATAAGGTACTAAAACCCGCGTAAGAGCATCTTTAAGTTTTTGCACAACCGGTTCATCATGGGGTTTTGATTTGTAAAAATACACTGTTGGAGTGAAAACGCGCACCCCAATCATGTCATCAAGATTAGAGAGATAAAGAGTATGTTCTTGGTTGTGTGGTGGGAAGTAATTAGAATTAGAGAAGATGGGATCTATTCTGTCAATGGTTATGGGGATATCTAGTTGAGGAAAATGAAGTTCTTGAACCCAGTGAGCCATGTAAGAGATCAAAGTAACAGATTTTACAGAGAGATGAGATGTTTAAAGATTCAGCATAAATTTCCTTTCTGTCAGATAATCAGATATGTAAAGCTACATATGGTGTCCATTTGGTATAAAGCTGTTGCATTTCAGTTCCGTGATTAATTAAGGTATATGTTATCTTTGTTACTTCTTTTCTAGGTGAAATTCAGTTGGTGTGCAGATAACCAAGTTAGACAGAAAAAAACACTCTAAACGTATGACTCTTTAAGTTGCTGGGCCATGCTTATTCTACTAAAGGGAAGCAAATTTATAAGTTTAAGCTCCAGGGCTCTTGGCAATCTTTGTGTTTAAGAAAAAGAACACATCACTACAAAAAACTTTCGGTTCAGAGACACAATTTACCAACAAAAATTATTTTATCACTAAATAACTTTCAGTTCACCGACAGAATTTGCCGACCGAAATGATTTTGTCACTAAATTTTAAGTTACCTAGAAAATACCGACAAAATAAAAAGTTTTTTTTTCCTACTATACCGATCAATTATCGACAAATCACCAACAATATTTAAGTTTACCGACAGAAACAATAGTTTAAGATTTTGTTGGTAAATATTTTCCTACGAAATTCCACCTAGAATTTACGATTATCTTAATATTTAAATTGGTTTTTTGTTGTAGTGATGACTAAAGAACTAGAGAGAAGGCATCAATCGGGTTAGTTCATATCTAATTGGATTAGTTCAATGCAGAACACAATGAACCTACCAGCTATCAGAAAATTTAAAGGCATTTACCTTCAATACCTCGATCCATATCATATAAAAATAAGCCATTAGATACTGAACAAAAATAAAAAACTGTAAACACTGAAAACCAAGAGAAACTTGAACATTTGGTTCAAAAGCTAATTATTCACATAAACTTCTTGAAAACTAATAAGGCCAATTAAACTGTGTTTCACCAAGCAATTAACATAAAACGATACGATATAAAACAGTCAGAAGCTACAACCTAAGACTACGCTCTCAGCTTCCCGTTTACCCTACGCTTGTTACGCCAGCCATTCTTATCGCCGTTCATCTGGTTCTTCTTTGCAGCAATCGAACACTGTTCGCCTTGACTACCTTTACCACTCATTTCTATTTGGAGCTTGCGACGCCTCATCCGGTTTTCAAGCCTTATACCCCTCAAACTCTGCACTCTCTGCTCAATCTCCAGAGCTTGTGAGAAGTTCCAGATCCTTACAACACCGTCTTCACCACCACAAACAATCCGATCGAAACCAAGCCCCACCGAAAACAAATTGCTACCAAATCCATGCAACATCCTCTGTGGAGGTTCAACATTCTTTTGATCCAAGTAATCACCCTTAGAAGCATTTTTCGTCGAACAACGTCTACTTGTCTTCAACAACTTTCTGACATCAATAAGTGAAATCTTCCCATCACTGGAAGCTGACACGAGCCAAGGGAACTCAAATGCAAGAGAATAAACAGACCCACTGTGAGGAATCCAAGTTGCAATCCTATGAATATTGCACTTAACATTTCTATTAATCTCAAACATGTGTATAGAACCATTTTCTCCTCCAGTAAACAAAAGCTTCCCCGTGTGGCTCCGTGCCAAAGAATATGTGTTACCAACATGAGAACCGTTAATAACAGCAATCTGATTTCCAGAATCGGTGTCCCAAATGTAAACACCTGAACCCGCCGTGCTCCCAATTGTAGTGTCATGAGGAACGAGGCTCCAAACCCAGTCATTATGCACGAGGACCTTCAAACATTTCAAAGACGAACGATCCCAAACGCGTATAGTCATATCCCAAGAACCACTATACATCTTACTAATATCCAAGGCAAGACAAGTTATGGGCCCCACATGTTCCCACACTCGAAATTCCGTGTTCTGATTATGAGGCTGAGCCCTAAGATCGAACAAGTTAGGGTTCCCATCCTCCACCTTCCAACCATGTATAAAACCATCAGTACCCCCAGCAATCAAAAGCTTTGTATCGGCTGCAACGGCACGAATAGTGCAACCAAGAGGTCGAGACGATGCGATTGCCAAACCCTCTTCCAAGTCCCACATTCTTACCACCTGATCATATCCCGAGGTGAACACGAGCTTTTTAGAGGCTAACACAAAAACAGTCCTAACAGCTTCTGTGTGCCCATACAGTGTGTCAATGCTGTAACGCCCCATAAACGTTTTGCTACGAAACTCCCTCTCCACGAATAGTTTCTTCCATGAGTTCTCATTTGAATATCCTGGCCCTAAATTGACTGCAGTTATCGGATGCCCCCACCTCTCATAGTAGAAATCTTTCCACACATGGTGCTCAGAGGCGAGTCTATACAAAGATGTATTGACACAAGACACGATACCGAGTCCTTTTGGGTCAAGGAAATTCAAAATTTCAGAAATCAATGCCGAAGGAAGATCAGCAAATGACCGGCAATGGTTTGGTGAAGCTTCAGTGAAAGGTACCCCAATTTTGGAGTTTGATTTTGATACACACTGCGGATTTTCAGTCACTATGGATTCAATTTTTCCCTTATTAATCAAAATATCTTGATCCAAGTCGAGTTTTTGTTCTTGAAGATTATCCAAGCAATTTGTCAAAGATTCTTTTAAGCCAATTTCTGTAGCCTGTCGGCATTCAAATTCCATAAAATTCTTTCACTGAATTTGTTTGAAATAATCGAACTCAATACCCGACCTTACACAATAAAACTTCTGAATGAAGAAAATTCTTAAATTAAATAAAAACTAAAATGAAAACAAAGAAACCCCAAAAACCTTGTTAAAACCCAATTCAATCACACCCCACAACCAGAATATTAGCCTAATTACTCAAGCCCTAGACGATGGAACGTATAAAGCAGCAGAAAGTCACTTAACAAATGAAAACGAAAAAAATGAATTTGATGGAATAGGACTGAACTTTTTTACCGTTGATATTACCCAGAAATTCAAATAAAATAAAAAGAAAAAACAGAGAAGAAGAAATCAAAAGAAAACTAGATATCCGGAAGAGAAAAAACCAGGGTGTGATTGAGATTGAGCGGAGAAATACCTTAAGAATTTAAAACGCAACGACTTTTTATGCTCGCAGAACTCTAATTGAAAGGAATCCTATGTATGAGAGAGGAAATTTCTGAACTAAATTACGAATCTGATTTTTTCTTTTAGTTTTCTTCTTCTCCGTCTACAATCTTCGGAGGGTTCAAAGAGGGAGAAAATTAGGGTAATCAACAACTTGTGGTGGTCGCGTTTGTCACTTTGTTGCGTCCATTTTGTCGTTTTGTTTATATTACATTTACCGCCCCTTAAGTTTCCCATATTCGCACGTACATAGGCATAGGCATCAATTTATGACACGACATGATATGCTAACATGAACCTAACACGGATTTACCAAGTATAGCTACAATCACTCGAATGTTCAGGTGAGGTCAAGTTCGGGTTAGACACAATTAATACGGGAAAAAAACAGGTCAGATCAAGTTGACTCGCGTGTCAACACGATTGACCTTTTTAACCCATGAAATTGTGTAGTGACATGTTATTTTCATATTTTGTGATTTTTTAGTTGGTTATATGATGTCGGACAAATTATTGAATGCATTTTCTAATAATTTAATTATTTTTTATTTGTAATTTTTAGCTTTTTCTCCATTTTTTAACTCTTTTTTCGTGTCAACTTTAAATTATTTAGTTATTCTGTGTGGTGTTGGGTTACCCGTCTCATAAATATGGCGTGTTCGTGTCAAACGTGTAATACCCGTACCAGAACACGACCTCTAAACATGAAACACGACACGATTGCCACCCCTACATGTATTTACTCCAAATGCAAATTGAAATCATATGAGACCGCTCAATGGATTTAAATCTGTGTGACAAATCTTGAATTGGCTAATAGTATATAACTCATTTTATTGTGGAACTAACTTGTATTGATTTATAAATGGGTTGAATTCGTCTCATGAATTTAAATCTGTGAGCAGGGGCGGAACCAGGATTCGGTAGTCGGGGGGGCCAACAGTGTCCATTGAATTTTCGGCCATTTGTCCATAATAAAAGTAGTTTTTAGCCGTGACTTTCAAAAATATTTTTTAACCATTTTGAGTTTAATTATCCATTCTGCTATTTTATTAAAATATTTCTCGATCCCAAGAAATGCAGTTTCAAATTTTCTAAGTAACTCACCAAATAATACAATGAATATATAACTGTCATTTTTTTCTTGTCAAAATGACTAAAAAAATAAGTTATTGAAAAATATGACTACTTTTCATCTCTTGAAAACTTGAATGACTAAAAAAGTCTACTACTCTATTTACACGTAATAAAACTTAAAATATAATATATTTTTTGCATCAAATACCATGTAAATATTTATCATCAAACATCTCAAAATATATAATTACAATTCCAAGATATTAAAATTTAGAATGTTTCTCTTGCATATCACGAATATCATCAGGAAAATAAGTAAGTTAGTATACACATTGTGGTGTATTGAAATGAGAACTTGAAGTGTATTAAGGGTATAGGCCACAAATTCAAAAAATAAAAATCTTGATATAATTTTTTTTTTTTACCGAAAATTACATGTAAAAAAAAAACTGAAAATGTTGGAGGGGGCCAAGGCCCCCCTCCAACTAAGTGTAGGTCCGTCCCTGTCTGTGAAATGGTCTTACATGAGACTTGCTCTTATAAATTTAACCATCCCTCAATTTTTAGAATAATAATTGTTGGGAAAAATAGTTTATCCTCCAAATTATGATCATTTTTACACTTGGTTATATAAACTATTTCGAACTGCAATTTGTCACCTATATAATACATTATTTTAATGGCATGCCATTATTTTTATTTTATTTTATTGTAAATATTATTAGAAATTTTATTGTGTTTCATTAAAGTAAATACATTAAATTTTCTAATAATTTTGTTTACAATTATATAAACTATTATAATTTATTTTTCGTAATTTTCTCCATTAATTTTTGCATTGACTTAGAATAAAAAAATAATAGCATGTGATCAAATCTCCGATGAGTTTTCCACCAACGGCGATTCTGAAATGGTTATGTACAAAATTCGGAATATAAATGAGCCAAATTAAAACTCAAAATAGTAACGAAGCGCAAAAATGAGCATGGGTAAATTAATTTCTTCTCCACTTGTGTTATAGGTGCTCTTTTCTGTATATATAAATGAAATGAGTGAGTCTCATGTTGATACTGTATCATCGGTCGACAAACAATTATATTATTCTACCATTTTAACTAACAAATTACCAAATGCCTAAGAAGAATAAGTAAAAAATATTGCAAATATTGTATAATACTCAAAATTCCTAAAAAGATTAAGAAATGATAAATATCTGTACTTTGAATATTGCTGGATTGGTGTTCCGGTCCCTTAACAAACAGAAATTCGTAGAAACAAGCTAGGAAAAGATTTGCGTTTCAACAATCTTCAACCTACACTTCTCTTTAGGACTACCAAATGAAATAAAATTAAAGGATAATTATAAAAGATCCCCTCAGGTTTATGTTAATTACAAAAAGTCGAGAGATGTTTCAAAATTACAAAAGCCCCCTCAAGTTTGATTATGTCTTAAAATTAAACGGATAACTGTAATATTTTTTGAAATATAGAGGAGCTTTAAAAATATTTTTTGTTTACGAAAAAGAAAAATGTAAGAGAAATCAAACCTCAAGGCGCTTTTGGCAATTCTCAAAAACCTGTGCGTTTTTTTGTAATTAGCCCAAACCTCATGAGTTTTTTTTTTTTTTTAATTATCCCTAAAGTTAATACCAAATGAATGAGATTCCCAGGTAATGTAGCTGGCAATAACTCTAGGCTGAAGCCGTGTTTTATCAATGAATGTAGCGTTGGTGCTGTCTGATAGAACAAAATAGTTATACATTGCAAAATGAAAGAGAGAAAATGTGTTCTTGCAATTTGGGAGGAGCAAGACTACAATTACAAATGAGGATGAAACCTCTTAAATAGAGCTAGGGCTACAAGGAAAATAAAAAGACTATACTACCCTTAACATTACAAATAAATCACAATAATAATAAATATTAAACTACTCTAACATCCCCCCACAAACTCAAGATCGGCCGCAAGTAGCATCGAGAGTTTGCCAACCAAAAACGAAAACGAGGAAGCGGGTGTGCTTTAGTGAAGAAGTCGCAATTTGTGATGAGGAAGTAATGAACGGCAAAGTAATAGTGCCATGTTGAAGATGGTGACGAGTAAGATGACAATCAATTTCAATATGCTTTGTCCTTTCGTGAAACACCGCATTGTGGGCAATTTGGATGGCACTCTTATTATCGCAGATACATAGGAGTGGGATGATGAAGAAAAACGCCCATATCGCCAAGAAGCCATCGTAACCAAACGATCTCGGTGGTAGTAGAAGCCAGCTCGGTACTAAAGGCCCAGAAGAACGAGAGATAACACTTTCGCTTCTTGCTCTTCCACGAGATAAGAGAATCTCCAAGAAAAATGCAAAATCCAAAGAGTAGATTTACGATCTACCGGATCACCGCCCAATCAAAGATCGAGAGAAGGCACGTAACTCCAAAGAGGAAGTAGACGAAAATAAGAGACTTTGAAAGATGGTACCTCTAAGGTAGCGTAAGATACGGAGAATTGACTCCCCAATGAACAAAGTGGTAGGAGAAGTAACGAATCGACTAACAATGTGAACAAAGATAAGCAATATCTCGGGTGTAATAGTGAGATAAACCAAACGCCAACAATGGCACGATACTGAGTAGGATCATCCAAAGGTGTGCCATCTGAAGAAGAATATCGAACATTAACTTCAATGGGAGAATCAACAGTCTTAGTGTCGGTTAGGCGAGCACGATCAAGAATACCAGTTGCATACTTGGACTGTGAAAGGAGATAACCTTTAGGTGACCAACTGACTTCAATACCGAGAAAATATCGTAGAGAACCCAAGTCTTTCATTTCAAAAAGAGAAGACAATTCTGATTTTAGCAGTGCAATCCCATCAACATCATTACCCGTAATAATCATATCATCAACATATAAGGAGAGCACAATAATACCAAAGTGCTGCAGATTCTTGATAAAAAGAGCGAATCATGATCACTACGACGAAAACCAAGAGAAAGAATAGAAACTGAGAACTTCTCAAACCAAGCACGAGGTGCTTGTTTGAGACCATACAAAGCTTTCTTTAGTTTACAGACCTCTCCTCGATTATGGATCACACCCGGAGGAGGAACCATATAAACCTCTTCTTGAAGATTTCCATTCAAGAAGGCATTTCTGACATCCATTTGAGATATATGCCATCTACGAGCAGATGCAATCGCAATAAGTGTACGAACTGTAGTCATCTTTGCAACAGGAGCAAAAGTTTCCTCATAATCTAAACCATACTGCTGAGAAAAACCTTTAGCAACCAATCGTGCCTTATACCGCTCAATTGAACCATCAGATTTAGTTTTGATTTTATACACCCAACGAGAACCAATTGCATTTTTACCTTGTGGTAGAGGTACCAAATCCCAAGTTTGATTTTGACAAAGCAGACAATTCTTGACCATAGCTTGTTGCCAAAGAGGGTCAAGAGTCGCCTCTTTGTAAGAAGTTGGCTCGAGAGAGATTGTGAATAGATGACAAAAATGATGTAAAAGATGGTGAATAAGAAGAATAGACAAAATCGTAATTGAGTAGACTTACGAACACGTGAAGGATAACGGGAGCGGGATCCACAATCGCGGGAGGTAAAGAGATAGTCGCAGGAGAGAGGGAACAATAGTATCGTATAGAAACATCGGTTTCAAAGATCTCAGAGGTATCATCTATATCACAAGCAAAAGGATCAATATGGAAAAGATCTGATTTAGACACATTGTGAGAGCTAGATGGAATGGAGAAAAGAGGAATATGCTCAAGAAAGAAAACATGACGTGACACATATAATTTTTGTGCAACAGATCATAACAACGATACCCCTTTTGACCATCCCCATAGCCTAAGAAAACACACATGGCGAACGAGATGACAATTTACTACGTTCTACGTGAGGACGAAGAACAAAGCACGTAGAACCAAAACTCGTAAGAAAGAGTAATCGAGTGCAACCAAATAATTTCTCAAATGGTGACACACCCAGTATGGGCGGTTGGGATTCTATTGATTTAATAAACAATGTAGAATGAAACGACTTCCCCCAGAATCGCTAGAACAGAAATGAGATAATAAAAGAGAACGAGCGTTTCCATGATATGTCTATGTTTTCTTTCAAAGAACACCATTTTGTTCAGAGTATCGATCATGAAGTTTGATATATGGTTCCATCTAAAGCAAGCATTTCACGAAAATTATTAGAGGTATACTCCCCACCCAAATCACATCGAAAACACTTGATAACCGCAGAATGTTGTGTTTTGACAAGAGCTCGAAAAGAGGTATAAATGCCTAAGAAATCAGAACGACGTTTCATTAGATAAACCCAACAATAGCGTGTGTGATCATCAATAAAAGAAACATAATATCGAGACCCTCCTTTTGTGGCAATTGGAGAAGGTCCCCAAACATCAGAATGAATCAAATCGAATGGTGACGTAGAAATGGACATGCTTTTACTAAAAGGCAATGCTGAAAACTTAGCAAGTTTACAACCACTACAACCAGAAATATCATGAGTTTTCAAGTTCCCTAACAATCCAAAGAGAAAGCAAGTACTTCAAACGAGAAAAAGATACATGACCCAAACGAGAATGCCATAAATAAAAATCAGACGAAGATGGACCCAAACGAAAAGAAGACAAATCAATAGTAGATGCTGCAACATCTGGTACTCGAAGTTCATCCAAAATATATAACCCTCCACTCCTACGGCCTGTCCCAATCAGCCTCTGGGAGTGAGGATCCCGCACACGACAAGAATCAAGAGAAAGTCACGGAATAACTTAATCGCATAATTGACCAACCGAAACAAGATTTAAAGTAAGTTGAGGAATGTGATAAACACTAGGTAAAGACACATGTGGTGAGATGACGAACCAACACCGCTAAATGCATAAAGTGCCATCGCCATCGCGATCAATGCATACGAGTTCGAAGGAGAAATAGAAACAAAAGATTCTCGCATTGGGGACATATGATGAGAAGCTCCCGAGTCTAATAACCAAATAGAGGAAGATATACCGAGGAGCTCGGAGTCGATGAACCCGCAATGCATAGCATGTGGTTGAAGACTAAGGAATTTCTCGAACTCGCCGTAGAGATTATCTCGCAACAGAGTAGGCGGTGATGGTGGTACAGTGCAGCAGAGATTATTCGATGGAGGTGGCTCAGACCACGTTGAGGAAATTGAGGATGAGGGTGCGCGGGTCGATCGATTCATCAACTTCGACATTGAGCCTTCCAATGACCCTGGAGTTCTACAAAAGCTACATTCATCCGGAGCAACAAATTTTAGATTTGGCTTATTCGGATACTGAATGGGCGGTTTGGAAAATGCTAAGACAGATGGACCGGGTGTTGGAAGGATCCCTTTATCGATGCGAGACTTGTGACGTGTTTCATCATCAATTAATTCATTGACCATAGAATCAACAGTTGGAAGAGGACTACGATGCAAAATATTCCCACGCAAAGACTCAAAATCATCACGAAGAGCCATAAGAAACCGAACCAACCGTTGTTCATTACGCGGGCAATATAAGGAGCAAATGCACTAAGCTCACGATTCTCACGAGCTAATTGGTCCCAAAGATTTGTCATTGCCGAATAGAATTCCGAATACTCATGTCTTTCTCATTGCGAGTTCGAATGTCCATTTCTAACCGATATTGTTTAGCAAAATCGGATTGTGTGTACAATCGTTCTAAGTGTTGCCAAACTTCTCCTGGCCGTGTCATATTTTGCCAATTGCATACCAATCGAACTCTCAACGAATTATTAATCCAAGTAATAATCTTCGAATTATTAACCTCCCAAGCCTCAAGTTGTTCAAGATATTTGTCATTATTCTCACTCTTGGTTTAGATTGAGTACCATTTACGATACTCCACATCCGTTTTCCCCAAAATTTTTTTATCACATAACTCCAATACGTGTAATTTTTCCCATCCAACCGAACACCAATAGATTGTAACGAATCATCCTTTTTCGTGAAGCCATATTGCACTACCAACGAACAAGCACAACCAAAACCAACAAAAGAGGCCAAACCCAAACAAACAAAACAGATTCAAACCCAAATATTTGACAGAAAAACAAGAGTAAGGAAGATTACCCAAACATCAAAACTATGAAGCCGCCATTGCTCCGACCGCTCGGATCTACTCGATCCGCCCGATATAACGAATCGAATCGCTCCGATCTACTTCGATACGCTCCGATCTACTGAAACTATCAAGCTGCCAGTTGGATCCGCGAACGTTGTGTATGGGATTAAATTTGGCTCTGATGCCATGATAGAACAAAATAGTTATACATTGCAAAATGAAAGAGAGAAAATGCGTTCTTGCAATTTGGGAGGAGGAGCAAGACTACAATTACAAATGAGGATGAAACCTCTTAAATAGAGCTAGGGCTACAAGGAAAATAAAAAGACTATACTACCCTTAACATTACAAATAAATCACAATAATAATAAATATTAAACTACTCTAACACTGTCCAAATCAGTAATCAAAAGATTCTCTTCTGCCTTTTGAATCCGAGCATGCAAAGCAGATACTGTATGGAGTATGAGCAAGTAAAAGAAACATAAATCAATGCTTGGTCAGACACACTTATTAAGATCTTCGAGACCCATTTTCAAATGAACTTTTTTGATATAGAAGTTAAACGTGCTTTAGTTTTTCTAAACCGAAATTTAAATAAAGTTATTTCTCCAAAAGCCCGTTTAAGGAAAGTGCACATTTATAACTTTTGAATTTCCTTTCTCTAAAAAGGATGAACCCCATCCCTCAGGGCCCTCCGCCTACGCCTCTCTGCCTTCTGAGAAGCCGTGGAGGATGTGAAGCGTGGGTTATGCCTCAACTAACTAGTCGTCGGTCCTTGGGCAAGACCGAGTCACCACACAAGAAGTTTTCTTCCACCCTCAGTAAATCGTTACTGGAGGGATTCGAACAACCACACTGTTGTGGGTGCCAAAGCAGTAGACATCACGTCACCCAAGTCCTTTACCAGTTGAGCTATGCCCCGGGGGCTTGAATTTCCTTTCTCTTGCAGTTCAACAAGATGCATATTAAAGTATTTCTAACGAATACTTAACAGTACTCATGGAGCTTTTACAAATAGTTCATACATTAAAAATACATCTTAAATATGAACTTTTATTCAAAAGTGTTCTAACATACACCTTATCTTGTCGCCGAACAAACAATTTCTACTTCATGAGTAGATACTGAAGTTATTAGCATTTGGTAACTGAAAGGTAGGCCCAGTCAAATGCGAAAGCTGAATACACATTTTGCATTTTATGATGAGGAAGAGAAGTCAAGAGAAGACAGGATGGCACCATAGTATTTAAGATGCAAAAATGAATCACGAAAGTTGAGCAAAAAACTAAAAGAAAATCTTGATACCGTTCAAGAACATACTATTGTCACTCTGATCCAATTAGTAAAAGGAAGAAAATAATAAGAACTATAGAGATCTTGAACCATGTTACTTTGAATATACCTGTAGGTACCAGGATAACTATATCTGCTTTCTCGCGAACACGTCCAACAGTGACTACATTCTGAATCGTGTCAAAATTCATCAGTCAAAAAACCATCTTATACTCAAATAAATATAAGAACTAAGAACCAAAATATGAAACACTAGTTAAAGAAGCTATTCCAAATGCCCCAGGCATCGCATTCTTATAACCAATGTGCCTTGAATCACCATCATCTAACAAATAACAATAAGAACAATCTGTCCCATCTCATCATTACCAAATCATTAGAATTTATCTGAAGACTGATTCTTATGTGCATAAAACTCATCAAAACCATAAGTTTCCAGACTCAGTTTACTTTCACAGACCAAAAGGGCATAAAGCATATTGTTTTTTCCAGAAAAAATAAAATAAAAAAAATAAACCTGATCTAGTAACCACTAAGTAGCTATCAACCAGCAATTTGTTTACTATCCATTCTCCAGTTTGCACGTTATTCATTCTTGAGTTTTTTTTGCAAGAAACCAAAGTAGAAAAAAGAAAAGTTTGTGTCTGAACTGGAACAAGTTGGAAATTTGGAACAAAACTATCCATAAAACACGGGGAGTGGAGTCTCATATGATCTGTGGCCTGCTCTCTGCTCGTTATAGCTCACTTGAACATGTGGAATGTGCAACAGTGGTCTCCATCCCGAACCTTTCTTGTCCCCATAGCTTTTTGATAAATAAGTGCAATCAATAATTTCCAAATGCTCGAGTGAAGATGCCTTGCGGAGGAGGTGATGTGGTAGCTCAGTTAAGAAACAATAATCCAACACCAACTCCTTGAGACACGGAAATAGGGACAAGGTTGCGTTGTCTGCTTCTTCAGCTGTTATATCCTCCCAATCTTTCCAGATGGCGCAGTTCCGGAAACTCAGTTTCTTTAACTTAGGAAACCTGATAACCGCCACAGCTGAAGATGGGATCGAAGCATCATTAATATTAACATCCCCTGCTATTCCCAAAAACTCCCTGCTGTCCAGGATTTTGAATGAATGCATTCTCCACACTGAAAGCTCTTCCAGGCCTGGCAGCTCTCCTAATGGAGGCAAGGTTGAGCAATAATTGCATTCTTGAATTTCAAGAACCTTTAGATTGTTGAGGGCCGATGTGATCCATCCTGGAAACTTGGTGCCCTGGTAGTCAATAATCCTTAAACGTTGCAAGTTTGGAGGTGGCTGCAGAGCCTCCATTGCCTCATATTTCACCAAATTCATTTCATCTGATCTATCACTATTATTGAAAAACCAGATTTTTAGGCATTGGATATGTATCTTGCTTTTCAGTTCTACTTTCTGGGCCTCGATCACGTCTTGTCTGTCGTGAAGACTAATTCTCAGCTCTATAGATCCACTAAGTTGGTCCATGTTCTTCAAGTATCCCAACTTGCTCCAACCTCTTCCGGCGAAGAATTGGGTCAATGTTCAAAGCCCGGTTAATTGTTCCAATCCTTGAGGAATCTGATGAAGACAGTGAGTGTGTTCATTGGGGAGATGTCTCAGGTTTATAAGTCTATGAATCCCTTCAGGAAGTTGGCCAAGACTTACGCAGTGCGTAAGATTCAAGGTTCGCAACTCATGCAAATTGCATATAGTTTCTGGCAACTCTTGTAATTCTGCATTCAAGTACAGGTCCAGGTGTCTCAAACGAATCAAGTTCCCTATTTCGGCAGGTATCTCTTTCAACCCACATCTGCCTAAATAAAGAGTTTCCAAGTTGTATAACTTGCATATGGATTGAGGAACTTGAACCATCAACATATTGTCAGTCAGGTCTAAGTACCTCAAGTGAATTAAGTTCTCTATATATGTTGGAATCTCTTGCAACTCACATTCACATAGACTTAGCACCCTGAGGCATGCATTGCAATCACATAGATCTAAAAGTAGAAGCTCCTTTTGACAAATTAAGCTGCGATACACCGACCCTTTTTCCTTTGCGGCCTCTAATTTGGTCTTCCTGAGAAACTGAGCGAAATCATGTACTATATCATGCATTTTGCATGTTCTCCCATTATAGTCGAGAAAGAAACAACGCATTCTCAAATTGTTGAAGTACTCTTTCCCTCTAAGTTCCAAGTCGTCCTCTCTTCCGCTGGAGCTGCTGACCAGATACCCTTGCGCCATCCACATTCTTATCAACTTCTCTACATCAATCTCAGTATCTTTAGGAAACACGGCACAGTATGAGAAGCAATGTTTTATTGTTGGGGCCAATTCGTTGTAACTCAAAAGCAAATGAGGGAAAAGGTCGACTTCGGCTTCCTCCAACTGCCATATTTCGCTGTCCAACACATTCCTCCACTCTTCCACTGTATCTTTAAAAAGCAACATGCTCCCCAGGACCTTTGCAGCAAGTGGCAAGCCCTTGCACTTGTAAGCTATGTTCTTGCCAATGTCTAGTAATTCTTCACAAGACCTCTCTTCACAACTCCTCCCGGAAAATGCTACACGACGCATTAATGCCCAACAGTCCTTATCGGATAGTTGGCCTAAATGATACATCTCAGTAGATCCCATCATTCTTGCAACCCTTTCACTCCTTGTTGTTACCAAGAATTTACTTCCAGGGCCTCCCAACTTTAGAGATTTTTTCAAGGGTTCCCACTTGGTATAGTCTTCTGTCCAGACGTCGTCCATTACTAGTAGAAACTTTTTCCCTGAAATCGAGTCTGTCAAACATTTTAGCAGCGACTCCAATTCATTGAGATTCGGACAACTCCCCCTCACGATCTCGACAATCCCTTTAGCAATCCTAACCTCATCGAAAACATCAGAAACACAAATCCAAATTCTTTCATTGAAATTGTTTTTCACGGTATCATCATTATAAAGCAGTTGAGCAAGAGTAGTCTTTCCAATCCCCCCTGTCCCAACTATAGAAATAACACTGGGGTTTATTAATTCTTTTTCACCAACAACACCTTCAATCATGAGTTTGCTTACTAGAACATCTTTCTCAACTTGTCGGCCATGTATTTCCGATACATCAAGTAAAGACGTAGATCGAACTCTATCTGATTCTCGATGATCAACAGGCGGCTGACCAACGATGAAATCATATCGATCTTTCTCATTCACAATTCTATCCAGCCTTTCTTTTAACCCCTTTATCTTCTTGGCAATATCATGACGTGTTGCAACTTTACTGAAATTCAAATATGAACGTACCTTCGGCCTGGGCACAAAATCTTTAGACCCTTGGATCTCAAGTTTTAGAATAGCAAAGTTCCATTCATCCAGCACGTTGTCTATATCGTAAGACGTGTCTTCGAGTTTTTTCAGCCAATATTGGATGTTTTTCTCCTTGTATCTTCTTCTTTCTGCATCGTCCAACACATTCCTGATTGCATTCAACTCTGAAGAGAGATAGGAAACCTCGTTTTTCACTCCTCTCACCAAATTTATCTTCGTCCCGATCTGTTTCTCTACCAAGGTTTCCAATCTCTGCACCGCAATCGAAACAATAGCATCTGCCATGATCCTGATTTGCTTCTCAAAGTATTTGATTGATAAACTCTTGTGTCTTGAAGAAATTGGAAACTTGATAGTGGGGCAGATCGCAAGATGTGCCAATCCTGTATTTAAGTCAAAACCCATCTTTTCTTGCATTCTAATTTTTTTACTAACATGGATTAAAATAATATTTAACAATGACTTTTTTCCCCTCCCAAATTTTTGTAGACATTGAAGTTGATATTTAAATTTTTTGAAGCTTCTTCTACTATTTAAACTAAATGAGATTTTTTTTTCCAGAATTAAAATTTCATATTACCCGTTTCACAAAATCACCGAAGACCACCGCCGTGTCTGCACCACTGAAATTGCCCCCACCACCGGCACAACACCGCTGCCTGCACATTCTCCACCACAGTGTTGTCTCCACCACCCATCTCATTCTTCATTGTATGACCCAACTCCGTCGTCACCCCCCTCCCCTGACTTAACTTCGCCGTGCCATCATCCTCCACCACCGCGTTCAGCCATCTCCTATGCCAATCCATCACTCTTTTTCACCATCAACATTGGAGTTTCTGAGCTCCTGCCGTGAATGGAAGAACAAAGTTTGTATCAATGAACTTTTATACTTGTTTGGGGCTAGGAGATGTTGGATCATTTTTATTTTCTACATGGTTTGGGTTGGCTGAGGCTGGTAACAAAATTTTATCGATAGACTTAGATACCATTTTTTATCCCAATCCACCTGAGTATTTTTTAGAAAGAACAAACAAGAATTATGTTAAAAAGAGAAGAACAACTACATCGATCACGAGCAAGTAATACTATTTAGAGTTACTTTCAAGATTTTGGAGGATCTGAAAGTGGTCTTGGACCTTAATAGAAAAATTATTATATTGCATGTTCGAGTTATGTTTTCATTAATATTACGTGTTTGATATTTTATGTCTATTTAGGTTATTTTATATGTTTTAGGTTATGGTAGTCTTATTTTAATTTAAGTGATAATTGTCCAAATTGCACAAAAAGGATATACAAAACTTTTTTTTATAATTTTTTCATAACAAACTCTTTCTTACACGAAAAGAATGTGTTTTTGCATCTTTACCCTGAATTTAACTCAACTCATGGTTGACCTTAGTTTATTTCTATATCCAACACACATTTGCTTTCATTCATTTTTTTTAATTGCCCAACCAATAATATTCAAATGACATCAACATTGGCGGGTTTCAACTCTCACATACACTTCTTAGTTTTTTCTTTTTCCCATTGATAGTCGCTGGTTGATTTCAACTGCTCCTAGCCAAAAGACTACAAGGTATATGCTCTGCACTTTCTTGCTTGACTTGTTGTGAGATTGTAGAAGCAAGTGTTTGGTATTATGTATATTTATTTTTATTTTATTTCGTAAATAGGCTTTTTAATATTCTTCTTTGGTGTAAGTGATCGAGTACTTGTAATATGGTATGAAAATATTCACTATATGACTTGAAATATTATATCACGGTATGGATATTGAAGAACTGGTTCGATTCACGGTATGATAGATAGTTCACTAGGGGTGATAATTCTTAACACGACATGATAGCACGACATGAAAACGATACGAAAATAATAGGTTAGTGTTTAGCCTTATCGTGTTCGTGTTGTTATCGTGTTGACGCGATAAGGACATGGAAAATTTGTGTCGTGTTCGTGTAACACATTAAACATGATAGAAAACAACGAATTACATGTTAACCTGCTAACAACCTGTTAGCGACACGATCCGGTAAATACACGATAACCTCTTAATGGCACGATAACTTGAAAACTATAATAAAATTATAAAACATAAAATAACTAATAAAATAAATGAAAAAAAATCTAGATAATGTTAAATTTGTGGATTCACTATTTTTCTTCATTTTTAAATATTGTATAACGTTTTTAGTTTCTCATTTACACAAATTACAAAACACAAAGACAAATCACAATCTCAAAAACAAAAATCGAAAATTCACCTAAGGTTTCACTCTTTACTCTTCTCTTACACTTCGAGTCTTTGACAGTCAAACATCGAGAGCCACTACCCATCAACATCAACCTCCATCATCCGGTGTATATCAGCCTCCATCGTTCGAACTTTGGCATATTTCAACTACCATTGTTCGTCAATTTTGAAGGATTAAGCTCTATTTTAAAGAGTATGTTAACTGTTCATTTTTTTTTCCTTTTTTGAATTTTGGAGCTGCCATAGCTAAACATTGGGGTTGTCTTTCTCCTCTTTTCTACTTTTGAAGCCTGAACATCACTTTTAGCCATTTTTATTCTCTTTGTTTCCACATTTATCGAATGAGTAATTAAAGCACGAGTGAATTAATATTTTTAGGATTTAGATTTATAAATTTTCCCTAAAGTTTTTGCTTTACTAATTATGTTTGGAAACAAACAAAATGGTGATGGTGATGTTAGCACTTAGAAAGATTCTTCTAAGTTCTAATATACTATATGCATTTACATAGTGTATGACCATATATTTATTGATAAAGTTGCATTTACATAGTGTATGCCCATATATTTATTGATAAAGTGATATGTTTTTGTTTAGCATATGTTTTATTAACATTTAAATTTCCAATAGCATCACTTCACTTTATCATATTGATTGTTCATTTTGTTGTACTTGATGATACATTCTTAATGTTATATTTAATAATGACTTTTTTTCCCTGTAAATTAGGTTACCATGTCGAATGTTGGGAGTGCTAGTGTTGCTGATACTGGGAATGAATTTGTTGATTTGGAAGAAGGATATTTGAGTCTAAATAAAGAAAAGACAACCGAAAAGAATAAAAGAAAAAAGAGATCATATGTTTGGAACTTGTTTGAGGTTCTTAATACATGTACTAATGGTTTTACAACATGCAAGTGCAAGCATTATGGACATAAGTATAATAAAATTTCAAGCAAAACTGAAAATGGAAATTTGAAACATCATAGAAAGTTGTCCAAGGAGAAATACACATAATATTGGAGAACAGATGATCTCTAAGAGTAGTGCACCTAAATTTGATGTTGAATACTTTGGAGAGTTGTTGTGTTTTGCAGTTATAGTTCATGACCTGCCTTTTCCTTTTATTGAATATGAACATATTCTAGCTTGTTTTGAGTATCTTTAGGCTGATATTAAGTTGGTTTCTAGAAATACATTAAGGCTAATGTTTTGAAATTATATGCAAGATAAAAAAATGTGAATCAAGTCTATGTTAAAGGAGACACTCGGTAGAATATGTTTAACTTCTGACTATTGGAGTTCTAACTCCACCAATTGCTATATTTCTCTAACATCCTACTTTATTTACAAAGAATGGGTGCTTCAAAAAAGGATATTGAACTTTTCTCTCATGACATCTCCACACACCGGTGCAACATTATCTAATAAATTTATTTATATGATTTTTGAGTGGGGATTGAAAGCAAACTATTTGCTTTGGTTTTGGATAATGCTTCTGTAAATGATCTGCCTGTTGATTTGTTGCTTACACAACTGAATTTGAATAATGCACTTGTTTGTAATGGTGACTACTTCCATATCTGTTGTTATGCTCATATAATGAATTTGGTAGTACAAGATGGTTTTGAGGATATTGATAGAGCTATTATTATGATTCATGAAAGCATCAAATATGTGTGAGGTTCACAAATGAGGAAACAATTTTTTTTTGAAAGGGTAGGCATGGTGTCTTCGAGAAGTAAGAAAGGACTGAGGCAAGGTGTGTCCACTAGGTGGAATTCTACATTTTTATGCTTGATAGTGTTTTGTACTATCATAAGGCATTTTTGAATCTTCAATTAAGTGACCACAACTATAAGAATTATTTTTCGTTAGCTAAATGGGAAAAAATAGAGAAAATATGTGGTTTCTTAGGCTTATTTTATGAATTATCTAACATGTTTTGTAGAAGTAAGTACCTACAGCAAATCTATATTTTTGTTCGGTTGTTACATATTATGCATCATTGAGATAAAATAAGGATGTTGCTGATGAGTAGATTAAGAAAATGGCCTCACAGATGTTATCAAAATTTGAGAAGTACTGGCATAATTTCAGCTTGATTTTGACTATAGCAGTTATCTTTGATCCTCGTTACAAGCTTCAATTTGTGGAGTTTTCTTATGATAAGCTTTATGGGCCTAATTCTCACCAATATGTGCAAGTTAAAGAGAAATTATTTGATGTTTTTTGTGAGTATCACAAGATGTTCCCTGGCCAAGAAGGGAGCAACACAAAAAAATATGATGGATGTTCCACATTCAAGTTCTGGTGTGAAAATGAAATGGCTATTGCTATGGTGGATGTAATTTATAATCAATGTAATTGTCAATTATGACTTATTCCATCAATTTCTTTTATTATTGTTATTTACTAGGTACATTATAGGAATTCAATGCATTTGATACTGAGTTTGAGTTAAGCCAACAAAAATCTCAATTGGAGCTTTATTTGGAAGAACCACGAATGGATGTGAAAGTGAATCTTGATATTCTTGAATATTGGAAAGGAAATCAATACATATATCCTCTAGTCGCTTTCATAGATCGTGATATTTTGTGCATTCATATAACTACAGTGGTTTCATAATCTGTTTTTAGTATTCGTGGAAGTGCACTCAAACCAAATACCGTGGAAGCAATTATTTGTACAAGAGGTTGGTTGTATGGAGATAAAGATATATTTTTTTATTTCATATGTTGGCTATTTTTTAATCTATCAGTTAAGTTTACTAATTTACTTGCTTTTTTTTAGAGACCATAATTTACTTGCTTTTAGTATTTACTATTTTATTATTTTTCAAAGTTGTTAAGAATGAACTATCGATTGATGAGTTGGTGGAAAATTTGATGAATATGACTGTTTCTGATGCTACAACTGAATGTTCTACTCTTACATTAGTTACATGAAAGATAAATGCTTGCAATTATGTTTTGTTATTCTTCCTTTGTTTTGCTAGCTTTATCTATTTTCTTTATTTTTGTCTAATTATTTGTCCCATAACTTGCTACTTATTATATATTTCATTATTTTTTGTCAATCAAATAGGTCATTGCTTATTGTAGTACGTTTTGGCCATGTTGCAATTTGGAATGAGGTTTTGGACTTTAAGAAGGAATCCACATATCACAATTCATTGTCATATGTGGACAGTAGACTATACTATGTAGTATGTATTGTTTGTGGATTGTAGTGAGGTTTTTGTCTTATATGGTATGATAATATTTTTCTATGTTTCTATTGAAAACTTTGTACTTTTTTATTATATATTTTCGTGTAATATCGTCTCATATCATGTAGTTATAACTCATGTATTATCGTGAAATATCGTATCATTTAGGGGTGACAATCCCTGACATGACATGACAACCCGACATGAACCCAACCCGAAGTTACTGAGAGAAAACCGAACCCGAACACGAAAAACCCAAAATCGAACATGATTGATAGGAACATTACATGATATTACCAATTTATCTAAAATTTAGTTATTTTATATTTTGATCAATTTTTTTATGTAATCTAAGCATAACTCGAAATCAACCTGCAATCAAATACGAACCCGACCTGATGACCCAAATTGCCACCCTAGTATCATTCATATGTGGCAATTTTTCATACTTATCGTGTCATATCGTGTCGTATTGTTTCAACACGAATATTTTCGTGTTCGTGTCCGTGTCAGCATAATTTTTATCGTATCGTGTTCATGTCGGAGCTTATTGTATTGTGTTGTGTTATTATCGTGTCAACACGACACACAACACGATTACACAATTTTCCACCCCTGTGGTTCACGGTAAGGTAGATGTCGTTGGCACATATTTTTCCAATATTTATGGCATGAATAAGTTCACAGTATTTACAATTTCACGGTTGAATTGTCGAATTGACAGTTATTATATATTGAACCATGATATTATGAACTATTATGAAGCCCTATATTCCAGGAAGTGAATGAGAATAATATCGTGATGTTAGTACATTAGCGTGAAGCTCTATATAGAATAATACAGTGAGGTTAATATATTACCATGACAGTGTATATATCGTGAAGTAAGTTTGTATTACTGTGATGGTAGTGCAGTACCATGACTCTACATATATATATAACGTGAAATTATATATACCCGTGAAATTATGCATACTGTTTTGAGTATAATACTGTGAAGTTAGATGTACCATAAATTATACATATTGTGTTAAATAGAAAATACATGAACTTTTTTATAGACGTGCCTAATATCCAGACTCCCATTAGTTATTATTTGTTATTATCTTTTTTTTTTGGCAGATAAATTGGCATAATTTGGTAGTTCGATATGATGGACATTGATAAGGACTCGATTATGTTGATGGAGAGGACTAAATAATAGTCATTAATGATAGAGAGCCAAAATTATACTAAAGATAAAAAATTTACAAACAATTCATTATAATATATAACCAAATATTCTATGAATAATAATGATATCATAATTTTTATATTAATTTTAAAACTTATTGTTTTAAAATTAAAAGATTGAACACAATTCAATACATTAATTGTTATGATTACAAGTATATTAATCAATTTGACTTCACAATATAACAATTAGTATGACTTCGCATATATTAATTAGGGGGATAGTTCAAATGTGACACCTATACTCCTGTGAGACAGTAGGGACTAATCTAGACCATTGAGATTTTTCAGTTGATGGCCCAAATTTAATGATTGAAAATTATAGTAATAATTAGCAATTATAATTGATAGGGGTATAATAGACAATATAACGATTAGTAAATAAATTGCCAAATCGGTTACCTAAATATAAGGAATTGATGAGCTCAATTACGTAAATAAGATCAAAGAAAATATATCTTAATTGACTTTCATCAGTTCAAATATATTCTCTTCCTAAAAAAACGCATGTGAGTCCATATATTCCATATTCAAACATATATAAACCTTTAATAGAAATCATGCCAATTGACAACAAAATTCAGAAAACAAAAATTATGGAAAAAAATAGATCCAAATTCTATGTTGAAGAAGACAAACATGTTGCACAAATATTTAATAATTACTGCTTATATAGCTTCATGGTGATGCACAATTGAATTTGAAATAACTGGCATGTCTAACTCTCTTATACGTTTTTTTTTAATCTTTGACGAGTGATTAAGACATATCACTTCACATAAATTATTCTTGATTTTTTTAGAACATTGTTAATGTAATAAAAAAATAGAAAATATATTTTAGAACATTGCATATATTGGTCCACTATGGTGTATTAATAGTTAATAATTACTGCATAGATAACTCTATGATGATGCCCAATTGAATTTGAGAAACTGGCATGTTTAACTCTCTTATAATTTTTTTTTATCTTTGATGAGTGATTAAAACACACCACAACAATAAAAATTATTTCTTACTTTCCTAAAACATTATTGACGAAATAAAAAGATAGAAAAATAGATTGCATATATTAGTGCATCATTGTGCATAAATATAAAGGAATTACTGCAGATTTGAATTAATAATGATGCCTAAATATAAATAAATCATTACATGTTTTGTTTAGCTTTTATGCATATTTAAAAACAGATCACTGCTAATAAATTACTATTTTGTTGCATATTTAGTATATCAATTTACTATAGCAGGCGTGAGCGCTAATGTTTAGTAGGGCTTGAAATATCTCCTGGTTCGATAAGATATTGGATTCCAGAAATTGAGCAAGATAAAATCTCACAAATTATAATAAAATTTATTGCATTGGTATGTTGTACAGTTCTATAAGGAATATGGTTCCAACAATGGGTTTGACATACAAAGAAGTACAACAAAAAGGTTTAGAAATGGTGTGCTCCGTGTACAATATGTAGTGTGCAACAAGAAAGAATTTAAAAATATTAAGAGCTCCGGTCCGATTGTTATTAATAAGAAAGACATGTCCAACAAAAATATTTCGGCTTCCTGACATCAAAATTTTCGTCCCTCTGATATCAATTGTAGTTAATATCATGAAAAAGTGACCCTAAATAAACCTACAAAAAAAAAAACAATTTATCACATTAGAACTATAATAATTCACTGTTACATATAAGCATAAAAACCATTTATGTACCCCTTTCAATTCTAATGCATATTTATTCAATTCGTATTGCATATTTATATATAGTCCACTGCACTAATAGTTTGCACATTGGCACCACATATATATATATATATATACTATCTATGCATAATAATCATACTAATTATGCATCGAAATTCATCTAATTATGCATGTGAAAATGGGCAAATATGCAATACAATTTAACTAATGAATTTGAAGTCTATAACCTTCAAGAGAAACCATTTACAATATGTATGAACTAAATATGCACATTAAACAAACTAATTATACGATGCACTCAAACATCATGATAACACTACACTATATTCTTAGAAGAAATATATACTGAGTAGAAGACATAAAACAAATATGCAATAATACCTTTAAAAATGCAAAAATATTTTTTTTTTAATTTTCATGATACCTACACATATTATGCAGTAGATACAATGCAACTATACAATAAAATTACTGTAAAAATGCAAGGTTCAAATAATCATACTAATTATGCATTGAAATTCATCTAACTATACATGTAAAAATGGGCAAATGAGCAGTATAATATAACTAATAAATTTGAAGTCTATAACCTTCAAGAGAAACCATTTACAATATGTATGAACTAAATATACACATTAAACAAAAGGTTCAAATAATCATACTAATTATGCATTGAAATTTATCTAATTATACATGTAAAAATGGGCAAATAAGCAGTAGAATATAACTAATAAATTTGAAGTCTATAACCTTCAAGAGAAACCATTTACAATATGTATGAACTAAATATACACATTAAAAAACTAATTATATGATGCACTCAAACATTATAAAAACACTACACTATATTTATATAAGATATACATACTAAGCAGAAGACATAAAACAAAAATGCAGTAATACATTTAAAAATGCAAAAATAAAAATCTTTTTAATTTTCATGATACCTACACATATTATGCAGTAGATACAATGCAACTATGCAGTAAAATTACTATATTCAAGGTTCAAATAATCATACTAATGATGTCCAAAAAAAAAATTAATTATACTAGTTATGCATTGAAATTCATCAAACTATGCATGTAAAAATGGGCAAATATGCAGTAGAATATAACTAATAAATTTAAAGTCTATAACCTTCAAGAGAAACCATTTACAATATGTATGAACTTAATATGCACATTAAACAAACTAATTATACGATGCACTCAAACATTATAATAACACTACACTATATTCATAGAAGAATTACAGACTAAGTAAAGACATAAAACAAATATGCAGTAATACTTTTAAAAATGCAAAAATGAAAACCTTTTTAATTTTCATGATACCTACACATATTATGCAGTAGATACCATGCAACTATGCAATAAAATTACTGTAAAAATGCAAAGTTCAAATAATTATACTAATTATGCATTGAAATTTATCTAACTATACATGTAAATATGGGCAATATGCAGTAGAATATAACTAATGAATTTGAAGTCTATAACCTTCAAGAGAAACCATTTACAATATGTATGAATTAAATATGTACATTAAACAAACTAATTATATGATGCACTCAAACATTATAATAACACTACACTATATTCACATAAGAAATACATACTAAGCAGAAGACATAAAACAAATATGTAGTAATACCTTTAAAAATGCAAAAATAAAAATCTTTTTAGTTTTCATGATACCTTACAAATATTATGCAGTAGATACAATATAACTATGCAATAAAATTATTGTAAAAATGCAAGGTTCAAATATTCACAAAAATTACCAAACACAAAAAGTATAAAAAACCAACACAACAGAACACATTACCTTTAAAACATCATAATGCGTACAACTTTAAAGGAAAAATTTAGAAAATATAATAAATTCATCACCAACATGCTTGCATTTCAACAAAATAATGAAAGGAGCAAAACCCACGAAAACACCCATCGATTTTTTACAAACAAACAAGAAGAACATCGATGCCTTTATGTATTCACACAGAAAATCTTCAAAAAAACAACGACGACGGAGCCTAGAAAAACAGAGAAACCCAAAAACTAGGGAAGATAACCTTCGATTTTTCCAAGCACGAAGTATGAGAAGTCACCACCGATGAATCTTTACCAAACCTTGATAAAAATAAACAGCAGCCTTTCGCTTTTGAATGGATATTGCGGGATTCCTTCAGAACTTGGACAGACTTTTACCAGAAGAAAGTGAGGAGACGTAATTTTTCAAAAATAAACTGACACCTCAAATTGCGGGAGATGGATATGGCCAGATTTTTTACCTTAATCAGAAAACTAAAATTACAAACATATCCTCTAAAAAAACATAAAATAAGAAAAAAATACCCTACTACCCTTAATGATAAAAGAAAACCCTCCATCATCCTAAAATAGTGGATAAAATCTGAACCAATCCCTATTAATAGTCAATAAAGTCTCCACCGTCTCACCCTGGAAAGGTGGTCTTATTTGAACCAATCCCTATTAATTAGAATAATTCTCATATACTAAGTAGTATGATTTTCTGGTATAATAATTGGTTTGACTTCATGGTATAACAATTAATATGACTTCACACATGACAATTAGTATGAATTCATGGTATATTGATAAGTAAGACTCCCCACTATACTAAGTAGTATGACTTCCTGGTATATTAATTGGAGAGAGAAGGGGGGAAAACAAAACTTAAGTCAAAAGAGTTGGATCAGCCAAAGTGTAGTTGAGGTATGGGGTGTGGTTAGATAAGTGTGGATTTTTTTTTTTTAAAGTGTGAGTAAAAAAGAGTTTTTGTTGTTATAAAATTGTAGTTTAAAAGTTCTCCCTAATTTAATGTATTTTAGGTTATTTGATGTTTTTTAAGTTACTGTAATTTTATGAATATGTGTTATGAATTCTCTCTTATTTTTAAGTAATTTTTTTTACAAAAAACCATTTCTTAATTTACTATGAAATATTGTTATAAATATAAAATTGAACAGAAATATGAAAATTAACAATAAAATCTTAATTTACAAAAAAAGGAATTAATTTTACTTACTTTTTAATAAATTGATCAATATACAAAAATATAACCCACATAAGTAATTATTCTGTGAAGTCTGAGTAGCAGACTCCTAACAGGAAATATTCTGTGAAGTCTAAACAGAACTATCAAAGGCCCCAGAGGTTTCACCAAAAGAAACCATATGAAGGGAATGGTAGAAATTATCCAACACATGCTGATTGGAACCCTCAAATGAAATATCAGCCAAGTCATATATGAGATACAAGCCCAAGTGGCAAAGACCTCAGACTCATCATATGTCATTCTCAAGGCAAAGAAATCAGCATATATATGCACTCAAGCACAATGTCTATCATGCACAAAAGTTTCCATTTTATCCAAGAAAAGCAAATGCACAAATACATACAAAGGCATACAGACAAAAGAGGCAGTTGTATGTTCCTAAAGTTCAAATCAATTTGCTAAAATTCATTATGATTATGGAACTGATAGGTGGCAACCTCTTAGAGTCAGATCATTTGGCTACAAGTGTGTTGGATCACCTTATAGTGCTAACCCCTCAGGACCCAGACATGTTTGGGTACCTAAAACTTGATTTCCTTGATTGCAGGCTCAGGGAACAACAGAGTGCCAAGGAACCTGGTACATGGATACTGGTTGTTCCAGACACATGACGGGAAACAAAAATAATATATCAAATTTCAAGGAATCAAGGGGAGCCAAAGTCATATTTGGAGGAAATGAAGCTCCATGGGAAATCAAAGGCATTGATCCATCAAGAAGAATGGACTAGAAATCATAGATGTTACATATGTTGAAGGGCTGAATTTCAATCTGCTGAGTATCATCCAACTCTATGATAAAGGCTACAATGTTGGATTCAACAGGGGTGTTTGTCAAATCAAGGATGTTGAAACTGATGAAATAGTGTTATTTGGGATGAGAAAGAATAATATGTATGTAGTGGATTGGTCCACTGCTACACCAAACACATGTTTATTGGCAAAGAGCACAACTAAATCAAGTTGGTTGTGGCACAAGAAGTTGAGTCATTTGAACTCCAAGACTATCAATAAGCTTGCAAGGAGTCATTTGGTTGAAGGATTGCCAGACGCAGTCTATAAGAAAGAAAGTATATGTGATGCATGCCAGAAAGGAAAGCAAATCAAGTCATCTTGCAAGGATAAGCCAAGTCCTTCTTCAACAAGGATCTTGCATTTATTGCACATGGATCTATTTGGACCAGTTGAGCTAGCTAGCATAAGTGGAAAGAAATACACCATGGTAGTGGTGGATAATTTCTCAAGATACACATGGACTATTTTTATGTGTAAGAAAAAAAAAGGGACTTTGCAGAAGCTTCCTCATCTGATGAAGAGAGTTCAAAATGAGAAGAGTCAAACTATTATCAAGATAAGATCTGATAGAAGAACTGAGTTTATCAATGAGATTATAACTCAGTATTGCATGGAAAATGGTACTGCTCAAGAGTTATTAGTTGCAAGAACTCCACAGCAGAAAGGAGTGGCTGAAAGAAGGAACAAAATTCCCAAACAAACTGCAAGGACCATGTTAGCTGAAGCTGCATTGCCTAAGAGATTTTGGACTGAAGCCATTAACACTGCTTGTTACACTCGGAATAGGTGTATGATAAACAGGCAGCTGTCCAAAACACCCTATGAAATTTGGACAGGAAGGAAGCCTAATGTGGGATATTGTCACATCTTTGGAAGCAAGTGCAATATTCATAACAATGGCAATGACAACTTGAAAGCTTCTGATGCTAAAACTGATGAAGGTATCTTCCTAGGATATTCAGCAAAGAGTAAAGCTTTCAGAGTGATGAGCAAAAGGACTATCGTAACAGAAGAGTCTATCCATGTGGTTTTTGATGAACCTAATATGAATGGAGAAGACATTGATGAGTTAGTTGAGAAGATGAATCAACCAACTATCCAGAAGAGTCCTTATGCTAAAGAAAATCTCAGAAGACTCAATCCTGATAAGGATGAGTTCGCTGAATCTCAGAGATAGCTGGAAGGTTTGCAGCTGAATGATGATGATCATGAAGATGTTGTTCAAGAAAACTTAGCTGCAAAAAGAACCAATCCAACAGACTTACTCCAACCAAATGTGAGGTGGCTGAAAGACCATCCACCTGAGCTAGTCATTGGTAATGTAAGAGAAGGAGTAAGAACAAGATCCAAAACTCAACGTTAAGATATGTTCATTTGTTTCATTTCTCAAATTGAGCCAAAGGATGTGTCACAAGCATTGGATGAGACTCATTGGATTCTAGCTATGCTCGAAGAGCTGAATCAGTTTGAAAGGAATAAATTTTGAGAATTGGTTCAAATCCCTACTCACCAAAATGTTATTGGTACAGTATTCAGGAACAAGATGAATGAGGAATGATCTGTTATGAGAAACAAAGCAAGATTGGTAGCCAAAGGGTATTGCCAAGAAGAAGGTATAGATTTTGATGAAACCTTTGCACCTGTTGCCAGATTGGAAGCAACGAGGATGTGGATGCAGAAGGAAAGTCAGTGGATCAGATAAGATATAGAGCACTCATTGGATCATTGCTCTACCTAACTGCCAGCAGACCAGATATCACCTTTGCAGTATGTATATGTGCAAGATTTCAGTCTGCTCCCAAAGAAAGTCATATGACTGCAACTAAGAAAAATCTGAGATACTTGAAGGGTAGCCAAGAAATTGGCTTAGGTATCCTAAAAAAGGTGGATTCGAGTTGATTGGATACTCAGACTATGTTGGATGAAGAGATGGCAGGAGGAGTACATCTAGATTAGTTGACAAGAAGGTGGATTCGAGTTTATTGGATACTCAGACTATGTTGGAAATAGATTAGTTTCTTGGTTCAGTAAGAAACAAAACTCAATAGCTACATCTACAGCTGAGGCAGAATATATTGATGCAGGTAGTTGTTGTGCCCAAGTCTTATGGATGAGGCAACAATTGAGAGATTATGACATTGAAGAGAAGGAAATTTCAATTATGTGTGATAACACAAGTGCTATTGCACTCAAGAACAAAACACATTGATGTCAGATATCACTTTATAAGGGATCATGTTGAAGAAAGACATTACATTGGAATACGTATCAACTTAAAAAGCAGTTAGCTGATATATTCACAAAGCCCCTATGGAATCAAGGTTTAAAGAACTTAAGAATGAGCTTGGATAGATTGGGCTATGTTAATATACTCAGAAGACTCATTCAACAGAGTTAAAGATGGGAGAATTGCATTTTAGAAGAGTTTTGCTCAATCAGCAGAGTAAAACAACCTATATAGTCGTTCAGCAGAATTGAGTTAGCTAAACAACTGAGTCTCCATCAACAGACTAGAGATAGAGAGAGGCAGAGTTAAGTCATAAATGAAGAAAGCTGACTCATTTATGAACTAAGAGACAAAACGAGGTTGTTTTTATTAAAGTGGGAGTGTCTGACGCTAATGTCAGCATTATTAAATGCAACACAGTAAAAGACTGCGATAGTAACCTATGGTTGGTTATAAATGTTGCTCGCATTAAATGCAACAGCTTAATCCTGACCGTTGTTCACAGTTCAAATTCTAAGATCCCAAAACTGTCTCTTCGTATCTCATATATATCCAAATTCACTTTCTCTCTCTTCTCACATACTCTCAAGCTTTCGAAAAACTCTCAGTATTCTCTGCAAAGAAAAACCCTCTCAAGTTCTTCAAGGATTTTCAAAATCTTCAAATGGCACCAAAGAAATATGCCCTCGACTTTGCTAAACTCGCTGAAAAGGTGTACTCTGGTGCACTAGTGGATGCAGAAGGCCTTGTCAAGCAGTCTCATGACATGGTATTGGCCAGAAAAGTTGTTGGACACCTTGAAAAGTCTGGTTTGATGAAGTTTCTTTCGATGGAGATAGCCCAGACATTTCAAGAGGAAGTTGTTATTTTCTACGTGAATGCTACTATTCACTCGTCAGTAAATGGGAAAGAGATCAAGTTGGTTGCAAACGGCTTGACTGAGCTATTACATCTCCCCAACAGCGGACTCACAAAACTTAAATATTATGAGTTTGACTATATGAAAATCTGGAAGGAGATGGCAAAGAAGGAGGCATCTGATAAGCTGAATCCCACAACTACCAAGAAAGTCATCAAGGAAGAGTACCACAAGCCGATAGATGTTGTAGCTAAGTGTGTAGATATCAAGTTTGGGTCATACAATCAACTGTTCCAGACTAAGCTGGAGAGAGTTGTGGCAGCCAGAGTTAGCAGTATCTAAAGAAAGTCCGTTAGGGGATCTTTGTACATTAGAAGATCCCGACTCTTTCCTAAGCAGATGCTATGCAGCGTCCACGTGACTCATACCTAGGATGGGTGGCTCTCCATCTGATTTGTGAACTCACCCAGACAGGAAGAAACTTCCCTCCAAAAATGCTGAGTCGAGAAAGTGGTCACTGAACCGAATTCAGATGTGTATTTCGAGATTGTTTATGAATCGGCTCTAGAGTAGCATTCGACGTCCTGGCTTCACTACCGATTCTATTCCATCTTTTTTCTCTGCTGTCTTATTCTCAGTAATTAGCTTAGCCCCTATTTTACTTGAGTTAGTCGATTATCTAAAAAACAATTATCCAAAAGATATGATCCTTTCCTGAACAGATCATATCGGAAAATAATCTACAAAAACCTTTCACCCTCAATCTTAAAAAAAACTTTGATAGAAAATTTCATAGAGAAATTTGGGATACATCGGATTCATGGTATCCTTCTTTCAGATACTGATTACCAAAAATTTGAACAGAAAAAAATAGATTTGATAAAAAGTCATTTTCAACAGAAATCATTGATTTCTTAACTTTCATCAGTAAAGTTGTTTGAGAATCCGGATCCACCAATCAAAATTGGAAGGGTCTTTCTTTATTTTCAGAAGGAATAGATTCCGAACGAGGAACAAAATATTTAAAATATTTATTAACTAAAATTGTAACTGATGCTAATGGTCAAAAAATTAGCAGAAAATAGATTAGAATAAAAGAAATCTGTAAAAACGTCCCTCGATTGTCATACAAATTAATCACTGATTTAGAACAACAATCGGGAGAATGTCAGGAAGACGCTCAGGGAATTCTTGGCTTAGTTTATGATTTTTTATTGAATCATCGTGGTTCTAGTATGAATCTGAGGTTTTAACCGATTCTATAGAGTCTTAACAAGAGAATTCTGTAAGTCCAAGTGGCTACGATAATCTAGAGGGGGGGTGAATAGATTATCTCCATCTTTTCAATTTTACCCTCTTTTTCGAACAAAATAAGCCAAGACAATATAGAAGTTACGGAATGTAAACAACACACGTCGATTTATAGAGGTTCAACCTACCTAGGGCCTAATCCTCTACCACCCCAGTATATCCGGGATGGATTTCAAAAAGAAAAAAGATTTTATTAATTACCAAAATTAATACAACAACACCTTGAAGAGCACCACACTCTTCTTCAACACCACATTTGGAGATTACCACAATCTCTCTTGAAGATTACCACAATCTTCAACGGCACCTTGTGAAGATTACCACAATCTTCAACCTTGAAGAATACCAAATTTTTCAACACCTCAACAAGAAGATTACCACAATCTTCTTACACCTAACACCTAGATCACCCAAGTGTGTTCTTACCACAAAAACACTCACAAGGATATCTTGTGTTGAATGATAACCCAAAAAATTTAAGATTACAACTCGATAATGAATTATACAATTGAGTGAAAGTGTAATCAAGAATAGCCTAGACCTCAAGAATGTGAAAGTGATAAGCTAGGAAAATTACAACAAGAATGATGATAATATAAGACCAAGTGTTTGCTTGAGTATTTCTTGTTGTGTTGTATTGTTCTCTCTTGTATGTTGTGCTTCAAATCTTCCTCTATTTATAGGAGATGTCTTGTACATGATGTAGGTCCCAAGGGGTGTAAGTGTAAGGTTTAGAAGGGGGTTTAATAAACCTTACCAAATTTTCGATTTAGTCCTTTTAAATCTACAGTTAATTCTACACAAAGTGTGTCCTTGATGGACAATCGAATTAGTCACTCAAGAGAGTTAATCTTTCAAACAACTGGTGAGCCGTTGATGGAGTAACTCAAATTGTTGGCTACAATTTAACTCAAATTGTGGTTTTATTTTTCATTGAAGACTTAACACCCTTAAGTTTGATTAAGCAAGATATTAGAGCTTGATTTAGTACTTGTAAATTATCAAATGGATAGCAAATTTATCAATGAGATATAAGCAATTAAAAGTGCGAGAATTTAAATGCTTTGAAATGTAAATGACACAATAAAGTTTTTATAGAGGTTCGAAGATGGGGTAATTCTTCTACTCCTCTCTTCTCCAACTCCTGGAGGAATCCACTAAGTAATGATCGGCTTACAAAGTGGTAACAGTCCAGATACAAGTCTTGATCACAACAGCCAACTTGATCCTTTGGGACTCGATCTGAGACGCCTTGATCACTCGGTTGGCTTCTCGTCGACTCGGCTTCTTCTTCACAGGCGCGATGCCTTGCTACTACACTCACTTGCTCAAGCTCTTTGGATTTGATCACGAAGCCCTCCAAATGCTTAAGACTTAGTTCAACCTTGAACTTTTCTACAATCCTCCTTCCCGAAAGTAGACCCCTTTTCTTCAAGAGTTTCCTCTTCAACTGATTGAAGTTCTCTTTCCTTCACAGGTGAGTGTTGGATTGATGTACTTCGAAATGTAGGCTTGAGGATTGAGATTGTTTCAGTTTTTCTAATGTGCTTGTGTATCTCACGTATGTGTCATTCATGCATACTTTTCTCAAACTAACTCCTCAGCCTTTTATAGTGAACTTTCAAAAATTTGCCCGTTGAAGAGATAGGCTTATTTTTGAAAGTCACTTTGCGTCGTTGGCTTGCGCTTCTTGGAATTGCCCGTTTCTCGTATGAATTATTCTTTTCACCTTTTCGAGTTCGACACGGTGTAGTGCTTCCCATTGGTTCATTCCTTTTGCACGCTTCGGGATCGAGCACTCCAAGAAAGGTTGTATGGAGATATTACTTGTTTAAGTAAATCTCTTGATTTCTCGTGCAACAACGGTTCTTTACTGATTATCTCGACTGACGCATTTCCTTGCTTTCCCCAGGTGACTTAGAGTCGCCTTCCAATCATTGGATGACTCTTCATCACTTCAACTTGAGACTTGGCTTTTCTTGAGTTGACCGGACGATGCTCCACTCACCGCATCTCATCTCACCGCTTCTTGATAGTGTTCCCGTCTACTCTTCTTTGCCATACTCACTGTCTCACACAGAGTCTTCCTTCCATCTTGATTGTCTTCTTGCATGTTAGGGCGTGTTGTCTTGACTCGACCTTGGCCACTCTATTCATTACAATGCATTTTACAACAAGAATTGGGGTGCCAACTTTCTATTCTAAGTTTTACATGGCATTCATCAAAATCTAAACAATAAAATTCCTAACACATGATAGACTCCTCTTGGGGACTTGAATTACGTAAAAAATTGCAAGACAATTGAAGAAAAGAGTCATTAGAAATCAACTCCATGATTTAAGGAAATGTTGTCTCATTGTCAAACGGTCGAAACTTGTCATCAAAACATAGAAGCGACCGTCGCGCGCGTTAAAACATAAAAGAGATTACACAACAAAATTCATCAGGGGGACCGGTCCTTGGGGGGCTCGACTGGTTGCCCTGGGGTGCGACCGGTCGCCCCCTATAGGGACCGGTCATCCCTAACCATTTTTGAGGTTTCGCGAGTTCTGTTTCGTGAAATGTATTCCCAGGTACCGGTCGCCTCTTTGGTTGACCGGTCGACCTCCTAAATGAAATGTTGTCCGATTTTTGTCGAAAATAAACCTCAAGAAATACTCCAAAAAATTCGTAAAAACATTTTAAACCGATCGGGAGTATTTAGAAAAACATTAGAAATATAGTTTTGATGAAAAAACCCATTGACATAAAATCATTAAATGTGTTGTCCAATATTGTCGAAAATAAACTTGAGGAAATACTCCGAAAAATATTAAAACCATTTTAAATCATTTAGGAGTATTTGGACAACCTTTAAAAATATTGTTTTGGTATAAAAACAAAATCATCAAAATCATGATAAAACCATTTATCAAACAATCTCCCCCTTTTTGATGATTACAAACCAAAACAATTTTAACGAGGTCAATTTTGAAAACAAAACAATTTTACCAGTTAAAAAGAACTATCCGTTGTGAGCGACAACATTCCACGCAATATAAACACAAGGATGGGAGTATAGATTTTCAAAAAACAATTTTGCAAAAGCTCCCCCTATCAATATGCACAACAAGAGTAATAAAAAAACAATCAACCATAAGTTAAAAGCTTAGCTTTTACATGTTGATTTTAAGTACACGAGCTTATAAGCTCCCCCTGTCAACAAAACATCATTAGACAAGTATATAAGTCCATCATACAACAATATCAAAGTGCGCCAAAGAGCCATAGCTTATAGCTTCTTTTGTTTAGCTTAACTTAGCTTTTATGAGCTAATGAGCTTATAACCTGTTTCTCCCCCTTTGGAATCATAAAAAAGAATGTTAGGATGATAAAAACATCATACAATTATATCAAAATGCGCCAAAGAAACGGTTTATCAACCATTGAACAATTTAGGCTTAAAGTCCGAAAAAAATGGGAGAAATGTATCATGAAGAGTTCATAAGCTCGTTTTGTTTGCCAAGACATGATCTCAATAAGTATTTAAGACTTTTGAAAGCAAGAGAGTCATGTAGAAGTTGAAATTTTCATTGTGATATTTCATCGAACACTTTGTGGGCGTAAAAAATTAAAAGAAGTTGTATAGAGCCCTTGTAAATGAATCAAGCCAAAAAATTCCATCACCAAATCATACCCAACATCATACATTACAACATAACAACTAAGTTCATCATGATCATAAGAAAATTTCATCAAGAAATATACAAGAAAGGTACAAACTCAAGGGTTCAACCCAATTGAGCAAAGGAGAGAAAATTCTTACCATTCGATCGGTAAAGATGAGCAACGATGATGATAATCGAGCCTAAATACATCCAAGATATGAAATGTATGCAATAAAACACATTTGAAGTGAAATGTGTGTGCAAATGACAAAGGGGTCGAAATAAAGTGGAAAAACCTTAAACTGCCAAAATACAAGAACAGAGACGGTTTTAACCAATTTTAAGTTGTGGACGACCGGTCAGGGCATAGGGCGACCGATCGAGCTAGTGGGTGACCGGTCGGCCCCTCTGGCAACCACTGTTCTGTTCGTTTTGAAATTCGAATTTGATCCAAAAATCCGATTTTTCGCCCCTAAGTTTTGAAAACGTGCAAAATGCAAACGTAGACCTCATTCAATATACATTATGTCATAATCAAGCTCGAAATGAGGTAAAATACTCGGCGGTGAGCGATTAAAAAGTCCGCGAGTTATCCTTGAGACGGAATTAAACACATCTCAAGTTTTTGTTAAACATGCAATCCCTTTGAAAAAATATCGAATCTCAATATGTTTAGTTCGATTATGATGAACCATATTTTGAAAAATTATTATCACCATACTTGTTATCCCGAAAAATAATAACGTTTTAAAACTTTGGATGAACAAGTCATAAGAAGAAGTGCCTTATAAATATTTGAAAATTTCTTTTAACGACACTTTAAAGAGATTCATTGGGATTGTTTTAAGTCGAGCATATAGACATAAGGCATATAAAATATCGAGTCTAAGGAGTAATAGACGAAGATAAACATACCTTGAATTTGTTTGTCAATGCCTACTTCAACCTTTTGTCAATTTTCGCATTTGTGGCCATATAGGTTGAAATGGTTCTTTCTTCTTCAATATATGCCTCACTTCTTCTTTTATATACTTTGAGTGTGGAATATGACCACCTTCTTGGCATTGTTGTATCTTGAATTCCAATGAAGAAATTGAGCTCCCCCATCATGATCATCTTGAATTAACCTTGCAACAACTTAGAAAATATCTTGTACAAAACTTCATTAGTAGCACCATAAATGATATCATAAATTTGTACAAGTAAGCAACCTTGCCCTTTTTCAAAACAAGAAGTGTAGTACCAACTTTACCTTTTGTAAAATTATTTTGCAAGAATAACTAAGTCTATCAAACCATATACGAGGTACTAATATCAACCGTACAAGGCCTTTTTATACAAATCATTTGGCCTAAAAATTTTAATCTCCGATAGACTTCTATTTGAATAAAACCATTTAGAAAATTGGATTTAACATCAATTTGGTAAAGCTTGAAATTTTCTCAAAACAAGAATGAACAAGTAAAGTACAAATAACTTCTAAAAGTGCTATGAGTGCAAATATTACATCAAAATCATTACCTTCTTCTTGACAATACCCTTAGGCTACTAACCTTGCCTTGTTCATCAAACTTGTTCCGAAATATCAAAAATTTCTGCAAAATCTTAACAAGAACATAGTAATATCGAATGATAGAGACACTAGAGCAAGTAACATATACTATGCTTAAAGATAATCATTAAGAGTATAATACAACATGCAAGTTCAAATAAGCTTATAGAAAGCTATATAAGGTCTCTTTTGAAATATGAAAATGCGAGAGCACATAGTTGAGACCTTATTTACGAGAATCATATGAATAAGAGCTTTGACATAAGCATCCAAGAATAATGGCATTTATATGTGCAATAAAATGCATAACTTAGTGAATCAATTGTTTTATCAAAAATAAAATATAACCCTTTACAAAACTTGGATAAAGCAAGCTATGTCAAATAATGCCTTTTCAAAAATCAAAACATCCTCTTAATAAGCACATAGGCATATGGCACAACATGTATCGTGTCTATGATATGAATAACAATAATGAGCGTACCTCGATAGTGCATATTTCTCTTGATATATTACGAGTAGATAGCCATTGAAAGAGATATGTAAATTCTACACAATTCTTAAACCAAATTTTGCACAAACATAATAATACATGTGTAGACTAAGCAACAAGAGATATCACAACAATGCTAATGCTATAAAAATCCATAAGAGATAAAAACATATAAGTCTAAGTAAGTCCACAACATGTAAGGTCTCATTTTTCAAAGTATTTTAAAAACACATAAATATATATAGAAGACCTTATAAATTTTGAAACTCATTTTGCAATTTAAACACAAATAAGAACATGCAAAAATAAAATGCATATTTAAATAGGGAGATATGGTTTACCAATTTCACCATTTCCATGGGTTGTGTCGTTCCCATTGTTGATGATATCTTCCCGTTTGAAAATCTTCATGTTGATGATAATCTCTCCAATTACTCCATCTCCAAGCATTGTATCCTTCCCATTTTTGAGAGTGTCTTTCTCTTGGAAAATCATCTTGTTGATGATGTCTTTGCCATTTCCAAGGATTTTGTTCATCCCATTTTTGATTATTTCCTCTTCTTGGAGAGTGACTTTGTTGAAAATATTTTCTCCTTTGATCAAATGAAATGATCATTTGATGTCTTCTTAGCGGTATGAATTTTCTTCGATTATTATTTCGCCGGGTACCTAATATAACATTGTTTTGTGGTACCCTCAAGTGCTTGGGTCCTTTGGGATTAGTCTTGAGACTTTTAGGTCTCCAAAAATAATTAGAGCTATTTCTAGCCCGACAAGTATTTACCGTATGACCCTTTTTACCGCAATAAAAGCAAGTAATATTACCAACATGCATAGGAACTCGATTCTTTTCATATGCTTGACAATAATAGGCTCATGATCAAGTTCACTATTCAAATTATCACAATCATTAACATTCACAACATTGGGCAATTTATTGGTACTCAAGTTGGATTTAGATAAATCATTTTTCATGCAATTAATATCCTCAACAAGAGTACTATTTTCTTTTTCAAGGTTTCTAACCTTGTCAAGTGTGGTGGTGTGAGCGCATGATAGTGATTCATAGGAAGTAAATAAACTATCCTTTTCATTTTTCAAAACATTGAATTCCTTTTTCAAATTTTTGTACTTAACAAGTAAACTTTGGAATTCATTTTGAAGATCATCAAAATCATTTTGCAAATCACTATAATCATTTTGAATAACAATATCATAGGAAGTAGAAGGTCTAAGACATACCTCGTTTTCTTCTTCGATGCCCATAAAACATTATTCGACTACTTCATAGTTGGAAGTTGTAAAAGGCTTGTTCCTTAGATTTGAACTTGTATCCCTTTGAGAAGTAGATGTTTTTGTTTGACTCCTTTCATTTGCATATACTCCATAGATGGCTTCTAATTTTTTCCATACTTCATGTGCCAATCGAATTCCTACAATATGTTCATATTCCAAATTAGTAAGTGAACAATACAAAATATTGAGAGCTTTACCATTTAAGGAGATGGTTTTCTTTTCTTCATCATTGAGCTCCTTGAGAGCTTTGGAGGTGTATGGTGTGTCTTTCATTGGAATGGATTCTCCATTGATGATGATGTTCCAAATACCGAACCCGCAACCTTGTAAATAGCATTCCATTCTTTCTTTCCAAAATATATAATTTTTGGAATCAAATAGAGGTGGCTTGGTGGTGGAGGTGCCGGAAAGATGAGCTTCATTCGTAGCCGACGATCGTTCCTCTTCACTCGCGATGTGAAACGAGCTTGCCAAAGAGTTTGGCTTTGATACCACTTGTAGGTCCAAGCGGCTACAATAATCTAGAGGGGGGGTGAATAGATTATCTCCATCTTTTCAATTTTGTCCTCTTTTTCTAACAAAACAAGCCAAGACAATATAGAAGTTGCGGAATGTAAACAACACACGTCGATTTATAGAGGTTCAACCCACCTAGGGCCTAATCCTCTAACACCCCAGTATATCCGGGATGGATTTCAAAAAGAAAAACGATTTTATTAATTACCAAAATTAATACAACACAAACTTACAACAACACCTTGAAGAGCACCACACTCTTCTTCAACACCACCTTTGGAGATTACCACAATCTCTCTTGAAGATTACCACAATCTTCAACGGCACCTTGTGAAGATTACCACAATCTTCAACCTTGAAGAATACCAAATTTTTCAACACCTCAACAAGAAGATTACCACAATCTTCTTACACCTAACACCTAGATCACCCAAGTGTGTTCTTACCACAAAAACACTCACAAGGATATCTTGTGTTGAATGATAACCCAAAACATTCAAGATTACAACTCGATAATGAATTATACAATTGAGTGCAAGTGTAATCAAGAATAGCCTAGACCTCAAGAATGTGAAAGTGATAAGCTAGGCAAATTACAACAAGAATGATGACAATATAAGACCAAGTGTTTGCTTGAGTATTTCTTGTTGTGTTGTATTGTTCTCTCTTGTATGTTGTGCTTCAAATCTTCCTATATTTATAGGAGATGTATTGTACATGATAGGCTCCTCTTGGGGACTTGAATTCTGTAAAAAATTGCAAGACAATTGAAGAAAAGAGCTGCTAGAAATCAACTCCATGATTTAAGGAAATGTTGTTTGCTGTCAAACGGTCAGAAATTTGCTGTCAAAACATAGGGCGACCGATCGCGCGTTAAAACATAAAAGAGATTACACAGCAAAATTCATCAGGGGGACCGATCCTTGGGGGGCTCGACCGGTCGCCCTGGGGTGCGACCGGTCGCCCCCTATAGGGACCGGTCACCCCTGACCATTTTTGAGGTTTTGCGAGTTCTGTTTCGTGAAATGTATTCCCAGGTACCGGTCGCCTCTTTGGTCGACCTCCTAAATGAAATGTTGTCCGATTTTTGTCGAAAATAAACCTCAAGAAATACTCCAAAAAATTCGTAAAAATATTTTAAACTGATCGGGAGTATTTAGGACAACATTAGAAATATAGTTTTGATGAAAAAACCTATTGACATAAAATCATTAAATGTGTTGTCCAATATTGTCGAAAATAAACTTGAGGAAATACTCCGAAAAATATTAAAACCATTTTAAATCATTTAGGAGTATTTGGACAACCTTTAAAAACATTGTTTTGGTATAAAAACAAAATCATCAAAATCATGATAAAACCATTTATCAAACAAATTCCTGTCAATTTAATACTAAAGAAAGGAAACAGCCACATTAGAGACAAAAATAACTTTAAAAAAAAATAGGTAAAGAGAGGATTCAAGAGGCCCGTAAGCATCAACATAAAGACGATTGAGCCAACTTGATATTTTGGTATTATCACCACAAAGAAGAGCTTTCGGATTTTTTCTTTCGTACATTTAGAAAAGATTGAATCGTAGATTAAGAAATTTCAAACTTTCTATTACGTATCCGACTATTATTTATTTGGGTGTTTTTGCTTGAGGTGTACGAGATGAAAGTCTCATATACGGTTCGAGAGGGGATTTTCACCTATCTCAATAAAGTCTATAATTGGTTCAAGAACGTCTCGAGATTCAAAGGCGATTGCGGATGATATAACTAGTAAATATGTTCCTCCCCATGTAAATATATTTTATTGTTTAGGGGAATTACGCTTACTTGTTTTTTAGTACAAGTAGCTACGGGGTTTGCTATGACTTTTTACTATCGTCCGATCATTCGCTTTTGCTTTGCCTCTGTCAATACATAATGACGGAAGCTAACTTTGGTTGGTTAATCCGATCGAGTTCATCGGTGGTCGACAAGTATGATGGTCGTAATGATGATTCTACATGTTTTTCGTGTGTATCTCACCGGTCGATTTAAAAGACCTCGCGAATTGACTTGGGTTCTGATTTGGTTCGCAAAGATTGACCGCATCATTTGGCGAATCGGTTATTCCTTACCTCGACCAAATTGGTTATTGGGCGTGAAAATTGTAACAGTGTGTACTGACGCTATTCCCTGTAATAGGATCACCTTTCGTAGAATTATTGCGCGGAAGTTCTAGTGTGGGACAATCCACCTTGACTCGTTTTTATAGTTTACACACTTTTGTATTGCCACTTCTTACTGCTGTATTTATGTTAATGCACTTTCCAATGATACGTAAACAAGGTATTTTTGGTCCTTTATAGAGAAGATATATAATAGATATTTGTAATCAATCATTTATCACTTAGAGGAGGAATAATAGGATTTTATTGCTATAAGTATGGATTATTGAAAATAATAAGACATGGATTTGGATATTTCCCTTCAACCAGACGTGTCAAATAAATAATATTGTGGAGTTGAGGGGAATTTTCTGAAGCGAAGAGAAAATGGATTATGGGAGTGTGTGACTTGAACTATTAATTGGGCCATGCAGATATATGATTTTATCCGCCACGTTGGAATTCATAACCAAATGTGTCTTTGTTCCAACCACCGTGTAACCCCTATACTGAGAAGATAGGCTGGTTCGCTTGAAGAGAATCTTCTCTATGATCAGATCCGAATCATGTTGTACATGAGCAGGCTCCGTAAGATCTAGTATAAGTAAGTGAAATAGATAAAGATTCTGTTTTATTTTATCTATTTCACTTACTTAATTTCTTACTTATACTTCAAATTGAATAGTATGGAAATGCATTCATTTTCTCTGCATTGATATTATTGATAATACTATCGGAGTTAAACAAGAGATCTAAAGTAAAAATATAGGCTAGACTAAATTAGTAACAAGAAAACCTTTCGCGTGCGTATCTCCAAAATATTTGGAGATAAGATAGTAATCGTAAAGTCTGAGACGACCCAGAAAGCACGTCAGAAACCATTACAGGGTCTGGAAACGCGAGAGAACGTAAGAGAACATAGATGTAGAAAGCAGTAGCAGGAAGGCTGGCCCCCCCTAACTTAAGAGTTTGCGGGAAAGAGACAAGAACGTATTCTATAACATTTTCAATAGTAGCCCTTCTTCCTTCACTTCAACGGCAGCAGCAGGGGATATTGCCTAACTAGAATATAGTTGAGAATATCGGAGTCGAAGCTCATATAAATGGGGTTGTGTTATTCTTTTACTCTCTAAGCCTTTATTCTGCCAGTCTGCCCCTTAGTGAAAGCAGAAAACAAACTCATATTGTTTTACCGAAGTCTGCTTTGCTCTATCTGAGTCTAGTGCCATTTCTTTCCTAAAGAGGGGATTCTTACTAAGAGCTTTTATTCCGCTTCCTTCTATAGCTGATATGCGCATGTATACCACCAGCTGAAAGTGGATATGCGATAGTCTACCTTATTAGTTGATTATTCTAACTAGTAGCAGCGCATATGCGACAACAAAACGGATATGCCGGGAAAGAAAGCAGAGTAGCACTAGCGGGAAGGGACATGACAGCTGAGAGGGAGAGCAAACAGCACAGCCGAATCGAGGTCAACAACATCAAATCAAAGGGACACGCCCCATTGAGGATTTCGACCCTGATTTACACCATGAATTAATGGAATTGATTTGGGTATAACAGTAGATGGCCACACCAACGCTAACCTGATCTCCTTGGGAAGCACTTGGAGTTCGAGACGGAACCCTTCTTAAGATTAAGAATATTTTGATCCCCGGGGAAGGTCCGATTTAGCTACCTGTCACTGGACGAGCGCTCGTACCCATTCACCACCCCAGGAGCCTGGAGGGCAATCAAGTCTTATTGCGCTTGGTTCGGGCAATTCTGATTCGAATTACCCTCTTAGCAGAGCGCCTAAGACAGAAACGTTATCCTCTGGTCCTTGTTTTGGTTATGGAGCCATGGTATACTTCGCAGCCCCGATTCTCTTTCTATCAACGAAAATCTTACTTCCTGAACAACCATTCGATCCACTAGGTATAAACAAAGTAAATCCAACAAGAATAAAATCTATAGAAATATATTTCGTATGTATAGTCTTAGTTCTTTCACTATCGGAATCTGCTTCACAGCATGGTATTTACCTTAATCTATAGGTTGTTGTGTTATATCCAATGCGAGAAAGGAGGAAAGCCTAGTCACCAATCCCAAAGTCCATTTTTAGATTGATCCACATTGGAAGGGGCGGGTCAAGTTTTCCAAAATCAATTCCTTGGCTCCGGGAATAGGATGCTTGAACTGATGCTTTCATTCTTACCCCTGCGCAGTAAACAAGCTCTAAAACGGGGGAGGAAGTCGAACTCTCTTTCGCCTGGTTACGATCTAATTTGTCTATTCAATGAGTTAGCGCTCCATGCAAAAGAGAGGCGTTCTCGAGGCTATCTCGATTAGCGAAATTCAATCACAACTTTTACTCATAAGAAAGACTCGGCTACAAAAGCGAAGAGCGATACGATCGGATGCGAAAATATCATTAACAACGATGAACAATATATAAAAAGATATTCTAATGGAGAAAATTCTCGCTATAAAGAGGAGTTGCGGGTAGAATCATCATCCTCTGCTCGCCACTCGGAATGACTAGGCTATTAAAATCAGCAAAGAGATCTTATCAAATCAACAACATATTGAAGAATCCGTTCTTGGAAGAATTTCTACTATAAGGGAGGAGTTCTCATACCCATTTAAATGATTAAGGTGTTTTCCCGCTTCAAAGGGAATGCTTGAAATAAGCTCTTCTATCTCTTGGCGGGTGATGGTTGCGATCATGGAGGAGCTAGAGGTGAACTGGAGCAAGTTTAATTTGATAAGTTATGCCAGAATGTCCAAAACGTCAAGTTGTATGAAGGGAAGTTCGTGAACACCCTGGCCTATGAGCTAGTCCTGGAGTATCTACTGGAGAAGGGTGTTCCCCTTCGTAAAGGGAAGCCCTTCCACGTAAACAAGACTCTGTTTAGGGTGAACCTATCAGCTGCTCAGAAAAAGGCGCATGCTAAGAAAGTAGGCGCATCTGAGGGGGAATCAGCTAAGCATGTTCCCAAAAAGACAGTAGCCCCCGTTATAGTCCCCTATCCCATACCTGTTGTCGTTCCCCTAAAGTAACAAAGAAAATGAGGAAAGCTACGCCCCGGAAGGCAGCTGTTAAGAAGCAGAAAACTCAGGCCACTTTTGGTCCGAGGGATGAAGAGAAAAAGCCTGCAGCTGAATCTATTGCAGCAGAGTCAGCCATCCAAGTTGTGGCTGAAGAATCTGATAAGGAGGAAGAAGCCCCCTTGGAGAGGCGCTCCAAGAGACGACTTGTTAAGAAGTTTATTGCAACAGACTCTATTGAAATAGCTGCAGTAGATATAGTTGTTGTTGTTGTTGTTCCCCAACAGCTGAGGAAGTTGAAGAAGTTGTCGATGACACTGCTGCACCTGAAATTGAAAAACCAGTAGCTGAGACAATTGTTGGATGTGGTGACTCTTTTTTACCCCAAGCTGAGGAGGAACCAGCTGCCCAAGACCCTGTTGCCTCTAAAGAACCAGGATTCCCAGCATATCCTGGGGTTGAGGCCAGGCTGCGTGTATGGAGATTATGTGTAGGTCCCAAGGGGTGATAATGTAAATTCTAAAAGGGGGAGTTGAATAGACTTTACCAACTTTTTGATTCAGTCCTTTTAAAGTTAGAGTATAGTCACAAGCCAGCTGGGTCCTTGGTGGACAACTTAGTTTACCTTCACAGTTGAGTTAGTCACTTAACAGACTCGACTGAGCTGTTGATAAGATAATTCAGCCGATTCAATGAACTCTTTAGAAATTCAGTAGACTTGGTTTTACAGTGGAAGACTTTCACTCTTTGCTTTAAATACATTTTTCAACACTTGTTTTAAGCTTAGTTATTATCAGTTGACATAGGCAAATATAACAAACAACAATAAAGATATTCAAGAAAGTAAAGTGTTGAATGTAAATGACACAGAGCAATTTTTATATGGTTCGAAGATGGGGTAATTCTTCTAATCCACTCTTCTCCAACCTCTGGAGGAATCCACTAATTTAACGGTGACTTTGTTACAAAATGGTGACAGTCCAAGCTAGCCCTTGATCACACAGCTGGCTATGCTTCTTGGACTCAGCTTCTTCATAAGACAGATGTTTCGCTACTTCAGCTCCTTTAGACTCTTGGATTTGTTCACACAGCCCTCTAACAAGTCCATAGCTTCTGGTTCGAACTGGAACCTCACCACTAGGAATGGCAATGAGATGGGTCCGGGATGGGTTTGGCCAAACTCGGGACCCACCCCGCAAAGAGAATCATGGACCCGAGACCCGCCCCGCCCCCGCATTGGACCCGGGACCCAGTAGGTTCAACCCGCCAGACCCGCTACAATGAAAACTCTACTGATGCACATACTCAACTAATCAGGCCCCTCTGTAATTCTGACTTCAATTCTTTTTCATTCAATTCTATATTAAATTTTTGTCTTTGTTCTAAATTATAACAAATTCATCAAGAAATTCAAGCTGTAATTAAAGGTGGCGCCTTAACTTTTTTCCAATTATAGACTTATCTCTGAATTTGCAAACATTAATAAGATGACTCACAAAAAAGCCATCCAACAACCTTTAGATTTCAGAGAACAAAAAAGCCACCCAATGTCTTAAGCACAGTCCACATTTTATTTTACAGCCGTACTTAGTCTTCAATTACATATTAATTTGACATCTGAATGCCCAAATCCTAGAGCTATCAATATTAAATTTATAGAGATGGAATTTTTTATTTGTTGCCTAGAAGAATTGAACAGAATCTAGTGAGTTTTAAAGTAATCCTTAGAACTTGACTTAAAAATAAAATAAATTTGACTAAGTTAATTGTATACGGGGCGGGTCCATAAAGACCCGTTACTGATGGCTCAAAAGCTACCTTTAAAACCGTAGGCAAGTGCACCTATCGTTTTATAGTATAGATTATTGAGTACCGAGTGTCATTCCCACGAGGATTGTAAGTACTAATAATTACCGTCTTTTTGTTATTTAATCTAACAATTTTCAGAGTTTTTGTTTGATGAAAAAGGAAAACAAATTATAAATTGTAAAAATGAAGGAAGATTTGTAAAATAAGAAATCAAGAGATAGAAATGTGTTTGAATGTAAATCCTCTAGAATGTTTTTGTGATTTGACAAGTTAAAAATACAAACCGTAAGCCCTTAAGCAAAAACCAACCTCTTTTAATAAAATCTCATGTCTTGTGGACCGTAGAAATTCCCAATTTAAGTTAAACCCTTTCTCAAGGCGAAAAACTTAATCTCAAGTGGATTAATCAAATCTCTTTCTAGTTAAAACCCCCAAGACAAAGATTATAACGATTTGTGAATTCCCATATTAGGTTTGACCCTAATCCAAGATTTATGTCGCCCTATATCTAGATTGCATGCAACTCTTTTCACTTATATAGGTTCTATTTCACCATGAATCTCGATTTCCCGATGAAAAATAAACTTCAAATCAATATTGCGCATATATTAATTCGAATGAATGAAGCATAATATAAGTGAATCACACAAAATATGAAGATTTTATTAAAAACATACACACCTTAATCACAAATCCATTCTAGAGTTCATTACATTCAAACACTAGAAGTTTAGCTACACATGATTTTGACCAAAGAATAAATTACACAAGAAGATTTAAGTATTGTAGACATGGTGTACTTATCTTTCTCAAAATCTCAATTGACTTCTTTCTTGATTGATGATGTTGCTCCAAGCCTTCTTCTCCAATATTGCCCCAAGCTTTCTCCTCCAATACCCTTGATCCCAATTCTACTTAATGAAATGAATACAATGAATATTTCCGAGTATCTAATGAATGAATCTCCCAATTTCCACCCTTGGCTTTTATAGGCAACCAATACATTGATAGTACTCTCTTTTATTAAACAATCACCCCCATTTTCCTTGTTGGTTGGTGAATTCTTGTATTCAAGTGATGAGGAGGGGACATGGAGACATGTTTCAGCAAAATAGGGTGTTAAAAGTGTACAAAAGTGGCCAAAATGGGTTGGTTGGTGAGTTTTCCCCAAATTCCGCAAAGAAAAGTTGCAAAAAGAGGTCCTGACACGCCCGTGTCACCCGGAACGGCGGGCCGTCTGTTTTATCACACAGAAATCGGGGAGACATGGTCGTGCTTCCCAACACGGCCAGTCGTGTCTCTGACACGACCGTGTTGGGAAACACGGCCTGGCCGTGTCGGAGGCTGTTTTGTGCGAAAAATCGAGTTTTTAGCTCCTAGCGAACACGGCCGTGTTGCCCGACACCCCCGCCCGTGTTGGACCAAAAAGGCCCCGAAATGACGCGTTTGGCTTGGAATTTCGAGCGTTTTGCATCCTTAAACTCCCGGTATGTTTTGACATGAATCCATGGTCCGAAATTCACCAAAAGTAGCCCCCGAATGGTCAATCTACATCAATAAAAGCACCTCGGAGTAATATGAACTATGTACAATCAAAAATTTACAAAACTAACAATAAAATAACTCGAATTCTACTCAAATATACACATAAAACGTGCATAAAAAGACCCTTATCAGTTACCCACCCCGGATCCGGTGGGTTTTTTCAAAACGGGTCCAAGACCCGCCCCGGGACCAATTTGCGGGGCGAGTTTAATGCGGAGCTGGGTTTTGACCCACCCCATTGCCATCCCTACTCACTACACTTCCTTCAACCTTGGATGTGTAGACCTTTTGTTCTTTTAAACAAGTTTTCCTCTTCAACAATTTGAAGTTGTCTTTCCGTCACAGAGTGTGTTGATTTGCTTCGAGTTTTAGGCTTGAGGATAGTATTGAATGCTCGAGAGTATTATGCTCAGATTGCTTGATTTCTCTTTTGTGTCTCAGATTGCATAAGTGTCATCTCTCTTGTATTCCTCAGCTTTTTTATAATGCTTGTTTGAAAAACATATTCGTTGAAGAGATAGATGTATTTTTCAAACTACACTTTGAGGTAGTTGACTTTTCTTATCTTGCAGCTTTGATGTAGATTGATCCTTGAATTTAATGCTCTGCAGCCTTTTCTTAAACTCTGCAGGTTTTCAGGGATATCCTATTAGTTCCTTGCTTTTTGCACTCTTTCAGCAAAACAACTTTAAGGATGGCAGTCTGACACATGCCTATTTTCAACAAACATTTGACTTTGCTTGACAACGGATCTCTTCAGTTTTCTAGGATCCTTTTTCTTTGCCGCATAACTCCTTAGATAGTCAACTCCACTTCTCCGGGAGTGACTCACCATCGATCGATGATCGAGATAACTTTTCTGCCACTTGACTGATCCTTCACTGCACTTACTCAGCTAACACACAACAAAGTCTTCATTTCGATCTTCAGTCAACTCCTTCAATCTTCAACTTGGCTGTTTTGACTTAACTAATAGAACCCTATCTATTACAAGGTGATTTACTGACGGAATCAAAAGTGCCAACTTCCTAATCTAAGTTTTACATGGTATCATCAAAATGTATTACATAATTTCCTAACATTATGGAAGTCGAAAGTGTTAAACCAATTCATGAGGTCCGAGATGATCGAAGAAAAAAAGCTTTCTTGAATTCCTGGACAATTCATCTGTTGTGTGTGCTCTAGACGAACTCTACTACACCACTATCCTTTTTGAAAAGAAGGAAGAGAAAGCCAACGTGTTGGAAAAAGGAAAGACAATTGATCCAATTAAGACCCACAAGTGCATTTTTGGGGAATCAATTCCGGTGCTCTCTAACTTAGAGACCAGCGGTGACGAAGATGAACCGATCGAGGGAGCTGACGCAGTTGAAGCTGCTCAGTTGAAGAAAGTGGTGAAAAAGTCTCATGAGTTGCATGATCAATCAAAGTTAAAGGGTTTTGGAGAATCCTCTCTTGTTATCTCTCCAACCCTTATGATCGAAGAAATGGTGAGGGATCTTGATACAGTCACCTCCCCAGCTCACTTAGAAGGACAAGGAACTAGGGAGGATGGCGATGACTCTGGGAGAGAAGAAGTAGTAGGAGGCAACCCAGCGGAGCCACACCCTAAGGTAGCTATTGAGACAGCTAAGGAATTGGTCGATACTTCAAAAGAAACAGCCAAGTCCCCGAAGACAGCTGACCCCGTGGAAAAGCAATCAGCTGGTACGCCAACTGAGGGGGAAGTTGTTCACATTACGGCCCAGGTCGAGGAGGATCTTTGCAGGGAGAAAGAACATGAGAAGTTATGAGGCAAAGAGGAGTTAGCTGACAAAGAAGTTACAAAGGTCCAAATTCCTGTAACTGAGGCCCATGATGGAAGTGGGGTGACCAAGAAAGTTGAGACGATTGTATTGAAAGTGCAATCCTGCAGGGTTGAGACCTCGAAGGATGCCATCAAGAAGACCCACCGTAGTAGCCACGTGCGTAGCGAGGGAATGTTGAAGGCCTTGCGGTGGTTGAGGCTGCCGCCGCTGAGGTAGTCAAGACCCCATGGCGGTTGAGACTGCCAGGGGAACTGTATCTATTTCTGATTATATTCCCAAGTTCACAGATTCCGAGTCCACTGAACGATGGTCATTGAGGCTTTAAATGACTTTGAAGCTGAGTACTCCGATATTGAAGAAGATCTTGACGAATCAGCAGAGTCCAATCAAGAAGCTAGGGACTTGGAAGAACGCATGAAATCATCAAGGATGAGATTTGTGCTAGTTGATGGAACACCCCCACTAGCTCAATCTCCTGCCCATGATGCTATTAAGGTAGCTGAGGCAATGATACCTCAAAAGGTTGACATAGCTGTGTTCGCCTTATTTTTAGCTTCACCGCAAGTGTACGATGTAGTTTATAGAATAGGGTTACCAAGGTTGAATCCACAGAGACTAATAAATTAATGTACCAAGTATTGGGATTGTAATAGTCTTATTTTTATCTAGACGATCGAAATTTAGTGATTTGTTTTGTAAAAGTAAGACAAGAATTTATCATAAAAAGACAGAATAAGAGTTGATTGAAAGATCAAGGAGATGAATGGATTCCTGAGTTATGGTTTCAGTTAATATTCCTTTTTGTCATCAGATTAATCACAAGCGAAGTTATTATTATTCTTCCCTATAAGACAATCACGAAAAGTATTTTACCCTCTCTCTCGAGATGTATGTAAAAACGTTGATTGGATTATCTATGCTAGCATCTCTACTCAACAAAAGATATCCAACTCCAAAAAGCACAAAAGATCAAATATCCTCACAAATATTCACATACTTCTCAACCTTGCAAATATTCATGTCAAGTACTCACAGATCTAGTATTGAAACTCATCTCTCGAATTATGAATCAATACATCAAAGCAAGTTAAACCAATGGCCATTTGATAAAACAAGTAATAAAACAAAGTACTCGAATAGGGTCTGAAAATAATAACTTCAATTGCAATTAAACATCAACAAAAATATCCATTAACCTAATCCCAAACCCGGGAATCACAAGATGTTTAGCCAGACATGGGATGTAAATAATTCATAGACAAATTATTCAAGTTCATATCTAACTAATCAAAAGTAAATGATATTATGGAATGAGCAAACTCAGGGATGTCGATGATCTCTCGATCTATCTTCAATACTCAAGCGTGTGGTTGCGACCTCGATCAATCTCTCAAATCCTCCAGTAGAAGGTTGCTCTTTTCTCTGCTTTCTAGGGCAAAAATCAGTCTGTCGTCGTTTGTGGCTGCCTCGTCTCTATTTATACTCCGTTTGGGTCAAAACTCGATTAGAACTGTCAAACCCTATTTTTCCCGCACAGACGCACAGGCCGTGCGCCTCGCGCACGACCTGCCCATCCGGGGTGCCGTAGGATAATTCATTCTTTGAAGGGACGCACGGGTCGCGGCGCTTCCACGCATGACCAGCCCGTCTTGCGGGGTGACGTGGCGATTCCTCTTTAGGCGATGGCGCGCACGGGTCATGCTATGGACGCACGCCCAGCCCGTGCACACCTGCTGCAGCTGAGTATTCTTTGTTTCTTTCCGTTTATCGCCCGGTTCATTTGACTTCTTCTCGATTCAACTCCAAACATCACACATTAGCTCGATTATTGCCGGTCCTTTACCGCAATGCTCCGAATTGTCGCCAAAATGCTACAAATATCAATTAATTCCTACAAAACGAGCAAAGTGTAATACTTTTTCCACTTTACAGAAATACAACCGCTTTTTACTCAAGTAATGCATGCATATCAAGTTATTCTAACTACAATTAAGCTCAAAATACATGCAAAACACATTCCAATCAAGCTGGTGTCAATGAAGTTGTTGAGACAGATGAGGACCAGTCAGCTCGTCAGGCTTCTGCAGTTGCCCCTGCCAATAAAGCTTCGACAGCTGAGGCAAACAGAGATGCGAGCCAGGGTGAAGAGAGAAGTATTCCCCGAAGGAGGAGCAGGAACTTCTTCGGAACCTATTGGCATGTTCGAAATGCTTCAGTTCCTTTTTGTCAAAGAACTCTCGTATGAAGCTGAGTTTGCGGAGGAAGCCATTCGTTACAACGTTCAAGTTGACCCAGCTGACTTACATGTTCTAGTGGAGTCAAGGATCGTCCCTTTTGGTCATGATTTTGAGTCACTCCTTCCTGAGGATTCAAGTCCAGATGCAGCAGACTTTCGATGTGCCTTCCGAGCCATGTGCGAGGAGATGGAGGCCATGGATAAAGGTTTTGTTGAGCTTAACGATAGGATTGACAATCATGACCCCACAATAACTGGAGATATCAATGGAGCAATGCTAAGAATCAGGGAATGGGCTCATCAAACTAAGGCTCTCCGCAGGGAGCAAGTTGGCTATTTCAGACAGCTATTTTCCAAGTTGCTGGTCCGGGGAGCTGAACAAGTTACCTTTCAGCAGAGACAACGGGACAATATTGACATAATGGAATGAATCCACTTGGTTGATATGGAGCTGCTGAAAATGACTATGAAAAAGAAGATGGCGTATATGCAAGCATCACTTAAGGATAAAATTCTTGCTATGAAGAATCATCTGTATTCACTCATCTTTGACCAAAAAAACAGCAGACTCCATCACTCACAAGAAGCTTGACTCCCTCCTGAAGTCAAACACATTTTCTTTCCAGTCTCTCTCAAGGTGATGATGCCAAAAAGGGGGAAGAGAAGTATGAGAAAACCCCTATGAAGATAATTCTGAAATCTAATGGCAACACGTCACTCCACTCTCAACTACTTCAAGACATCTCAGCTGAAGAGAAAGCGGAATTAGCTTTCCAGAAGAACAAAGCGAAAATTAAAAAGCTGGAAAGAAGTCAAGAGGATAGAGTCCAGAAGCTGAAAGCCCAGTTTGGAGGTCCGCCAGCAGGCAAACTCCCAGCTGAAGAAAGAGAAGAAGCTCCTTCCCCTCCTGGTCCGATGGAAGAAAGATTTAATGAAGAGTTTGCGACTCTTCGGTCAGAAGATTGCTATGCGCGAATGGACTTACCATCTGCATGGGATTTGTACTTGGAAAAGGGCTAAGAGGTATTGAATCAACCAAAAAACAACTGACTCACGAAAAATCAAAGAGTCAACAGACTTCAAGGGTAAAACCCAGTCATACTCCCAGGGAAGAAGGCCCTGCCAGAGGAAGAGGTAAAGGAAGGGATTCCAGGTCTGGTGGGAGAGGCAAAAGCTCTCCACCAAGAAGACCAATTGGAATCATGTCTATTAATCCTTTGAAGAAGGATGACATATATTGGATGGGCTTCAATGAAGCCAAGAACAGAGAAGCTGCTCGTGTTTCAGATGAGCTTCAGTGAAAATATAAAGAAAATGCTGATAGAATTCAGAGGATGGAGGACGAGGAGCTGAAGAGAGACTATGAGAGAAGGAAAAGAAAAAAAGAGGAAGAGAACTAAAGAAGATCGCCTCAGGCGAGAATAAGATGAAGAAGGCAGCAAAGACATTGAAAGTTAGCTGCAAGAAAATTTTGTTGTATTTTTTACATTTCTTTGTAAATACACAAAAATAATGTAAATGATGAATGTTTCATTTAATAAAATGATACATTCTTTCAAATCATTCTATTTTAGCACTTTATATTGTAATTTAAGTTTTGGCATCATCAAAAAGGGGGAAATTGTTAGGAAATTTATTTGTATAGATTTTGATGATGCATAGAAAACTTAGATTAGAAAACTGGCAACCAATTTTCTGTGTGTATTTCAACTTTTAATAGTTAGGAAGATATCTATCAAGCACCCAAGTTGAAGATGCAGAAGACTGACTGAAGAAGTGTAGAGAAGATTCAGCTGTGTCGCAGCTGAGTATCGAAGAAGACCTTCACTCAAGTAAAGAAATTGTCTTTCAGTGGACTTACAGCTGAGTCATCCAAGAATCAAGGAGAAAAATCAAATAAAAGGAGTTAAGCAACTGAAGGACTTAGAGAAAGCTGAAGAAGTCCATTGCAAAGAAAAGTCAATACTTATCCAAAATAGTAAGAGACAGGCCTGCAACTAGAGCTATAAACGAACAAAGCTTTCGGCAAACATCTCGTGAACAAGCTCGGTTAGCAATCATTTATGTTCGTTTATTGAGCTTAATGAACATAAACGATCAAGAAAATTTATTCATTTATGTTCATGAACTGTTCACGAACATGTTCATTTAGTGTCCATTTGATGTTTGTTTATTATTCATTTTTTAATTATTAATTATATATTTACTGCTTAATATTCATTACTTTATTATGAAAAATAAGCTTATTTTAGTTTAATATTACAACCTATTTACATTTGCAATCATCATAATGTTCATTTATTTTGAGTTGAGTATTCATGAACTAGGTCTATTTAACTTTTTTATACACATGTTCATATAGTTGTTCATGAACAATTAACGAGCATGTTTGTGAACCGTTCATGAACATGTTTGATTATTAAACAAACAAACAAGAATAATATTTCAAAATAAACGAACGAACACGAACAACTCTCATTCGTTCGAGCTTGGTTTGTTTACAACCCTACTGCTGCAACCTTAAAAGTTGTCTTGCTGAAAGAGTGCAAGTAGCTGGAACGAATGGGATGTTTGCAGAAACCTAGTACGATTCAGGCACCTGCACAACATTAATGTTAAGATTGAGTCAACATCAAAAGCTGCACAACAAGACAAGCCAACGAACAAGAAGTGAAGTTTGAAAATTATTTATCTCTTCAACGGACATATTTTTAAATTCTCACTATAAAAGGCTGAGAAATTCTATGAGAGAATGACATGAGACACAAGAGATATTTGAGCATTCAAGCAAGCAACTACAACATTCTCTCTAAGCTAAAGATTCAAATCCTCAGGCCTAAACACTCGAAGTGATTCTAACCAACACAACTCAGTGATGGAAAGAAGAAAACTTCAAACTGTTGAAGAGAAAAATTTGTTTATAAAGAACAATGGGTCTGCACTTTCACGTGGTGAAGGACGTGCAGTAAGGTTCAAGTTAGAGCCTGATTCGAATCCAACGAAAGGTTGTGTGATTAAGTTCGAAAGGGTTTGAAGAAGCTGAAGTAGTGAGACAGCTGCCTTACGAAGAGTTGAGTCCCAGGAGTGAAGCCAGCTGTATGATCAAAGCTAACTCGGATTGTATTATCCTTTTGTAACTGTTGTTGCATTAGTGGATTTCCTCCAGGAGTTGGAGAAGAGTGGAGTAGAGGAATTATCCCATCTTCGAACCACTATAAAGTTACTTGTGTCATTTACTTTCAACATTTTATTTTCTGCATATTTATTACTGCTGATATACATTTGCTCATTCAACTGATAATAACTTTATCTAAAAATAACTATTGAAAACCATATTCTAAAAAAGGTGTAAGACTTCCGATGTTAAAACCATGTAAACTGATTTTACCCTCTTGTATTTTCAATTGTATCACTTTACCCCCTTGTACTCTCAATTTTTATCACTTTAACCTCTTATACAATTAAAATATTATTTTATCCTCATATTCCTTAATTAAATGACCCAAATGTCCATACTATTATTTATAAATTAATTTAATGGCATTTAATTCATATGTTTATTTTTTGGGAAAGTTTATTTGCTATATAATAAATTTAATATAGTTCCTATTAAATAACTATATTCTAGATTATTTTATGTTAACGTTAATATTCATTTTTATTTCCATGATAAATCTAAAAAATGTGTATTATATTTTAGATAATATTTTTTAATATAAGTAAACTATTTGTATTAAGTTTTTCATCATTAGTGAATTATAATAATATAATTTAAAAAATATAGATAACTGTAAAGACATATTTAATACAAATGATATTAAATTTAAGAATATTCATTTTAGTATTGAGAAATTAACCACTAAAAATTACTGTTTTTTTCTATTTAACATAGTTCTCATTTCAAATTAACTTTCACAATTTAATTAGTTAATAATTAATTAATATTAAATTTATTTAAAATATTTATATTTTATATTTTGTTGCTAATTATTTAACTTTATATATATCCTGTATAAAATTACTATATAACATGATATTTTCTATTAGCTAATGCATTTATACTTTAAATTTCTTATTCATCACAAACTTAAAATTATATAATATATATTAAATGCATTTTTATTAAAGATGTAAAATATTATTAGTAATTTTTTAATTATTTAAAAAAATAAGTATAAGTTTATTAATATTAAATACTTTAAAATAATTTGTTATTTTACTAAAAATAATAAATTAGGATAAAATGGTCATTTAATAAAGGAATATGAGGATAAAATAATATTTTAATTGTATAAGGGGGTAAAGTGATACAAATTGAGAGTATAAGGGGTAAAGTGATACAATTGAGTCAAAGGAGGTAAAGTGAGATTCAATGAGAGTATAGGGGTAAAGTGAGATTTACCCTTTATAAAATGCTAACTTCACCTAGCTGAGTTACTCTATCAATATCTCACTCGAGTCTGTTGAGTGGTTAACTCTCCTGTTGAGGTTCAATCCGGCTGTCTTTCAAAAGACTTAGTTGTTTACTAGTGTAAACTCTGATTTGATTTAAAATTAAAAAATTTGTTAAGTCTATTCAGCCTCATCCCTCTTCCCCTTCTAGACTTAACTGACACCTCTTGGGACCTACAGTCCACACACGGGGGGTTCGTCATCGTAGTCTAGAGCTTTTCCATTTGCATCTTGTCTATGTTCAACTCTTTCTTTAAGGATTTGTCTATGGATTTGAAAACAATTATGTTAGGCTAATTTCTCTTTAATTCTAGGACGTGATTGAGATTGTGGATTCATGTTATTTCTGATTTGATTGTTGCGTAGTAATCGTTTTCTTTGATCTATTTATGAATTCGTGTGCTTATTTCTTGTGGATTATTTGGCCAATAATTTGCATGTTTAATTGTTAGTTCATAATTCGAGAGATGAGTTCTAACATTAGATAACAGATTTACAACATAAACGAGAGTAGAGTCGAGAGGCTTACAACATTTATGGGGTTTTATTTAATTCTTTATGCTTTTGGGAGTTAATATTGATTGTTGAGTAGATATGCTAGCAATTTGATATTAATCTATTGTTTGTTTGCTTTGAGAGAGGAATAAACTACGATAGGAATTAAACCCATAGATCAGATGAAATTGGTTATTGTGAAACACAAAATAGAGATAATACTGATGAAGTGTGTCGAGATCATAGTCCTACGATCGCCTTTATTGATTGATTAAGCCTTGTGAGTTTGCTAATTTGATATTGATTGATAGTTTAATTCAGTTCTAACAGTAGTATTTAGAAACACAAATTTGTTTTACGAACGCTTCAATAAAATTGAGCTATTACATTTACAGTAATTTATGTGTTTTTAATCAATCCCTGAGGAATATGATCTATTAAAAAAAAGTATATTTTAGCGATCATTCCCTGAAAAGTATTAGTTTTTCTAATAAAAAAATATTGGTAGTCCTACTGAATAGTATTAGTTAGGAGTGTGCACGGGACTTGGAGATTACCGTACCCGAACCGATATCCGAACCAAAAAATATCCGAACTGAAAATATCCGTTGACTTTTTGCCTTTCTCCGAACCGTCCCGAAAATTTTCATGGTATGGTTCTGGAGATTTTTCAAATATCCGTACCGAGAATCGTACCAAACCATACTGAATCGTACTGAACCGAATATCCGAAACTAGAACCGATTTTAAATAAATTTTTATATATACATATATAATATTTTTATCTTATTTATATTTTGATATTGAATTAACTACACATTCTTTTGAAATTCAATGCTATATAAAACATAATACTAAAAATTATTAAATTCAAAATTGACTTGTTTTACCAATATATCAAATGAATAATTAAATATAAATTTAATTCATAAGAATTATATTATATTAATTATTTATAAAAAATCAGTTGCCATCATATTTATTTATTTAAATGTACCCAACAAATTAAATTAGAAAATCATAATTAAATTTGTAGAAAATATTTAAATTTGATGATACTTTACTTATTAAGGATCATAACTAGACTCATCTTCTTATCAAGAAAATTAATTGAATTAAAATTAGTTAAATAATTAGTAAATTGTACTAAACTAGAGCAACCGTCTAATCAACAAAATTGAGACATTGAGACTATAAAATTTTGTTTTTTATTAATTTATCAAAGTTATTATTTAATTATACTTTCCCTAAGTCAAGAGCCCATGACAATGGGCCAAGATTATTATTATTATTATTATTATTATTATTATTATTATTATTATTATTATTATAGAGGCTACTAAATTTATCATTCGTTGAGATTTTAGACTTTTACGTATACTCGTTGAGATTTAGACTTTTACTACTAATATATTAATAATGTAATATCTTAAACATATTATTTTAAAATCCAAAAATAAAAACCAATACTTTAATTTAACTACAAATTAGATAAAAATTTAGTGTATTACAGTATTAAAAAATTAGTTCTTAATATGAATTAAATAAATTTTATGTATAAGTTAAATATAAAATATTAAAAAGTTAAACTAGTGTATTACTAATGGTTTTAGTATGTATTTTTTAGATTGCACTAAAAAAGATTGAAAGGATAATAGTTTCATGATTTTTACATTGATTTTTACTTCCACATTTTTTATGTGTTTTATTTATGAAATCTTTGAATCTCCGTTTCTCCGAACCGTCCCGTCCCGAAAGTTTGGGACGGTTCGGGACGGAATTTTTTTTCTATGTTTCGGTTCTGGAGATTTAATTTTGGGATCTCCGAACTTCGGGACGGTTCTGGAGATTTCTAAATCTCCGGACTGAACCGGACCATGCACACTCCTAGTATTAATAGGTCTCCTAAAAAGTATTAGACATTTCGATGGGCGGGTTCGCATGTCGAGTAGATTCGTCAGTGAATCCATCTAACTCTGACCAGTAACAAGAGAGACTACCCCAATTAGTCCCTACGGACTCACCCAATAGGTGGTTCTCATTTTATCCAAATCTTATATATATTATATTTATTTATTATTAATATTAAATCTAATTATAATTTTCTATTTGTTAATTTTAAAAACTAAAGCTCAAAATCTAGATATTTAAAACAGAAAAAAGTGGGGGAGAAAAACCTATTGAGATGAAAACCACATAAGCCCTCGCTCGACTATACTCTTGCACATTCTCATAGTTCCACATCATCGCATTTCTTGCAAAGTCCACACGGTATCGTAGAAGTCTACTTTAACTTGATAATCGCCAAGAATATGCTATAAACCATGTAACACTTTATTCATCTGTGAAAAAGAATAAAAAAGACTTGCCTAACTAAGGACAACTGCATCAAAGTCGACACAGTTTATCGTCGCGTGTTGTTTCAAAACCGGGGAAGCCACATAGAAGCATGCTTCAATAGAACCCATGGCCATGTCTATATAGTTTCGGCTGCTCATATTCCAGAGAAGAAAAATATATATACGAGATCAGCTTGTAGACTAAACGTTGTTGCTTGGCTCTTCCTCTGGTTTTGTTTCAGATTTCTCGGATTCAGCAGCAAGCTCCTCTTTTTCAAGCTTATATACCTTGAATATTGCTAGATTGGTGTCCCCTTCACAATCAGAAATCCATAGGAAAACAAGAAAGTTAGAAAAAGATTCGCGTTTCACTCTCAACCGACACTTCTCTTTAGGACTACCAAATTTAATAAAGTTAATACCAAATGTAATGAGATTTCCAGGTAATGCAGGGGCAATAACTCCAGGCTGAAGCCGTCTTTCATCAATGAATGTACCGTTGGTGCTGTTCAAATCAGTAATCAAAAGATTCTCTTCTGATTTTTGAATCTGAGCGTGCAAAGCAGAAACTGTACAGAGTATGAGCAAGTGAAAGAAACATAAATCATCTTAAGATTTTATTAGTTATCTTGTCACCGATTGAACAAATGTAATTTCTATTTCATGAGCTGAAAACATGTTTTGAGTTTTATGATGGTGAAGACAAGTCGATCCAAGACAGGAAAGTGATGGTATTTAAGATGCAAATCCGAATCAATGTTTATACGGTTCAAGAACATATTAGTGTCAGTCTGATCCAACGATTGAAATCAAGAAAAGAACAAAAACTATAGAGAACAAATGTACTTTGGATATACCTGTAGGTACCGGGATAACTATATCTGCTTTCTCACGAACACGTCCAACAGTAACTACATTCTGAATCATGTAGAAATTCATCTCAGTTAAAAAACCATCTTATACTACAATACAAGAACAACTTAGGACCAAAGTATGAAACACTACTTACAGAAGCTATCTCGAATGCGCCAGGCATCGCAATCCTATAACCAATGTGCCTTGAATCACCATCACCTGCCAAGTATATATATAGCAATAACAATGAGAACATTATGTCACATCTCATCATTATCAAAACCATTAGAATTTACCGGAAGAGCGATTAATGGCAGTTCAATCATAATCATTTTCCGAAAACCAGGCTAATACGATGCGCGCTCTATAACCATGGTTTCACTAATTATTCTGTATCAGATGATAAATAATGAGAATCAGCTCAAGGTACTCTATGCAACATAATATACAGATTATGCATCAAGAAAGCTCCAAGTTTTCTTATGTGCATAAAACTCATCAAACACACAGATTCTAGGCTCAGTTTACACTTGGACCAAAAGGGCATAAAGCATTTAGTTAATTCCCTGACGAAAAAAAATAAAAAAAAAAAAAAAAAGAAACAAACCTGATCTAGTAACCATTTCCATATTTGCTTCATATGCATCCTCCCTATTCCCTAACTAGCTCTCAACCGGCAATTTGTTTACTATCCATTCTACTTTCATTCTCCACTTTGCACATTATTCATTCTTCTGCTTATGATTCTACTTCATTTAATTAAAATTTAAAAGTGAGCGTGTTTTAGAATTCTGCTTCTTGTTTCACTTCTCCGCATACAAATAAAAAAAAAAAAAAAAAAAAGCACTTTTACAACTTATTCACCCAATACTTTCTCTTAACATAAACAATTTTCAACTTCTATTCGCAAACACTACCAAGCTCGTGATACTCAACTGCTTAACTTACTTCATCCAAAAGTATAAATTAAGTTTTGGGGCAAGATAGAAATTTTATCCATATAAAAAGGGAAATTTTGAAGGTGGGGGAATAAATAGGTCACTGACCAATGGGTTCAAGAATCCATCTTACAGACACATTTGTTGGAGTGTTTCCAGAATCAGCAGCATTTATGGCTCCAAAGTTCCTCAACTGTTTTGCACTACATTTCAGCTTTCTGGGCAGGCAATTATATCCCGCAAAGTTTACAGATTTATGGGCAAAAACGGTTGATTGAGCTGGGATAAATGCTGCGGATAAAGAATTGGGCTTGGCATGTGAAACAGAACGGGCAGTCGCGTCCATTTCTTTCTTCTTTTTCTTGTTTTTTTTGTCAGGTTTTTAAATTAACTTTTGTGGTGGAGAAACAATCAAAGATTGTTGAAATGAATATCTTTTGCATTGTGGATTGTGTGATCATAGAAAAGAAAGGTGGAAATATATGAGGAATGAGCACGTGCTGGTTTAGTAACGTGGCACACATTTGGTGATGTGACAATGACTTTTGGATAACAAAGATCATGGCTTTAGGGGTTGTCTCAAGTTAATCATGTTGAACAAGAAAACAATGTCATGTGGTGGTTGGATATCTTTCATTTTGAACATTGTTTTTGTGCCGGAGAAGAGTGATGAAATAATTTTGAAACCAAAAAGATAATTTTGTAAATATGAGATAAAAATATAACGTGATATAGAAATAATAAAATAAGGATTGTATATGATTTAGTTAGAAATATGCGAGTGGATAAATAATAAAATTTGTGAGGAACTATAATAATGATTTGTTCTTTGTTCTTTTTTGAAAAGTGTGTAGATGTGATTGGTAATAAAAAAATTGAGAATAATATCATCTTTAACAGTTTGCACCATTTTAGTGCATATTCGGCACTGTTTTAATACAAAATCTGCACTCCGTCTACAGCAGATGGAAGTAAATTTTGCAGTAAAAAGAAATAATCCATAATAATTCATTTTAGTGCGTATTTACATATACTAAAACAATAATTCAAAACAAAAAGAAAAAACTTCATTGTTGCGATATTTTTGGCGCAAAACTTTTCACATCTTCAAAATGACGCAGATTGTAGTGTATTATTGGAGCAAATTTTTGCTCCATATTGAAAATAGAGTATTTTTTTGAAAATGCTCTAAGTAAATAGTGTATTTTTTGAAAATTTTGGTAGTCAAACACATTCTTTAGAGAGAAAAAATTCTCTAATGGAAGGGAAATAAAGTATTTTGGTATCCAAGCATAGCGTACCCTTATGGGCCCAACTCGATGAGTTAAGGCCCAAATCTTGGAAATGAATTTACTTGGGTTTCTCCATTATCATCCAGAACTTTGCAACATGGGTCTACTATGTAATCAACCCAAAAGTACACTGTTTCAGCGGAGAAGGTTTAGGATAGGGTTTCAATTAGGGGTGGCCAAATGGAACCGAAATTGGATTTTAAATCGGAACCAGAATTGTGGTCAACGGTTCCAAAACTATAATTGGGCTGTGTAGACCGATTCGATTTTGTTCCTTGTCTCAAAAACAAGTGGAACCAAGCGGTGGAACAAGTGGTAGAAGAATCTGCGGTTTTTAAGATTAAAACTAATGATTTTTATTTTTTTGGTAAAGATATGCTAGAAGAAAAATGTTTATGATGATGTTTTGTATTCGTAACTACATGAGACACATTTTAAATCAAATGTTGTAAGCGAACTACGTGAACTTCGATTCATCTATACTCTAAATATATATATATATATATATATATATATATATATATATATAGGGATTGGTTCAAATGAGACCAATCCTTTAGGTTAGTCCATAAGAATACTTATGGACTCTTAATTTAAAATTTTGGATGGTGTAGATCATTTTAGTTAATTTAGGCATATAAGGGTATAATTGTACTTTTATTTTAATTAGTTATGTTAATTGGACGGTTATTACCTATTTTAAGGAAACATAATCCTACCTTTTCAGTTACCGATTTTTAGGGAGGAAAAATCATCAACTTCAAGCGGTTTTTCAAAATTGATACTTCTTTCCGCCATATTTGTGAGCAAATCGTTTTATTGTATACTTAGTCAAATGGACTTGTATACTTAGTCATGTTTTATTGTATATTTAGTTCAGTGGATTTGTATACTTGGTTCAGTGGATCGTATTCTTAGTTATATAAGTAGTTTAGTAAGTAGTTTAGTGAATTTGTATACTTAGTTCAATGGAATTGTATACTTAGTTATATAAGTAATTCAGTGTAATTGTATACTTAGTTAAATGTTTATGTATACTTAGTATTATTTTAATGTATAGTTAGTTCAATGTAATTATATACTTAGTTAAATGTTTCTGTATAATTAGTAAAGTTTTAATGTACAGGTAGTTTAGTGTAATCGTATACTTAGTTAATTGTTTATGTATACTTAGTAATGTTTTAATGTATAGTTAGTTTAGTGTAATTGTATACTTTTAATTAATTGTTGCACGATTTTGTTGCCATATTTGAATAATTTGCAGGTTCGAATGGGAAGGGAGAGAAAGAAAAGGTGAATCGCTTGATTATGGGGACATGATCAATACAAAATCACGTCCCTAACTTTTAGGAAGCGGTTACTATATTTAATTTCCTGGATTCCTATTTTATCCCTTCTGTTTGTATACTTACTTATGAAATGTTGTATATATTGTAATATATCTTGGCCATTGATTTACTATTTGGATGGTGTAGATTTAGTCCTATGGACTAACCTAGGAGGTAGTCTCACAGGATCCTCTCCCTATATATATATATATATATATATATATATATATATATAGGCAGTTTAATATCATTATTAATATTAATATTAAGTATAAAACTTAATTGAATATTAAGTCCAAGTATTTTTTCTTTATTTTCCCTTTTTTATCTGATATTGATAAACCATTTTAAAAAAATAAAAAAATTATTAAAAGATAAACAAACGGTTCCGGTTAAAACTGGAACCGTGGAGGAACCGGGTTCCAAATCAGAACCAGAACCGTAAGTCAATGGTTCTGGTTCTGGTTCCTCCAAAATGAGAAACCGGAATCGACGGTTTAGGAATCGGAACCGTAGCCACCCCTAGTTTCAATAAAGGATACAAGCAGTACATTGTATAAGCATAAGCATGTAAGTTTATGAATGGGTAATTGTTTTTTTAATTTTATATACTTATTATTTCTAGTCTGGTAGGGGTAAGGTCATCTCCAACCATTACATCAAATTTGGTGTAAAAACTACACCCATTTGGTATTTTAGTGTAATTTTGTCAAAACCATCTTCAACCCATTACACCAAATCTTACATCAATTGAATATTTTATTCTTTTATAGTAAGCGAAATTATTTATACAATTATTTCATTTACTTATATTTTATTATTGTTAATGTAAATAACTATAAACTTTTATTTAATTAATATTATATTAATTAGTTATATTACAAAAATAAATATTAAAATTAATATTAGTATTTCTTTTAGTTTACATATAATTATTTGTTATTTACTAAAATTTATAGAAAATAGTAATTATTAAAATCATGTTATATAAATTAATTTTATATAAAATGAGATACAATTGGAATTTAAATTTGAAGTAGAAGGGAAATGGAGGGCAAATGTGGGATATTGCATTACACCAAATTTGGTGTAAATAAATAGTGTTGCACCAAATTTGGTGTAATACTATTCACTACACCAAATTTGGTATGAGGTTTAGAGTTGGGTTGGAGAGAGATTTTTGCATATTTAGTGTAATAAGATGAGAATTGAAGTTGGATTGGAGATGCCATAATAGCTGCTAAACGAATTTGTTGTTCGCTACAATTGGGAACCGAAAATTTGTATTGATTATTTGATGATGGAACATGATAGAAAGCCCAAAATATTATATTAATAGTATGGAAAGACCAAAAACGTTGAGTCGAATTCACATACCCATGAGGCTCAAATAATTCCGTAAAGCACATAATATCAATTGACACGACCTCAATGCCCTAATAACTTTTTGTATTGTAGACAATAATCTATTTAGCAGCTGACATTCCATTGAAGATTCGAGAATATAATGTGACACTATCAAATGAGAAATATCATTTTATACTTGGTGAAAGTTGATAATTAAGTGAAATAAACAAAATATGGTGAATGTAACTTTAAAATCAAAGATTGAGAGTTGAGACGAATCAAACTTGATTAATAGAAATGGAATAGATTGAGACTGAAGTAGAATAGAATGTCAACAGTGTTAGTATGAAACTGAAAACCATAATGATAGATTCTCTCTTATGGAGTTTCTAATAGTTCTTCAAAGATAAATATTAGAAGAAAAAAAGTTGCATGCAAAAATTTAGCCAAGTACTTGACGAGTTAGTGATATTTCAGTTTGCCTCCCAAAGAGCTTTAACTGTAGCTACCTGCTATAAGGTACAACCAACTAATTAATAATAATTGTACATAAAAATAGGAACACAATTACTTATTGCGCTTTCCAATTATGTATGTCCAACTATGTATCCCACCTTTGAACAGGATCACTTTAATGATTGAACTTTCCATATTTTAATCAATTTTTCATTTTTTCCTGTTACTATATTAAATTGTTGTAAATGTTATTAAATTTTAATAGTAACTTTCATAGTCAACCGACACTGCTTTTGCCTGGTACTGTTTTCTTCCCAGAGATTACATACACCGATATAATAAACTTCAGCGAAGTTATTCACGTTCAAGGTTTACAATTTACAAAACTAAAAGATTTAGTGGGAAAGGGTCACCCTTTCCAAAATATAAAAATGAAAAAATACCCATCTTTTGTAAACATTCTTTTTTAGCTATTTTGGCCAAGTAAATAACATTAATATCCTTTAAGCATATCACATTAGGCCATCTTCCTCTCTTTCTCTTTTTCACTTTCTCTCTCTCACTTTCGGTTCTAGCACAATATTTTCCAGCGGACCATTTTTTCGATCGGAATATCGAAACAATGTAAGCATTTTGTTCTCTAGCTCATCATTTATTCATTTCAACATCGTAGTTAGTTTGGGGTTGGGTATATACTAGATTTGAAAACGATAGACTTGAAAAGACCAGATCGAAACTGACTTCGAAAACCAGTCTGCAGTGTAACTTGACATCTAACCCGATGTCGAGTCACATGTTACTTGACATCGAGTTAGATGATTTTCGAGTTACATGTCAGCCTTTATTATTTTTTTTTTTTTTTGTGTTCTTTAATTTGATAATCTGTTGTTGTTGGTTTCAAATTGAGGATGATAAAGTCATAATTGTCCATAGTGATTTTTGGGATGGTGGTTTCTATAGGAATGGTGAAGAAGTACTTGTTTTTACGTCATTATGGACAATATCATATAGTGAGTTTGTGGATATTGATCATAACGTTGTAAATGGTGATCGGTGATTGATGAGTGTAAAATATACGTGCATTTTGGGGCTTAAATCGATATGTAATTGATGCATTTGCACGCATATTTACTATGTTTTACTTGGTTTCCTTTAAAGGGCATGATACTGCGTATTCTTACAAGAAACGGAGCTTAAAATGAAGAAATGTCAGTTGGGATGCCCGAATAAGATTGCCGAATGCAAAGAGATGATCAAAACGATGAAAAAAGGGAACAAAAGCAAGTCACATGGCCGGACCGTGTAGCCTCACACGGTCGTGTGGGGTGGTGGTGTGAAATCACACGGTTGTGTGAAGAAAGGAAGAAAAAGAAGGGCGTGCTTGGTCCACACCGGGGCCGACCGTGTGATCTCACACTACGGCCCGTGTGGACAAGGTTATCAGTCGCACCAGCTGCCCGTGTGAAATGCTTGTCCGTGCGACAAAGGGCTGAGCCCAAAGCCACATGCCCATGTGGGAGTCTGTTTCAGCGCGTTTTTCAGAGTTTGTTTCCCGTTCCAACTCTACAAGTGATCTCTCCAAGCATCTATAAAAGGGGACCAAGTCTTGCACGAAAATACATCATTCCACATCATTCCATACATCAAAAACACATCAAATAACACAGGAACAAAGGAATCGAGGAGCTTCTGAGAGAAAAAGTATAGGTCGCAAAGAACACCACTCGCATCTAGGGAGCACAAGAGCTTCGAGGGCTTGGAGGGAGAATCCATCCTGACAAGAAGGGGTTTTCTTTCTATATCTAAGAACTCTTGTATGTGCTTATATGATGTCATAATATTGATTCGCATTTGTCTATGAGTTTGTAATCAATATTTGGCATATTTTTCGGATCTTAGGGGCATAATCGAAACTGCGGATTTGTATTAAAATATGATTATTTGTTTTCTTAATTGCTTCATACGTTCTATTTTATGAATTCGAGTGCTTATTTATAATTGCTTTTTATCTTATCAATAAATTGCATGTCATATTTGTTATTGCAAAATTTCGGACGATGAGCTCTAACAAAGACGAAATCGAATTCAGACATGAAACATATGTGACAAGCGTGTTTGTGGGGAGTCATCCAATTCACAAATCTTTTTGGAGTTAATAAGAATTGTAACGTTCTGACCAGACTACAATTGTTATTAATCAACTGTTTATGCACCACCTGACCAGGTGAGTAAATGAATTTAGGAATTTGAACCCATAGAATTGCATGAATTGGTTTTTAAAACTTTATTCGCACTTAATATTGAAGAAGCATGCTGAGATTATGTGCCTAAGGTTGCTCCTAAAGATGTTGAAAATACTTGTGAGGTTCAGAAATTTATTTTATTTATTTTTCTTTATTTTCGGTTTTACTTAGATAAAATTACTCTATTTTCGGTTGCTTCAATAAAATTGGAATATGATGTTATTATAGCCTAAGTGTTTCGAGATTCAATCCCTGAGGAGTACGACCTTCCTTGCCATTATCCTATAAACTACACTGTACACTTGCAGTTGTATGAACCAAACAGTTTTTGGCGCCGTTGCCGGGTATTGATTAGATTCTACTTAGATATAGTAATAAGTAGTCCAATCTTAATTGAACATATTTTTTGTAATTATTTTTTTTATTTATTTTATTCTTTTTTTGATTTATTTAGTTATTATTTTTTTTTCTTCTTCGCTTCTAACATCGCTTTTTGTTGAGTGCGAGACTGGAATCTTTGGAGATACAAGAAGCCCAAATCGCTGCTGCAGTGGGAGGCCAACATCAAAAGGGCAAATTCCCAGGTGATACTTAATCCGAGAAACAGAGCAACGCCATTCATCTGATGGATGGTACAGAATATGAGGGCTCAATGATTTCAACCGATACGGTTCAACGAAAGCGATACTAGAAATCTGAGTCTGGCTGAAAACGAAAAACTTAGCGCTTTGTGGGAGGCAACCCAAGAGACGTCGCGAAAAACCCCGAGGGTAAGAAAAAAGAGAAAAAACAAATTGAAAAAAAAATGAAAAAAACAGACGCACACGACCCGACCGTACAATCTGCTCCTCCAGTTTTCGAATTGACGGACGAGCTCTCAGCTTCATCGGAACTATCCATGTAAGTACTTATTATGCATTCCTCTTTTCTTTAGATAATTTCCTCATATGTTCGGGACGAAGCATATTTTAAGTTTGGAGGGGTTGTCAAGAATGCGTAATCTAGTACTATCGCATTTTGCATTGCATTTAGGACTGCATGTTGAAGCACTTGCATTTATAAAAAAAACGATTTTTTGTTATATTTTTTCGATTTTTTTTATTTATGTTTTAGCACGTTTAATTGCTTTTGTGTATGATTTTTAATTCAGTTTGTATGCCCAGCTCCCTATGATTTTACTATGAATATTTTATGGCATGGGATAACATACTCGTGGAAATAATGTAATAAATTCTTAGGAGGAAAATTATTTATTTGCTTGACATTTATTAAGAAAATTGGGTATTTGAGCATGTTGCGAAAAATAAGCCTGTGAGCTTTTGTGCCTTAAACTGCTTTATATTATGCAGACTTATTTTTTTCTTGAGTGTGTCATTCATGATTGATAGAACTCTAGAACTTGCTCTGGTATCTTTGTGTGTGCAATTTTTGAAAATGATCTAAGCCATCTTTGTCTAGCCTACTTAGCCTAAAAAGCTTACCTATGAACTCATGATTCCCTAGTTAGCCAATTTTGAGCCAAAATTTTTATTGTAAGCCACATTGATCTTTAAAATTTCATGTTTTTATCCCTACAAATTCTTGTACTTATAGAAAATGAATAGATGTGGTGAAAATTTATGAACAAGAGAGGAAGTTGGCAAAAGAAAGAAGGATGAACAGTATCTAGGTAAATGAAAAAAATACATGAAGCTCGAAAAATAAAATATCTCTGAAAAATTACATAGAGAAAATAGAGCAAAGCAAAAGAAAAATTCTGAAAATTATGAAAAAAATGAGAGCTTGAGGCTAAAGAAAAAGAAAAGAAGGCAAAAAAGGCCTAAGAATGAAATAAGGAGAAATAAGGGTGGAATTGAGTTGAAAAAGAAAACTGACATTATGATGAAATTGGGTTGGTGAATTGCAAGTCTGTATGCTTAAATTCTATTTGCTCAAGTCAAGTGACTTAATCTAAATTTTTCTACCCTTACCAAAGAGCCTACATTACAACCAAATAAAAGTCTTTTTTGATTCTTAGATTGTGCACACAAAAGTGGTAGAGATGTTAGACGATTTGCAAGCCTATGGTAGTTCTGTAAGTCCAAGCGGCTACGATAATCTAGAGGGGGGGTGAATAGATTATCTCCATCTTTTCGATTTTGCCCTCTTTTTCGAACCGAATGCTCAAAGACAATATAAAGGTGCGGAATGTAAACAACACGCATCGATTTATAGAGCTTCACCCCACCTAGGGACTACGTGCTCTACCACCCCAGTATATCTAGGATGGGTTTCGAAAAGAAAAAAAGATTTTATTAATAATTACCAAAATTATTACAACAAAATCTTACACCAACACCTTGAAGAGCATCACACTCTTCTTCAACACCACCTTTGAGATTACCACAATCTCTTCTTGAAGATTACCACAATCTTCAAACGGCACCTTGTGAAGATTACCACAATCTTCACCTTTGAAGAGCACCACACTCTTCAACACCTCAACAAGAAGATTACCACAATCTTCTTACACCTAACACCTAGATCACCCAAGTGTGTTCTTACCACAAGAACACTCACAAGGATATCTTGTGTTGAATGATAACCCAAAAATTCAAGATTACAACTCGATAATGAATTATACAATTGAGTGCAAGTGTAATCAAGAATAGCCTAGACCTCAAGGATGTGAAAGTGATAAGCTAGGCAAATTACAACAAGAAATATGACAATGTAAGAACAAGTGTATTCTTGGGTGTATCTTGTTGTGTTGTAGTTTTCTCTCTTAATATGTTGCTTCAATTCTTCCTCTATTTATAGAAGATGTCTTGTACATGATAGGCTCCTCTTGGGGACATGAATTCTGTAAAAAATTGCAAGACAATTGAAGAAAAGAGCTGTTAGAAATCAATCCCACAAATTAAGGAAAAGATGTCTGCTGCACAACGGTTAGAATTTTGCTGTCAAACTCGAGGGCGATCGGTCGCGCACAAATAGACGTTTGAAAATGAGAATACACATTTACACAGGGCGACCGGTCGACGTCTACCTCGACTCCAACCGGTCGCACAAACTAAAAAAACGAAGGGCAGGAGTTCTGTTTCAATTTTTGCTCCCGTGCAGAGTCGCCCTATAGGTCGGCCAGGTCGATCAGATCTGCGGTTGCCCTATAGGCGACGGATTGCCTGACCATTTTCTGCAAACATGAAGTTTTCTGTTTTTCTCAACTTTCAGGTACGGGTTGCCCTATACGGCGACCGGTTGACCTCAAAACAAAAGTGTTATCCAATTTTATTTCAAAAATAAACTTCAAGAAATACTCCGAAAAATAGTGAAAATATTTTAGACCGATCGGGAGTATTAGGACAACATTTAGAAACATTGTTTTGGTGTAAAAATACATTAACAAAAAAATCATTAAAAGTGTTGTCCAATTTTGTCGAAAATAAAACTTGAAGAAATACTCCGGAAAATATTAAAACCATTTTAAATCATTTAGGAGTATTTGGACAACCTTTAAAACCATTGTTTTGGTGTAAAATCAAAATCATCAAAATCATGATAAAACCATTTATCAAACAATCTCCCCCTTTTTGATGATTACAAACCAAAACAATTTTAACGAGGTCGATTTTGAAAATAAAACAATTTTACCGGTTAAAGAGAACTATCCGTTGTGAGCGACAATATTCCATGCAATAAAAACACAAGGATGGGAGTAGAGATATTCAAACACATATAGCAAATGCTCATGCACAACAAGAGTAATATAGAAGCAACTTCAACATAAGCTAAAATCTTAGCTTTTCGATATTGAGCTTAAGTATCAAAAACTTAAAAGCTCCCCCTGTCAAAGAGACATCATTAGAACCGTATATAAGTCCATACTACAACCAATGGACCATGATTCATACATAACCATAATGCACCAAGTGGACTAAATATGATCCACAACTTATGGCTTTATGAAGCCATAGCTTATAGCTTCTTTTCGTTAAGCTTATCTTAGCTTCTTTGAGCTAAAAAGCTTATAACATGTTTCTCCCCCTTTGGAATCATCAAAAAGAATGTTAGCACGCTAAAAATATCATATGATCATATCAAAGTGCGCAACTAAACCGATGTATCGAGCTATTTGAACAATGAAGCTATTAGGCCAAATAGGAGGGAAAAGTCGATCATACGACTTGTAGAAGCTTATGAAAACTCATTTGATAAGCACAACATGATCCCTATAAATACATAAGACTTTTGACAACAAGAGAATCATGTAAGTGATGAATTTTTCATTGAAACATTTTATCGAACACTTGGCGGGCGCCAAAATTAGAAAATGATATATATAGCCCTTGTAAATGTAATCAAGCCAAGTTTTTCATCACCAAATGCAATATAACAAATATCATTCATCAACAATCAATAAGTTCATCACAAAAATATAAGAATTTCATCAAGAAAAATACATATAAGCCACAAACTCAAGGGTTCAACCCATTTGAGCTAAAGAGAGTGAAATTCTTACCATTCAATCGGTAAAGATGAGCATCAATGATGATAACCGAGCTAGGTAGTCCCCAAAATATATAATTCATGCATCAAAACTCATTTGAAGTGAATTGTGTGTGAAATTTGCAAAGGGGACGCAAAATGAACCAAAAAGCCAAAAATGCTAAGTCTGGAAAACAGAACCATTTTTAACCAAAAAATCCCTTAGGGCGACCGGTCGACGGCATGGGCGACCGATCGGCCTTGCCCCAGTCAGGCCACTGTTTGAGTTCTGTCTAAAAATCCGAAGTTTGATCAAAAAATCTAATTTTTCGCCCCTAAGTTTTAAAAACGTGCAAAATGCAAACGTAGACCTCATTCAATATACATTATATCATAATCAAGCTCGAAATGAGGTAAAATACTCGGCGGTGAGCGATTAAAAGATCCGCGAGTTATCCTTGAGACGGAATTAAACACATCTTCAAGTTTTTGTTAAAACATGCAATCCCCTAAAAAAATATCGAATCTTAATATGTTTAGTTCGATTATGACGAACTATATTTTGAATAATTTTCACCGGACTAGTTATCCCGAAAAATAAGAGCGTTTTAAAGCTTTGGATAAACAAGTCATAAGAAGAAGTGCCTTACAAATATTTGAAAGTTTCTTTTAACGGTACTTTAATGAGATTCATTGGGATAGTTTTTGAAGTCGAGCATATAGACATAAGGCATATGGAATGTCGAGTCTATAGGAATAATACAAGAAAACATACCTCGAATTTATTTGTCGGCCGATATGCCTTTCTCAACCTTTGTCAATCTTTAGCCATAGAGGTTGAGATGGTTCTTCTTTCTTCAATGCTTAACTCCTTCAAGAGTTCTTTTGAAATATAGCCATCTTCTTGGTCTAAGCAACAAATTGAGCTCCCCCATCATAATCATCTTAGGTTCACCTTGCATTGACTTGGAAAAATATCTTGCACAAATAGTTATTAGTAGCACCATAAATATTATCAACATAAATTTGCACAAGTAAACAACCTTGCCCTTTTTCAAAACAAGAAGTGTAGTATCAACTTTACCTTTTGTAAAATCATTTTGCAAAAATAGCTAACTCTATCAACCGTACAAGGCCTTTTATAAAAATCATTTGGCCTAAAATTTTAAACTCCGATAGACTTATAAAACCATTTAGAAAATTGGATTTAACATCCATTTGGTAAAGCTTGAAATTTTCTTAAAACAAGAATGGGTAAGTAAAATGCAAATAGCTACTAAAAGTGCTAAGAGTGCAAATGTTGCATCAAAATCAATTACCTTCTTCTTGAAAATACCTTCGAGCTACTAACCTCGCCTTAGTTCGACCAATGTTGCCTTGGTCATCGAGTTTGTTCCGGAATACCCTTTTTGTCTTCTTCATCACTATCATCATAGGGCATCCAATTGATCTAAGGTGTTCATAATAGAACATTTACATCCAAATATTTTGAGGTAACTAATATTTGGATTACTTCATTTCTCATCTACACAACTTAACAAACTCATTAATGGCATCGCTTATATAGGCAAGAAAAAAATAGCCCAAGTGTAAAAACATGCCTCAATCAACAATCACAAAATATCTTGCATAAGAGCATAGTAGAAATAGACACTATATATATATAGACCATGAAGCAAGAAACACATACTATGCATTTAGAATATCATCAAGAGTCTAATAAATCATGCAAGTTCAAATAAGCTTAAGAAAGCTATAAAAGGTCTCTTTTGAAATTTGAAAATCCAATAGCATATAGTTGAGACCTCATTTAAAAGAAGTATTTGAACAAGAGTTGACAAAGCAAATATGTGTAATCAAATATCGAATAGTGCCTTTTTAAAAAAAAATCTAAAAATCCTCTTAATGGTACTTGTATGAAATACTATGAAAAACAAGCACATAGGCACATGACAATACATATATCGAGTCTATAAGAGTAAGAATAACACAAGTAGATGTACCTCGACAATTTATGCCTTTCTTGACAAATAATGACGTAAATGGCCATTTGTGAAAATATGTAAATCCTACACAATTCTTAAAACAAATCTAGCACAAATCATAATGATAAAAGTGTAGGCTAAGAGATATCACAAGTAAGCTCATGCCATAAAGATCCATAAGAGATGATAACACACTTTAGTCTACAAAAATGCACAAGAGTTTTAAAAACATCATATAAGGTCTTCTTTTTTCAAAAATATTTTAAAAGCACAAATATATATTGAAGACCTTAATTAAAAAAAATAAATATTTGAAAACTCATTTTGCAATTAAGACACAAATAAAAGCATGCATAATAACAAAATAAAATGCATATTTAACTAAGGAGATACGGGTTACCAATTACGCCATTTCAATGTGTTGTGTCGTTCCCATTGTTGATGATATCTTCCCCTTGAGAAGTCACTTTGTTGATGATGACTTCTTTGATTACTTCATTTCCAAGGTTTGTTGCCTTCCCATTGTTGAAAGTCTCTTCTTCTTTGAAAATCATCTTGTTGATGATGTCTTGATTATATCCTCTTCTTGGAAATTGGCTTTGTTGAAAATAATTTCTCCTTCTTTGATCAAATGAAACGGTCATTTGATGTCTTCTTGGCGGTACAAATTTTCTTCGATCATTATTTCGCCGGGTACCTAATATGACATTGTTTTGTGGTACCCTCATGTGTTTGGGTCCTTTGGGATTAGTCTTGAGACTTTTAGGTCTCCAACAATAATTAGAGCTATTTCTAGCCCGACAAGTATTTACCGTATGACCCTTTTTACCGCAATAAAATCATGTAATAATTCTAGGAGCATAATGACCAACGTGCTTAGAGACTTGATTCTTTTTCATGTGATTGACACCCTTAGGCTTATGATCAAGTTCTAGTTTCGAATTATCACAACAATCAACAATATTGGTCATTCTATCGGCACTCAAGTTGGATTTAGATAAATCATTTTTCAAGCAATTTATATCCTCAACAAGAGTACTATTTTCTTTCTCAAGGTTTCTAACCTTGTCAAGAGTGGTGGTGTGAGCACATGATAGTGATTCATAGGAAGTTAATAAACTATCCTTATCATTTTTTAAAACATTGAATTCCTTTTTCAAATTTTTGTACTTAACAAGCAAGCTTTGGAATTTATCTCGAAGATCATCAAAATCATTCTGCAAATCACTATAATCATTTTGAATAACAATATCATAGGAAGTAGAGGTTTAAGACATACCTCGTTTTTCTTCGATGCCCATAAGACAATGTTCAACTTCTTCATAGTTGGAAGTTGTAAGAGGCTTGTTCCTTAGATTTGACATTGTATCCCTTTGAGAAGTAGATGCTTTTGTTTGACTCCTTTCATTTGCAAATACTCCATAGATGGCTTCTAATTTTTGCCATACTTCATGTCCGATCGATTCCTACAATATGTTCATATTCCAAATTAGTAAATGAACAATACAAAATATTGAGAGCTTTACCGTTTAAGGAGATGTTTTTCTTTTCTTCATCATTGAGCTCTTTGAAGCCTTTGGAGGTGTGTGGTGTATCTTTCATCGGAATGGATTCTCCATTTATGACGGTGTTCCAAATATCAAACCCGCAACCTTGTAAATAGCATTCCATTCTTTCTTTCCAAAATATAAAATTGTTGGAATCAAACCGAGGTGGCTTGGTGGTGGAGGTGTGGAAAGATGAGCTTCATTAAATGGCCGACGATCGTTTCTCTTCACTCGCGATGTGAAACGAGCTTGCCAAAGAGTTTGGCTCACGATACCACTTGTAAGTCAGCAAGCGCTACGATAATCTAGAGGGGGTGAATAGATTATCTCTGTTAGGAATTTTATTGTTTAGATTTTGATGAATGCCATGTAAAACTTAGAATAGAAAGTTGGCACCCCAATTCTTGTTGTAAAATGCATTGTAACAATTAGAGTGGCCAAGCCAAGGCGAGTTAAGTCGGCTACGCCTAACATGCAAGAAGACAATCAAGACCGGAAGGAAGACTACGATGCTAGGCAGTGAGTATGGCAAAGAAGAGTGAAGCGAGAACTCTCTCAAGAAGCGGTGAGATACGACTAAGTGGAGTATCGGTCAAGTCAACTCGAGAAAAGCCAAGTCTCAAGTTGAAGTGACGGAAGAGTCATCCAATGATTGGAAGGCGACTCTAAGTCACCTGGGGAAAGCAAAGAAATGCGATCAAGTCGAGATAATCGTAAAAGATCCGTTGCACGAAAATCAAGAGAATTACTTAAACAAGTAATATCTCCATACCACCTTTCTTGGAGTGCTCGGTCCCGAAGCGTGCAAATGGAATGAACCAATGGGAAGCACTACACCGTGTCGAACTCGAAAAGGTGAAAGAACAATTCATACGAGGAAATGGCAATTCCAAGGATCGCAACAAGACAAGCCAACGATGCAAGTGACTTTCAAAAATAAGCCTATCTCTTCAACGGGCAAATTTTTGAAAGATCACTATAAAAGGCTGAGGAATGACTCTGAGAGAAGGAGGACCAGAATCACGAACATTCAAGAAATCAATTAAAATTATAACCAGAGATACTCTCAAATCATTCAAAATTAATCCTCAAGCCTACATTACGAAGTACATCAATCCAACACTAACCTGTGAAGGAAAGAGAACTTCAATCAGTTGAAGAGGAAACTTTTGAAGAAAAGGGGTCTACATTCCACGAAGGATTGTAGGAAGGTTCAAGGTCGAACCAAGTCTTAAGCTTTTGGAGGGCTTCGTGATCAAATCCAAAGAGCTTGAGCAAGTGAGTTGTAGTAGCAAAGCGGTACTGCCCTGTGAAGAAGCTGAGTTGTACGAGAAGCCACCGAGTGATCAAGGCATCTCCGTGACGAGTCCCAAAGGATCAAGTTAGGCTGTGTGATCAAGACTTGTATCCGGACTGTTACCACTTTGTAAACCGATCATTACCTAGTGGATTCCTCCGGGAGTTGGAGAAGAGAGGAGTAGAAGAATTACCCCATCTTCGAACCTCTATAAAAATTTCATTATGTCATTTACATTTCAAAGATTTTAATTCCTGCATTTTTAATTGCTTATATATCTTTGATAAATTTGCTATCCATTTGATAATACAAGTACTAAACCCAAAGACTAAACTCTTACTTAATCAAACTTAAGGGTGTTAAGTCTTCCAAAAAACAAAACCACAAAGTTAATTTAGAGTCAACAAAAGTTATTCCATCAACGGCTCAGTTGAGTCGTGAGAGACTAACTCTCTTGATTGACTAAATCGATCGTCCCATCAAGGACACAAACTGTAGAATCAACTCGTATATTTAAAAGGACTAAATCGAAAATTTGGTAAGGTTTATTCAACCCCCTTCTAAACCTTACACATACACCCCTTGGGACCTACAAGTGGTATCGGAGCGGTTGGTTCATTGAACCCTCCGCATGATCGTTCTTGAACTAGATCTCCAAACTTTTCAAAGTCTCGCTTTAGTACTTAAACTCTCGAAACTCTTTTTATCATTAAAAGTTATTATCATGGAAGCAAATTTGACACGCATCCCTATGTTCACTATTGAAGAATTTGATGATTGGAAAATTCGTATGCGAGGCTCATCTATCGGCATTACATGATGAGATGTGGATAGTGAAAGAAGATGGGCCTCTGCAAATCTTAAAGGTGAACACATGTCTGAAGAGTTGCGGTTGAAGGAGAAAAGAAGATGTTGCTCCCGGACTGTCATGGTTGAAAAACCAAGAACCGAGTGGACAAATGATGACAGAAAAAGATATAACCTGGACAATGTAGCCAAGGACATCCTTTATAAAACCTTGGACAAAGCCATGTTCAATAAAGTCAAATCATGCAAAACGGCTAAAAAATGGGACAAGTCGACATTGATTTGTGAAGGCTCGAGCAAAATCAAGGAAAACAAATTATCGATGGGTCATTCGTAAATTTGAGAACTTCAAAATGATCTCGGGGAGAAAACCTGGATCAACTGGATGCTCGGTTCACGAAATCACAAATGAGTATGCGCACTTGGAAAGGAATATACACGAAGAAGAAATGTGTATGAAGATCTAAAAAGTCTTCCAATGAATGGGAAATGAAGGTCATGGCACTGAGACATTCCATGGACCTATCAAAGACATCCAACCATGAATTATTCTCGGACCTCAAAGCCTACGAGTTTGAGTGAGAAGAAAAGACCCGAGGAAGAGACAAATGTACCCAAAACACCGCTCTAATTGTTAAAGATGGGAAGAGAGCCGAGGTCAAAGAAGTCATTGACCCGGAAGAAATAGCCGATGGTTAAAAGATTCAACAAGTTCTTTAATAAGAACTACAAGAGAGGAAAGGGTGAATCTTCCGAGAAGACACTCGACTCCTCCAAATCAAGGGAAGATAGGCCAACCAAGAGAACAAATCATCAAAAAGTTGAGTATCAAAGGGTGACAATCCAAGAATGGAAAGAGGCGATCAAAAGGCTGAATATCTATGTTGGAACTGTAGACAACCAGTCACTATGCCATTGATTGTCCATATCCTGTAGTCAACAAATACGGGGATGAAGAAGAAAGGAAGGTCTTGAGAGAAAGAAGAAAGAAAGGAAAAAGGCAATGATGGTCGCAGAGACTTCGAAACATCCAAGTCAAGAGAGACAATCGATTGAGAGCGGTGAAGCGACTACTCAAGTGACTCGAAGAAGAAGCCCGATCCGCAATGGCCAAAGATCAAGATCAACCTGACCAAGAAGATGAGGTACAATCTAACTCAACAAACTCGACACTAGTGATAGTGATCGTGACACACACACTTCATCACCCACTGATCTTTATGATTCATTAGGCAAAATGATGAAAGATTTTGAACACATTAAATCCTCACACACACTATTGAATGAGGAAAACGACTACTCAAAAGTCAAAACTCAAAGTGACTAAGGAGCCGAGTACTCTAAATCAAATAGGCATTGAGAATGAAAGTTTAAAGGCTTTGAAAATGCTAAATTAATAAGCGATTGCTTCTTATAGAAAAGAGGGAGAATGACCTCAAGAATGTTATTGCCTCATTTACTAAGGCATCTAAATCATTGGATGATCTTATTATGAGTCAAAGAGAATGTGGAGACAAGACAAAGCTTAGGATTTAATTCCTCATGCTATGTCAAACCTCAAAAGTAATTTTGGAAAAAGGATCTTCAAGCCATGAAGAATCAAAAAATCCAAAACTCTAAATGTTGCACACACATTCAATCCAAAGCACCATAACAAGAAAAGCGGCCTTGGTTATAAAGAAAAAGAAAACGGACCGAGTGCTTTGAAAGGACAGTGAGAAGAGATTCACTTTGAGTTCCTCGGAAACTCCAAACAAAAATTACTCAGTAAAGAAGAAGCGAGCTACCAAAAATCCCAGAAAATCTATAAGAGAAATACATATGATGGGAATGGTAGAAAATATCCAAGCCAAGCTGATTGGAATAATGTAAACTATCGGCATAAACTTATGGAATATAAGCCCAAATGGCAAAGGCACAGAACTCAAAGAAAGGCCATTCCAAAAGTACAAGAGCTTTCATCAAGACACACATATGCACCTAGGCACTACACTCAAAGACACCAAAATTACCCAAGAAAGGCAATTGCTAAAACACATATGCAGGCATACGGACAAAAGGGACAGATGTATGAACCTAGAATCCCAAGCAATTTGCCAGGATTATTTATGATTATGGCAGATAGATGGCAACCCCTTAGAGTCAAATCATTTGGCTATAGGCTGGTTGGATCATCTTATAATTCTAACCCCTCGGACCCGCACAAGTTTGGGTACCTAAAACTTAATTTCCTTGATTGCGGGTTCAAGGAACAGTGAGTGCCAGGAACTGGTACATGGATAGTGGTTGTTCCGGACACATGACAGAAACAAAAAAATCTGTCAAAATTCAAAGAAGTTAAAGGAGCAAAAGTCATATTTGGAGGAAATGAAGCTCCTGGTGAAATAAGAGGCATTGGAACCATCAAGAGGAATGGATTAGAAATCACAGGCGTTGCATATGTTGAAGGACTCAACTTCAACTGCTAAGCATCGATCAACTCGTGACAAGGGTTACAATGTTGGATTCAACATGGGTGTATGCCAAATCAAGGATATTGAATCAAATGAAGTTGTCTTTGCAAGGATGTAGACGAGAAGAATATGTATGTCGTGGATTGGTCAATTGCAACACACCAAAGACTGTCTCTACTAGCAAAAGCACAATTTGAATCAAGTTGGGTTGTGGCACAAAAAGCCGAGTCACCGAATTTCAAAACAATTAACAAGGCTGCAAGAAGTCATCTTGTGGAAGGACTACCAGGACTCAAGTATACAAAAATGAGAGTATATGTGACGCATGTCGAAGGAAAACAAATCAAATCTTCATTCAAAGAAAAGACATGTTCATCTTCAACAAGAATATTACATCTGCTTCATATGGATCTATTTGGCCCGATGGAACCAAACAAAGATAAGTGGAAAGAAATACACCTTGGTGGTAGTAGATGACTACTCAAGATATACATGGACAATATTCATGTGTAAGAAGAAAGAAACTCTACAAAAACTACCACGGTGATGAAGAGGATTCAAAACGAGAAGAGTCAAACCATTATCAAAATAAGATCGACAGAGGAACTGAATTTGTCAATGGAATAATAACTCGATATTGTGTTGAAAATGGTATTGGTCATGAACTATCGGCAGCAAGGACTCCACGGCAGAATGGAGTTGCGAGAAAGAAGAAGGAACAACCCTCGAAAGAAGCGGCCAGGACCATGTTAGGTAGGCGGGGTTACCAAAAAGATTTTGGGGTGAAGCAATCAACACACTTGCTACACCCCAAAAGACGGTGACAAAGACTCCCTATGAGATTTGGACTGGAAGAAAACCAAATGTTGCATATTTGAGAATATTTGGATGTAAATGCTTCATCCACAACAATGGCAAAGACAACCTAAAGGCTTTTGATGCTAAAGGCGATGAAGGTATCTTCTTAGGATACTCACCGAAGCAAAGCCTCTGAAATACTCAACAAAAGGACTATGGTTACGAGAAGAATCCATTCATGTAGTATTCGATGAGCGAAATGTAAATGGAGAAGACATTGAAGAGTCACCGATAAAATGAATCATCCAACCATACGAAAGAATCACTATCTTTGAAGGCTTGGAAAATGGAATTATCAATTCGAGGAAGAAGATGAGATAGCCGAATCTCAAAAGCAAATGGAAAATTTGCAACTAAGTGATTACGAGAGAGTGACCCGCGAAAAGAACGTAAAAATCGCAAGTCGATCAATCCGGCTAACTTACTCCAACCTGATGTAAGATGGCCGAGAGACCATCCACGAACTTGTTATTGGAGATATAAGAGAAGGTGTCAAAACAAGATCGAACTCAACAAGAAGCTATGTTCACATGCTTCATCTCACAAATAGAGCCCAAAGACGTGTCACAAGCATTGGACGACACACATTGGATTCAAGCTATGCAAGAAGAGTCAATCGGTTTGAAAGAAATAAAGTGTGGGAATTAGTGCAAAGACCCATACATCAAAATGTTATTGGCACCAAATGGGTGTTGAAATAAGATGAACGAGGAAGGTTACGTGGTAAGAAACAAAGCAAGACTAGTAGCCAAAGGATATTGTCAAGAAGAAGGGATAGATTTTGATGAAACATTTGCCCCTGTAGCAAGATTGGAAGCTATAAGGATGTTTCTTGCCTATGCGACTCACAAGGATTTCACCGTATATCGGATGGATGTAAAAAGTGCATTCCTAAATGGTTTATTGGAAGAAGAAGTGTATGTTGAACAACCTCCGAGGATTTGAGCGGAAAGACTCTTGGAGATAAGGTATACAAACTCAAGAAAGCTCTATATGGATTGAAATAGGCACCCAGGCATGGTATGATACTTTGTCAAAATTCCTAACCGAAAATGGATTCACAAAAGGAAAAGTAGATAGAACACTTTTCAGAATTCAAAACAAAAGGAGTATCTTGCTTGTTCAAATATATGTGGATGACATCATTTTTGGATCCACAAACAAAGAGAGTGTGAAAAGTTTTCAAACCTCATGCAAAGTAAATTTGAAATGAGCATGATGGGAGAGCCGACATTCTTCCTTGGACTCCAAGTGAAACAAATTTGAAGGATGGAACCTTCATAAGTCAAACAAAATACACGGAGATTTAATGAAGAAGTTTGGTATGGAGGAAAAGTCTTCAGTAAAAATACCAATGAACACATCGATCAAAATGGACATGGATGCGGATGGCAAGCTGTAGATCAAACAAGATCTGAGCACTTATTGGATCAACTGCTCTATCTCACAAAGAAGGGCGGACATCACCTTTCTTTGTAGGTGTATGTGCAAGATTTCAATCTGCTCCAAAAGAGAGCCATATGACAGCAAAGCTAAGAGAATATTGAGATATTTGAAAGGAAGCGAAAGTAGGCCTATGGTATCCAAAGGAAGGTGGATTCAAGCTAATTGGCTATTGATTCCGACTATCTTTGGATGCGAGTGGGCGGGAAGAAGAGCACTTCGGCACATGTCAAATCTTTAGGAAAGCAGTGATTTCTGGTTTAGCAAGAAGCAAAACTCAATAGCCACCTCTCTACAAAGGCGAATACATAGGCTGCGGCGGCATTGTTGTGCCCAAGTCCTATGGATGAGACAAAGAAAGAGAGACTATGAAGTTGAGGAAAAAGAAATTCCAATCATGTGTGATAACACAAGTGCAATTGCCATTACTCAAAATCTGTGTTGCACTCAAGAACAAAGCATATCGATGTCGGATATCACTTCATAAGAGATCATGTTGAAAAGAAGGATATCATCTTGGGATATATCTCAACCGATAAACAATTGGGCTGACATCTTCACAAAACCATTATGTGAGTCAAGATTTGAAGAACTCAAACATGAGTTAGGGTTAATTGAGTGGTGACACTCGAAAAAATCAAAGAAAAGAAATGGAACACAAAAGGGAAAAAGAGTGAACTCACAAATCAACTAAGTAAATCATGACGGAAAGACTACACCGAAGTCGGTGATAGCAATGAGTCACCAAGAGAAGCTGTGAGAAGTAGAGTTAAAGGCTAAGGGATAAGTGAGTCACTTATGAGCAAAGTGACAAAAACGCAATGTTTGACAAAGCGGGAATGTTTTAAGGTATCGTCAAAGATAATGATGATGTGTACAGACATAAAGTCGCACACCAAGCTTATGATTGGATATAAATCTTTGCCGCATTAAATACGAGATATTAAATGCTAAATAGGCGTGCAAAATCTAAGCCGTTGATTTCGATCACATTTCAAAAACCACCCGCACGCCTTTCATAAACCATATTTAAACCATTTTCGTCCGTTTCTCTCTCACACTTCTAAAACTGTTCATTTCTTTCTCTCAAAAGCAAAGGCAAAATTCTCTTGAAACCCTATCTATCTTCAAATCAATTTCTAAGTTTTTCTTCGATATAATCCTGAAAAATGGCACCAACTTATGACTTTACCAAGTTAGGAAAGCAAATCCACACCGGCTCTACGGTGGATTTCGACGGAATGGTGAAACAGGGTCCGACGACACCCTAGTGAAGAAAATCGCTGAAAAGTTGGAAACGTCCGTGAAACCATTTCGGCGTTAGAATATCCGATGACATATGTGGAGGAGGTCGCACAATTCTGTGAATGCCGAGATTCACGATGAAGGAATAAAGTCATCATTCACGGAAAGCGGTGACTATCTCTGCCGAGGATTTGGCGAACATTGCTCACTACCGGCCAGAGGAGCATCGAGATTAACGGCGATGTAAACTTGGTGATGCTTGGAAAATAATAGCCAAGCCATTGTCTTTGATAAAATAGTATACACAAAAGAAACAAGAGACTGGAAGGAGGATTATCACAAGTCGTTGGACATAGTTGCCAAATGTATAGACATCAAATTTGGCGACTTGACCAATCACAAAGGCAAAGTTATTATAATAATGGCTGCAATCATCGCATCGAAAAAGAAGATAAACTGGGCTGAGTTTGTCTACAAAAACACAGACTCTGCCGAGCGTGGGGAACAAATCCTTCAAGGAAGATGGCTCATTTGGAGGATCCCTAGGATATGGCCTAGTGATTGGCCGGCTAATGGAGGTGAAAGGAGTCCCTCTTAGACATGGGAAAGCATTCCATGTTAACAAGAGGATGTTCGGAGCAAATCTCTCGGCGCCTGAGGAGAGCTTACGCCAAGAGAGCCGACACAAGTGAGGGGGAATCACCGACCCGAAGATACAACATTGTTTCCTCTCCAACCAAGAAGAAAGCTGCCCCTACAACAAGAAGATCCCCCTGCGCAAAGAAAACCAAACATGCTCCTGCCCTGCAGCAGAGTCACCCGCCCCAGCGTGCCGTGTCTCCGCCCTGCGGCGAATGATGCGGTCGAGAAGGACTCCCAAATACCTTCTCCGATCGTCAAAAGAGGAGAATCGAGAAGCCAAGACGGCCACTCCTCGAAAAGACACCAAAGACGCCCCGCCGCCCAAAACTCGAGGAAACCGTCTGCGAACCGTAAATCCCTCTCGGTACAAACTAGAGACGAAGAAGAATTGTTAAGCACTCCGAGCTTGAGAAACCGGGCTGAGTCGACCACTCACCGGAGCAGATACGAGATCACTGGAGAAGTAGAGTCTCCGATGTAATTGATGAAACAACCAAGTCTGTGAAGCGTCAGCAGAGGCAACTTAAGACACAACTTGTAGTCCACACAAACAAAACACAAAAGAAGGCGATAAAGCGGATAGTGATGTGATGATCCTATCCCCACTTTACCCAGACATCCAAAATCGTCTGCGAGAGTGGAGGAAATGGAAATTGAGTCGATCCAGGAACAGTTCAACGGCCTGAGTTCATAGAAGAAGAAGAGGAATCGTTGAGCTTCCTTGGGTCGACCACTGTACTCCCAGAGATTGGATGAAGACAATCGCACGTACATCCTGTAGATCTACAAGGACAAGGAGAAAGAAAAGCATGCGGAGGAAGCCGAGGCACGTGAGAAGGCCAAAGATCTGTCCTATCTCCCGGCACCCACGTAACACACACATCATCTCCTTGATGTCTTCTCCGATGTGATGAGGATCGGAAAATGCTGCTTGCCGCTAAAGAGTTGCAAATGCAGCAAGCATTGCCGAATCAAGAATCCTTCACGAGCAAAGACTGATGGAGGGACCAGGAGAGTCCTCCAGAACACAACCGAAATTGATCCAATGGGAGTCGTTCACAAATCGCCATTTGTTGCTTGCCACCACTTCCCACTCACTCGGAAGAAGCAATAAGGGTCTTGGCGAAGAACTGGGATAGTGGGGACCCCACGAGCCAAACCCTATTGAAGGTGTTTTACCACCGCCCCAACTACTGAACATTCAATCGAAACAGCCGGGAGTTTGGAGACGAGTGACCCCATTCCAAGTCACTCACCGGGGTGCGCCACCGTGGGGAAACTCCTCCACTGCAGCAAGGTTGGAGGATGCTTTGCAGATGACTCCACAACGAATCAAGGAGGCGAAGTAGAGAAAATACAAACACAAGAAGAACAACAAGTTGCCATCAACGAAGCTCGACGTTGAGACTGTCTCGGTGAGGTGCCAATCGCTCTGAAGGCTAATGACGCTATTGAGGCAAGCGATCAAGGCACGAGATGGAATGGCCCCGGAGTTAACACTGGGGCGATGAAAGTGCAATCCATGGGTTGAGACTCAATGGATGCCACCGCAGAAGACCCTAAGACAAAATGACATTTGTCGAAAGGGAGGACTAAGCCTCGCTAAAGAGAGACTGCTAGAGGTAATGAAGGCCCACGGGAGGTTGAGACTTCCCGGGTAAGGTAGTCAAGTAGAGAACATCCTTCCTGCTATCATCGACCTATCTCGAGAAGGAGATAAGCGCACTTCATGATTCCCAGGATAATCCTGATGTCACCTTTCGGGATCGGAAGGCAAAGAAAAAGCTGAGTCATCCCCGTGATGATCCAAAAGACTCACCAAGGCGGATGTTCCAAGCACGAGCAAGTCTCGATCCCAAGACTACTCGTCAAACCTTTAATTTTGACGATGAGCCACCAATGGAAATCTCATCATCGTCCGATGACGCTTACGATAAGGCCGAGGACCAGTCTACTCAATTGGAAAAATTAGCAGACCAACGGTTGCTGAGACAACAGGTCGCAAACCGGGACCACTTCACAACAAAACCCAACAACCGAGTCCACCGCAAGCTCCTCAAGTCTATAGCAGGATCGATTCCCAAAAGAACTTCACGCGCACCGCTCATCATCGAACAGATCCCGGTTGGCGGTGATGAATCCTTTGTAGAATCTTTTCCTTTTTCCCTGGAGATACCGAACTCCATGAAGAGTTAGAAAACGAACAAGCACGCTACCACCCGCATCGCTCCCGTTTTTCAATCGAGCACCATTGTTCCAAATGATTATGATTTTGACGCCGCATGGCCATCACCGCAACGGAAGAATCACCAAGTCCGCGAAGTGTTCAAGGCATTATTCACGAGATTGAACGGATGGAGAGGCATCGCCTCTATGGATATGCGATCGACAACAGAGATGCCAATCTCACTGGCGATTTAAGAGGCATAACAGTCCGGATCGAGGGAATGGTGGCAACAAGAAGAAACAATGCGTGTGGAACAAGTGAGATACTTCAGGACATTGTTCAACAAGTCATTGGTATGGAGAGCTAAAAATGCGATGCAAAACGGCCGAGAGAACATATTGAGCACATGCATGAAGCTCACATTGCCGGTTAAAGGCTGCTGCGTGAGCAAAACAAGAGTGATCTACGGCGTTTGGAAGAGACCATGAATACAAAATTCAGCCTTCTCATGGCCGAGATGAAGCCGATTTCAAGAGAGTCCAACGCTACTCGATCCGTCTCGTGCTTGCATACGCATACCGGCAGAGACTCGAGACAAAACTCAACTATCGCCAAGCTCGACTTCCCGCTTGCAAGTCTATTTCCGCGTTCCTCTCCTTTGATGATGCCAAAAAGGGGAAGAGGAATACCTAAAAGCGCAGGGGGGATCCGAAGTTGAGAAGGAAGGAGCAAAATGCGAAGGAAAATCACCGAGGAAGTGTTAAAACAGAAAGAAAGGAAAATCTGTGAGGGGGAAGGATCAAAAGATATGACCTTGATGATTGCACAAACCCCTCAACAGGTCCTCACACAACCGTGACATTATCGGCAAAGAAACTCCTCAGAATCTTCGCCACTCCAACACTCTGTTTGTATCTATGGTGAAAAGAGAAAACAATTGAAGCGAGGGATGAAGGAAGTGGAAGGAAGAATGGATGCCCGAGTTATGAACATCTTGAAAGAACATGGAGGCATTCCAAAGAGACGAGAGACACTTATGCCATTTCGGATGTCGGGACAGAGCCACGATCGCTTGATGAATTTAAAACGCTCGAATCGAAGGATACTTTGCAAAAATGTCTATGGCTCAAGCTTGGGACTTGTAAAAAGGGCCTCACGTTATGTGAAGAAGGCGACAGAGCGAGACTACCGCGATCCTCTGCTGGTCACTCCGCCGGGTCACTCACCGGAAAGAAGAAGACCCCAAGACAAGATACGCCCGAGGTAGGTAGAGGAAGAAGCGAGGGTGGAGGAAGAAACTTGAGACTGGGCCTCGCCCAAGAACATTGAATCGTAGATCCGGAAAGAAAGGAGGGATCTATCTCTTTTGGAAACTTGACCAAGTGGCAAATTTGCAAGTGGCTAAAAGTAACACCGAGTATGCAAAAAGATTAGAAGAAGAAAACAAGAGACAAACTCAGCTATGGGAGGAAAGACAGAAAGAATAAGAAGAGATGAAGCTGCCGGAAGGCATATGAAAAAGAAAAAGAAAGCGGTGACGATGAGAAAAAGAAAGAAGAGAAGAAGATCTTGAACAAGATGAAAGAAGGAGACAATGAAGGAGATGAAGTGTTGTTGTCCACCCTTCGTGTATTTTATAATGTAAATACATACCATGTAAGTCTTCGTAATAAAGCTATAAATTCTTTATTTTTTGTAGACAAATACGTGCTCGATACACCTTGTAAACAAAGTAAAAGAATAAGAATGTTATGATCAATAAAAAGATTGATTCTCACGCATACATTCTATGTCAATACACTATCTCGTATGTATCTTTGCTATTTGCATTTTTGAATGGTTTAAGTTTTGACATCATCAAAAAGGGGGAAATTGTTAGGAATTTTATTGTTTAGATTTTGATGAATGCCATGTAAAACTTAGAATAGAAAGTTGGCACCCCAATTAGCTTTTGTAAAATGCATTGTAACAATTAGAGTGCCAAGCCGAGTTAAGTCGCCTACGCCTAACATGCAAGAAGACAATCAAGATGGAAGGAAGACTCGCTCTAGACAAAAAAGTATGGCAAAGAAGAGTAGACGGGAACTCTATCAAGAAGCAAATGAGATACAAATAAGTGGAGTATCGGTCAAGTCAACTCGAGAAAAGCCAAGTCTCAAGTTGAAGTGATGAAGAGTCATCCAATGATTGGAAGTTCGACTCTAAGTCACCTGGGAAAGCAAAGAAATGCGGTCAAGTCGAGATAATCAGAAAAGATCCGTTGCACGGAAATCAAGAGAATTACTTAAACAAGTAATATCTCCATACCACCTTTCTTGGAGTGCTCGATCCCGAGGAAGCGTGCAAATGGAATGAACCAATGGGAAGCACTACACCGTGTCGAACTCGAAAAGGTGAAAGAACAATTCATACGAGGAAATGGCAATTCCAAGGATCGCAACAAGACAAGCCAACGATCAAGTGACTTTCAAAAATAAGCCTATCTCTTCAACGGGCAAATTTTTGAAAGATCACTATAAAAGGCCGAGGAATGACTACGAGAGAAGGAGGACCAGAATCACGAACATTCAAGAAATCAATTAAAATTATAACCAGAGATACTCTCAAATCATTCAAGATTAATCCTCAAGCTTTACATTACGAAGTACATCAATCCAACACTAACTTTTGTGAAGGAAAGAGAACTTCAATCAGTTGAAGAGGAAACTTTTGAAGAAAAGGGGTCTACATTCCACGAAGGATTGTAGGAAGGTTCAAGGTCGAACCAAGTCTTAAGCTTTTGGAGGGCTTCGTGATCAAATCCAAAGAGCTTGAGCAAGTGAGTCAGAGTAGCAAGGCAAACGCCTGTGAAAAGCCGAGTCGTCGAGAAGCTTGGTGAGTGATCAAGGCGCCTCGGGCACGAGTCCCAAAGGATCAAGTTAGCTGTGTGATCAAGACTTGTATCCGGACTATTACCACTTTGTAAACCGATCATTACCTAGTGGATTCCTCCAGGAGTTGGAGAAGAGAGGAGTAGAAGAATTACCCCATCTTCGAACCTCTATAAAAATTTCACTGTGTCATTTACATTTCAAAGATTTTAATTCTCGTGCATTTTTAATTGCTTATATATCTTTAAAATTTGCTATCCATTTGATAATACAAGTACTAAACCCAAAGACTAAACTCTTACTTAATCAAACTTAAGGGTGTTAAGTCTTCCTGAAAAAACAAAACCACAATTGAGTTAATTTAGAGTCAACAAATGAGTTATTCCATCAACACTCGATTGAGTCTCATTGAGAGACTAACTCTACTTGATTGACTAAATCGATCGTCCATCAAGGACACAAACTGTGTAGAATCAACTCTGTATATTTAAAAGGACTAAATCGAAAATTTGGTAAGGTTTATTCAACCCCCCCCCTTCTAAACCTTACACTTACACCCCTTGGGACCTACAATCTCCATCTTTTCGATTTTGCCCTCTTTTTCGAACCGAATGCTCAAAGACAATATAAAGGTGCGAAATATAAACAACACGCGTTGATTTATAGAGCTTCACCCCACCTAGGGACTACGTGCTCCACCACTCCAGTATATCCGGGATGGGTTTCGAAAAGAAAAAAAGATTTTATTAATAATTACCAAAATTATAACAACAAAATCTTACACCAACACCTTGAAGAGCACCACACTCTTCTTCAACACCACCTTTGAGATTACCACAATCTCTTCTTGAAGATTACCACAATCTTCAAACGGCACCTTGTGAAGATTACCACAATCTTCACCTTTGAAGAGCACCACACTCTTCAACACCTCAACAAGAAGATTACCACAATCTTCTTACACCTAACACCTAGATCACCCAAGTGTGTTCTTACCACAAGAACACTCACAAGGATATCTTGTGTTGAATGATAACCTAAAAATTCAAGATTACAACTCAATAATGAATTATACAATTGAGTGCAAGTGTAATCAAGAATAGCCTAGACCTCAAGGATGTGAAAGTGATAAGCTAGGCAAATTACAACAAGAAATATGACAATGTAAGAACAAGTGTATTCTTGGGTGTATCTTGTTGTGTTGTAGTTTTCTCTCTTAATATGTTGCTTCAATTCTTCCTCTATTTATAGAAGATGTCTTGTACATGATAGGCTCCTCTTGGGGACATGAATTAAGTAAAAAATTGCAAGACAATTGAAGAAAAGAGCTGTTAGAAATCAATCCCACAAATTAAGGAAAAGATGTTTGCTGCACAACGGTTAGAATTTTGCTGTCAAACTCGAGGGCGACCGGTCGCGCACAAATAGACGTTTGAAAATGAGAATACACATTTACACAGGGCGACCGTTCGATGTCTACCTCGACCGGTCGATGTCGACTCCAACCGGTCGCACAAACTAAAAAAACGAAGGGCAGGAGTTCTGTTTCAATTTTTGCTCCAGTGCACGGTCGCCTATAGGTCGACCGGTCGACCGCACCGCTGTTCCCGACCATTTTCTCGCAAACATGAAGTTTTCTGTTTTTCTCAACTTTCGTGCGGGTTGCCCTATACGGCGACCGTTGACCTCAAAACAAAAGTGTTATCCAATTTTATATCGAAAATAAACTTCAAGAAATACTCCAAAAAATAGTGAAAATATTTTAGACCGATCGGGAGTATTAGGACAACATTTAGAAACATTTTTTTGGTGTAAAAATACATTAACAAAAAAATCATTAAAAGTGTTGTCCAATTTTGTCGAAAATAAAACTTGAAGAAATACTCCGGAAAATATTAAAACTATTTTAAATCATTTAGGAGTATTTGGACAACCTTTAAAACCGTTGTTTTGGTGTAAAATCAAAATCATCAAAATCATGATAAAACCATTTATCAAACAAGTTCTACTTTCATTGAATTGAATTTGAGCGTAAACACTTACCATACACTTCTCAGAGTAGAGTGATACACTATTTACTTGTGAGTCGCGATGTCAAGTACCCGAAAGAGTATTAATGATGCCGAGTTTATGAATAATGACTTCTTGATGATGAATTACATGGTTTCTTTAAGTATTAAGTCAATACCATTTAATGTTTATAGTATTCTTGGGTGTTCTTTCGTTTTTACCCCTTGTATTAATTTTCTTAATTTGCTCGAGGACGAGCAATACTTTAAGTTTGGGGGATTTTGATGAGTGTAAAATATACATGCATTTTGGGGCTTGAATCGATATGTAATTGATGCATTTGCACGCATATTTACTATGTTTTACTTGGTTTCCTTTAAAGGGGATGATACTGCATATTCTTGCAGGAAACGGAGCTTAAAAAGAAGAAATGTTAGTTGGGATGCCCGGATAAGATTGCCGAATGCAAAGAAATGATCAAAACGACAGAAAAAGGGAACAAAAGCAAGTCACACGGCCGGACCATGTAGCCTCACACGGCCGTGTTGGGTGGTGGTGTGAAATCACACGGTTGTGTGAAGAAAGGAAGAAAACAGAGGACGTAGCAGGTCGACACGGCTGGACCGTGTGATCTCAAACGGCAGTGTAGACAAGGTTTTCAGTCGCACCAGCTGCCCATGTGAAATGTTTGTCCGTGCGACAAAAGGCTGAGCCCAAAGCCACACGCCCGTGTGGTCCCACATGGCCTGGCTGTGTGGGAGTCTGTTTCAGCGCGTTTTTCAGAGTTTGCTTCCCGTTCCAACTCTACAAGTGATCTCTCCAAGCATCTATAAAAGGGGACCAAGTCTTGCACGAAAATACATCATTCCACATCATTCCATACAACAAAAACACATCAAATAACACAGGAACGAAGGAATTGAGGAGCTTCTGAGAGCAAAAGTCTAGGTCGGGAAGAACACCACAAGGCTTTCGCATCTAGGGAGCACAAGAGCTTCGAGGGCTTGGAAGGAGAATCCATCCTGACAAGAAGGGGTTTTCTTTCTATGTTTAAGAACTCTTGTCTGTGCTTATATGATGTCATAATATTGATTCAGATTTGTCTATGAGTTTGTAATTAATGTTTGACATATTTTTCGGATCTTAGGGGCATAATCGAAACTGTGGATTTTTATTAAATATGATTATTTGTTTTCTAAATTGCTTCATGCGTTCTATTTTATGAATTCGAGTGCTTATTTATAATTGATTTTTATCTTATCAATAAACTGCATGTCATATTTCTTATTGCAAAATTTCAGACTATGAGCTCTAATAAAGACGGAAATCAAATTCAGACATGAAACATGTGTGACAGGCGTGTTTGTGGGGAGTCATTCAATTCACAAATCTTTTTGGAGTTAATAAGAATTATAACGTTCTGACCAGACTACAATTGTTATTAATCAACTGTTTACGCACCACCTGACCAGGGGAGTAAATGAATTTAGGAATTTGAACCCATAAAATTGCATGAATTGGTTTTTAAAACTTTATTCGCATTTAATACTGAAGAAGCATGTTGAGATTATGTGCCTAAGGTGGCTCCTAAAGATGTTGAAAATACTTGTGGGGTTCACAAATTTATTTTATTTATTTTTCTTTAATTTCGGTTTTACTTATATAAAATTACTCTATTTTCGGTCGTTTCAATAAAATTGGAATACGATGTTATTATAGCCTAAGTGTTTTGAGATTCAATCCCTGAGGAGTACGACCTTGCTTGCCATTATTCTATAAACTACACTGTACACTTGCAGTTGTATGAACCAAACAATTTTTGGCGAACAGTGATTGTGTGAATACAAATTACACTATTTAATGCCAACTTGGGGTGGTTCTGAGGTTAAGTATTTGATTATGTGTGAAGGAGATCTTCGACGAGTAGCTGAAATTTTCAAAGATCCCCGAATATTTGTGACCTTGCAACCAAAAGATCATGGGATGGTGGGGATCTCGTACACCGGAAATAACAATCCACATGGTTTTATGAACCTCGTGACTGTTCAATCTTATTCTTATGGTATCGGCAGTCAATTCATGCCCATAAATTCATATAATTCTCACTACGACATGAATTATATACATGGTCCACCACAGTGTATGACAACCTATATGCAACATGATGTGCGCGATAATTGTCTAAGTAAATCTAGGACCTTGGATCGTCAACCAACGTCTATGCAACATGTAGTGCCTGATAATTATCCAAGTAAATCTCCTATCTTGGAGCATCAACCGAGAATCAATAGTAGTGGTCATGTGAATGGTGATGACGATGATGATGGTAGAGTTGGTGGATTTAATGATGATTTTGAGCGATATGATAATTTGGGGCGGTGGCCATTATGATGACCAGGATTTTGTTGGTGATGAACATAACCAACAAGATAAACAATTTGTTCTATTGGGGGACAATGATTGTGATACATCCGAGGAAGAAGATGACGATCCAGAGTACGACGTTGACGATGAACTAGTCCGTCGATTGATTTATGATCACTTTGGATGGGAAAAAGATGACTATTTTGTTCCAGATGATCGTGAAGGGAATGATGTGAACAATAAAATCATAATAGGAGACAATGACAAACATGTTCTTCGGAATAGACGATTTTCAATCCATAAAGTACCTCATGTTGATGCCAACGAAGTAGATAATGAGAAGGTGAACATATGGAGCTCCCAATGGTTAGGTCGCAATATGCTTGGATGGCTCCTGGAATGTCATATTAGTATCTCGACCCTATTTTCATTCCACAAGAACCACCTAACATCGAGCGTGACTTATTTAAAAGTGCAGTGCTTGAAAGCAAGGAAGAAATGGTAACAAAGTTGGGCTTCTACCATCTACACCATCGTGTGGAGTATAGAACAACACGGTCTTCGACTTCATGTTATGAGGCAGTTTGCAAACATAACGGATGCACCTTCTTACTTCGTGCAAATGTTATCCAAGGAGGAAGCTGGAAGATGACTAAATTCGAAAAACCTCATACATGTGAAGCCAACCTAAGTAGACATGCTCCTCGACAATTGTCTTCGAAGATTATTGGAGCCCTATTTGCGCCAAGACTACTAAAGGAGGGATGATCCCTTAAACTTAAGGATATTATTGATGATTTGTCTGCTGAACATGGGGTAGACATTTTGTACAACAAAGTACTAATATCACAACATCGTGCTTACAGCTACATACATGGTGACCACTTACAGTCTTGGGGGATGTTGTCTGCATTCTTGTACATGTTGAAAAAAGAAAACCCTGGTACAATTGCGCTACACGAGACTGATGATGATGATAGATTCAAGTATGTTTATATTACCTTACATGTGTCAATTAAAGGATTCAGTGAGTGTTGTAGACCTATTATTATTGTTGATGGCACACACCTAAAGGGCAAGTTTAAAGGTGTGTTGTTTGTTACGGTTACAAAAGACGGCAATGAACAAGTGTTTCCATTAGCATTTGGTGTGGCTGATAAGGAGAAGGATGAATCATGGGAATAGTTTATGAAGCAATTACGCAACACGTATGAATGTCCTGAAAATATGCTCATTATATCCAATCATCACAAAATTATTAAGAATGCGGTAGGTAGTGTATACCCTGACGATGTGCATGGTATATGCATATATCACTTGAGGCAAAATATTAAAAATTATCGAGGTCAAGTGGTGAGCTTATACCAAAAGGATGCATACACTTATTCTCCTGAAAGATTCAAGAAGATTATGGGCCTGATTCAAAATACAAACGAAAAGGCCTACAAGGAGTAGGTTAGGGTCTGGACCAAAAAGGCGGGCACGTGCACGTTGTCCAGTTAGACGCTATGGGTTCATGATATCGAATACAATATAGGTTCTTAATTGTAGACTTGTCTGGATGAGGAAATTGCCCATTTGTTCATTGCTCAATTATATTCGAAACCCCATTCAGGAGTGGTTCCACGAGCGACAAATTGTAGCCCAAAACATGAACAATAAAGTCACCACAAATACAGTCAAGACATTGACGGAAGTAGGTACGCTGGCTGATAAGATGCACGTGTCAACTGTTAGTAGCATAATTTATTCTGTGAAGGATGGGGTGCGTTCTTTTGTTGTTGATTTGGCCAAGAGAACGTGTACTTATCGAGTGTTTCAGCTTGATCTATTGTCATGTTCACATGCGATTAAGGCAATCATGTATATTTAAACTTTTTTTTCTATATTACTAACTATTTCACGTCTACGATATCCTTATATACATTTTTTGCTATTTATTTCAGTACGGCAAATCAATCAGCCTACAGTTACGTGCACAACTACTATAAAACAGATACATTGCGCAAACTTTACTCTCCAATCGTCATGCCCATTGCACATCATAATGACTGGAATGTGCCGGAAATGATACGACTTTTGGTTGTAAAGGCATCTCTAAATCCTCGACAAGATGGCCGACCGAGGACTCGATGGATTCCATTTAGTGATCCATCTAGTACTTCACAGTGGTCTGTATTATGATCTAGATATTGTCAAGAGGGTCACAATCACTCTACATGTAATGTGGTGCTCCTTATTTGCCATGATGCAACGAGTGCGAGTGGAAGCAACACGATTAATCACCTTGCTAGAAGAATTCCAAGAAAATGCGGCATTTGTAAGAAGGAAGGACACACTATGAGGTTTTGTCCTTATAGAGTTTCTGGAGTCAATCAGTAAATTGAACATGTAATCCATAAAGTTTGTAATTTAATTGTACCATTTATATGACTCGATACCCAAGTAGTATGACTCGATATCGTGTTATATCTCTTGATAAAGCACAATACTTTGTTTCAGCTTTTCATTGATATTTCTTGTCTTAACTGCTTTTGTTTCAGCTTTTCATTGATGTTTCTTATCTTATGAGCTTTTGTTTCAACTTTTCGGTGATGTTTATTGTCCTACAATACTTTGTTTCAGCTTTTCATTGATGTTTCTTGTCCTACAGTACTTTGTTTCAGCTTTTCATTGATGTTTCTTGTTCTACAGTATTTTGTTTTAGTTTTTTATATTTCTTGTCCTTATGAGATTTTCATTGATGAGTATGAAGCTCAAGGTGTAATATAAATACCCCGTCAATATGGAATTCATCTACATCTATCATCCATCTACATCAAACTGAACACAGACGGCCTTAATTTCTCTCCTCTTTCACCCCCAGTGAAACTCGGAAATAATTTCCTTACTATGCTCTACAATGAGAAAAATGTAACGTGGATAATGCCGATGGATATTCTACTTGTTGATTTCCTTGTGAGCGAGTTGAATAAAGGCAATTGGGAGATTGGTGGGTTTAACAGCACTTTTGTGTTGGGTGCTAGGGCTCTTTTGAAGTCACAATTTGACTGTACTTTCATATTTTCTGAGGTGAATCAACGCGTTAAGTATCTTCAAGCTCACTACAACATTTTTGCTAATATGCTTGGCATTCCGGTGTTGTTTGGGATCGCAAGCTTGATTTCGTGCATTCTACTCATTAGAATAGGCTTGACTGGGGCAGGTTAATTTTTTTACATATTTCAAGCACTTTTGTTTACTTCCGATTTTTGTTAGTTTTTTGTTCATGTAAGTTGATGCAACCCTCGCAACCGCTTACGAGTTAGACGGGGAACCCCTAGCTCGACAAACTCGCCATGCTATTCAAGATTGAGCCTTGGAAGAAGGAAGTTGTCAAAATTTTGTCGTGGTCAGCTCGTGTCCCTCGATATTTGCCTAAGTGTCCCCGTTTTGAGGAAGGAACTTCATCAAAGTCTAAACATGAGTAGTCTAAATTGTTTGGTTCAACTATGCATTTTAATTTTTTTCAGCTGTTGTTTGTTTAAATTCTTGCACTGTTGTCTTAGTATCTAAAGATGTAGTCTAAGACTCGATGTCGAGTTTTTTTTACTCGATATCGAGTAAATGTTACTCGATTTCGAGTCTTAGTGACTCGATGCCGAGTTATGTGAGCTTCGATCACACATGACTCCTCTGTTAGCTGCACAAACCAACTTGTAACATACACCAACCAACAAATAATACCAACAGAACCAGGAAATAATACCAACTATCCCCACAAACCAACTATCTCCAATAAACCAACTAGAGCAAGAATACCAAAACAAGATACAAAACTATATCGATCAACAAATATATACAACTGAATCAAATATGGTCATATATACAGTCGATCATAAATATGCAGTCATACATCGCGAAAGTCAAAAGAACTATCAAGGTAATATCTCTCTACTTGAGCAAAAATAGCCAACGCCATCTTCCACCGATACTCGCGGACTGTATCTATAGTATGCTCCACCGGGATGGACTCACCAAACAAATGCTCGACATACATGCATGAGGACGTGCCACAACTGTGGCTATCTGTTTGTATGAATTGCTGATCAACCGGCATCCTCGTAATGGGCAACATGTCGCATCTAACCGGAATATGGCGCCTCTCAAAATAACCACCAACAACGAGCAATTGGAGAAGAAGACGTCGAAGTGGGAGCAGCTGGCAGTGATGGTGATAATAGATGTCTGGGTCAGAAGGATCGTCCATCTGATGCGACAATGGGTCGTACAACTGAATATCCCACTCGATCAGCCAAACTCGACATACGACCCAATGCCCTGCTAGGGGTGGCTGCGTTTCTGGAACTGCCGGTTCTGGTTTCAAAACTGCCGGTTCTGGTTTCTCATTTTGGCGGAACCGAAATCGAAATTGTTGCCTCACGATTCCGATTCTGGTTTTAACCGGAACCTTTTGTTTATCTTTTGATAATTTTTTATTTTTTTAAATGGTTGATCACTTTCAGTTATAAGAAAAGGGAAAAGAAAGAAAAAGACTTTGACTTAATATTCAATTAAGTTTTGTATTTAATATTAATAATAATATTAAACTGCATATATATACTATTGGAGTATAGAAGAATCAGAGTTCACGTAATTCGCTTACAACATTTAGTTGAAAACGTGTCTCATGTAGTTACGAATATAAAATATCATAATAAATATTTAATATATCTTCTAGCATTTTTTACCCAAAAAATAAAAAAACGTCGTTTTAACCTCAAAACTGGCGGTTTTAACCACCGGTTCCATCGATGGTTCTAACCGACAATTAAAACCATGGTTCCACGGTTCTGATTCTAGTTTTGGAATCGTTGACCGATCAACAGTTCTGGAACCGTTGACCACAGTTCTGGTTCAGGTTTGGAACCTAGTTTTGGTTCCATTTGGCCATCCATATGCCCTGCACACAAACATACAAAGGCGATCTACAAGTAATAAACATGAAACATTATTAACTGGATAATATGACTAATACGAAATACAAGTCAAATACAATAAAGCTATAGTATGACTAATACGTACATATGGGACATCGGACCAAGGATGCCCCCATTCTGGACTCCGCCGCCCATGAACATACTACAACAACTGCCTCGGTATGGGCCACTATAGGTATGGGCAGTTGCTCCCGTAGACACCCACACACTCCGTGCCATTAGAATGGAGATGATCCCATGCCTTCTTCAGGTGCGTCTATTTTTATTTAAATCATTAGTATCAATAGTAGAAAGTATGTTTATCGAACGTCAATTGAAATTAAAAACTTATAAAAAATGAACAATCTTGGATGTTCAGAGTGTCTGCTCCGACACCAGGATGAAGGCGAACCCCTGGCGTGCAATCTCCAAACAAGGACCCCGAGACAAGGCTCCATATGCTACAACATTTTAAACAACATGAGATTAAAACAACAATAACAATTACTGAAATAAAATAAATACTTAAAAAATACTACTTACATAATTGGCTAAATCCTCCTCTACATCCTCAATCTAGCAAAAGTACGTGGGGCCATGATACCAAGCCGATACTAGCCCTACATCTCGGCTGACAGACATAAAAGAGCAATTAATTATCTATAATTATCTATCAGTTTAACGAGTATTGAAAAGAAGTATCATTAATGACAAACAGAATATACGGAACATACAAAGTCAGGGGTCGTGTATCCAAGAATCGAGTATACTTTGGCGACGATTCACAATGTCTCCTCTACTTGTCTAAGTCTGTAAATGGAGACTATAAGTACCTCGACGGCAGACGGATGTGATGGGCAGGATGTAACAGGGCATCGGGAGTAATGTCCCCCGTCTCAGCCCCCGCAGCCCCCCTCCCCCTCGTATTCTGACCTCCGTTGAATCACCTGCGGGAGAGGTCTCTCCGATATGCTCAACAACTACGGTCGGGTGGAAGTTGTGGGGGGTGGGGGTGTGCCACGCGGAGTACCACTAGGCACTACCTGCGAAAAACCCTCACCCGCAGTGGGTAGCTTAGTGTCCTAACAAATTATATTGAAATATAGTATTATCATCATAATTCATACAAAGTACTAATTTAATAGAAAATTGAATACATAACATATACATACCCTGTATAAAAAGTCTGATGTCTAAACAATATCTGTCTCTCCCTAGACTCGACCAGTCCCGCGGCTGGTGCATAGAGATGGATCATTCGTCACTGGCTCTGAATCGTGATGGCGGTGACTCGACTCTGTAGCTTGCTCATGGAATACCTGACAAAGCAAATCAGCCGTCCTACCAACGGCTGTCTCCACCATCTGTAGGAAAACTCGAGCAGAATGGCTCACAGTAGGCTCAACTAGAAAAGTCGATAGAGGCTGTGGCGGTGCACCGGTCTGTGCAGAGGGACAAAGAGCCCCCACTGTAGATGTGGAAGGAGGGGACACGCCTAGAGGTGGAGGTGGAAATGTAGGAGTCGAGCGTCGAGGTGGAGACGGAGGTGGAGAGGTCGAGCATCAAGGCGGATGTGGAGGCTAGATATGGGTCATCTACCTTTGAGAAGGACGACTCGGACCTGCAATATCTGCTCGATCATACTTAGCCTTAATATCATCATCATCAAGTCGTGCAGGCTAGGATTGGGTCATCTACCTCTTCGGACACCAAGACGTAGGTAATCCTGATCTAGCAGTACGTCCCGGCTCCAAAAAAAGCCTCCTAGCAACAACACCTAGGTCAAGTGGAGCAACCCAAGATAGGAACGGATCCATATGGACATACCATAATCCATGTGATATGTCCATATCAATCCTCTGCATATAAGGGAGTCGTAACTCCTGTTGGGAAATTTATTTTGTAGATTTTGATGAATGCCATGTAAAACTTAAACTAGAAAGTTGGCACCCCATTTTCCTTGTAATTTTCATTGTAATAGATAGGGGTGGAAAAGCTGAGTCAAGTCAGCTAAGCCTGGAAATACAAGAAGTCAACTCAAGATCAAGTGAAGACTCATTGTGGAATAGCCGAGTACGGCCAAGAAGGAAGATCAAGAACTTGACTGAAGATGTATCAGCTGAGGAACAACTGTGTGAAGTGTCAGTCAAAGTCATCTCGAGAAGCCAAGTCACAAGTTGAAAGTGACAAGTGACATTTGAGTCTTCAAATGATTGGAGCAGACTCAAGTTACCTTGGGAAATAGGCAGCAGCCAAGAGAAGTCAACTGAAAGGAATCCGTTGCACAAAAGTCAAGAACATTACTTAAATAAGTAATACGTCCATGCTGCCAGGTCTTAAAGTGTTTGTCCCAGAAACGTGCAAAAGGAATAAACCAATGGGAAGCACTGCACCTCGTGTCAGAACCTGAACATCTGAACATTCATTTAATACGAGGAAAGGTCTACATCTCAAGATTGAAGACTAAGAAAAGACAAGCCAACGAACACAAGTGACTTTTGAAAATCAGCCTATCTCTTCAACGGGCAGATTTTTGAAAGTTCACTATAAAAGACTGAGGAAATTCATTGAGAAAAGGTTACCTTGCACACCTAAGAAATCAAGCATTATTCAAACTGTAACCTGCAAACATTCTCAAAGATATTCAAGCAAATCCTCAAGCCTGGAACTCGAAGGAAATCAATCCAACATAAAGCTGTGAAGGAAAGACAACTTCAAACTGTTGAAGAGGAAACTTTTGAAGAATCAAAAGGGGTCTACTTTCCAAGGAGGATTGTAGGAAGGTTCAAGGTCGAACCAGTATCAAGTTATTGGAGGGCTTCGTGATCAAATCCAAGAGCTTGAGAAAGTGAGTCAAGTAGCAAGGCAACAACCCTGAAGAAGAAGTTCGTCGGACGAGAAGTCAGCTGTGTGATCAAGGTTGTCTCCAGACTATTCACCACTTTGTAAACTGATCTGTTACTTAGTGGATTCCTCCAGGAGTTAGATAAGAGAGGATTAGAAGAATTACCCCATCTTCGAACCTCTATAAAAATCAACTATGTCATTTATTTTTCAACACATTTACATTTCTGCATATCTACTTCATATCTGCTGATAAACTTATTTGTTGTCCAAAACTGATTAATAACCAAGTGCTAAAATCAAGTCTTAAAACAAGTTTAAAACAAATCAAAGGGTGTTAAGTCTTCCGCTGATAAAACCAACACACCCAAGTTAAGTTTCAGGTTAAACAGCTGAGTTATTCTATCAACAATTCTATCGTGTCTGTTGAGTGGCTAACTCTGCTGAATAACTAACTTAGTTGTCCCTTAAGGACTTAGCTGTTTGTGTTAACTCTAAAATTTCTTTAAAAGGACTAAATCAAAAATTTGGTAAGGTTTATTCAACCCCCCCTTCTAAACCTTACTCACACCCCTTGGGACCTACAAGTGGTATCAGAGCGGTTGGTTCATTGAGCCTTCTGCACTGGTTACTGAACTAGATCTCTATCTTTTCTAAAAAGATTTTTTAACACTTGTACTTTCAAAATCTTTTACTCTTAGCAAAGTTATTATCATGGAAGCAAATTTGACACGCATTCCTATGTTCACTGTTGAGGAATTTGATGACTGGAAAATTCGTATGCAGGCTCATCTATCTGCTTCACATGATGAAATGTGGCTAGTGATAGAGGATGGGCTACTGCAAATACTTAAGGTGAACACAAAGTAAAAATAAATGATATAGTAGCGAAGCAGATGAAGATGCATCACCCATGGTTGAAAAGCCATGGACTGAGTGGACTAACGATGACAGAAAGAGATACAACTTGGACAATGTGGCCAAGGACATACTCTACAAGAAATCTGGGATAAATTAACTTTAATTTGTGAAGGATCTGATCAAATTAAAGAAAATAAATTGTCTGTTGCTGTACAAAAATTTGAAAATTTTAAAATGCTTGCAGATGAAACCTTGGATCAGCTGGATGCTAGATTCACTGAAATCACAAATGAGCTATCAGCACTTGGGAAAGAATATACACAAAAGGAAATGTGTATGAAAATTCTGAGGAGCCTCCCAGCTGAATGGGAAATGAAGGTCATGGCCCTGAGACATTCAATGAACCTCACAACAACATCCAATCATGAGCTGTTCTCAGATCTCAAAGCTTATGAGTTTGAGTTGAGAAGAAAAGAGCAAGAGGAGATAGTTGTACCTAAGACAACTGCTCTTATAGTCAATGAGGGAAAGAGAGCTGAAGTCAAGGAAGCCATAGACCAGGAGGAGATTGCACTGATGGTTAAAAGATTCAACAGATTCTTTAATAATAACTATAAAAGAAACAAGGGTGAATCCTCCAGGAGACATTCAGCTCCCTCCAAGTCAAGGGAAGACAGGCCACCCAAGAGAGCTGAGCATCAAAGGGTTGAGTATCAGAGAGCTGATAACCCAAGGATAGAAAGAGCTGATCAAAGAGCTAAGAACCTGTGTTGGAATTGCAGACAACCAGGACATTTTGCAATTGATTGTTCCTATCCATTAGTCAATAAGTACAGGAATGAAGAAGAAAGAAAAGTCTTCAGAGAAAGAAGACAGGAAAAGAAGAAAGCCATGTTGGTCTTGCTGAGACTCACGAGACAAATGACTAAGTCTAATGAAACAAAGAGATTTCAGAGTAGTCAAGCCGACTACTCAAGTGATTCTCAAGAAGAAGCAATGATCTGTCTTATGGCTAAAGAACAAGATCAACCAGACCAAGAAGATGAGGTTCAAGGAACAGCTGAGTGCTAAGGAACCTGGTATATGGATAGTGGCTGTTCCAGACATATGACATGAAACAAGAAAAATCTGTCAAGATTTAAGGAGATTAGAGGTGCAAAAGTCATATTTGGAGGAAATGAAGTTCTAGGGGAAATAAAAGGCATTGGAACCATCAAGAAGAATGGATTAGAGATCACAGATGTTGCTTATGTTGAAGGCCTCAACTTCAACCTGTTAAGCATCAGCCAACTCTGTGACAAGGTCTACAATGTTGGATTCAATATGGAAGTCTGCCAGATTAAAGATACTGAATCAAATGAAATAGTGATGCAAGGATCTAGACAAAAGAATATGTATGTGGTAGACTGGTCTACTGCCACACCAAGCACCTGTCTGTTAGCAAAGAGCAAAGCAGAATCAAGTTGGTTGTGGCAGAAGAAGCTGAGTCATCTGAACTTCAAGACAATCAACAAGCTTGCAAGGAGTTATCTTGTGGAAGGATTGCGGGACTTCGATTATGTACAAGAAGGAAAGTGTACGTGATGCATGCGGATGGGAAAGCGGATCAAATCTTCATTCAAGGAGAAGCTTTAGTCCTTCTTCGACAAGGATATTGCATCTCGTTGCATATAGATTTATTTGGTCCATTGAACCAAATTTTATAAGTGGAAAGAAATACACCTTAGTGGTGGTGGATGATTATTCAAGATATACATGGACAATCTTCATGTGCAAAAGGAAGGAAACTTTGCAGAAGTTACCTCAGCTGATGAAAAGAGTTCAAAATGAAAAGAGTCAAACCATTATAAATATAAGGTCTGATAGAGGAACTAAGTTTGTCAACGGGATAATAACTCAGTACTGTGTTGATAATGGTATTGCTCATGAGTTATCTCATAGCAAGGACTCCACAATGAGAACGAGTAGCCGAAAGAAGGAAGAACTCTCAAGAAAGCCGCAAGGACCATGTTAGTCAAGGCGATCGCTAAGAGATTTTGGGGTCAAGCCATCAACACCGCATGCTATACTCAAAATAGATGCATGATAAACAGGCAATTGACCAAGACTCCCAATGAAATATGGACAGGGAGAAAGCCAAATGTTGCATATTTTAGAATATTTGGATGTAAATGCTTCATCCACAACAATGGCAAGGATAATCTAAAGGCTTTTGATGCTAAAGTCGATGAAGGAATCTTTTTGGGATACTCACCGAGAGCAAAGCCTATAGAGTCTTGAACAAGAGGACTATGATCACGAAGAGTCTATTCATGTGGTTCTTGATGAACCTAATGTGAATGGAGAAGACATTGAAGAGTTAGGCGATAAAATTTGAATCACCAACAATGCGAGAATAGTCCTTATGTTGAAGTCTGAAGTAAGAATAATCAACCAAGATGAAGATGAGATAGCTGAATCTCAAAGACACTGGAAAGTCTACAAACAATGATGATGAAAGAGTCTGCTCAAGACAACACAAACGAGATACCAACCCACCGACTTGCTTCAACCTGATGTGAGATGGCTGAGAGACCATCCACCAGAGCTAGTCATTGGAGATGTTAGAGATGGTGTAAGAACCAGATCCAGAGCTCAAAGAAGAAGCAATGTTCACTTGTTTTATTTCCCAAATAGAACTAAAAGATGTGTCTCAAGCATTGGATGACACACATTGGATTCAAGCCATGCAAGAAGAGCTGAATCAATTTGAAAGAAACAAAGTATGGGAATTAGTGCAGAGACCAACCCATCAAAATGTCATTGGCACAAAATGGGTTTTCAGAAACAAGATGAATAAGGAAGGATCTGTGGTAAGAAACAAAGCAAGATTGGTAGCCAAAGGGTATTGCCAAGAAGAGGGAATAGATTTTGATGAAACTTTTGCCCCTGTTGCTAGATTAAAAGCAATAAGGATATTTCTTGCCTATGCTGCTCACAAGAATTTCACTGTATATCAAATGGATGTGAAAAGTGCATTCTTAAATGGACTGTTAGAGGAAGAAGTCTATGTTGAACGAAGACTATTGGAGATAAGGTGTACAAGCTCAAGAAAGCATTATATGGATTGAAACAGGCACCAAGAGCATGATATGATACATTATCTCAATTTCTAACTGATAATAGATTCACCAAAGGCAAAGTGGATAGAACACTCTTCAGAAATCAAGATGGAGAGAGTATACTGCTTGTTCAAATATATGTGGATGATATCGTTTTTAGATCCACAAACAAAGAGCTGTGTGATAAGTTCTCAAATAAAAGGCAAATTTGAAATGAGCATGATGGGAGAGATGACTTTCTTCCTAGGACTTCAAGTTAAGCAATTGAAGGATGGAACTTTCATAAGTCAAACAAAGTACACCAGAGATTTAATGAAGAAATTTGGTATGGAAGATAAGTCTTCTGTGAAAATACCAATGAACACGTCAGTCAAGATGGACATGGATGCAGATGGCAAGGTTGTAGATCAAACAAGATATAGAGCACTTATTGGATCATTGCTCTACTTAACAGCCATCAGACCAGACATAACCTTTGCAGTAGGCGTATGTGCAAGATTTCAATCGGCACCAAAGGAGAGCCACATGACTGCAGCTAAGAGAATCCTAAGATATTTGAAGGGATGCCAGGAAGTTGGCTTATGGTATCCAAAGGAAGGTGGACTCAAGCTTATTGGTTACTCAGACTTAGACTATGCTGGATGTAGAGTTGACAGGAAGAGTACTTCAAGTACATGCCAAATGCTTGGAAACAGATTGGTTTCCTGGTTTAGTAAGAAGCAAAACTCAATAGCCACATTCACAGCTGAAGTAGAGCACATAGCTGCGGGCAGCAGTTGTCCCCAAGTCTTATGGATGAGACAGCAGCTGAGAGATTATGAAATTGAAGATAAAGAGATTCCAATTATGTGTGATGACACAAGTGCTATTGCAATCACTCAGAATCCGATGTTGCATTCGAGAACAAAGCACATTGATGTCATATATCATTTTATAAGAGACCATGTTGAAAAGAAAGATATCACTTTGGAATATATCTCAACTAATAAACAGTTAGCTGGCATATTCACCAAGCCCTTATGTGAATCAAGATTTGAAGAGCTTAAGCATGAGCTAGGGTTAATTGAGCTGAGTTAACACTCAGAAGACTCAATCAGAAGAGATGGAAGATGAGAAAGTGAGAAAAGAGCAAGTATCTCACATCAGCCAAGTGAAACAGCCATATCGAAAAGTCAGCTGTATCGAGTCAGCTGACAGCTGAGTTACTAACTGAAAAGAGAGAAGAAGAGTTAAGTCACTTTTGAGATAAGCTGAGTTATTTATGAGCTAAGTGACAAAAACGCAGTCGTTTTAAATGAGTAGGAATGTTTTTAAGGATGATGTCAGCGTAATAATGACGGGTACAGTCAAAATCTGCACAATAAACATATGATTGGATATAAATGCTGCCGTATTAAATGCGAGGTATTAAATGCAATTTGACGTGCTAAATCTGAGCCGTTGATCTTGATCAAATTTCAAAAATCAAAAAACATGTCCTTTCATAACCCTTATATACGGTTTTTAGTCTTCTCTCTCACACTTTACTGAGACTGTTCATCTTTTAAAGCAAAGGCAAAGCAAGCTATTTTCTCTCTCGAAAACCCTAAGTGTCCTCCAACCAGTACGTCAAGTTTTAATCGGTAAAAAATCCTAAAAATGGCACCGAAGTTTAATTTCGTCAAGTTATCGAAGCAAATCTACTCAGGATCGTCCGTGGATTTTGAAGGCATGGTGAAGCAGGGTTCGGATGAAACCCTAGTGAAGAAGATTGCAGAAATGTTGGAAAAGTCCGATCTTAAGGCTTTTCTTACTTTGGAGTACTCGCACACCTATCTTGAAGAGGTGGCGCAGTTCTACGTGAATGCAGAGGTGCAGGACGAGGGAATCAAGTCCTCTGTCCACCGCAAGGATATAATGATAACAGCTAAGGACCTTGCGGAGCACTGTTTGTTGCCGTCTGAGGGCATGAATGAGATAAATGAAGCTGATGTTGACTTGGCTGCTGCATGGAAAGAGGTATCCAAACCAGAGTGTGCTGCTAAGAAGAAATTGCTGAAGGACGACTATCACAATTTGATGGATGTCGTCTCCAAGTGTGTCGACATGAAGTTTGGCAGCTTCAACCAGCTATCAAAGATAAAGCTGATCGTCATGGTTGCAATCATGCAGGGCAAGAAAGTCAACTGGCCGAAGTTCGTTATGTAAGTATGCAGACTCGCGCCCGAATGTTGTGAATAAATCATACAAGGAAGACGGATCCTTTGGAGGATCTCTCGATTATGGCCTAGTGATTGGCCACCTGATGGAAGTAAAGGGCATTCCCCTTCAACATGGAAAACCTTTCCATGTAGATAAAAGGATGTTCAGAGCCAATCTCTCAGGAGCCCAGAAGAGAGCCCACGCGAAGATGGCGGATACAAGTGAGGGGGAATCAGCTGAACCTGAGGACACATCTGTTACCTCTCCTCCCAAGAAGAAAGCTGCCCCTGCAGCTGCGAAGAAGAAGGCTACCCCTGCAGCAAAGAAAAAGGACGCACCTGCCCCTGCAGCCGAGTCGCCTGCCCGTGCAGCCGTGTCTCCTACCCCTGCAGCCGAGGTTGAGAAAGAAGCCCAAATCCCTTCTCCAGCCATTCGCAATAAAATGACTGCCAAGCCCAGGAAGGCAGTTATGTCCAAGAAAGATGCCCCGGCCCCCGCCGCCAGAGAATCAGAAGAGGAAAAAGAACCAGAAATTCATCTGGTTAAGACAAAAAGACGAAGGATCGTCAAGCTTTCAGAGCATGAAAAGACAGTTGAATCTGCCACTCAGCTAGAGAAAGCATCTGAGACTGCTGACACTCAGGAAGTGCAGTCTCTCGAAGTAATAGAGGAAACCGCCAAGTCTGCTGAGGGTGATCAGCAGAGGCCTTCAGAAGACCCAACTGTGGAGAGGACATCTGAGGATGACGAAGCAGCTGAGATAACTGACTCTCCAGTTGAAAAAGTTGTCTCTCCACCTGCTACGGACGCTGCTGAAGGCGAAGAGCAGCAGAACATCTTGCCTTCCATCCCAGAAAAAGAAGGACAAGAAGAAGATGATGATGATGATGATGTCATCATGTATTCTCCAGTATACCCAGACATTCAGCGCCGTCTACGTGAATGGAGGGCGTGGAAGCTAAGTCACTCAAGGGTGCAGTTTGAATGCCCTGAGTTTATCGAAGAAGAGGAGGAATTGTTCCAATTTCTCGGAGTCACCAAAGTGCTTCAGGCCCTTGATGAAGATAATTGCCTGAATATCTTACAAATCTTCAAGGAGAATGAACAAGCCAAAGCAGCCGAGGAAGCAGAAGCTCGCGAGAAAGCCAAGATATGCACGCTTACTAGAACTCTAGAACACACTCACTCTCATCTGGATGTGTTCTCAGAGAGCGATGAAGATATGGATCTCGTTGCTGCTACAGAGAAGTCAGACATGCAGCAAGCTCTGAGGGAATCCAGGATGATGCATGAGCAACAAATGTTCGAAGGACCAGGAGAGTCGTCTCAATCTCCTACAGACTGATCCCTTGGGAGTAGCACAACATATTGCCTCAGTCGTTGCTGCAGCTACGTCCCCTGTCCAGTCTGAGGATGGTTCCAAGGGAATTGGCAATGAAACTGGGACATTGGGCACCCAAGTTGAGCTAACCCCTACTGAAGGTGTTTTACCCTGCCCCGATGGCTGAGCACTCAACGGAAGCAGCCGCGAGTCTGGAGAAGAGTAACCCCATCATCAGTCACTTAGCTGGTGTGCTAGCTGAGGGGGAAACTCACTCCACTACAGCAGGGTCGGAGGATGCTGCAAATGACTCTATATTGAAGAAAGGAGGCAAAGTGGAAACCGAGAAAGAACCACAGCAGATTGACATTGACGAAGCTCGAACAGTTGAGTCTGTCCCACCAAGTGTCACCGCTGAAGTGATGACACTTCTTTGTTGCGATCGAGGCAAAGGATGGAAATGCCCCGGTAGTTAACACTCTGGGCACTTAAAGGTAATCCAAGGGGTTGAGACTCCTATGGATGCCACTGCTGAAGATCCTAAGACAGCTGCGACTGTCGAAGGGAATGTAGAAGGCCTCGCTGCAGTTGAGACTGTTGGAGGTGTTGAAGGCCCAAGGGAAGTTGAGACCTCCCTGGGTAAAGCTCAAGAGATATAGAACATTCATCCTGTTCCAAGCACTGAATCTGAGAAGGAGATTAGTGCACTTCATGACTCCCAGGAAAATCCTGACATATCATTTAAAGTGCGAAGATGGCTGAGTCCACACCAGTTGCACATCAAAAGGACCCAGGTGAGGATGTTCTCCCGCAGACGAGTCAGTCGAGTTTCAAAGCTATTCGTCAAACATTCAACTTTGATGATGAACCAAGGCCCCAGGTTTCATCATTATCCGATGATGCTGATGTTGCAGCCGAGGACCCTGTACTTCACTTAGAAAAATCTACTGAGGCCGAATAAGCTGTTAAGACAGCTGAGGCTCAGTCAGCTGGCCAACCCACTCAACAAGGCCCAGCTGTACCCGAGTCATCTGCGCAGGCTCCCACAGCTGCAGCAATACCGACTCCACCAGGAACATCACAGGCACATACCGCACAATCAATCCCTTATGTGCGAGATGATGCTTTTGAGCAAGTTTTTCCCTTTTTGATCGAGCTGTCTGAGCTAGAGGAAAAGACTGCTAAAGAGCAGCGACGATACACCATTCGAGAAGATCCTATAATCCCTACTGACTCTATTGTGCCAGCAAACTTTTATTTCAATGCAGAATGGCCGGCAGCTGAATCAAGTGTGACAGCTGAGATCCGTGAAGTCTTCAAGATGATCTGTGCAGAGATTGGGAAGATCGAACGGCACCAGGCCTCGCTAGATTTACGTCTGGACAATAGATATGCCACCCTCACAGCAGATTTGAGAGAGATAGTGGTAAGGATCAGGGAGTGGTCTCAGCAGAAGAGTGCAATGCGATATGAGCAAGTTCGCTATTTCAAGGCATGGTACAATAAGATGCTTGTTTGGAGTGCTGACAATGCTAATATGAAGCAGAGGATGCAGGCGTATATTGAGAGATTGCATGCCTCTCACACAACAGAAATGGAGCTCCTGCGTGAATTCCACCGAAAAGAAATTATGTGTCTTGAGGAGACCATGAATGCGAAATTTAGCCTTCTCATGGCTGAGATGAAAATGGTGGCAGCCGAGTCAAAAACCACTCGTTCATAATTTCAAACAGCACATGCCGCAGCAGACTCCAAGCAGAACTCAGCTCTCAGCAGACTCGACTTCATGCTCGCAGGCATGTTCCCTGGGGTCCCTCTCTCCTTTGATGATGCCAAAAAGGGGGAAGAGGAGTACCTAAGGAGTTTGAAAGAAGAAACAAAGAAATGAGAAGAAGAAGGGGAAAGACAGTGAGGGGAACATTCGAAGGACTGACTTTAATGATTCTTTGAAACCCCTCAAAGAAGGTCATGTGACAGCCTCAATAATCAGCAAACTTCCAGTGACTCTGCCGATCGAACACTCAGTTGTGCCAATGTCATAGAAAAGGAAAATTGTAGAAGCAAGGATGATAGAGTTCGATAAAAAGACTGATGCCCGCATTGAAGAAATGTTGAAACATTTCGGTGGCATTCCGGCAGGGAAGGATCAAGATGTTATTCCAGATGACGGATCTGAGCCAAGATCAGTTGTAGAATTTAAGACGCTCGAATCCAAAGGCTATTTCCAGAAGATGTCTGTAGCCCAAGCCTGGGATCTGTATTGGGAGAAGGGTCTTAAGTTGTGCGAAGAAGCTGATAGGCAGCAGACTACCAGCAGCCATTCAACTGGTAAACAGAAGACTCTTGTACAGTATACATCCAGAGAAGGAGGAAGAAGTGGTGGAGGAAGAAGTTTTTGACCTAGGCCACAACCCAAAAATATCGAATATGTAGATCCAGGAAAGAAGGGAAGAATCTACTTGGTCGGGTATGATGAAGTAGCTAATCTAGAAGTGGCTAGAAAGAATGTTGAATATGTGAAAAGACTAGAAGAGGAAAACAGAAGACAAGACTAGCAATGGGAAGAAAGCAAATGCAAAGATGCTGCTGCGAAGAGAGCTTATGAAAAGAAGAAATCAGCTGAAGATGAAAGAAAAAGAAAGAGAGCTGATGATGACAGAGTTGAAGAGGAAAGAAGGAGGCAGCGAAGGCGATGAATTGTTGCTGCGAACCCTTCATGTATTTTACTGGGGATGTAGTTGTCGCAATAGCTGAGGCAATGTGCTGCACTACTCCCAGCGGGTCAATCTCCAGGAGAGATTTTGAGGGCTCTCCTGGTCCTTCAATTTTTACTTGTTCGTGCATCATCCTGGATTCCCTTAAGGTTTGCTGCATCTCTACCTCTTCTTGTGCAGCAACAGGATCCATGTCTTCATCAGTGTCTGACAACACATCTAAATGAGGATGCGTATGTTCCAGAGTTCCAGTGAGGGTACATATACTGGCTTTCTCACGCTCTTCTGCTTCCTCAGCTGCTCTGGCCTTTTCTTTCTCCTTGCAGATGTGGAGGATATTCAGGCAATTTCCTCATCCAGAGCCTGAAGTACAGTATCGAACTCAAGGAATTTGAACAGCTCCTCCTCTTCTTCAATGAACTCAGGGTGTTCAAACTGCACCCTTGAGTGACTCAGCTACCATGCCCTCCATTCTCGTAGACGGCGCTGAATGTCTGGATACACTAGAGAAACTACAATCACATCATCATCTTCATCCTCTTTCTGTCCTTCCGTTTTAGGGATGGAAGGTAGCACACTCTTTTGCTCTTCGCCTTCAGCAGCATCTGTGGAAGGTGGAGAGACAACCCTTTCAGCAGGAGATTCAGTTGTTTCAGTTACTTCTTTGGTAAGCCTCTATTGATCACCTTCAGCAGACGTGGCGGTTTCATCGATTATTTCAGGAGACTGCACTTCCTCAGCCGTCTCAGAAGTTTTCTCCAGCTGAGTGGCAGACTCAGCTGTTTTCTCAAGCTCTGAAAGCTTGGAGATTCTTCTTCTTCTCTTGGTTCTCACCAGAGGAATTTCTTGTTCTGATTCCTCTTCTTCAAGTTCCTTGGCGGCAGTGGCCGGAGCATTTTTCTTGGATGGAGCTACCTTTCTAGGCTTGGCAGTCCTCTTCTTTCTTATGGCTAGAGTAGGTATTTGGGCTTCCTTCTCCGCCTCGGCTGCTTGGGCAGGTGACTCGGCTGCAGGGGCAGGGGCGTCCTTTTTCTTTGCTACAGGGGCAACTTTCTTCTTAGCAGCTGCAGGGGCAGCTCTCTTCTTGGGAGGGGAGGAGACAGTTGTGTACTCGGGTTCAGCTGATTCCCCCTCACTTGTATCCGCCCTCTTCGCATGGGCTCTCTACTGGGCTCCTGAAAGATTAGCCCTGAACATTTTCTTGTTCACATGGAAAGGCATTCCATGTTGAAGGGGAATGCCCTTCACTTCCATCAAGTGGCCAATTACAAGGCCATAACCAAGTGATCCTCCAAAGGATCCATCCTCCTTGTATGTCTTGTTTCCAACATTCTAGCGAGCTGCAGTACCGAACTCAAATTTTTGTTGACTTTCTTGCCTTCCATGATTGCAGCATGACGATCAGCTTTGTCTTTGACAGTTGATTGAAACTGCCAAACTTCATATCCACACACTTTGCAACGACATCCATCAACTTGTGGTAGTCGTCCTTCAGCAGCTTCTTCTCAGTTGTGTAGATAACTTTCGCAGCACACTCCGGTTTGGCTACTTCTTTCCATGCAGCAGCCAAGTTGACATCAGCTTCAGCTATCTTCGTCATGCCCTCCGACGGCAATAAGCAGTGCTCCGCAAGGTCCTTAGCAGTAATCAAGATGTCCTTGCGGTGGACGGAGGACTTGATACTTTCGTCATGCACCTCTGCATTTGCATAGAACTGCGCCACCTCTTCAGCGTATGTCAGTGAGTATTCCATCGTTAGAAAAGGCCTGAGACCAGACTTTTCCAGCATATCAGCTAACTTCTTCACTAGGGTTTCATCGGAACCCTGCTTTATCATTCCTTCAAAATCCACAGTCGATCCAGAGTGGATTTGCTTCGATAACTTTACAAAATTGAGCTTTGGTGCCATTTGTAGAGAGTTTTACCGATTAAAACTTGATAGATTTACTTGAGGACTGGTAGGGTTTGCGAGAAAGATGAACTTGTTTTTTAATCTTTTTTGCTTTGAAGATGAACAGTTTTGAGTGTGAGAGAGAAAACTGAAAGAAAATGGGTATATAAGGGTTATGAAAGGACGTGTTTTTGATTTTTGAAATTTGATCAAGATCAACGGCTCAGATTTAGCACGTCGAACTGCATTTAATTTCTCGTATTTAATGCAAAAAGAAAGATTTATATCCAATCATATGCTTATCTTCTTTGCGACTTTTGATGCATCCCGTCATTATTATTACGCTGACGTCATCCTTAAAAACATTCCCGCTCATTAAAAACAACTGTGTTTTTTTCACTTAGCTATTAAATGACTCAGCTTATGTCAAAAGTGACATAACTCAGCTTCTCTCCTTTCATTAAGCGACTTAGCTGTCAGCTAACTCGATACAGCTGATTTTCCGATATAGCTGTTTCACTTGGCTAATGTGAAAACTTTGTTCATTTCTCACTTTCTATCTTCCATCTCTTCTGATTGAGTCTTCTTAGTGTTAACGCAACTCAATTAACCCTAACTCATGCTTAAGCTCTTCAAATCTTGATTCACATAAGGGCTTGGTGAAAATGTCAGCTAACTGTTTATCAGTTGAGATGTATTCCAAAATAATATCTTTCTTTTCAACATGATCTCTTATGAAATGATATCTGACATCAATGTGCTTTGTTCTTGAATGCAACACAGGATTCTGAGTGATTGCAATTGCACTTGTATTATCACACATAATTGGAATCTCTTTTTCTTCAATTTCACAATCTCTCAGTTGCTGTCTCATCCATAAGACTTGGGCACAACAGTTGCCCGCAACTATGTACTCTGCTTGATTGTGGATGTGGCTATTGAGTTTTGCTTCTTGCTAAACCAGAAACCAATCTGTTTCAAAGCATTTGACATGTACCGAAGTACTCTTTCTTTCTCACAACTCTACATCCAAAGATAGTCGAGTCTGAATAACCAATAAACTTGAATCCGCCTTCCTTTGGATACCATAAGCCAAATTCCTGGCATCCTTTCAAATATCTTAGGATTCTCTTAGTTGCAGTCATATGGCTTTCTTTGGGTGCAGATTGGAATCTTGAACATACACCTACCGCAAAGGTGATGTCCGACCAACTTCTTTGTTTAAGTAGAGCAATGACCCAATAAGTGCTCTGTATCTTGTTTGATCTACAGCTTTGCCATCTGCATCCATGTCCATCTTGACTGATGTATTCATTGGTATTTTCACAGAAGACTTCTCTTCCATACCAAATTTCTTCATTAAATCTCTGGTGTATTTGTTTGAATTATGAAGGTTCCATCCTTCAGCTACTTAACTTGAAGTCCTAGGAAGAAGGTCAGCTCTCCCATCATGCTCATTTCAACTTTGCCTTGCATGAGGTTTGAGAACTTATCACACATCTCTTTATTTGTGGATCCAAAAATGATATCATCCACATATATTTGAACTAGCAGTATACTCTCTCCATCTTGGATTCTAAAGAGTGTTGTATCCACTTTGCCTTTGATAAATCCATTATCAGTTAGGAATTGAGATAATGTGTCATACCATGCTCTTGGTGCCTGTTTCAATCCATATAATGCTTTCTTGAGCTTGTACACCTTATCTCCAATGGTCTTCTGCTCAAAGCCTGGAGGTTGCTCAACATAAACTTCTTCTTCTAATAGTCCATTTAAGAATGCACTTTTCACATCCATTTGATATACAATAAAGTTCTTGTGTGTAGCATAGGCAAGAAACATCCTTATTACTTCTAATCTTGCAACAGGAGCAAATGTTTCATCAAAATCTATTCACTCTTCTTGGCAATATCTTTTGGCTACCAATCTTGCTTTGTTTCTTACCACAGATCCTTCCTCATTCATATTGTTTCTGAAAACCCATTTTGTTCCAATAACATTCTGATGGGTTGGTCTCTACACCAATTCCCACACCTTGTTCCTTTCAAACTGATTCGGCTCTTCTTGCATGGCTTGAATCCAATGTGTGTCATCCAATGCCTGGGACACATCTTTTGGCTCTATTTGGGAAATAAAACAAGTGAACATTACTTCTTGCTGAGCTCTGGATCTGGTTCTTACACCATCTCTCACATCTCCAATGACTAGCTCGGTGGATGGTCTCTCGACCATCTCACATCGAGGTTGAAGCAAGTCACCGGTTCAAAGTTCACCGTCTTGCTGTTTGTGTTGTCTTGAGCACTCTTTCATAATCATTCAAATTCACAGATTTTCCAAATTGTCTTTGAGATTCAGCTATCTCATCTTCATCTTGGTTGATTGCTCCGACTTGACTTGACTTCAACATAAAGACTCTTCTGGATAGTTGGTTGATTCAGCTTATCAGCTAACTCTTCAATGTCTTCTCCATTCACATTGGGCTCATCAAAAACCACATGAATAGATTCTTCTGTGACCATAGTCCTTTTGTTTAGTACTCTATAGGCTTTGCTTTCACCGAGTATCCCAAAAAAGATGCCTTCATCGGCTTTAGCATCAAAAACCTTTAGATTATCCTTGTCATTGTTGTGGATGAAGCATTTACATCCAAATATTATGAAGTACCCAACATTTGGCTTTCTCCCTATCCAGATTTCATAGGGAGTCTTCTTCAGCTGTCTATTAATCATGCATCTATTTTGAGTATAGCATGTAGTGTTTATGGCTTCAGCCCAAAATCTCTTAAGCGGCCGGCTTTCACTAACATGGTCCTTGCGGCTCCCTTGAGAGTTCTTCCTTCTTTTTCACTACTCCATTCTCACGTGGAGTTCTTGTCATGAGATAACTTATGAGCAATACCATTTTCAACACAATACTGAGTTATTATCCCATTGACAAACTCGGTCCCTCTATCAGATCTTATCTTTATAATGGTTTGGCTCTTTTCATTTTGAACTCTTTTCATCAGCTGAGGTAGTTTCTGCAAGGTTTCTTTCTTTTTGCACATAAAGATTGTCCATGTGTATCTTGAATAATCATCCACCACCACTAAAGTGTATTGCTTTCCACTTATGTTGGTTGGTTCAACAGGACCAAATAAATCCATATGCAACAGGTGTAATATCCTTGTTAAAGAAGGACTAGACTTCTCTTTGAATGAAGATTTGATCTGCTTTCCCATCTGGCTTGCATCACAAACACTTTCCTTTTTGTACACTGAGTCTGGCAATCCTTCCACAAGATGACTCCTTGCAAGCTTGTTGATTGTCTTGAAGTTCGATGACTCAACTTTGTGCCACAACCAACTTGATTCGGTTGTGCTCTTTGCTAACGACAGTGCTTGGTGTGGCGAAAGAGACCGCTACCACATACATGTTCTTCTCGTGTGGATCCTTGCAAAGATTATTTCATTTGATTCAAGATCTTTAATTTGGCACACTCCCATATTGAATCCAACATTGTAGCTTTTATCATAAAGTTGACTTATGCTGAGCAAATTGAAGTTGAGTCCCTCAACATAAGCAACATCTATAATTTCCAATCCATTTTTCTTGATGGATCCAGTGCCTTTTATTTCCCCTGGAGCTTCATTTCCTCCAAATATAACTTTTGCGCCTCTAATCTCCTTGAATTTTGACAAATTTTTCTTGTTTCTAGTCATATGTCTGGAACAACCACTATCCATGTACCAGGTTCCTTGGCACTCAGTTGTTCCTTGAACCTGCAATCAAGGAAATTAGTGTTTAGGTACCCATGCTTGTCTGGGTCCTGAGGGGTTAGTACTATAAGATGATCCAACCAACCTATAGCCAAATGACTTGACTCTAAGAGGTTGCCATCTATCTGTGCCATAATCATAACTTACTTTGGCAAATTGCTTGGGGGTTTTAGGTTCATACAGCTGTCCCTTTTGTCTGTATGCTTGTGTGTGTGTTTTAGCAATTGCCTTCTTTGGGTAGTTGTGATGTTTTTGAGTGTAGTGCCTGGGTGCAAATGTGTGCTGATAATAGCTCTTTTACCTTTGGAATGACCTTTGTTGAGTTCTAGGTCTTTGTCATTTAGGCTTGTATTCCATTGGTCTTTGCTAATATGTCACATTATTCCAATCAGCCTGACTCGGGTAATTTCTACCATTCCCATCATATGTGTTTCTTTGATAAAACTTCTGGAGTTTTTGGTAGCTCTGTTTATTCTTCACAGAGTACTTCATATTTGGAGTTTGCTGAGGAACTCTGCTGGATTTCTTCTCAGCTGTCCTCTCAGCATACTCAACTGGCTGTTTTCATTTTCCTTTATATCGAAGGCCAGTTTGTTTGTGATTGTGCTTTGGAGTGAATGTAGGTGCAGTATTTGGTGTCTTGGATTTTTGAGATGCGTCATTACTTGAAGATCCTTTTGCCAAAATCACTTTAGGAGCTTGACTGTGCACAAAGGAATTGAATCTTATGCCTGTCTTATCTCCACACTCTTTTTGGCTCATAATAAGGTCATCCAATGATTTAGATGCCTTTGTAAATGATGCAATCACATTTTTGAGATCATTGTCCCTCTTTTCTATAGCAGCTATCTCTGTTTTCTCAGCCTTCAGCTCTTTGTTCTCATCAGCTATGTGACTCAGAGTACTTAGCTCCTTAGTCAGCTGTGAGTTTTGGCTTTTGAGCTGGCTGTTTTCCTCATTTAATAGTGTGTGTGAGGATTTAATGTGCTCAAAGCCTTTCATCATTTTACCTAATGAATCATAAAGATTAGTGGGTGATGAAGTGTGTGTGTCACAATCACTATCACTCGAATCTGAGTGAGATGAGTTAGAGTGTACCTCATCTTCTTGGTCTGGTTGATCTTGTTCTTTAGCCATTAGACAGATCATTGCTTCTTCTTCAGAATCACTTGAGTAGTCAGCTTCACTACTCTCTGAGTATGCTGCTTCTTTAGACTTAGTTGTCTCAGCAGTCTCAGCAGCTAACATAGCCTTTTTCTTTTCCTATCTTCTTTCTCTGAAGACTCTTCTTTCTTCTTCATTCCTGTATTTATTGACTACTGGATATGGACAGTCAATAGCGAAGTGTACTGGTTGTCTGCAGTTCCAACACAGATTTTCAGCTCTTTGGTCATTTCTTTCAGTCCTTGAATTATCAACTCTCTGATATTCAACCTTTTGATGATCAGCTCTCTTGGGTGGCCTATCTTCCCAACACTTGGAGGGAGCTGAATGTCTCCTGGAGGTTTCACCCTTGTTTTTCTTGTAGTTCTTATTAAAGAACTTGTTGAATCTTTTAACCATAAGAGTTATTTCCTCCTCTATAACTTTCTTGACTTCAGCTTTCTTTCCATCCTTGACTATAAGTGCAGCTGTTTTGGGTACAACTATCTCCTCTTGATCTTTTCTTCTCAGCTCAAACTCATAGGCTTTGAGGTCTGAGAATAGCTCATGATTGGATGTTGTTGTGAGGTTCATTGAATGTCTTAGGGCCATGACTTTCATTTCCCATTCAGCTGGGAGGCTCCTCAGAATCTTCATACACATTTCCTTCTGTGTATATTTTTTCCCAAGTGCTGATAGCTCATTTGTGATTTCAGTGAATCTAGCATCCAGCTGATCTAAGGTTTCACCTGCAAGCATTTTAAAATTTTCAAATTTACTCAGACAAAGAATGATTTGTTTGTTTTCTTTTAATTTGCTCGATCCTTCACAAATTAAAGTTAATTTATCCCAGATTTGTTTTGCAGTTTGGTAAGATTTGACTTTGTTGAACATTGCTTTGTCCAAGATTTTGTAAAGTATGTCCTTGGCTACATTGTCCAAGTTGTATCTTTTTCTATCCTCGTTTGTCCACTCAGTCCTTGGTTTCTCAACTAGGGCTGGTCTTGCCTCAAAGAAGCAGCTTCTTCTCCTTCGATTGCAAACCGCTCTCCGTCGGTTGTGTTCACTTTCGCATTTGCAGTGGCCCATCCTCTATCACTATCCACATTTCATCATGTAAAGCAGATAGATGAGCCTGCATACGGATTTTCCAGTCATCAAATTCCTCTATAGTGAACATGGGAATGCGTGTCAAATTTGCTTCCATGATAATAACTTTGTTGAATAAAAATGACTTTTGAAAGAGCAAGTGTTAAAAGTTTCTTTGAAAGATTTGAGATCTAGTTCGGTAACAGAACTCTGAAGGCTCAATGAACCAACCGCTTGATACCACTTGTAGGTCCCAAGGGGTGTAAGTAAGGTTTAGAAGGGGGGGTTGAATAAACCTTACCAACTTTTCGATTTTAGTCCTTTTAAAAATATTACAGAGTTAATACACAGCTAAGTCCTTGAGGGACGATTAAGTTAGTTAACCAAATAGAGTTAGCCACTCAACGGACTCGATAGAGTTTGTTGATAGAATAACTCATCTGTTTAGTCTAAACCTTAACTTGGCTGTGATGAGTTTTTCAGCGGAAGACTTAACACCCTTAAATTTGATTTAACTTTGTTTTAACACTTGATTTTAACACTTAGTTACTTATCAGTTGGATTGGCAAATTATCAGCAGATATAAAGTATTGTGCAGAAATGTAAGTATGCTGAAATGTAAATGACACAAGTAAATTTTATAGAGGGTCGAAGATGGGGTAATTCTTCTACTCCTCTCTTCTCCAACTCCTGGAGGAATCCACTAAGTAATGATCAGTTCACAAAGTGGTTATCAGTCTAGAGACAAGTCTTGATCACGCAGCTGACTTGCTCCTTGGACTCAGTCTGGAGATGTCTTGGTCACACAGCTGGCTTCTCGTCCGACTCAGCTTCTTCACAGGGCAGCTGCCTTGCTACTTCAGCTCACTTTCTCAAGCTTCTTGGATTTGATCACGAAGCCCTCCAATAACTTGAGATTGGTTCGACCTTGAACCTTCCTATAATCCTCCTTGGAAAGTAGACCCCTTTTGATTCTTCAAAAGTTTCCTCTTCAACAGTTTGAAGTTGTCTTTCCTTCACAGCTTTGTGTTGGATCGATTTCCTTCGAGTTTTAGGCTTGAGGATTTTGCTTGAATAACTTGAGAATATTTTGCAGGTTAGAGTTTGAATAAAGCTTGCTCGTCTGTGGTTCAGGTAATCAAGGTCTCCTTTTCTCAATGAAATTCCTCAGTCTTTTATAGTGAACTTTCAAAAATCTGCCCGTTGAAGAGATATGCTGATTTTCAGAAGTCACTTGTGTTCGTTGGCTTGTCTTTTCTTGGTCTTCAGTCTTGAGATGTAGACCTGTGGGTCCCAAGGGGTGTAAGTGTAAGGTTTAGAAGGGGGGGTTGAATAAACCTTACCAAATTTTCGATTTAGTCCTTTTAAATCTACTGAGTTAATTCTACACACCGTGTCCTTGATGGACAATCGAATTAGTCACTCAAGTAGAGTTAATCTTTCAAATGCACTTCGAGTTGAGTTGATGGAGTAACTCACCGTGTTGGCTACAATTTAACTTTCAACCCATGGTTTTATTTTCAATGAGGAAGACTTAACACCCTTAAGTTTGATTAAACAAAATATTAGAGCTTGATTTAGTACTTGTAAATTATCAAATGGATAGCAAATTTGTCGTGAGATATAAGCAATTAAAAGTGCAGAATTTAAATCTTTGAAATGTAAATGACACAAAAAGTTTTTATAGAGGTTCGAAGATGGGGTAATTCTTCTACTCCTCTCTTCTCCAACTCCCGGAGGAATCCACTAAGTAATGATCGATTTACAAAGTGGTAACAGTCCAGATACAAGTCTTGATCACAACAACCGACTTGATCCTTTGGGACTCGATCCGAGACGCCTTGATCACTCACCGTGGCTTCTCGTTCGACTAGAACTTCTTCACAAGGCAACGCTTTGCTACTACAACTCACTTGCTCAAGCTCTTTGGATTTGATCACGAAGCCCTCCAAATGCTTAAGACTTAGTTCAACTTTGAACTTTTCTACAATCCTTCCCGGAAAGTAGACCCCTTGTTTTCAAAGGTTTCCTCTTCAACTGTTTGAAGCTCTCTTTCCTTCACGGGTAAGTGTTGGATTGATGTACTTGAATGTAGGCTTGAGGATTGAGATTGTTTGATTTTCTAATGTGCTTGTATATCTCACGTATGTGTCATTCATGCATCTTTTTCTCAAACTAACTCCTCGGCCTTTTATAGTGAACTTTCAAAAATTTGCCCGTTGAAGAGATAGGCTTATTTTTGAAAGTCACTTTGCGTCGTTGGCTTGCGTTCTTGGAATTGCCGTTTCCTCGTATGAATTATTCTTTTCACCTTTTGAGTTCGACACGGTGTCGTGCTTCCCATTGGTTCATTCTTTTTGCACGCTTCGGGGACTGAGCACTCCAAGAAAGGTTGTATGGAGATATTACTTGTTTAAGTAAATCTCTTGATTTCGTCAGCAACGGTTCTTTTACAGATTATCTCGACTTGACCGCATTTCCTTGCTTTCCCCAGGTGACTTAGAGTCGACTTTCCAATCATTGGATGACTCTTCATCACTTCAACTTGAGACTTGGTTTTTCTTGAGTTGACTTGATCGATGCTCCACTCACAGCATCTCACCGCATCTCTTCTTCTTGATAGTGTTCCGTCTACTCTTCTTTGCCATACTCAAATGTCTCACAAAGCAGTCTTCCTTCCAGGTCTTGATTGTCTTCTTGCATGTTAGGGCGTAGTCAGTCTTGACTCGGCTTGGCCACTCTATTCATTACAATGCATTTTACAACAAGAATTGGGGTGCCAACTTTCTATTCTAAGTTTTACATGGCATTCATCAAAATCTAAACAATAAAATTCCTAACAATTTCCCCCTTTTTGATGATGCCAAAACTTAGATCATACAAATATGTAAATAACAAAGATACATACAGACGAGTGTATTGACATAGAATGTATGCGCGAGAATCAATCTTTTTATTGATCATATCATTCTTGTACTTAACACAATCATTTACAAGGTGTATCGTAGTATATAACTCGTCTTCACAAAAAAAAATTTATAACTCTATTACGAAGACTTACATTGTATGTATTTACATAATAAAATACATGAAGGGTTGGACAAAGAACACTTCATCTCCTTCGCCCATCTCCTTCTTTCATCTTGATTAGCATCTTCTTCTCTTCTTCTTTTTTCGTCTCGTCACCACTTTGCCTTCTTTTTCTTCTCATATGCCTTCCTGGCGCTTCATCTTTCCTTAGTCTTTCCCTCTCTCTCCCGCCATAGCCGAGTTTGTCTTTTGTTTTCTTCTTCTATTCTCTTTGCATACTCGGCGTTAGTTTTAGCCACTCGCAAATTTGCCACTTGGTCAAGCCCACCCGAAGAGATCCCTCCTTTCTTTCCAGGATCTACGTATTTGATATTCTTGGGCGAGGCCTGGTCCAAGCTTCTTCCTCCATCACCGCTTTTCCTCTCTACCTGGGCGTATCTTTGTCTTTGGTCTTCTTCTTCCCAGCTGATTGACTAGCAGAGTGAGCTGCTGAAGTCTCATTGTCTGTCGCTTTTCTTCTTCACACAATGTGAGACCTTTTCCCAAGACAAGTCCCAAGCTTGAGCCATGGACATATTTGCAAAATATCCTTCGATTCGAGCGTTTTGAATTCGTCAACTGATCTTGGCTCTGTCCCCCGACATCCGAAATGGCATACGTGTCTCTGTCAACCGGAATGCCTCCATGTTCTTTCAAGATGTTCATCACCCTGGCATCCATTCTTCCTTCCACTTCCTTCATCCCTGCTTCAATTTCTTTTCTCTTCTCGGCCATAGATACAAAGCAGAGTCTTGGAGTGGCGAGTCACGGGGGAGTTTGTCGCTTATAATGTCACCGTGACAGGACCTGTTGGGGGTTTGTGCAATCATCAAGGTCATATCTTTTGATCCTTCCCCCTCAAGATTTTCCTTTCTTCATTTCAAATTTTCCTCACTCGATTTTCCCTTCTCAAATTCTGCTCCTTTCTTTTCAACAGATTTTGTTTGCTTTAAGGTATTCCTCTTCCCCTTTTTGGCATCATCAAAGGATAGAGGAACCCCAGGAACATCTTTGGCAAGCATGAAGTCGAGTCTTGTTGGTTGAATTCTGCTTCAAGTCTGTTGCGTTGTATGCGACGGAATTCGATCGAGTAGCGTTGGATTCTGCAAATCAGCTTCATCTCACCATGAGAAGGCTGAATTTTCTCGTCATGTGTTCTTCCAAACGTCGTATATCATTTGCATTTCGCTCACGCAGCACTTGATCTCGGCGTGTGAGCTTCATGCATATGCTCAATGTGTTCCCTCGGCTTCGTTTTTCGCATCAACATTCTCGCTCTCCACACCAAAGCTTGTTGAACAAGGTTAAAGATATCTCACCGTTCCCACACGCATGGATTCTTCTTTGTTGCCACCATTCCCTTATCCTTTGTGATGCCTCTCAAGTCAAGTCGGTATGTAAGGTTGGCATCTCTGTTGTCCAGGCGCATATCCAAAGAGGCTGATGCCTCTCCATCTTTTCAACTTCAAAAAAGAGTGCCTTGAACACTTCTCGAACTTCAAACGATTCTTCATTGCGGTGATGGCCATACAAATCGAAATCAAAATCGGCCGAACAATGGTGCCCGAGTGAAAAACAGGAGGTGGTCTGTGATATCGTACTTGCTCATTTTCGACTCTTCGTGGAGTTCTCGTATCTCCAGTGAGAAAGGGAAAGATTCTACAAAAGATTCATCACCGCCGGCGGATCTGTTCAATGATGAGCGGTGCGCGTGGAGTTCTTTTTTTGGGAATCGATCCAGTATTGTAGCTTGAGGAGCCGGAGCGGTGGTTCTTTGGTTCAAATTGGGTTTGGTTGTGAAATAGACTCGGCTTGGCGAGCCTCACTTGTCTTAATGACCGTTGGTCTCAAATGATTTTTCCTTTTCATGTAGACTTGTCCTCGGCCTTATCGGCGGCGTCATCGGACGATGATGAGATTTCTAGAGGTGGCTCATCATCAAAATTAAAAGTTTGACGAGTAGTCTTGGGATCGAGACTTACTCGTGCTTGGAACACCCGCACTGAGTCTTTTGGATTTGTCATGGGGTTGACTCGGCCTTCTTCTTCGTCTTCGATCCCGGAAAAGTGACATCGGGGTTGTCCTGGGAATCATGAAGTGCGCTCATCTCCTTCTCGATGGGTCGATGATTGCGGGAGGGATGTTCTCACTTGACCTCTTTACCCCGGAAGTCTCAACCTCCCGTGGGCCTTCATTTCCTCCAAAGGCTCTCTCTCTGCGAGGCCTTGGTCCTCCCTTTCGGCAAAGTGTCACCGTGTGTTAGGGTCTTCTACGATGGCATCCATTGGAGTCTCAACCCCATGGATTGCACTTTCATCGCCCAGTGTTAACTCCCGCGGATGTTCCTTCCTCGTGCCTCGATCGCATCGGCGGCGTCATTAGCCTTCGAGCGATTGGCACCTCACCAGACAGTCTCAATCGCCTGAGCTTCGTTGATGGCAACTTGCTGTTCTTCTTGTGATTGTAATTCCTCTTCTTCGCCTCCTTGCTTCTTTGTGGAGTCATCTGCGGCATCCTCCGACCTTGCCGCAGAGGGGAGTTTCCCCTCGGCGGCGCACCACCGAGTGACTTGGAGTGGGGTCACTCGTCTCGGACTCGGCTGTTGCAATTGATGGTTCAGCCGTTGGGCGGTGGTAGCACACCTTCAATAGGGGTTGGCTCGACCGGGGTCCCCACTAGCCCGTTTCATCGCCATTCCTTATTGCCTTCTTGAGTGAGTGGGGAAGTGGTAGCGAAACATCGGTGGCTATTTGCTTTGAACCACTCCCATTGGATCGATTTCAGTGTGTTCGGAGGACTCTCCCTGGTCCCTCCATCGGTCTTTGCTCGTGAAGGATTCTTGATTCATGCAATGCTTTGCTGCTGCATTTGTAACTCTTACGTGGCGGCAGATTCTCAGTTCCTCGTCACTTTCGGAGAAGACATCAAGAAGAGGATGGAAGTGTTCGTAGTGCCGAGATAGAGGCGGATGCTTGCCTTTTCACGTGCTTCGGCTTCTTCGCTTGCTTTGCTCTCTCCCTCGTCCTTGTAGATTTGCGGGATGTCTAAGCGATTGTCCTCATCAAGTCTTTGGAAGCACGATGAGTTAGTCCAAGGAAATTTAGCGATTCCTCTTCTTCTTCTATGAACTCGGGCCGTTGGAACTGTGTTCCTTGACTTGCTCAACTTCCATTTTCTCCACTCACGCAGACGATTTTGGATGTCCGGGTAAGGTGGAGAGATAGGATCATTACATCACTATCTGGCTTGGGCTGGTTCTTCTTGTGTTTTAGCCTGTGAGCTACAACAGTCTTGGTTGCCTCTGTCACGATCGCCTTGACGAGACTTGGTTGTTTCATCAACTACATCCGGAGACTCTACTTCTCCAATAGTCTCCGTATTTGTGCTAGGCAGTGAGCGGCTCGACTCAGTTGGTTTCTCTGTTCGGACCGCTTGACGAGTCTTCGTCTCCGGTTTGTACCGAGAGGAATTTACTGTTGAGGGTGTCCTCTCGAGTCTTGGGCGGCGGGGGCCGGTGTTTGTTTACGAGGAGCCGGCCGTCCTGGGCTTGTCGGTTCTCCTCCTTTTGACGATCGGAGAAGGTATTTGAGAGTCCTTCTCGACCTCTGCTGCAGGGGCGGTGTGACACGGCCGGGGGGCGGTGCACACTGGCTTTGGGCGGGAGCATGTTTGTTTTCTTTCTTTGCGAGGCGTGATCTTTTTGGCGCATACCGAGGGCGCTTTCTTCTTCGGCTGGAGAGGAAGCAAATTGTATCTTCGGTCACTGATTCCCCACTCAGTGTCGCCTCTTTGCATAAGCTCGCTTCGAGCACCAGAGAGGTTAGCTCAACATTCTCTTGTTAACATGGAAGGCCTTCCCATGTCTAAGAGGTACTCCTTTCACCTCCATGAGCCGGCCAATCACTAGGCCATATCCTAGGATCCTCCAAATGTGCCATCTTCTTTGAAGGACTTGTTCCCCACGTTCGGCAGAGTCTGCTGTAGATAAACTCAGCCCAGTTTATCTTCTTTTCTTCGATGATTGCGGCCATCACAATCGCTTTGCCTTTGATAGTTGGTCAAAGCCGCCAAATTTGATGTCGATACATTTGGCAACTATGTCCAACAATTTGTGATAATCCTCCTTCAGCCAGATCTCTTGTTTCTTTGTGTATATAATTTTATTAGCAAGGTCGGACTTGGCTATTTCTTTCCATCGTCGCCCAAGTTTACATCGACTTCCTTAATTTCGATTGCTCCTTCGCATGTAGTGAGCAATATTCACCAAATCCTTGGCGGTAATAGTCACCGCTTCCGTGAACAGATGACTTGATTCCTTCGTCGTGAATCTCGGCATTCACGAGAATTGTGCGACCTCCTCCACATAGGTCATAGGATATTCCAGCGTTAGAAACGGTTTTAGTCCTGGGCGTTTCCAACTTTTCCGCGATTTTCTTCACCAGGGTGTCGTCGGACCCTGCTTCACCATTCCGTCGAAATCCACCGTCGAACCGGTGTGGATTTGCTTTCCTAGCTTGGTAAAGTCATAAGTTGGTGCCATTTCTCGTAATTATATCAAGAAAAGTCTCGAGAAATTGATTTGAATGTTGATAGGGTTTTTCGAGAGTAGTTTGCCTTTGCTTTTGAGAGAAAAAGATGAACAGTTTTTAGAAGTGTGAGAGAGAAAACGGACGAAAATGGTTTAAATATGGTTTATGAAAGGGCGTGCGACGGTTTTTTGAATTGTGATCGAAATCAACGGCTTGGATTTCGCACGCTATTGAGCATTTCACGTCTCGTATTTAATGCGGCAAAGATTTATATCCAATCATAAGCTTAGTGTGCGCTTTATGTCCGTACACATCATCATTATCTTTGACGTGTTTCTTAAAACATTCCCTGCTAAGTTAAAACGATTTGCGTTTTTGTCACTTTGCTCATAAGTTATTGACTTATCTCTTAGATTTAACTCTACTCTCCTCGCCTCATTCTCTTGGTGACTCGAAATATCACCGACTCGGTGTAGTCAATTGTCTTTCCGATACAAATGATTTACTAAATTGATTTTTGTTTTTCGACTCTTTTTCACTTCTTTTTTTCTAATGCTCTTCTTTGATTTGTCCGAGTGTCATTTCACCAATTAACCCCAACTCATGCTTGAGTTCTTCAAATCTTGACTCACATAATGGTTTTGTGAAGATGTCGGCTAGTTGTTTATCGATTGAGATGTATTCCAAGATAATGTCCTTCTTTTCAACATGATCTCTTATGAAATGATATCGACATCTATGTGTTTTGTTCTTGAGTGCAACACGAGATTTTGAGTGATTGCAATGGCACTTGTGTTATCACACATGATTGGAATTTCTTTTTCTTCAACTTCATAGTCTCTCACCGTTGTCTCATCCATAGGACTTGGGCACAACAATACCCCGCACTATGTATTCTCGCCTCACCAGAGAGGTGGCTATTGAGTTTTGCTTCTTGCTAAACCAGGGAAATTAGTCTGTTTCTAGCATTTGACAGTGCACGAAGTGCTCTTCCTGTCCACTCTGAATCCGCGTAGTCGAGTCTGAATAGCCAATTAGCTTGAATCCACCTTCCTTTGGATACCATAGGCCTACTTCTTGGCTTCCTTTCAAGTATCTCAATATTCTCTTAGTTTCTTTGTCATATGGCTCTCTTTTTGGAGCAGATTGGAATCTTGCACATACACCTACAAAGAAAGGTGATGTCCGGCACCTGCTTTGTGAGATAGAGCAATGATCCAATAAGTGCCCTGTATCTTGTTTGATCTACGAGCTTGCCATCTGCATCCATGTCCATTTTGATGATGTGTTCATTGGTATTTTTTACTGAGAAGACTTTTCTTCCATACCAAATTTCTTCATTAAATCTCTGGTATATTTTGTTTGACTTATGAAGGTTCCATCCTTCACTGTTTCACTTGAAGTCCAAGGAAAAATGTCGGCTCTCCCATCATGCTCATTTCAAATTTGCTTTGCATGAGGTTTGAGAATTTTCACATAGCTCTTTGTTAGTGGATCCAAAAATGATGTCATCCACATATATTTGAACAAGCGATATACTCTTCTTGTCTTGAATTAAAAAGTGTTCTATCTACTTTTCCTTTTGTGAATCCATTCTCGCTAGGAATTGTGTGACGGGTATCATACCATGCTCTGGGTGCTGTTTCAATCCATACAGGCTTTCTTGAGTTTGTATACCTTGTCTCCAAGAGTCTTCTCGCTCAAATCCTGGAGGTTGTTCAACATATACTTCTTCTTCCAATAAACCGTTTAGGAATGCACTTTTTACATCCATCGATATACAATGAAATTCTTGTGAGTGCATAGGCAAGAAACATCCTTATAGCTTCCAATCTTGCTACGGGGCAAATGTTTCATCAAAATCTATCCCTTCTTCTTGGCAATATCCTTTGGCTACTAGTCTTGCTTTATTCCTTACCCGCAGGCCTTCCTCGTTCATCTTATTTCGAATACCCATTTGGTTCCAATAACATTTTGATGTATGGGTCTTTGCACTAGTTCCCATACTCTATTTCTCTCAAACTCGATTGACTCTTCTTGCATAGCTTGAATCCAATGTGTGTCATCCAATGCTTGTGACACATCTTTTGGCTCTATTTGCGAAATGAAGCATGTGAACATAGCTTCTTGTTGAGTTCGGATCTTGTTTTGACACCTTCTCTCATATCTCCAATGACAAGTTACGTGGATGGTCTCTTAGCCATCTTACATCGAGGTTGGAGTAAGTTAGGCGGATTCATCGACTTGCGGTTGTGTTCTTTGTGGTCACTCTTTCGTGGTCACTTAGCAAATTTTCCACCAACTTTTGAGATTCACTATCTCATCTTCTTCCTCGAGTTGATAATCCCGACTTGACTTGAGCGTAAAGGGACTCTTCCTTATGATTGGATGTTTCAACTTATCACCGACTCTTCAATGTCTTCTCCATTTACATTTGGCTCATCGAATACTACATGAATGGATTCCTCTGTAACCATAGTTCTTTTATTGAGTATTCTCAGGCTTTGCTTTTTGAGTATCTGAAGAAGATACCTTCATCACCTTAGCATCAAAAGCCTTTAGGTTGTCTTTCCCATTGTTGTGGATGAAGCATTTACATCCAAATATTCAAATATGCAACATTTGGTTTTCTTCCGTCCGGATCTCATAGGAGTCTTTGTCACCGTCTATTTATCATACATCTGTTTTGGGTGTAGCAAGTGTGTTAATTGCTTGACCAAAAAATCTTTTTGGTAACCTGCTTGACTAACATGGTCCTTGCTTCTTTGAGGGTTCTGTTCCTTCTTTCTCGCAACTCCATTCTCTTTGTGGAGTCCTTTGCTGTGATAGTTCATGACCAATACCATTCTCAATACAATCGAGTTATTATTCCATTGACAAACTCGGTTCCTCTATCCGATCTTATTTTGATAATGGTTTGACTCTTCTCATTTTGAATTCTCTTCATCACCGTGGTAGTTTTTGTAGGGTTTCTTTCTTCTTGCACATGAATATTGTCCATGTATATCTTGAGTAGTCATCTACTACCACCAAGGTGTATTTCTTTCCACTTATGCTTTGGGCCGGTTCCATTTGGGCCAAATAGATCCATATGAAATAGATGCGATATTCTTGTTGAGGATGGGCATGTCTTTTCTTTGAATGACGACTTGATTTGTTTTCCTTCGACATGCATCACATATACTCTCCTTCTTGTATCGAGTCCGGAAGTCCTTCTACAAGATGACTTCTTGCTAGCTTGTTAATTGTTTTGAAATTCGGGTGACTCGGCTTTTTGTGCCACAACTTGATTCAAATTGTGCTCTTCGCTAGTAGATTGGAGTCTTTGGGTGTTGCGGTTGACCAATCCACTACATACATATTCTTCTCGTCTATTTCCTTGCAAAGACAACTTCATTTGATTCAATATCCTTGATTTGGCATACACCCATGTTGAATCCAACATTGTAGCCCTTTGTCACAGTGGCCGATCGATACTCGATGGTTGAAGTTGAGTCCTTCAACATATGCAACATCCGTGATTTCTAATCCATTCCTCTTGATGGATCCAATGCCTCTTATTTCACCAGAGCTTCATTTCCCCAAATATGACTTTGGCTCCTTTGACTTCCTTGAATTTTGACAGATTTCTCTTATTTTGCCTAATGAATCATAAAGATCGGTAGGTGATGAAGTGTGTGTGTCATATCACTATCACTAGTGTAATGCGAGCTTGTTGAATTAGATTGTACCTCATCTTCTTGATCTTGTTCTTTGGCCATTAAGCGGATCAAGGCTTCTTCTTCGAGTCACTCGAGTAGTCGACCACTTCATCAGCTCTCAATCATTTGTCTCTCTTGACTTGGTGCTTCGTTTCAAGATCTCTGCGGCCATCATCATTGCCTTTTTCTTTTCTTGTCTTCTTTCTCAAGACCTTTCTTTCTTCTTCATTCTGTACTTGTTGACTACGAGGATATGAGCGATCAATAATGGCATAGTGACCTGGTTGTCTACAATTCCAACATAGATATTCACCCTTTGATCGGCTCTTTCTACTCTTGAGTTGTCGATCCTTTGATACTCAACTTGTTGATGATCTGTTCTCTTGGTTGGCCTATCATCCCTTGATTTGGAGGGGAGGCGAGTGTCTTCCGGAAGATTCACCCTTTCCTCTCTTGTAGTTCTTGTTAAAGAACTTGTTAAATCTTTTAACCATCGGGCTATTTCTTCGGGTCAATTGCCTCTTTGACCTCGCTCTCTTCCCATCTTTGACAATTAGAGCAGGCTTTGCTTTGTACAGTGCATTGTCTCTCTTCCTCGGTCTTTTTCTCGGCTCAAACTCATAGGCTTTGAGGTCGAGAATAGTTCATGGTTGGATGTCTTTGATAGGTCCATGGAATGTCTCGGTGCCATGACCTTCATTTCCCATTCAAATGCGAAGACTTTTTAGGATCTTCATACACATTTCCTTCTCGTGTATATTCCTTTCCAAGTGTAGAAACTGACTCATTTGTGATTTACGTAAACCGAGCGTCCGTTGATCCAGATTCTCTCCTGAGATCATTTTGAAATTTTCAAACTTACGTACAAATGACTCAGATAATTTGTTTTCTTTGATTTGCTCACGAGCCTTCACAAATCAATGTCGAAACTTGTCCCCATTTCTTTAGCCGTTTTGCATGATTTGACTTTGTTGAACATGGCTTTGTCCAAGGTTTTGTAGAGGATGTCCTTGGCTACATTATCCAGGTTGTATCTTTTTCTCATCATCATTTGTCCACTCGGTTCTTGGTTTTTCAACCATGATGGGAGCAAAGATCTTCTTCTCCTTCACCGCAACTCTTCGTGACAATTTTGTTCACCTTTAATATTTGTAGAGGCCCATCTTCTATCACTATCCACATCTCATCATGTAATCTTTGATAGATGAGCACATCTGAATTTTCCAATCATCAAATTCTTCAATGGTGAACATAGGGATGCGTGTTAGATTTGCTTCCATGATAATGACTTTTAATAAAAAGAGTTTTGAAAGTTTAAGTACTAAAGCGACTTTGAAAAATTTGGAGATCTAGTTCAAGAACCGGTCGGAGGGTTCAATGAACCAACCGCTCTGATACCACTTGTGGGTCCCAAGGGGTGTAAGTGTAAGGTTTAGAAGGGGGTTGAATAAACCTTACCAAATTTTCGATTTAGTCCTTTTAAATCTCTGAGTTAATTCTACACAATTTGTGTCATTGATGGACAATCGAATTAGTCACTCAAGAGAGTTAATCTTTCAACATTTCTACTGGTGGAGCATTGATGGAGTAACTCAAATTGTTGGCTACAATTTAACTCAAATTTGTGGTTTTATTTTTCAATGGAAGACTTAACACCCTTAAGTTTGATTAAACAAAATATTAGAGCTTGATTTAGTACTTGTAAATTATCAAATGGATAGCAAATTTGTCACAGATATAAGCAATTAAAAGTGCGAGAATTTAAATCTTTGAAATGTAAATGACACAAGAAAGTTTTTATAGAGGTTCGAAGATGGGGTAATTCTTCTACTCCTCTCTTCTCCAACTCCCGGAGGAATCCACTAAGTAATGATCGGTTTACAAAGTGGTAATGATCCGGATACAAGTCATGATCACAACAGCCGACTTGATCCTTTGGGACTCGATCGAGACGCCTTGATCACTCGGTGGCTTCTCGTTCGCTCGACTACCTTCTTCACAGGCGGCATTTTTACTACTACTGACTCACTTGCTCAAGCTCTTTGGATTTGATCACGAAGCCCTCCAAATGCTTAAGACTTAGTTCAACTTTGAACTTTTCTACAATCCTTCCCGGAAAGTAGACCCCTTGTTTTCAAAGGTTTCCTCTTCAACTGGTTGAAGCTCTCTTTCCTTCACGGGGTAAGTGTTGGATTGATGTACTTGAATGTAGGCTTGAGGATTGAGATTGTTTTGATTTTTCTAATGTGCTTGTATATCTCACGTATGTGTCATTAATGCATCTTTTTCTCAAACTAACTCCTCGGCCTTTTATAGTGAACTTTCAAAAATTTGCCCGTTGAAGAGATAGGCTTATTTTTGAAAGTCACTTTGCGTCGTTGGCTTGCGCTTCTTGGAATTGCCGTTTCCTCGTATGAATTATTCTTTTCACCTTTTCGAGTTCGACACGGTGTCGTGCTTCCCATTGGTTCATTCCTTTTGCACGCTTCGGGACTGAGCACTCCAAGAAAGGTTGTATGGAGATATTACTTGTTTAAGTAAATCTCTTGATTTACGTAACGGTTCTTTTGATTATCTCGACTTGACTGCATTTCCTTGCTTTCCCCAGGTGACTTAGAGTCGACTTCCAATCATTGGATGACTCTTCAGTCACTTCAACTTGAGACTTGGTTTTTCTTGAGTTGACTTGATGATGCTCCACTGTTGCATCTCACCGCTTCTTGATAGTGTTCCGTCTACTCTTCTTTGCCATACTCAAATGTCTCACAAAACAGAGTCTTCCTTCCATCTTGATTGTCTTCTTGCATGTTAGGGCGTAGTTGTCTTGACTTCACTTGGCCAGCTCTATTCATTACAATGCATTTTACAACAAGAATTGGGGTGCCAACTTTCTATTCTAAGTTTTACATGGCATTCATCAAAATCTAAACAATAAAATTCCTAACAAGACCTTTCCTCATTATAAATGAATGTCCATCTTTTCAGGTTCTGACACGAGGTGCAGTGCTTCCCATTGGTTTGTTCCTTTTGCACGCTTCTGGGACTCAGCACTTTAAGACATGGCAGCATGGAAGTATTACTTATTTAAGTAATGTTCTTGACTTCTTAAGGCAACGGATTCTTTTCGCTTAACTCCTCTTTGCAGCTGCCTTTTCCCCAGGTGACTTGAGTCTGCTCCAATCATTGAAAGACTCATCTATCACTTCAACTTGTGACATGGCTCCTCAAGTTGACTTAACTGACTCTTCACACAGCTGTCCCTCAGCTGTTACATCTTCAGTCGAGTCCTTGATCTTCTATCTTGGCCATACTCAGATGTTCCTCAGCGGAGTCTTCACTTCACTACTTCAGTTGACTTCTTGTATTTCCAGGCATAGCTGACTTGACTCAGCTCATTTAGCCCTATCTAAAACTATGAGAATTACAAGGAAAATGGGGTGCCAACATTCTAATCTAAGTTTTACACGGCATTCATCAAAATCTAAATAATTAATTTCCCAACAGTGACAAACAGAATATACGCCATCTTCAGATTATGCTCTAGTTGCGCTGTAAAATGACCCTCGATGAAAAGCGACAATACCTTGACCAATATCACGGACTCCCCATCGAAATACCGACGGTAAACTCCCACTAACCAGTGGGATATGCTGAGAGGAGCATGTGTCAAGCGCCGATGGGCCAAAGCATAGGCCCGTCATCATACAGAACTCGTGTCGGCCAAATCTGAGGTTCCGTCTACCAACGCGGAACCACAAGTCACCCGTCTCTAATCCCTCAACCGTGATCTCTCTACCAAGCAATCGAAGCATCCCCTTGACCATCAAGTATGCATCCGAGTCAAAGTACATAAACGCACCAAATGGGCCATCCCTAAACTGATCTAAATTCCCGGATTTCGTCAACTCTTTCTTGATATCCGCTATCAACCAACACTTGGTATAGGAATTTAATTTTCCACTCCAATTCTAAGCTTCTCCACATCTCCATGCCCAATTCTGTCAAAAACACATCAAGTTTCATGTTAACTGCTTGTTGTCAACAAGTAACTCGATATCGAGTTACATGTAACTCGATATCGAGCATGTAACTCGATATCGAGTTACATTAAAAATGTAACTTTATATCGAGTTACATGTAACTTGATACAAGTAACTCGAAAGTGACTCGATATCCAGTTACATTTAAATATGTGACTGGATATCGAGTCACAACTAACTCACCATCTGTCAACTAACTCGATGGCGAGTTACATCTAACTCGATATCGAGCCAGATGTAACTTGTCATCGAGTTAGTTGGTGGATGGAGAGTTACTTTTCGAGACCCTCATCTTCTTCGTCCTCACCCCAAACCGCCATTAACGAACATCAAGTTTTCCAAATCAACACCAAATCCATCTAAAACCTAGAATTTCTACAATAACTACAACAAATCCTAACCTAAAACAACAAACTAACTAAATCAACAAAAAACATGAAATTAAAGAAAGGTGGGTTGCGGGTTATCTGGTTAGAGGTCGAAACGGTCTCCATCGTCTTCGTCAATGTCGCTGATTTTCAAATTTTTTGGGTCACTGTTGTTTCAAGTTAATGGCTTAGGGTTTAATTGACTCGAAAAACTTGTAAGTTACAAAAGCGCAAGTTTGGAATTTCACACCCTAAAATGGCTAAAAAATATATGTTTAAAAAAATGACTAAAAAATATTTTGGATTGGCCAAAATTGCTAAAAAAATGCTCCACTGAAAGATTTATCAATAACAAATCAAAATCTTCTTAATTAGGTTAGATTAGAACCATCAAATTTAAATAATTTTTTACATATATTCCGTGCTAGATTAATAATATTTTACATATAACAAGATCCCTTGGGCTATTTTAAAATGACATTTCTTCAACAATCAACCATACATAGACAACATGGTATTTTTCCCAAAACTAAAAAACAAAAAATAAATAAATAAATAAAACAAAAGATTGGTTTGGATTGAAAAATGTGGGAGCTAACAATAAAATCCATATAAGTAGTCTCCTGTTAGACGGTCTAACGGCTATATGAATCCAACCTAATAGATGGCCCAATGACCCAGCGGAATATTAATACTTTTTAGAGTACCAACTAATACATTTCAGTGGGACTACTAATACTTTTTATTAGAAAAATTAATATTTTCAGGTGAATTACTAAAAATCTTTCAGGAGAAAACTAATATTTTTTTCAAAAACTGAATACGTTTCACATGGACTACTAATACTTTTGACGGAAAAAACTAATATTTTTAGGTGGTTATTAAATAGTTTCAAGTAAACTACCTAATAATACTTTCAGATAGACTACTAATACTTTTTATCGCTCTCGTGATATTATATCGCTGTCTAATATTACTTTCAAGTGAACTACATAATAATACATTCTAGAGAGATTGCTAATACTTTTAAAAGGGACTGCTAACACTACTCCCTGCAAATAAAATAAAAACATCATTGGGTCAAATTTTTGGATTCTTCTAATGGATTTTGGCCCGTTAGACCGTCTGACTGAAGTTTTTATCAAATCCATATGATCATGAATTCAATTAGGCTTGTATAGAGAATTAAATTTCTATTTACAATTAAAAAATCATCAAAATGAATTTCATTCATTAGAAGAAATTTACAATTGCTTTCAACATCGAGCAGGAATCGATTGCAAGATTTACGGATAGGGGTGACCACGGTTTCAGAACTGTCGATTTCAGTTCCAAAACCATCAGTTGCCTCACGGTTGCAGTTCCAAATCCAGAACCGACGGTTCCGGTTTGGAAACTAGTTCCTCCATGGTTTTGGTTCCGGTTAAAACTGGAACCGTTTGTTTATCTTTTGATAATTTTTTTTAAAATGATTTATTAATTTCAGTTACAAAAAAAGGGAATAGAAAAAAAGACTTAGACTTAATATTCAATTAAGTTTTTTTCAAACTGATCAGCGGATTCCGGGGACGGTTCTTTGGGCAAGGACATTCCATTGAGAACGGTATTAACAGCTTCAACGCATATTCCCATGTGGCCCTATCTTCACCAAATATTGTAACCCAGTCATTGTAAAAAGGCCAGGACTTGAACCTCATGAGACGAGCATTAGCATCCACCTACATTTATATAACAATGGAATATATTAACTAAACTGCTGCAAATTAACTTAGGCACTTAAACAGCTGCAATTAATTAATTTAGGCATTTGCACTTAAATCAAGTATTGTGACTATATTAATTTACTAAATGGTTGCAAATTAACTTAGGCACATAAATCATATTACCTTAACATAGTCTGCCCATGTTTCATCGTGCGCTTCTATCATTTTAGTGTTGTCATTCCAACCAATTCTACTCCGAGATAGCATAGAAACTAGGCTCCCGTAGTCCTTCTTCCACACATGTATCTTAGAGTTGATGTGTGGTATTCCTCTAAGGTCGGTCCCGGGAAGTGCCTTCATCATTTCTTGCTCTAGCACTTGTAAATAACCAATCTTGTATCCATTTTCAGATTTCCAGCCAGATAAAACAATCTCCTTCAAAGATCCAACTAGTACCTCTTCTTCTCGTCTACTCCAACTCCTTCGATCCTTGTCATTTCTTTTGCGTGTAGCTTTTGCACATTTGGTACTTGTTGCATCCATTAACCTACTCAATATGAAAGACGCACACATATATAAATATAATTTAAAGACTGACCAAATATGAATGAGGCATAATTAAAACAGCTGCTCACAATAAACATTCAAAAAATACCAAAAAACTGATTATGGTACATGAAGGTCAATAAGAGCAACAAATAACAGAAACACATGCCCAAACTGAAAAATGAAGTCCACATTAAGTAATTAGACAGCTAATGACAAGTTAAACAAGTAAAAATGGAACATACTAGTCAATTCAATTTTTGATGGTTTACATAATTGGAATACTCTCCTAATCACCTAATAACTAGTTCAAACCTCTCCATTCATTGAACATAGAACATGCTAAATTGTCTCTCCAATCAGACCAGGCTTGGGATGCCTCAACGACGTCAATGTAATCCAAGTTCAAATCATCCTCATGTTCTTCATCTGACTCTTCATCCAATAACTCCTCCAAAGGGTCAATAGATAGCTCTGAGCGCATAAAATTATGGAGAAGAGCGCATGCCATGATCATCCTATTTTGGATCTTTATATCATAGAAGGTTTGACTCCAAAGAATCGCCCATCTTTTTTTCAAAAGACCAGATGTGTGTTCAATTATATTGCGAGCTTTTGAATGATTCATATTGAAGAACTATTGACTGTTTTGTGGAACTGAGGATCCCTCACCCCATTCATTGAGATGGTATCTAACTCCTTTGTATGGAGTTAGAAATCCCTGTCCATTTGTGTAGCCATTGTCACACAGATAAAAGTTACCTGCCACAACAATTACCATGGCATGTTAAGGAATGAATAATCGATGTACATGTGAAAAATCAAACAATAAAAAATGCTTAGCTTAAAGAGAATTACCTTGAGGATTTTTAATCCATTCAGTCTATTGACGGTATCATGCAAAACTCTACAATCCGATGCAGAACCTTCCCAACCACTAAGAACATATATAAATTTCATATTTCGATCGCAAACTCCTAGCACATTCACTGCTATGTCACCTTTCCTTGTTCTATATCTCGTTTTATTTGTTTCAGCAACTTTGACTTTGATATATGTGTCGTCTAAAGCACCTAAACATCCCTATATTTAAATTGGTTAAATCATTCTGCAGTTAACCAAACTTTTAAGCCATTTCCATAAATGTAAATTTTGCATTTAGTTTAAAATAACAGTTTGTTATGGACTTTACCTCAAACCATTTCCATCCATTTGTGCAACTGGCGTCAACTGGTTCCGGACTAACAAGAAGAATATTGTGGAGCTTCAAAATAGCGATTAACACATCATGGATATGTTTACTCACGGTTTGACCAGATCTCTTGAAGTCAAATTTCACTACTCGAATTTTTTTATGGTGGGCAATAACTGATAGAAACAAAGCTACCTTCTCAGAAACCGATACATATCTAGAATATGTTAGTCCCCCGACATGACGTAGGAAGAAATACAATCTTACAAATGCACCCCATGTCATTCTTAGATTCTCTAGGCAATCAACATCACTAATCGCAATTGAATCATTCAAATGTTCTACTTATTTTGGTATCCTATTTGCCATTACATATCTAATTCCTCGGGTGCGATGCACTAATTGATTCCGAGATCTGTTGTGATTTCTCCTTATTAAAAGTTTTACTAGGAAAAAGGTTTCTAGCATTATTTCTTCTATTATTAAGAATATCTCAGCTCTTCTCCTTGAAATTTCAGCCATGTTTCTATTCAAGGCTGCACAGTAGATTAGAAAATAAAAAGCAAGAATAATGGCCTATATTAGGCGAAACTCAACAAATTAACACACTGATATAATACATATGTGTAACAAGAAGAATCAAACAGAGGAAAAAATATATGTTATTAGATTGAATGTCACAAAAGATAAACATTTGCAAATGGTTGCTATTGCCAATAATCAATGGTATACAATAGTGTTGAAATTTTAATAGGTGAAGGACATTATAGTCAAGCTCAAGGAGCATTTGCTGTCATATTCTTTGTTTTAGTTCAATAAATTTATGGAAGCAAAAGAGACAGATAAAAAGCAGTGACAAGAACATATAAATCTTGTGAATTTATCTAAGTGAATGACGAGACCATATCAATATGTGTTGTGGGATGTTAGCATATCAAAGGTGCTATGACTTTTGGAAAAATTTGTAGTCTACTATATATAAAATATATTTATTCGCGTAACAACTAGATTTACAGACTTCATTCAAGGAGCTGAAAAAGAAAAAAATCAAACTTAAAATAAATATGGGGCATACCGAGAACATCCACAAACCCTAACAATACCTTAAAGTAGTAATCACAATTGAAAATGTAACGATCTTTACAAGAGTGAGAGAACCTGCAAATTTTCCAAAGGAAAAACAGAGTTCAAATCAGTATTATTCAGAAATCTAGGGTTCTTAAAAATTCGGAAAAAGAAGGAGAAATCAAGAAGAGCTCAAACCTTTTCTCAAATTCGAGCAGCAGTCTTCACAAGGATCGATCGTCTTTCATGCACAAAGCAGACTTCCAGAAATTAAGAGGGGAGAGAGCTTCCATATTGTAGATTAGTTTCACACGTGAGTGTCGGCTTTCTCAATGGTCAGAATAATATGTATGGCTGGGGTTTGAGAAATGAGGGGGCATTTTAGTAAAAGCACAATGGAAGGGAATGGACTGGATATTATATCCCACCTAGGAGGTGGAATGTGTTTTCAAGGAATTGGCTAGATAACAAATCGGGCCTACTCTTTTTCATGGGCTATCAAAAGTCCAAGCAAACAAAATAGTAGATAGGTATCATTACAAAAGTGGGTGATATCAAGCACATAAACCCCTACCAAACGAATCCTTAGAGTATAGATGAATCAAAATTCACGTAGTTTGCTTACACTATTTGGTTTAAAACGTGTCTCTTGTAGTTACGAATATAAAACATCATAATAAACATTTAACATTTCTTCTAGCATATTTTTACCAAAAAAAATATAAAAATAGTTGGTTTTAACCTTGAAATCGGCGGTTAATAACGGTTCCACCGCTGGTTCTAACCGACGGTTGTTTAGACCAAGGAACCGGAACTAGAACCGACCTACATGGTTCCGGTTTTGGTTTTGGAACTGTTGACCGATCAACGGTTCCCGGAACTGTTGATCACGGTTCCGATTCCGATTTGGAACCCAATTTCGGTTCCATTTGGCCACCCCTACCTACGGATCAAAAACCTATATAGGTCCAAACTAGAATTTTAGACGTAGATAAATCTAATTGATTCGTAGAATTGGAAAATTGCAACGAAGGCATTGGACAAAACACGTACCAACAAAATTGATCTCACTTCTGTCACGAGTTATCAGATAATAACTAATCTGAATCTTCTCAACAAAAACCACGTATAGGACAAACTTATTTAACCGAACCGCTAAGATTTTTTAGGAGGAGAGTTATTTTCTCCTTTAATGTAGAGTTATTTGAAATTCAGATCTCTTAGATTTAAATTTATCCATTCAAACATAATCTTATTAAAATCATTAGCTTCATAATTAATAATTATACGACTCTTTAGTGAAACCATATCAGATAATTAGAATCATAAATAATGAATGAAAAATGAAAATTCTCCAATGCTACGAAAAAGGAAATGTTCACAAGACAAAAAGGATATGTAAAATTTTACTTAGTTTTTAGTTTTTACCACAACAAAAAGTTTCACATGAGAGAAGTACAATATGCTAAAAACCTTGTACTTTGCCATTAACACAAACTCTAAGTACTAGTTAACAAGGAACAACAGTTCCTTAGTAAACCTTCTAATCTTCGTTCAACAATTAATTTGGCAAAAGTAGAATCAAATCTCAAACCCAACCTTTCTCTCTCATAGATATGTGTCAATGTGTGTGTCAACAATCAACATATATATGAGAGTTTTGCGCTAGCTGGTTATCAGTTTATCTTTCTCTTTCTTTGGTTTCTCTCTCACACAGCACACACACTTTGCTAGATAGAGATTTATGGTGATGGAGCTCTGTTAACACTTAATAAAAAGAAAGAAAACATGCAAATAAATGGGCTGCAAATAGGGGAAAGTGAAGTTTGGTGGTATTGTGTGTGTGTGTTTTTTTGCTCTCTCTTTGCTGCAAATGAATCTAAAAATCAGTGTTGAGCATCCCTAAAATCTCTCCTCCATTTTCCTCTTCTCTTGCCATCTAATCCTCTATTTTGGCTTCTTCTTTTTTTCCCCTGTTTTTTTTTTTCTTTTCTTTTTTTTTTTCAAATTTCACATCCCATCAGCTCACACCTCTTTCTTTATCTATAATTTCACTAAAATCTCTCTCTTTATATCTTTCTCTCTCTTTATCTCTCTGAATAAGTGGATCTTGGTTTCATCTATTCGTCACAATAGGGCTTCTGGAATTTTCATGTTTTTTTTTCTAGTTTATTTTCTGAACCATAAAAAGTAAAAAAAAAAAACAATTTTGTTTGGGTTTTTCTGATTCACATTGTTCTGATTTTGTGTGGGCTTCGAAATAATTTGAACTGGTTTTATTAGTTGTTTTGCCATTTTAATTTGAGTTTTATTAACAGTTTCCTACTGTTTTCTCTTATTATATAAGAACATACATTTTTCCAAAATAAAAGAAAAATAAAAGAAAAGATAGAAAAAAGGGAAATCTGGGCTGTTAGCTATCATCAGTGCAGCACAAGTGCGTTGCATTTCCTTCTACGGTCTTCTAAGGTAGTCAATAAAACTGCCACAATATTTATTAAGTTTTCTTTTTTAGTAATTTCAATTAATGCTTGTGCATGAGCATGCTTTTGTGAATTCCTGAATAAATGTTAATTTTCGTTAATGCGGATGGGATTTCTAATGGTTTTTGACAGATTTCATTGGTTCTATGTGCGTTTTCTTTTCTTTGGGGTGCAAGGATTAATGGTTTTTGTGTATAATTATTTGTCAAATCTTGATGCATATTCGGCATGAGTATTAAGCATAAGCAATAACTGAGAATTTCTGTGAAATTTTTTTTCTTCATATTGATAGTTGAGGAATATAGGTGTGGTTTTTGTTCATTTAGTCGTACATTTAGTCAAATTATCATGCTTTCAGTGTAAAGGGCTATTACTCGTATAGTTGGTGATTCAAAAATTGGTTTTATGGTTGGGTAGAAAGAAGCTTCAATGGATATTTTTTGTTTACTCGCCTTGAAATGTACCGGTTGTCATGTTTTGACATTGGCCGCCACCTATATTTAGATTGTCCACGTACATGTTTAGTAAGTTTGATACGTAAGCATTAGTTGGATTGTGACTTTCTAGACTTAGGCAAAACTTTAATTTGTTTCTTGCATATGAATTTGATGATGTAACAAATGAAGTGGTTTAGAAGGTTTATAGTGATCTCACGCTACATCATTGGCCCGTCAAAGAATTCAGAATTGTCGTTTGTTGTCTCCTTTATCTTATCAATGATTGAGGGTGCATTACGGTACACATGCATAAATTCCTTGTCCCCATTTATTAATTTGCATCTTTCCGCATTCGATATCAGTGTGAAATCTCATTCATTGAAATGGACTTTTACTATTGATTATGCATTTTGCCCTGTTTGGCATCTTGTCTATAATTATTGATTTTCTTGTTTTATTAACATTTAGGAGATGAGTATGACGAGTGAAAGCGACGAAATGATGATGCCTAAAAATGACATAGATTCGCCGCCAGCTGCTGACGATGCTAACAGCGGAGGAAGTGTGGGAGGGAATAATCCACTGAAGAAAGGTCCGTGGACTTCTGCCGAAGATGCAATTTTATCTGATTATGTTACCAAGCATGGAGAGGGGAACTGGAATGCAGTTCAGAAACACTCAGGGCTTGATCGCTGTGGGAAAAGTTGTCGTTTGAGGTGGGCCAATCACCTTAGACCAGATCTTAAAAAAGGCGCATTTAGTCCAGAGGAGGAGCAACTTATCATTGAACTTCATGCCAAGATGGGAAATAAATGGGCTCGAATGGCCGCTGAGGTGCGCATCTCTCTTTTGCGTTGCCTTCTCGTTTAGTTGGAAAAAAGAATTCATTTCCGAACTGTTTGTTGAATTTTAGATTTAGTGTCTCATGTTACCTTCAAAAGGTGCATGAACTGTAGTCCAAGTTGTAATGGATGAACATTATCATCGTGGATTCTAGGTCGGAATGGTTCCCACGCTGTTACCAGCACTTTTTATGCCACCTTAAATGTTGTTCACACTACGATGCATTTTAGAGTGCTGTGCCATATCTGAGCTTGTTTGAGATTTTTTACTTTCAATATAAGATGCACGTCACGAAACTTACTGACACCCATATGGGTAAGTATTTCTGGTACATATTTGTTACCAAGAATTATCGTGTCCCATAATGTGCATTGAGCAAATTGTTTACGCTTCTTTTGAATTGAAGAACTAAAAGATGTCACACGTGTGCTAGGTATGCCCTTCCGAGATAGAAAGGACTTGTGTTATGTGTACGTGAGACAGTAACATGGCCATTCTAATGAAATGATTTGCTAATAAAAAGTTACATAGTTATGTTTTGTAGTCTAGTTTCCTCAGTACATACATAAAATGACGTTCATTTTTTAGTGCAATCTTTATATGTACACATGTTTGATTATTTTGTATCCATTATGATGTGATGATATTTTGGACTTGTCGAGAACATGTCCCTTTTTTCATCTAAGGGAAACTGCATTAATTATAGAGATAATCACAAAAAGGCCCTCGAGGTTTGGACTAATTACAAAAAATCCAGAGATGTTTCAAAATTACAAAAAAAAAAAAAAAAAACTCAGGTTTGATTATGTTTTATAACTGTAATATTTCTATAAGTATCAAGGGTTTTTTGAATTGTTTTTTACCTGAAGAGGAAAAATGTAAGACCAAATCAAACCTCAATGGGTTTTTTGTAATTTTCAAAAACCTCTTGGTTTTTTGTAATTAGCCCGAACCTTAGGGGGGTTTTGTAATTATCCCTTAATTATACTTGATGTTTCCTCCTCATTTGGAGCACTGATTATGCTAGAAGAAATTCTGCTAGTTTTCATTACATCATTCAATTATGTACCTTAGGTCCTTAGCTTTAATGAGTATACGATTATCCCTTGTCATCCAAATATTCATTTCTAATTTGCAACAGATTTTACACTTGACATTATGTGTCTAGTTAATGAAATATCATAACGTTACACCTCTCTAGACTACCTGTAGTGCTAAGAGAACTTCTGCAGGTTTACTTATTTCCCTCATTCCGTCTTCCTATTTAGTTGCCTGGCCGCACAGATAACGAGATAAAAAACTACTGGAACACTAGAATCAAGAGAAGACAACGTGCTGGCTTACCAATCTATCCGCCGGATATCTGTTCACAACCATTAAATGAAAACCAACAAACTGACGATATGACTACTTTCTCCTCTGGGGATGTACTTTATCCCGACTTCATGCCGGTTAACAACTTTAAGGCTCCTGATTTCAAAATCTTTGGATTGACTCATCAGTTTTATCAACCGACACTCCATGATATTCCTGCTACTAGCTTGCTCGATATTCCCACAAGTAATTTGCTAGCACAAAATCTCCATTCTTACCCAAACAAGACCTTGCTTTCAAACATGCATCCAGTTAAACGCCTTCGAGGGTCGGAGCCTGGCCCGAACGGCAATGCTATGCCGAACAGGAATCAATATTCAAATGATAGTAGTTCTGCACAGATTGCTCAATCTTTTATATGCTCTTCTCCGTACGATCACAATTATCATAATTCAACTTCTAATCAAGTTTCATCCTCAAGTTTATTTCCTGCCGTTTTAAATGGCAACCCTTCTTCTTCGGAGCCTGGTTGGGCAATGAAGCTGGAGCTCCCTTCACTCCAAACTCAAGCGGGTAGTTGGGGCCCACCCTCGTCCCCATTACCCTCTCTTGAGTCTGTTGATACTTTTATCCAAAACCTTCCGACTGAACATAATCTGTCGTGTAATCTTTCGCCCCAAAATAGTGGCCTATTGGATGCAGTACTTTACGAATCACAAACTATAAAAAATTCGAAGGAGACTTCGTATGCTTCCAATATGGTTGTCGATATAACAGATACTGCATCTCAAGATCTCCACGAGACCGAATGGGAAGCGTATGGCCGTACAATTTCTCATTTAGGTCATTCTTCTTCGTCAGTGTTCAGCGAGGGCACCCCTGTCAGTGCGAATTCATTTGATGAATCCGAATTTCTAGAGCCAATACAAGGTCTGAATATTTTACAACTCATTTACGTTTCTTTTATTATTATAATAATAATCTCTGGGATTTTTTGTAATTACCCCAAACCTCAGGGGTAGTTTTGTACATACCTTATTATTATTTTTTGTGATTAGGTAAATGCTAATATAATGCTTTTGTTTGGTTGAAGGATGTAATGTTAAAGAACCAACTCCTTTGCATCTGATACAATATGACGACAAGGTTGAGACAACAGACGAGATGGTCTTCACGAGGCCGGATTTGTGGCTTGCGTCGGACTGTTTTGGTCCTATGAAAGACCCTATCAGAGACCAATCCTTGCTCAAAGATATAGGGACACTTCTTTGTGATGATTTGGGCAGGGATTGCAAGAAAATGGACACATCTACTTCATCGGCTCAAAGCCATGGGCATGATTCTTGTGCTTGGAATGCTATGTCTACTGTCTAATCACTTTTATTTGGAGACCTTTTTTATTTTATGTTTTAGATGTCTAGACATGCTCTGGAAAACTATCTACTTTGGGGATTTTGTAATGCTCTGTAAAACTATGTACTTTGGGGATTTTGTATGTTGAGAGATAGGTGCATGCTGCAATTTGTTATCCACTGGTAGAATATTATTTTTAATCTTGTAAGGTTTCATTACAAGAATTGCTTCTCATATAATTAAATTATATCTAATGTAGATTCAAGGATGTAAGATCAAGAAAATTTCATGCCACCCACTTGTTTAGTATTTAAGTGGGTCTCTATGAATATTTAAATACACATGACAATATAATAAAGTGGAAAGATGATATTTCCATATAGTGTTAATTACAAAATCTACTTCTGAAACTTAGCCTGATGAGTTGTTTTTCAAAATTACAAATACTCCTTGTAATTGTCTTTTTTACACGGATATTTGTTAGGAAAATGCAAATTTCAAGCGGGTGTTTGCATCACTTTTTTGTAATTTTGAAAGTTAATTGGAGTTATTTGTAATTAAGCTAAAACACAAGGGTAGGTTTTGTAATTATCCCTATTATGGTTCACTAGAATTCAAGGGGCTTTCATTATATCCCAAAAATAATTTCCTCGTGTCAGGATGCATTTTGGACAAATATTAAAAAGCAACATATGCATGCAGTCGATGTTATGATGGTAGTTGGACACCAATTAAAAATTGCAGAGATGAGTTAAAGGCATATACAGTATAGTGATAGTTTCTAGCAATAAATTTCCAGGTCTAAGTCTCTTTAATAGATGCTCCCACAATTTATTAATGTACAAGTCTGCATGGTAACTCAGAAAATTAAATATAGATGCAGAAAGCAATCATTGATGACAAAAAGAAATCACAGGAAACAAAATACGAGGAAAACTAGGAAACAAAACAATTAATTACCTGAAGATTAGCTTAGCTGCCTGAATGTTTGATGATGAAAATGAATAATTGTACGAACCATAACCAGTCCTGATAACTTTAGCATGGTTTTCATGCCCATTCATCTATGCACCAAATGTATAGGTATAATTTCACCATGTCAATTTTTGACACGTTTTCCAGTTCCATAAAAATCCCAAAAAAAACAGGTAACAAAAGATAAAAAGACCCCAGAAAAGCACAAGGAACATCAAATGAGACCACAATATAGCTTTCCCATAAACATAGCATTTGAAACAAGATAAAAACAATCAATCCTTCATCAATGTAACTTGCAGAGCCTGATAGCAGCATAAGTACAGATGTCATCATCTAATTGGCCCTACTGCAATACAGCTTAATCACAACAACAGACCTAAAAAAACATAGCAATTGCTGCTGTCATTTATCAAAAAAAATTTAAAAATTATGAAAAACTTCATTTTACAAGAGTTTGCAGATATTTTTAGTACATGATATTCGTTACACAAAGAACAAGCATCAGTTTTCTATCAAGTCCGTTGCCTTACTCTTCTGCCGCTGGTATCACCGCCATCAGAGAGCTGAGCCCAAACACTTCGTGACTTGCCACCACCACTGCTACAATCCTCGTCACAGCCAGCTACAGTCTTCAGAAGCTCGGACTGTAAAGCCGGGCAATTTTCTTTAAGATATTCGAAGCCATCGGAGCGCATAACAGCTGCAATAGAATCATAAAAGGGAAATGTCAGAGAGTAAAAACAATACCATCCTTCTAAATTAAGAACATTAAGATTCTGCATATATGTTAGCTGAAGCACTATTAAAAAAAAACAAAAAAAAAAAAACACAGGCTTTAGCTCAGCTCTTTTTAATTGATGACCTTACATATTTCTAATTTTCGACCTTATTCTGAAAAGTTGAGCAGTCTCGTGCATCTCATTAACCACACTTTTAAGATTGTCTACATTTCTGCCCAACCTCTAGGGATGTTCCACCTTCAAAGATATGACGAAAGCATTCCAAGTTTGAAATTTTTTAAATTTTTCATTAAAATAAGCGTACAAAGTTTTTGCAAAGCAACTGGAAATCAAACAATAATTCTCATTAGTACATTTGGATTAAATTATCATTCAGAAAAGAAATTAGTCCTCTTATGAATAAGGTCCAAAAGGTTTTCCATCATACTTGTAGAATCTTACAGAACCTTCCAGAACATCTCGTCCTTCAGAAAATTACATATACATGATTTCAATCAAACACATAATTGCCACTTCGCACATCATTCCGGCATTACAGTCAGACCAGCAATAATAATTTCAATGACATTAGTCAACGAGTATCAATAAAATCTGAAAATCTTGCCAATTCAGGACCAGACGGTCAACTCCATTTGAAACAGAGATACAAAAGTAAAAAGTATATTTCGGTAAGTTCAAAGAGAAAAGGAATATATGAAATCATCATTCGACTGTACTTCTCTATTTTTCATGTCGAGATAAAAAAAACTATATATAAGAGCGACACTGGAAGCAACATAGATAAGCTGCAATGACATAGCAACAAAATATTGTTTCTGCTCCTCCTTGAAAACACTGGAGGATCCATTATGCCCCCTACGACAGCTAATCATTTGTCTTGAGGAATAAAAACAAAAATTGAGAAATATGCATATAGTCTGCGACTCTGCATAATACAAAGAATAAAGCTAAGTTAAACTAAATCATCTAAATTGTTAAGACTCGATCAATGTTCAATTTATGATTTAAGAATATAATGCATAAAGCTCGATAAGAATCTTGTTGTATTCATTGCAACTATTTTTTAATTATTTATTTGGTTTATTATTGAAGGACTATGTCAAAATGAAAATACTAAGCATTCTCTTAATTTTCGCAGATCTTCTGAAACTTCTATTGCCATATCCAAAACATATTGAAGCTAGATAAGAATCTTGTCGTATTCATTGCAACTATTTTTGGTTTATTTTTGCGGACAATGTCAAATGTGAATACAAAAGCATTCTCTTAATTTTCACAGATCTTCTGAAACTTCTATTGCCATATCCAAAACATGTTGACATATTATGAGCAGGACAAACAGAATGCATCTATGGGGTCAGCTTTGACAAAAATTGTGGCCAATTCCCAATCTCATTGTATGGTCCTAAAGAATGTTAATATCATGAAACAAGTCACAAGGTCTTGACATTGCCAAAGGGAGTCAGTCTGCCCTCTCAACCTGAATAAGTAAAAAGAGTGTAGAGGAAATTTAATATCTATATATACTATTATATGTGTAAACGTTTTTGTTAATTTTGATATGCCGATTACGTCCCTAATATAAGTATTAATTAAATAGCTAAAAGGGACATAATAGTACTTTAATAACTTTCTTAAAAAAATTGTGACACCTATTAAGATCTTATTTAATAAAGTTCCTCTACATTCCAAATTCTTCACTATAATTTCAATTGCTTTCTTTCTGTCGTAACTCTTTAAATGCGTTGAATTCTCGGATGTGACTAGCTTTATATAAAACTAGATTTTGATAACTTTCCAATCATGTATAATATGGGCATACGAAGGGCTTCATAAGAGAGAGTTGTAATCGTTCAAAGCTGATCATACTATATAGTTGTGAATTTTTAATACTTTTTGAATATTAGTTTTTTAAAGATAGTTCTGAAAAATAGGCCATGTACTATATTTAATTATTTATTATTACATTAGACCTGATATTCTTAATATTTTTTTTTTAAAGATAGACCTGAAAAATAGACCATGTGACCAATACGAATAGGTAACCGGATGGCCAAAATTAGACCTGATATTCTTTAGAACTAATAAAGAGATATAATAAAAAGTACCATCACGATATGCTTAATCTAGGTAAATAAATAATTTTTTAATTAATTAAATGTGAATTTTAGGATTTGTACTTCAACTTTGCTCTTGATTAAATTAACTACGAATATTGCATTGATTGAGAATAATAGGTATATCATTATAGACAGTTATCAATGCTCAGTGAAAATTACTTGATTTGATCATAAAATATGCATTTGCCAGCACTACATGTATAATAATATATTTTCAAAATTATACTTAATCTAATTCTGGTTTCTTTTAATAGTTCTTTGTTATTACGATCTTTTAACCATTTTTTTATAGTAATTAACTTGGTTTGCATACTTCGCGTTAACTCGAACATCTGTTAATTCTTTTAAAATCTTTCATAGTCTGTTAAAAAAATATTTTTGATAATATTATTAACTGGAATATCTAGATGGTTTGAGATTTTGAATTGACAAAGTTGTACTTCATTCATCATTAAAAGTAATTTCATTATAGATATCTAAGTTATTGACTAAGTAATATTATTTACAATTTAACTTAAATGTGAGTACATTATTTCAACAATTAATATTTTAAGGAATAGTGCATGGTTAGTTGACATAATGATTCAATTATATTAGTTTAGATTCATCTTTTCAAGTAATTCAGGTTAAGTTGAAAGAAGGGACTAAAAAAATAACTTTAATACTTTATAATTTTAAAAATAAGTACTGAATTTACAAACTTAATCTTTCTACTATGTTTGAATATATTCAAAATGTAACTTCTATGACAATGTATTTTACATTTACAAATAGATCATACTTGAAAAATAAATAAATAAATTTTGTAATATTATAAATAAATACTTATTGGTCAAGTTGATTACTTTTATGTTAATAGATTCTTTTCCCATCCATAGTCTTTGCATGTTTTAAATATTTATTCAATTAAATTAATATATCATGCAATGATTTTAACGAAGTTGAATAATTTATTAATTCTATGTTTGCAAGTAAATTATTATGAGAAGAGTTATTTATTTGGAAAATGACTACGATTTTATTTAAAAAATGCTTAGAACTATCAACTAGAATACAATAATAATGAGAATCAAATTAAAATGTGTAAAAACAAAGACTATAGTTTATTATATTTCAATATTTTTTGTGATCACAGTCTTTCACATGCAACGCGCACCTCTTTTACTACTAAGCTATAAATGCCATAATGTCTTGCTATGAACACGGCAAGTTGTCTATTCCATGCACAACCATAATTAAAAACAACACTTATCAAGAGCAAAGGAGTTGCCATGTTGCGCACCCAAAAGCAGGAATATTTTCTTCTTCAAAAGCAAACAATACATTTAAAGTAATACATAAGGAAAGAGATATAAAAAGGTCACAAATCATATACCTGCCAGGTTCTCTGCAGCAAATCTAAGGCAAATAGCTTTCAATTCTGCAGCATGAAAACGATCTGCCAAAGCAAGTATATGTGCAACAGAATTTACAGATATATCCTTGCAAAGATGAGATTCACACACCCTTCTTAGTCTTCCCAAATCATAACGATCAGCTGCTGCGAGCAACTTTGCAGTTAATGTGTCAGTTATCAAAGGAGATGAACAAGAGCTAGATGCTATCAGCTCATCTTCAGCTAAGGCATCTCTGTATATAAAGTGTAACATCGCCTGTCACACAAAAGGTAACTTCAGTAGGCTATTCCAATCCCGGAAAAGAGAGAAAATTTCATTTGTCAATCTAAAACGATGATGTTGCGTAAACCAAGAAGATAATGTAATTTAAAGAGAAGGATTTTTCTTGCAGAGCTAATGAATTTACTAACCTTAAAAACTTTAGGTTCCATGTCCGATACCATAATCTCTTGCTCATCACTATCCAAATCTTCAAAAAATTCAGACCGAAATATGGGGGAACGGGCAGCCAATACCAACTTGTGGGCACGAAATTTCTCCCCAGCCACATTAAAAATAATATCAGAGCCTTCCATATTTTCCAGCAGCATACCAAAATTTGACCCGATGTCAGAATCTGGAACCTGAATTGAATGTAACCTCGAACAATCAATAGCAGAAACCACAACCCCAACAGTACAGTTGATCTTCAAGCAATCATCTTTAAGATAATCTGAAGTTTCAAGCATGGCTCTCCTGAAAAAACGCTTGTATCCCCTGTATTCAAGTTTTTAAAAAGGAAAACATAAATGAAAATTTAGTTAATCTAAAGCAACGGAAGAACAATGTTTCTAAAACAATTTAAAGGGTTTTTGACAGAGTTGCAAATATGAAAAGAGAATAGACATGTAACCAAAACCTTTTTCTTTCCTGAACCATAAACTCGAAACTCCTACAAGAATTGGCCTAAGCCTATTCAGAATCCCTGGAGTGAATCGTCCATGTTAGTCATCCTATCAAACTAATTTTTTAGGTTATGTTGCATCTTAATAGAAGCTTCATAGAATAAAAATGTCAATTGTCCCAAACCCTCAGCAAACAAATAATACCAACCTAATCACATCATATGCACAATGAAATCTTCTTACGAGATCTTAGTTACAGGTACCCTTGTGCGTTGAGTACTGGTCGTTGATTGCAATAATACTGGATTACATAATAAAATAAAAGATATAAGAACAATTGCTAAGTAACTAAATAACAAAGATGATTAACAGAAACCAGTTTTACTAACCCAACTACCCAAGACAGCCTGAAGTCAAGTAAACTTCCCTATAATGATCATGAGGTGCTCCACACACAACAGAGAGAATCAAATATCAAATCCTCTTCTACTAAAGAAATGCATCTTCGTGACATTGTCAATACCAAATAATACATAACTTCCAGATTCACTTGAGCTCATCAATTTTTTATTCCAATAATGCCAGAGCACAGGTCCACGTGTAGTTCCTTAGATTCAAATTCAATGTCCACAAGTACATCAAGAAAACAATGCAGGCAAAAGCAGCATTCAGATATATTAATATATAGTTCTCTTTACGAGATTATATTATAAATACTTCAACTGAGCAAAAAATTGAGAAAAATGAACACATGAACAAAATTTCAATCATAACCAGATTTACTTGAGCTCATTAATTTTTATCCAATAATGTCTGAGCACCGGTCCAACCACAGCCGCAAATTATTAATAAAGCTCCTTAGATTCAAATTCAATGTCCACAATATTCAAAAAAAAAAATCAATGTCCACAAGTACTTAAAGAAGGTAAAAGCGGCATTCAGATTTACATATATAGTTATTTCTCTTCATAAGACTATATGATAACTAGACGGACCAAAAAATTGAGAAAAATGCGCATATGAACAGCATTTCAATTATAACTTGAGATTATTCTCAACATTCGTTACAGGTAAAGCAACTCATATCAGAATACTCAAAACCTTCCCAAAAGGTTCACATAAACAATAAAGAGTATTCAACTTTTTGCCTCAGTGCAAAAATTCCACCACAATGAACCATTTGACTACAATTATTTGCTCCAATTTATTCAAAATTCGCACTCCTTCAAACTCGTCTTCCTCCATAAGCGGTAAACCCAACAAAATAAGTATTATGTGCATCCTATAACAAATAGTATGCAAATAATAAGCTGAAACAAGGAATCGAAATTAAAATTAAAAGCCTAAAAGTTCACAGGCATGTCAATATAAAAACCACACTAGTTATGTTTGGGATCAATTGACCATACAACAAGCAACGACACTGCTAAGATTTATAAAAATATGTTTAGGGGTAAGGGCTTATAAATTACAAGACCCCTTATGATCTATAAATATAGGAGAATGTTTGATAATAAAAGGAAAGAGAATAAATCACAACCACAAGAAAATATAACATAATATCACCTTGATCTACTTTCTTAATCATCTTGATCTACTTTCCTATAGTTTTGATTGACATTCCTTTAATATCCCCCTTAAGCGTGAGCATATATCACATGCTGCAAGCTTGTTCCACGAAAAATTTATTCGAGCCCCTCATAATGGTTTAATAGAACAAATCTGCGAGTTAATCTTCTGGCTTGACATATGATGTTTTCCTCACCCCTTCTTGAAGCTTCTCACAAAGTGACAATCAACCTCTATTTATTTGGTTCTCTCAAGAAAGATTGGGTTGGATGCAATATGAATAGCTGCTTGATTATAATTTAGTACATATTAACTCTATATGAGAAGAGTGTTCAAAACCGATCGTTTTGATCTCACGTAACAGATGCTTTAGCCAGATTAGATCAAATGTCGTGTAGGACATTGCTTTGTATTCAGATTCAACACTAGATCTTGCAACGACAATCTATTTCTTGCTCTTCCACGGTACCAAGGTTCATCTCATAAATATACATTAACCTTGAAGAATAGCGTCGATCATATGATCCTGCCCAATCTGCATCAATGTGGCCTTGAATTCAAGTATGACCATGATTTTGATATAAACGGCCCCACCCTAGGGCACCCATTAGATATCTCAAGATTCTAATTACTGCATCCCAATGATTAGTTCGTGCTGATTGCATAAATTGACTTACCACACTAGTCGCAAAAGAGATATTTGGGCATGTAACCGTTGCGTAATTGCTTTGTATTTGGTTCCATAGGACTATCTACAGGTTTGACTCCCAAGATCCAACTATCCAACCGCTTAATATTACAACCAAAAATACGCAAATCATGCAGCAGTAGAGATTCAACTTATAACCAAAGATCTTCCATCTTCCCTTGACAAACAAGAAATGCCACATATGATAAGATTGCACTGAAGAAGACAGCTAAATTCAAAATTTTACCCAAAAATAGAACAAAACAGAAAAGTACCTTTACACAAAAATTGAAAACGATAAGAACAATTCACTACATATACCAGACTCTATATCAACAAATACAAGATGTAGAATTCAATAAGATTTGTATATAATATGCACAATAACACTAATGTGTACTCAAATACTAACCATAAGCTTAATTGCCAGAAGTCTTGTTAGCCAAATTACTTTAATTAGCATGTTGCTCAATATCTAATCTACCTTAAGATACACATGAGACGCATTCAATGTTAAAGTAAACCTGTGCCACTCTATTTTCGCTTGAAAGCATGAGAACGTACAATCATTTGATCTGCAAATCCTTGAACTTCATTCATCTAGCTTTCAAATACTGTTTCAATTTTACACCAAATACAGTCCCCAAGTACAGAAAAATAACAATTTTTAGATTGCATAAGATACTTCGCTTCCAAATTCATAAATCGATCACCTGATATCAATGAATTCATTAGCTGTGAGATAAAATGTAGCTGACACTAAGAACACAAACTTATCCCTTATATGCAGTGAAAGAACTTAACCAAAATTAGCACAACTCTCTTCCTTTTATTTTAATTTTTTGAGATTGCGTCATGTTCCATGATGTACATGTTGATTTTACAATATCAATCGTGTAATAGGACATGACTAGAGCAACTATCTCAACTCATCGACGTCTCATGATATTTTCCATGCAAGTGGAAAAACCTATGATGATGATGGTTTTGGAATTTCATCTCATTTCTTCTTCGTATGAAGGTTGCGTCAGGAATGGCATCCGGTGTAAAACTTTGCCACTTTGCTTTTTGTGTGAATTTGTAGTGTTAACTAATTTTAGATAATTAATTGACACTATAAACTTCACGCCGCCGACCCCACATAGTGGGATAAGGTGCAGTTGATGATGATGATTTTAATTTTTTGAGATGAATTAATCAACAGTTTCGCCATTCTCAAGACACAAAACCTTTATCCTTGAACCCACAGAAGCCCATGTACTCCTCGATCCCTCATCAAAAACATTAACATTCAGTTCACATAAACGTGAAGCATTCAAAATATAGCCAGTCGGTGAAAATCATCATATAGAACCCTGTGGCAATCCGAGAAAATGAAACCTAATCTCACAAAAACTACAAATGCGTCAAAAAAACACAAATATAAAAAGATATATAAAACTTTACCACATACTCCCACGGTATTTAAGCGTATACGGCCCGCTCTCAAGCGACCTATCGAAATGGCTATGCACTTTATGCTTCCCTCTCCCGCTCTGGTCAACCAAAGTCAGCTCGAACAACGCCCGCACGTCCGTACCCTCGCTCGCCAACGCGATAAAGACCGAAACGTAGGTCGAATTATCCTCTGGGTTTTTACCGTCGGGGTAAAAGTAAATTGCCCATTTGTACCCTCCGACGGTGAAATCATCACTGGCTATGTGTTTGCCGATACCCATGCCTTTGGCCAGAGAATAGCCCTGGATCACGAAACGGTGCGACCCGTTTATCGTCTCGGTTACGGACCGGGAGCTCGTCGGGGAAATTAACGAATTCTGGTTCGGGGTTTTTTCCGGTGTTTCCGACATTTTTCGAGGCGCAGATTTTCGTTATTTCCTTCTCGTGATGATTTGGGGGGATTGGATTTGAGAGAGAGAGAGAGATAGCGGAGGAGGAAAGTTGGTTAGGGTTTTTTGGTTCAATTTTGTAGGTAAAATTTCTGAAATTTATGGTTGTCGGAATTATTGGTGCACAAGAGGGTCGATTAATTGGATTGGGGGGACGCGAATGGGAGTTAGTATATTATTCTCTTTTTTTTTAGTACAGTATAAATTGTCTTATTGATTATTGTCTTACTAAAAGAACACCCGTGTGTTACACGGACTCGTCAAAAAACTAAAATTTGTGTCGCAAACTTGGATATTTATAAGAGATCCAAAATAATAATTAAAAATACTAAAAAATAAATCAAAATTTAGAAGAGTTTCATACAATCGTTCACTTCAAATTCTAAAAAACTTCTTTGTAAACTACATTATTTGTTCTATTTGAAAGTGTAACATCTTCGTCACAACAACGAATTTTCAAGCCGTATTAGTTTTAAATGTGATGACGTATAAAAATCAAGGACTAATCTGAGGACTTACGACGCCAAGGAGGAGATCCGGAGTCAATCAAAGTTTGAACGATTGATCCCAAAATCCGAGGTTGACCGGACGTCGGCGTAAACCTACAAAACAGAGCCCCGGGGTGGTCCCTAGGGGTAGATACTCCGATGCTTAAGTTAGTGTTTGCTCGTAGAGATTGTGAGTAGTGAGTTTTTCGTATCCCCCTTACCTAGAGCCCAGATCTTCTTTTATAGACTTGGTTACCTACCTGGCCAAGGACTCCTCCCGAGGTTAAACTCCTTAGTCATTCTTCCGAGGTCGGACTCCTCAGTCAGTTAAGTCTTACCACCAGATACTCCTCGATCAGTTAAGATAGGTCTTATCTCCAGATAGTTGTCATCTTAGTGGTACATGTGTCATGTCCTCACGATGCCACGTGTCATATTCTCACAATGCCACGTGTCGATGCCAGAATTATCCTCATCAAAATGGTTGAAAGAGTGCAATTTCAATCTTTGAATGTTTTCTGAAAAGGGAAAAAATCTCTATAAAATTGTTTATTTGTGCTAATTTCAAATACTTGGCCGTAGTTTGCTTTTGCACAAAAGCTAATAATAAATTAGTTATGGTAAAAATAATGAATCTTTGACATGCTTAAAAAAGATATTTAATATAATTGTTATACCCCCGTAAATGATTTAAATCACAATTAAAAATATAATAAGTATTAGAAATAGTAATTGAAATTATATCCTTGGTTTTTGTATCATAATAATATTTAAATCAGAATTAATTTGCAAACTCAAAAATAACTTCCTAATTTTATATCCTTGATTTTTGGGATTATTTAATTTGCTGATTAAATGTTTGATTGGATTTTAATAGTTATATACGGAAATATGAAATTTAATTATTAAGTTGATGATAAATTGATAGTAAATTGATATAGTAAATCAATTTATAATTGGAAGAATAAGGTGGTGGCATGGTGTACCACGTGGCTAAATATGAAGGTGACACATGGATTTGGAAGAATAAGGTGTTGACACGTGTACCAAATTGCTCAGGTGAAGACATGTGGCAGCTTGTTTTTTCTTTTAGTATATAGGGTTGATTGATTAGGATTAAAAAAAAAAGCACAAATTTACAACTTCACCCTTGGTTACTTGAGTAAGATGGTGTTTGGCGGAGCTTATAAATTTTTTAAATAAGACTAGTATAAATGATCGATCGATGCACGGAGGGTAACATAGTGAAGTATTGTATAATTTTGATACTAAAAAGCTGATATATAGGAAGAATTAATGGCGGGCGTGACGGTATCTCAAGATCTTGACCCGAAAAAAGTAAGCTAGGATTTAATTGAATATATTTTTACAAATATTATGTGAAATATCCAACAATAAATTAAAACTTTAGAAAAATGAGAAAAATGCAAGAAAAAAATTTATTATATATTTGAAGCAAGTTTATACACCTATTAAAAACATTGTTGAGTTGTTTAAAACTTTAAAAACTATACGCTCAATAATCAATTGAGACCCCCTCAAAAAAAAATCAATTGAGACATGGCAAAACTTATATAAGACCGTCTCACGGTTCAAAATCCGTGAGTCGGATCCATTCCCAAACCCATGGTGGCATTTTTGTAATTTTTGGGGGACGATGGTATTTTTGTAATAGTATGTGGTGACACAGCATCATTGGGGCACGAGTGGTATTTTTGTAATATTAGGGCGGTGGTATCACTTTAGACTCGAAAAGTATCACTTTTTTTTAAAAAAATAAATTTACTTTTTACTCTGAAAAGTATACGTTTTTAAATTAGTTTTATTGGAAGCGGCGATGTGTTACAACTTTAGACTCTAAAAGTATCGTTTTTATTAAATAAGTATCACTTTTACTCTGAAAAGTATACGTTTTTAAGGCAACAAAACTGATTATTTACTTGCAAAGTTATATACAACCTTGCTTAACAGTATCACTTTTTACTTTTAAAAGTTATGTTTTTAAAGTAACAAAGTTATATTAGAAGTTTCCATTGACATAATATCAATTTAGACTCGAAAAATACCACTTTTTATTAGAAAAGTATCACGTTTATTTTAAAAAATATATGTTTTTCAAAGTAACAAAATTAATATTATTTAATATTATTCCCTTGAAAAGTATCAGCTTTTTCTCTCAAAAATATTAGTAAAACCCTGTAAAATATTAGTTTTTTCCATGCACAGACTGAATATTTGTTTTTGTTACATAATTATCATAAGAACACAAAATTAATGACCATTTACAGAGGTTGGAGAGGGTGAATAAAGTTCCAAATCTAAAACTTAAAATCTTCATTGATGGATTTCAAACCTTAAGATTTTATTGTTGATGTGTTTACTACGACCGTGTAGAATACAAGAAGCACCATATCTAAAATATAAGAAGAAAACTCTCATTGTTTCAGAAATAAATTCAAGTTTAGTCATATATTAAACAATCATCTTAATTGCACACACTTATGAGAAATGGTTGGAAATGATGATGGGATATGTTAAAAGGAAGAATATTCAAAAGCATCCCATGGGAGTTCCCATCTTAGGGTGAGTGTTCCAAATGTTGGAGTGCCCCATTTTTCTCGTTTTGCCTCGGCCAAGAGCCTATGGTGAATTTTTGCCAAAACTCTACTCAAGCGAAGTTAATTGGGTTCCTCTTTGTTTGCTTCTGATCATTTGGGACACATATTTCTTCCGCAACCGCTTCATCTTTTGAGAATTTTTTTAGTTTGTTTTTTTTTCCGTTTTGTTGAAATTTCTCGTGTTTTATTTCGTAAACTGGATTACAAGGAATCAGTAACAAACTATTACAAAGAAATCGAAAATTGCGAGAATAGGCGAGGCGAGTAAAAACTCTATCCGCAAGATAAACACGTCCCCGTATAAGTCTTGTGAGCAGACGTGTTATCCCCAAAGATACAACAGCTTCGTCCTTGTAATAGCAGCACTGCAAATTACAAGGCACCTTCCCATCATCCATTATCCCATTTCAAAGTGACTATCTTGTGGATTTTATTTCTCACTCACCACTAAATGGTTTTGAGAAGTTAAATATACCACACTCATCTACTCGAAACGTAGAATTTTATTTTAATATTTAATTCCTCCAAAATTAAATAATTAGTCACTAAAAAATTGGTCAAAGTTAGGTATCAACCATTACTTCTCAAACCAATTTCCAACAGATTTTGTAGAGAAAAGAGATAGACAAAGGTTTAGCCTTCAAGGTGATAAGAAAATACAAAGAAGATGGTTGTTTGGGTTTGGGAAAGAAGGAATATAAGAGAAAATGGGAGAAAGCTGGAATATATATCTTTGTACTGTTTTTTCTTTTTTCTTTTTTTCTTTTTGATTTGGATTGAATTTGGATTTGGGTGTTGAGGCTCGTCTTATACCCCCTTGTTTAGAGGATTCTGGCATCTCCCTCATTGGCTCATCATGCTCTTCTTGAGCAGCTGCCCCCTGTTCCTCCCTAAGCAACCAGTTATCCCTATTTCTAATTGATGTCGCTTCAGGGTTAGGAAGCCTAACATTTGTTCTATCTGCTTGATTGAGCCAGTAATCACGCCCATCAAATTTTATCATTTTCATAGCAGTTAGAACAGTCAGATCAATCAATTTAGGCCCCGCGGCCTCTTCATACCCATCCAAGTTAATATTCAAATATTCAACGATAGGGGTAATCATCCCCCCCAATACAAATTCCACCACTCTCAGATTTTCTTATCCTATCAAATTGCCGGGCTATCATAGCCCCAACGTTTGGCACAATTTCAGTCCCTGACGCCATACACCATATGATGAATAATTCATCTACCCTCAACGCCCCTCTACTCTTCTCCCTCGCAAAAATTATTTCAGCTAAGATTCGCTTAACATAACGGAATACTGGGTTTCGAATACTAGACGCCTTTGAGGTACCTGGCGTGTAGATTCGTTTCCCAGTTATTTTTCTCCAAAACCTATCCTTATCAAACTCCTCGTGCTCCTCAACCCCATAAGCTGGAGTTTTGTAAATTTTATTTAAATCGTCAATACTTAGTTCCCTCGGCTCATTCCCCAGTCGAAACCTAATTCCTATCAAGTTTCTTTTTCGAACCACCAATTCAAAGCTACTCAAAAATTCAAGTGTGATAATCAAATAAGTGGCCCGATGCCCATTTAAAAATTAATGCCAATTAATTCTACAACACATAGCTCTAAAATCCTCCAATAAACCTAAATTAGTAAGAGTAGGTTCATCGGGATACCTCGTATTAAACCATGGACGAAAGTAGAGTATCGCCCATCTAGCCCTGTCATTTGGCAAGATGACATTTGAAACTTCGGGCTCCTTGGGGTCGAATATTGGTTGAGGCTCGGGTTCGGGCTCCGGAGTTGGCTCCCTTATTCTTCTTGTATTTTTCCTTGTTCCTCTTTCATCTGTAGAAGCCATGAAATTCAAGATTTTGAGGTGAAAAATCTGAAATTTTGGAGTTTTGGAGTACCCACAAACTTGGTGTAGAATTTGAAGTCTTTTGGTGGTGGGTTTCTTGAAAGGATGAAGGATTTGTGATTTTGGGTTAAGATTTATGGTGAATTTGGAGAGATTTGGAGAGGAGTTTGGTAATTTAGGGAGAGAATTTTCATGTGTTAGGGTTTGGGTAGGAAAAAGTGGGAGAAAAAGTGAGGTTTTGGGGTAAAAATAAGGGGTTTGTTGTTTCTGCACGTTTCTATTCGCTGGGCCACACAGCCGTGTGGTGCCACACGGGCTGGTCGTGTGGCCCTGGGCATTACTGCTGTGTCCTGTTTTCAGCCCTCGTCCATACGACCATATGATGGCCACACGGCCTGGCCGTGTGGTGCTAGCGTTGGGTCCTCTCGAACGACCCGGTCGTGTTGTCTCACACGCCCGTGTGAGATAATTCCGTACTCTTTTTTTCCATAACAGGGAGTTTGCCGTGACGCCTCCTACACAACAACTCACAAAACTAAACAAAACAAAATTAAGATAATAAAAATAAAACTGAAATTAAAAATTGAAGGCGATAAATAAACAAAATAACAAAACTAAGAAATAAATTGGGTTGCCTCCCATAAAGCGCTAAGTTTTACGTCTTCAGCCAGACTTCAGGTTTCTAATTACTTTCGCTGAATCGTATCATTATGTGAACCCTCAGTGCCATCCATCATTGTTCTCGCGGATTCAACTCAGTATCGCTTGGGAATTTGCCCTTCTGATGTTGGCCTCCCACAGCAGTTGCGATATGGGCTACTTGTGTTTCCAGAGATTTCAGTCCTGCATTCACGTTCGTGTTCAGCTGAGTGACCTGTTCTTCTATCTTGTCTATCTTTGCTTCATCGTTGTTAAGTCTCGTCCTTGTCTCTCTGATAAACGAGGATAACATCTCTTCAACAGATGCTTTCTTTTCGTTTGACTCCGCTCTGCCTTGATTACCTATATTGTATCCAGGAGGTGCCTGCAAAATATTTTTATTGTTAGTATAAGAGAAATTCTCATGATTTCGCTACCCCGGATGATAGTAGTTGGGTGTCTGATTATTTCTATAATTGTTGTTGAAGTTCCTTTGTTGGCCCACAAAGTTTGCTTTTCTTTAACAACAACAGATCTCTTGAGTCACTTGCCGCATCGCGTCGGTTTCATATTCAAAGACGGATACATTGCCGTGAGCATGGCGACCTTTTCATCCTGGACATTTGCCACACGTCGGACAGTAGACCTCTCGGATGGCCATTGGTAACTGTTGTTCGCCATTTCCTCTAACAATTCTAGTGTCTCCTCGGGATATTTCCCTAGCAGTGCACCCCCAGATGCATCATCTATAATTGTTCTTGTGTTGCCACTTAAACCATTATAGAAATACTGGACCTATTGGTAGTCAGGATATCCGTGTTGAGGGCACTTCCTTAGCAATTCCCAATCTCCGACGCTCAAGTCAACATGGTGAACGAGAGAATAAAACAGTAATTGAATACTGAATTAACTGCGTAGGAGAATTATGAGTTAATTCACTTACAAATGAATAGAATGGACCTTTTTATACCTGGGAGATGGGCCCTATGGGCCGTGTAGGAGAAATCAGCCTATGGGCCAGTCCCGGACACCTTTGGACCGGGTTATTTCATTAAGAGCCCATTGGGCTATTAATATTAAATTAATGTATAAACCGAATTATGTATTAAATAATTAAATGTCATTTTTTCCCTCAACATAAGCCCCCAGCTCCAATGCTGCAGAGGAATGACGCAGTGCGGGAGCTAAACGGTATCATGTCTGGCTTGTCTTGTTGTATATCTTGTCTTGCCTTTGGAGAGTGTTTGACCATATCTTTTTAAACTAATATTCTCTCTCCACTCTTTAACTTTGAAATTTTTTGCTTTGTAGAAGACTTAGAAAAATTTCATGAAAGTTGAGGTGAGAGATGAGGTGAAAGTTGATGGAGGAGGGATTGCTCTAGGGCGCTTCCCCGGAGTGGGCAATGGCGCTCCCTAGGCGCCCTTGTGGGGCACCCCGTGCGCTTTTTTGTGTGGAGGAGGGCGCCCTCTGGGGGGTGGTCCAAGCCACCCGGTCTTTCATTCCTTGCGTTCTCTCTGTCTTTTCTGGAGTTTTTCCCTTCTTCAAGCCAGATTTCAGATTCTAGCCTTTCTTCATTCCCGAGTTTCTCTGTCTTATCCGGAGTTTAGCTTCTGATTTATTGTCCGTGGAGACTTGTTCATCTTTTGTAGAGACAAACCCTTCCCTTTGGAAAGAAGCTTTACTTCTTCCGGAGTGGCCGGAGATACTTGTATTTTGCTTTATTAATTCTGGAGCTTGGACGGAGCACCCTTCTTGAGCTCGGAGGGAGCACCCTTCTGGAGCTTGGAGGGAGCACCCTTCTGGAGATTTCTCCAAGTTCTTGTTTTATCCCTTCCAGAGCTCGGAAGGAGCACCCTTCTAGAGATTTCTCCAAATTCTTGCTTTATCCCTTCCGGAGCTCGGAGGGAGCACCTTCTGGAGCTTTCTCCAAGTTGATCTTTTCCCCACATGTGTTAGCATTTTTTGTTTTCTTTTTCTTACACATTTTCGTCATGGAGAAGAATTTTTGGGGACCCTTCTGGAGCTCGGAAGGAGCGCCCTTATGGAGCTCATGAGGCACCTTTCCGGAGACTGGAGGGGGCGCCCTTCTAGAACTCCCTCCATAATTGTTTTTCATTTGCATCTCTTTCCCACGTCTTAGCATTTTCGCCTTATTTTTCTTGCACATTTTCATCGTTGAGAAGAATTCACGGGGATCCTTATGGGGAGGCCCCTCTAGGGTCTTCGCTGGAGGAGGAAAATTTAGTAGGACCCCCTTGTGAGGAGGCCTCTCCCATCCAGGGTCGTAGCCGAATGGGGTCTTCCTACCCAGGGTCTTAGCCGAGTGAAGTCTTCCCCTTCCATGGTCGTAGCCGGAGAAGGTAAATTTACTAGGACCTCCGTGAGAAGGCCCCTCCCATCCAGGGTCTTAGCTGAATGAGGTTTGATTTGCGAGGACTACCCCGTGAGGGAGCCCCTCCTCTCCTGGAGCGCGAAGCATCACTGGAGAGGTTTACTTACGGGGACTCCCCGAGAGGTAGCCCCTCCTCTCTTGGAGCGTGAAGCTTCACTGGAGAGATTTACTTATGGGGACTCCCCCAAGAGGGAGCCTCTCCTCTCCAGGAGCGCGTAGCATCACTGGAGAGGTTTATTTACGGGGACTTCCCCGTGAGGAAGCCCCTCCTCTCCGAGAGTGCGTAGCATCACTTGAAAGGTTCATTTCTGGGGATTCCCCCGTGAGAAAGCCCTTCCTCTGCAGGGGAGCGTAGTATCACTAGAGAGATTTTTTTACAAGGACTTCCCCGTGAGGAAACCCCTCCTCTCCGGGAGCACGTAGCATCACTAGAGAGGTTTATTTACGGGGACTCTCCTGTGAGGAAGACCCTCCTCTCCGTGAGCGCATAGCATCATTGGAGAGGTTTAATTTTGGAGACTCCTCTAGGAGGGAGCCCCTTCATCCGAGGTCTTAGCCAGATGTGGTTTGCTGAGAAAAGCGCATGGATGATTGTAGATATTCGATTGAGATAGCGAGATCTGTGGCCCCTAAAGTAGTATGGCATTCTTACTGTCTGGTCGGGAGACCTTGCTCATCTTTAATGTGGCAATGTAACATTCCCGAGCAGTTTTGATATCTTCAATAGTTATGCCACTTAAGATAGATCTTCGTGATATGGTGTGGGGTATTCATCTCCCATGCGAGTGGTAGGTTGATCTCATCAGTGGGCGGTGGGCCTGATCACTGTGTCGGCTCTGGAGAGATCGCATTTCTCTTCAGGACCTTTAGAAGTCTATGCTGATAATTCCAATTATATGGATATTCTTCCTTTGATGCACAATTTATGGTAGCATTGAGTTTTATTGGAGCTTGTTAGTGACTGATTTGGGTGAGCTTCTTCCTCAAGACTTTTTCAGTGTTGTTATGCAGCTCCCGTGGGGTAGCCCGGGTTAGTCTCCCAGATCTGGGTAGCGTCCTTCTTTGCATGGGTCTTTGTGAGCGGCTCCTTGACTCTTGTCTTTGTTAAGAACTTAACCTTCAGCCGAATCGTGGGTGCAAGAGCACTTGGTTGGTTCAAACTTGGTCTTCTTGAGTCTTGTGTTCCAAATGTTGTGGGCACCTTCTTATCTCTATTGAAATTTGGTGTCCTCTACCTGGGAGTTGTGCCCATGCTGGTCTCATTGTACTCCTCGTAGTATGTTGGAAGTGTGCTCCATGGTCTCTATATTCTGGATTTCTGGAAATGATATTAACAACCTCACAATATGAGAGTCTCTCTTGATATGAGCTTAGTTGGAGGATTATGGTCCAAGTTTTAACTGGGAATCTTTTCCTCCATTGCTCTTCAGGAGATGTGAAGTGTTGACGTACCTAGGGAATAACTTCACTGATATAGTTGAATGAATTGCGCTTCCACTTTCAGAGGCTTAGGGATTTAGGTTATGCATGGCTCTTCTGAGTGTTCTCAGGGCATGTATCCATTCCTCTTGACCGACTTGAGTAGAAACTTGAGAGGTCAAAGGAAAATTGATGGAGTCCCATATCCAGCGAGGATGTGAAAACACTTAATGGCATAGATAAGTGTTGGCAACCACGTTCTTCGACAAACCCGAGGGTAATAGACGCGTGGCTGCTTCTTGCTTCGTGTGCAATGGGTTCTTGAGTTGGTTCCTTGGCTTAGATTTCTTCATATTTGGAATCTTCATCTTCTCCAAATTGTTGATATTTTTTTCTCCTTTTGTGTTCGGGTGTACCTCTCCAACGAGTGGAGATTTTACGGGGCTCCCTCTAGCTGAGGACGGTTTATCGACAGGTTGTCTGGGGAGTTCTATTTTTCTGTAAATGGTTTCTTGTTCCAGAGATAGTTTGACTAGTCTGGATTGCTCTTGAATCTTTAGCCCGAGCGCCAAGGGGAATTTGTGTCTATCCTTTCTGGACTCCATCAATGTGATGGCTTCTTCAGTGTCTGGTTTCATTCCAGTTCATTGTTTATCTCTTTTGTTTTAGTCGAGCGAGGGTCATTCTTCATGTAGCTACTGTTGCGGCCTGCAATGACAGGGTGCCCTTACGAGGGGTCTTTATACGGTTTGCGGAGCTCGGAGATATCCTCGTGCGACTTTAGGAGCTTTTATGTCTTAGAGTGTTCCAGGTAGCCTCATTGAGCTGGAGAGCTTCCTAGGTCTAGCGGATTTATTTGGTGAGCAGAACCCTTCAGGAGGAGGAGATTGTGGAAGGGCACCCTTTTGGCTAGACAGGGGTGTCCCCTTGAGCGGGCAAGGGCGCCCCCTTCAGTCAGGCAAGGCCGCCTCCTTAAGCTCTCCGAGTTTTTGAATGGCATCCCTCTAGAAGGAGGGGTCTATCCTCATGTCTTCTCAATGATATGCCTTCTTGCTTAGTGTTTCCTATATTGGACCCTGGGGCTTCCACAAATCACTTCATGAAGTCTTGCAGTAACTCTCTTTCCGGTTGTTTTACTTGAAAAGATGAGCCATGGTCTCTAAATACTTCCTTCTAATAGAGAATCATCATGCTAAGGCAGTAGTGAGTTTATTCCTCCATGTGATTGATTTAACTGGGAGCTAATCAACCAAGTTAGTGGCGCTTGGTCAGTTTTGTCCGGACACTTTACAACAGGAAGTGTCCATCATACTGTAGAGATTCGCCTTTGCATGGAATTTGTCTAAGTGCTCCTGGTGGACCTTCGGTCTCATCATACTCCGGGAGGCTAGAGATCTTGATGCCCGAGGTCAATGGCTTGGCCCGAATGGTAGGGGCCAAGGAACTTCCTCCCTATAGCGATGGCCCACGAGTTGGCTTGGCTGATGTTTTACCACCTGCGACTCTTCTGCGGGCTTGTGAGTATGGACTTGGGAGTGTTAGGCTCCATTTCCAGCTTCTCTTCTAGTGAGAACGTGTTGGTCTCCTTGAATTTTTTTTAAGTCCTTCATTTCTTTTATCTTCTTCCCCGAGGCTGGGGTCTTCAACATCTGGCGGAGCTTTAAGGGAGGTATTCCCGCAACTTCCACTGCAGCATGATTCCTTGAAGCAGCTCGGGCAGCTTCTTCGAGCAGGGCTTAGAGGGCTCTTGGTGTTAAGTGAATTTCTTCAACAGGAGGAGCCCCCCAAGAGGAGGAGGCTGCGCCCTTTTCGAAAGAGGGGGCTGGCCTCTTATCTTCAATGTGATAGTTCTTCTTGCTGATTCCTGGCTCCACGGCCAGCAGCTTGGAATTTTTCATCTAGTGGTGGCTCTTAATGATTCTCGTTGCATTCTTATTTTCTTCTTCCTTGACCTTTCAGGTTAGGTCTTCAATGGTGGGTGGAGCCCGGGGCAGTCTCATCATGGATCCGACCCTAGCTCGACTCCTCAAAGTATTTTGGGCAGCTTCGTCTAGCAGAATTTGGAATGCTTCCCCGGTTAGGTAAACTTCTTCAGTGGGAAAACCCCTCTTCTACGCAGCTGTGGTAACGTCCTTCCCTCCCGTGGGGGATGTGGCGTCTTTTTGACGGGCAGGTAACTTTCTTCAATGGGTGGAGCTCCTCCGGATGGAGATGGCGGTGCCCTTTCTTCATACGGGGGAGACGACTCCATTCCGGTGGAGAGGTAGATGGCCTTCCGCCTTTTTGATGGCCTTTCCTCTTGCTAGTATCCGACCCGATGGCCTGCAGCTTGGGATCCGGCTCCATGCGCTTGAGGTCGAGTCTGCATTTTCGTGCGCTTTTGATGTTCACACAGACAACGCCAAAATGATGATGCCTTTTAGGACAGATCACCCAAAGTCAATGGTGTTGATAAAATCCTCATTCCCAAGGTGGAAGTCTTTAAGTCTTCTTCTTCGGAAGTTGGAAATTCTTCAATTGGGAACTTGCCTGCACACGTACGTAAATGTTAGGGTGTCCCTGGGGGTTGACCAGGGAGGCCCCTCCGACGCTCAAGTCAGCATGGTGAACGATAGAATAAAAACCCCCAGGGAGGCCCCTCCGACGCTCAAGTCAGCATGGTGAACGAGAGAATAAAATAGTAATTGAATACTGAATTAAATGCGTAGGAGAATTATGAGTTAATTCACTTACAAATGAATATGATGGACCTTTTTATACCTGAGAGATGGGTCCTGTGGACCATGTAGGAGAAATTGGCCTATGGACCAGTCCCGGACACCTTTGGGCTGGGTTATTTTATTAAGAGTCCAGTGGACAATTAATATTAAATTAATATATAAACCAAATTATAGATTAAATAATTAAATGTCATTTTTGCCCCTAACAATATAGATATATATTTAGAATTTCAATATTTCAGGAATTTAAGACAATATTTATACGCTAGATTTCTTTGCAAATATAATACATAGATACATATATTATATATATAGAGGATTTCAATATTTCAGGTACTTCATTTAATATTTGTACGGTGGATTATTCATACATAGAATACGTAAATATGTACAATTATATATATATGTAAAAAAACTTATATATTTTGTTTTCCAGATTTGTATTCCATGTTCAGATTTTCGGAGTATTGATTTTTTATAGATTTTGTAATATATATATAGTTTGGATTTTTTGAAAATTACAATCGGATATTTTGTATTTTTTAGATTTTTTGTGACAAAAGACATAATTAAATATATAATTTTCCAAATAAAATTATTGTCTGGTAATAAAATAAAAAAAATATATAAAACTTTTGGTAAGAAAACTAAATTGGTAAATATCAAATTTTGTTTGAGAATATTGCCTAAAAAACTTACAAATTATAAAAATATAAGCATGCATATCACTTTTTTTATAGAGTAATCTTAATTATTTTTTGGAGATGAGAATGTATAATTATTTATTTTAAATTAGGAAAGTATGAATTTTATGAAAATCTGATTTACTGAAACTAATAAATTTTATTTTTCAATTTAAGAAAGTATAAAAACTATTGTCAAAATAATTTTACGTTAATAATTAGAATTTACCTAACTTATATATGATGATGGTGAAAATTCAATTTACTGAAAATAAGAAATTACAATATTTTAAATTTGGAGAGTATAATCCAATTGCCAAAAAAATATTACCTTAATCCTGAAAACTTACCCAAAATTTTAGCATTTTTTATTCCATGTTTTTGACATAATTAAATTACTATTTTTTATTACTCAATCTTTTTTAATAATAATTCAACATTTTCCTAATTTAGAAAAGGTGCAATGGGCGGGAAATTTTTGAGCTGCTGTTATGAGAGACTTCTCTTTATATATATAGAGATTGATTCAAATGAGACTGTTGGGAAATTATTTTGTAGATTTTGATGAATGCCATGTAAAACTTAGAATAGGAAGTTGGCACCCCATTTTTTTGTTGTAAATTGCATTGTAATAGATAGGGTTTATGGTCGAGTGAGTTAAGTCGGTATGCAACATGCAAAGAAGACAATCGGAGACTAGAAAGAAGACTCTGTGTGGGCGGTGAGTATGGCAAAGAAGAAAGATAGGAACTCGATCAAGGTGCAAACTGAGATGCAACAGTGAAGTATCGATCAAGTCAACTCAAGATAGCCAAGTCTCAAGTTGAAGTGACGGAAGAGTCATCCAATGATTGGAAGTTGACTCAAGTCGCTGGGAAAGTCAAGGAAATGCGGTCAAGTCGAGATAATCGAAAGAGATCCGTTGCCGAAATCAAGAGAATTACTTAAACAAGTAATACTCCCATACTTGTCTTCTTGAAGTGCTTAGTTCGGCGTGCAAAAGGAATAAACCAATGGGAAGCACCGCACTGTGGAAACACCGAAAAGTGAAGAATCATTCATACGAGGAAATGGCAATTCCAAGAATCGCAACAAGACAAGCCAGCGACCACAAGTGACTTTAAAAAATAAGCTATCTCTTCAACGGGCATTTTTTTGAAAGATCACTATAAAAGGCCGAGGAGGTTATTTGAGAAAAGATTACCTTGATTACTCCGAACTAAAACATTCAAGAAAATATTTGAATCAGTAACCAAAAATATTCTCAAGTCATTCAAGATTAATCCTCAAGCTTTATATTACGAAGAAATCAATCCAACACTCACCGTGAAGGAAAGACAACTTCTATCAATTGAAGAGGAACCATTTGAAGAATCAAGGGGTCTACATTCCACGAAGGATTGTAGAAAGGTTCAAGGTCGAACCAAGCTTAAGCTATTTGGAGGGCTTCGTGATCAAATCTAAGGAACTTAAGCAAGTGGGCAGTAGTAGCAAGGCAAACACCCCGTGAAGAAGGCGAGTCGTGCGAGAAGCCAACCGTGTGACCAAGGTATCTCCGGAGGCGAGTCCCAAAGGATCAAGTCACCGTTGTGTGATCAAGACTTGTATCCTGGGTCGTTAACCACTCGTATATTGATCAATACTTAGTGGATTCCTCCGGAGTTGGAGAAGAGAGGAGTAGAAGAATTACCCCCCATCTTCGAACCTCTATAAAAACTCATTGTGTTATTTACATTTCAAAGACTTTAATTTCTCATCTTACTTTTATATCTCACGATAAATTTGATATCCAATTGATAATCAATCGAGTACTAAAACCAAGTATTAAAACAAACTTAACCAAATTCAAGGGTGTTAAGTCTTCCAAAAAACAAATCACGGTCGAGTTAAGTCTTTAGTCAAAAAACAAATGAGTTATTCTATCAACAACCCGATCAGAGTCTGTGAGTGATTAACTCTGTTTGATTAACTAACTTAGTTGTCCATCAAGGACACAAATGTGAAGTATTAACTCGTATATTTAAAAGGACTAATTTGAAAAGTTGGTAAGGTTTATTCAACCCCTCCCTTCTAAACCTTACACTCACACCCTTGGGACCTACAAGTGGTATCAAAGCGGTTGGTTCATTGAGCCTTCCTCACCGTTCTTGAACTAGATCTCCAAATTTTTCAAAGCTTGTTTTAGTACTCAATTTTTCAAAACTCTTTTACACAAAGAAAGTTATTATCATGGAAGCAAATTTGACACGTATCCCTATGTTCACAATTGAAGAATTTGATGACTGAAAATTCGTATGCGAGCTCATCTATCAAAGATTACGATGAGATGTGGATAGTGATAGAGGATGGGCCTCTGCAAATTTTAAAAGTGAACACAAATTGTAAGGAGAGAGCTGCACTGAAGGTGAAGAGGATGTTGCTCCCGGACATTGCCATGGTTGAAAAACCAAGAGTGAATGGACAAATGATGACAGGAAAAGATATAACTTGGACAATGTGGCCAAGGACATTCTTTACAAAACCTTGACAAAGCTATGTTCAACAAAGTCAAATCATGCAAAACGGCTAAAGAAATCAGGACAAGCTAACATTGATTTGTGAAGGTTGAGCAAATCAAGGAAAATAAACTATCGGTTCTTTGTCTGATTTAAATTTGAGAATTTTAAAATGCTCAAAGGAGAGACCTTGGATCAACTGGATGCTCGGTTCACGAAAATTACCAATGAGCTATCTCGCACTTGGAAAAGAATATACACGAAAGAAAATGTGTATGAAGATTCTAAGAAGTCTCGGTGAATGGGAAATGAAGGTCATGGCACCGAGACATTCCATGGACCTATCCAAGACATCCAACCATGAGCTATTCTCGGATCTCAAAGCCTACGACGAATTTGGTGAGAAGAAAAGACCAGGAGGAGACAGTTGTGCCCAAAACAATTTTCTCAATTGTTAAGGATGGCAAGAGAGCCGAGGTCAAAGTTATTGACCAAGAGGAAATAGCCCGATGGTTAAAAGATTTAATAAGTTCTTCAATAAGAACTACAAAAGAGGCAAAGGTGAATCCTCCCGGAAGACACTCGGCTCCCTCTCCAAGTCTAGGGAAGATAGGCCAACCAAGAGAGCGAGCATCAAAAAGTTGAATATCAAAGAGTGATAATCCAAGAATGGAAAGAGCTAATCAAAAGGCCGAGAATCTATCTCGAACCGCTATGAGCAACCAGTCACTATGCCATTGATTGCCCATATCCTGTAGTCAACAAATACATGAATGAAGAGGAAAGAAAGGTCTTGAGAGAAAGAAGACAAGAAAAGAAAAAGACAGATGTTAGGCTGCAGAGATCATTTGAAGAAGACCCAAGTCAAAAGACACAAATGACTCGAGAGTAGTGAAGCCGACTACTCAAGTGACTCGAAGAAGAAGCTTTGATTTGTTTAATGGCCAAGGAACAAGACCAACCCGACCAAGAAGATGAGGTACACTCTAACTCATCACACTCAGTTCTAGTGATAGTGATATGACACACACACTTCATCACCCACTGATCTTTATGATTTATTAGGCAAAATGATGAAAGACTTTGAACACATTAAAACCTCACACACACTACTAAATGAGGAAAACAACCTACTCAAGAGCGAAAACTCACAAATTGGTGACTAAGGAGCCGAGTACTCTAAGTCAAATAGTGATGAGAATAAAAGTCTAAAAGTGAAAATGCTAAGTTAATAAAGAGAAATAGTCGCTATAGAAAAGAGGAGAATGACCTCAAAAATGTGATTGCCTCATTCACTAAGGCATCTAAATCCTTGGATGACCTTATTATGAGTCAAAGAGAATGTGGAGACAAGACAGGCTTAGGATTTAATTCCTCTGTGCTATGTCAAGCTCCAAAAGTGATTTTGGAAAGAGGATCTTTAAGTAATGAAGTATCTCAAAAATCCAAAACTCCAAATGGTACACACACATTTATTCCAAAGTATAATCACAAGCAAACTGGCCTTGGTTATAAAGGAAAAGGAAAGCTGCCAGTTGAATGTGCTGAGAGGACAGCCAAGAAGATATCCAGCCGAGTTCCTCAACAAACTCCAAAAAGGAAATCCTCTGTAAAGAAGAAACAGAGCTACCAAAAGCCCCAGAAGTTCTATAAAAGAAATGAATATGATGGGAATGGTAGAAAATACCCAAGCCAAGCTGATTGGAATAATGTGAACTATCAGCAAAGACCTATGGAATATAAGCCCAAATGGCAAAGGCCTAGAACTCAGCAAAGGCCATTCCAAAGGCACAAGAGCTATCATCAACACACATATGCACCTAGGCACTACACTCAGAGATATCACAACTACCCAAATACAACAATTGCTAAAACTCATTCATAGGCATACAGACAAAAGAGACAGCTGTATGAACCTAGAACTCCCAAGCAATTTGCTAAAGTTAATTATGATAATGGCACTCATAGATGGCAACCTCTTAGAGTCAAATCATTTGGCTATAGGTTGGTTGGATCATCTTATAATACTAACCCCTCAGGACCCAGGCAAGTATGGGTACCTAAAATTTAATTTCCTTGATTGCAGGTTCAAGGAACAACTGAGTGCCAAGGAACCTGGTACATGGATAGTGGCCGCTCCGCAGGCATGACAGAAACAAGAAAAATCTATCAAAATTAAAGGAAGTCAGAGGTGCAAAAGTCATATTTGGAGGAAATGAAGCTCCAGGAGAAAAAAGGGGCACTGGATCCATCAAGAAAAATGGATTAGAAATCTCAGATGTTGCATATGTTGAAGGACTCAACTTCCACTTGCTAAGCATCAGCCAACTTTGTGACAAGGGTTATAATGTTGGATTCAACATGGGTATATGCCAAATCAAGGACACTGAATCCAATGAAGTTGTGTTTCAAGGATGCAGACAAAAGAATATGTATGTGGTAGATTGGTCAACTACAACACCAAGCACTTGTCTACTAGCAAAGAACACAACCGAATCAAGTTGGCTGTGGCACAAGAAGCTGAGTCACATGAATTTCAAAACTATTAACAAACTTGCAAGAAGTAATCTTGTGGAAGGACTTCCAGGACTCGATATCAAGAAGGAGAGTATATGTGATGCATGTCGGAAGGAAAACAGATCAAATCATCATTCAAAGAAAAGACATGTCCATCTTCAACAAGAATATTGCACTGCTACATATGGATCTATTTGGTCCATTGAACCACTAGCATAAGTGGGAAGAAATACACCTTGGTGGTAGTAGATGACTACTCAAGATATACATGGACAATATTCATGTGTAAGAAGAAAAAACTCTGCGAAACTACCACAAATGATGAAAAGAATCCGAGAATGAGAAAAGTCAAACCATTATCAAAATAAGATCGTCGGAGAGGAACTGAGTTTGTCAATGGTATAATAACTCGATATTGTATTGAAAATGGCATTGGTCATGAATTATCCGCAGCAAGAACTCCACAAAAAATGGAGTTGCGAAAGAAGGAATAGAACTCTCAAAGAAGCGGACAAGGACTATGTTAGGTAGGGTTTTAAAAGATTTTGGGGTCAAGCATTAAACACAACATGCTATACTCAAAATAGATGCATGATAAACAGACAGACTAACAAAGACTCCTGTATGAGATCCGGACGGGAGAAAGCCAAATGTTGCATATTTTAGAATATTTGGATGCAAATGCTTCATCCATAACAATGGCAAAGATAATTTAAAGGCTTTTGATCTTCAAGATGATGAAGGTATCTTCTTGGGATACTCACCGAAAGCAAAGCCTCACAGAGTGCTCAACAAGAGGACTATGGTTACGAGAAGAATCCATCCATGTGGTGTTTGATGAGCCAAATGTAAATGGAGAAGACATTGAAGAGTCGGTGATAAAATTTGAATCAACCAACCATGCGAAAAGTCCCTATGTAGAAGGCGGAATTATAAACCCGGATGAAGATGAGATAGTTGAGTCTCAAAAACAATTGGAAAATCGCAACTAAGTGATGATGAGAGAGAGTCGATCAAAACAACACAACAGTGCAAGACGATCGAATCCAGCTATCTTACTCCAACCTCGATGTAAGATGGGCCGAGAGACCATCCACCGAAACTAGTCATTGGAGATGTAAGAGAAGGTGTCAAAACGAGATCCAGAACTCAACAAGAAGCAATGTTCACATGCTTCATCTCACAAATAGAGCCTAAAGATGTGTCACAAGCATTAGATGACACACATTGGATTCAAGCCATGCAAGAAGAGCTGAATCAGTTTGAAAGAAATAAAGTGTTGGAATTGGTTCAAAGACCTACCCATCAAAATGTTATTGGCACTAAATGGGTGTTCAGAAACAAGATGAATGAGGAAGGTCCTGTGGTAAGAAACAAAGCAAGATTGGTAGCCAAAGGATATTGCCAAGAAGAAGGGATAGATTTTGATGAAACATTTGCTCCTGTGGCAAGATTGGAAGCCATAAGGATGTTTCTTGCCTATGCAGCTCACAAGAACTTTATTGTATATCAAATGGATGTAAAGAGTGCATTTCTTAATGGTTTATTGGAAGAAGAAGTGTATGTTGAACAACCTCCAGGATTTGAGCAGAAGACTCTTGGAGATAAAGTATACAAACTCAATAAAGCTCTATATGGATTGAAACAGGCACCCAAAGCATGGTATGATACATTGTCACAATTATTGACTGAGAACGGATTCACAAAAGGCAAAGTGGACAGAACACTCTTCTTGAGAATTCAAGATAGGAAGAGTATCTTTGCTTGTTCAAATATATGTGGATGATATCATCTTTGGATCCACAAACAAAGAGTGTGTGATAAATTTTCAAATCGCATGCAAAGCAAATTCAAATGAGCATGATGGGAGAGCCGACATTCTTCCTCGACTTCAAGTGAAACAATTTGAAGGATGGAACCTTCATAAGTTAGACAAAATACACCGAGAGATGGCAAGCACTTATTGGATCATTGCTCTTCTCTCTCACAAAGCGGACGCCGACATCACCTTTCTTTGTAGGTATATGTGCAAGATTTCAATCTGCTCAAAAGAAGGCCACATGATCAATAAAATGCCGAGGATCTTGAGATATTTGAAAGGAAGAAGTTGGCTTATGGTATCCAAAGGAAGGTGGATTCAAGCTAATTGGTTATTCGGACTACGACTATCTTTGGATGTAGAGTTGACAGAAGAGCACCTCGGGCACATGTCAAATGCTTGAAATAGGCTAATTTCTGGTTTAGCAAAAAAAAATTCAATAGCCACCTCTACAATCGACGGAATACATAGGCATTGGCAAACAAGTTGTGCCAAGTCTTATGGATGAGACAAAGAAATGAGACTATGAAGTTGAAGAAAAGGAAATTCCAATCATGTGTGATAACACAAGTGCAATTTCAATCACTCAAAATCCTGTGTTGTACTCAAGAACAAAGCATATCGATGTCGGATATCACTTCATAAGAGACCATGTTGAAAAGAAGGACATCACCTTGAATATATTTCAACCGATAAGCGGTTGGGTGACATATTCTCAAAACCATTATGTGAGTCAAGATTTGAAGAACTCAAGCATGAGTTAGGGTTAATTGAGTGAGTTGACACTCGAAGACTCAAAGAAAAAGATGAAACATGAAAAGAGGAAAAAGAGTCAATTAAGTAATTTAGCTAAGTGAATCAAATTTATCGGGAAGTCACCAGAGTTAGGCGACAAATGAGTCACTAGGAGTGGAGTGAGAAGAAGGATTGAATCAACTAAGGAGTAAGCTGTTTAGTCATTTATGAGCAAAGTGACAAAAACGCGCCGTTTTACAAAGCGGGAATATTTTTAAGAATGACGTCGAAGATAATTATGACGTGTCTGAGCAAAAAGCCGCACACCAAGCTTATGATTGGATATAAATGCTTTGCCGCATTAAATGCGAGACATTAAATGTAAATCGACGTGCAAGATCTAAGCCGTTGATTTTGATCAAATTTCAAAACCTCCCGCACGTCCTTTCATGAACCATACTTAAACCATTTCGTCCGTTTCTCTCTCACTTTACCAAAACTGTTCATCTCTCTCTCAAAAGCAAAAGCAAAATTTTCTCTCAAAACCCTATCAATCCTCGCTTCATTTTTTCAAGTTTCGTTCGGTAAAACATCTCGAAATGGCATCTACTCATGATTTTGTCAAGCTAGGAAAGCAAATCCACACCGGGTCTACTGTGGATTTCGATGGTATGGTTAAACAAGGGTCGACACCTCGTGAAGAAGATTGCGATATCTTTGGAAAAATGGATTAAAACCATTTTTGACGATGGAGTTCCCTATGACCTACGTAGAAGAGGTCGCACAGTTCTATGTGAACGCTGAGGTTCACGATGAGGGCATCAAGTCCTCTGTTCATGGAAAGGCGTTCACCATTACTGCCAAGGATTTGGTCAACATCGCTTGTTGCCGGAAGGAGTGCTTGGAGAGATTCATGAAGTTTGGTCGACTCCGATCGGCCGCTTGGAAGGAAGTAGCCAAGTCCGACTATCTTTGCAAAAGTAGTCTACACACACAACAAGAGGTCGCTGAAAGAGACTACCACAAATTGCTGGACATTGTTGCCAAATGCATAGACATCAAATTTGGCGGCTTTGACCCCATTGCCTAAAGCTAAGTGATCGTAATGGCCGCGATCCTTGAAGAAAAGAAGGTGAATTGGGGCTGAGTTTGTCTACAACGAGACTCGCGAATGTTGGGAACAAATTCTTCAAGGAGGATGGAACGTTTGGAGGTTTCTAGGATACGGCCTGGTGATTGGCCTACTGATGGAAGTAAAAGGAGTCCTCTCTTCGACATGGAAAAGTGTTCCATGTAAACAAGAGGATGTTCGAGATCAAACCTATCCGGCGCACGAAGAGAGCATACGCCAAGAGGGGCGTCAGTGAGGGGGAATCGATTGACCACTCAAGATACAAACTGCTCCTCTCCTCCAAGAAGAAGGCTGCCCTGCAAGAAAAAAGATCACCCTCTGCAAAGAAAGAAAAAGAAATCTGCTCCCCCCCTACAAAGTCACTCGCTTCGCCCCGTGTCTCTCTGCCCCCAGCGGCCGCAATGGAGAAGGAACCATTAATCCCTTCTCCAAAGTGATCAAGAAGAAGAGGATCGCCACAACAAGGAAGACAACCGCCTCTAAGACATCTGCGAAGGCATTCACCTTCAATGAACCAAAGGAAGTGGAGCCGGATATCCTCCGGTAAAAACAAAGAGAAGAAGAAGACTTTCCAAGCTCTCCGAGCTTGAGAAGACAACCGAGTCTCACTCACTCGGGAGAAGATACCCGAGATCTCTTTGGAGAAGTAGTCTTGAAGTGATCGATGAACGGCCAAGTCTCACGAGGCCGATCAATGAGAGGCAAGTCGAGGACCAATTTGTAAACAAACAGTGAGGAACAAGGATCGGGCCGAGACAACCAAATCACCCGTTGATGTGGTTGTTTCTCCACCTCTAACAGAGGCTCGAGGTGTCGGCGGCAAATGGGTTCCGCTACCCTTAATCCCCGAAACGAGGGCCAAAGCAAGAGAATGATGAAGACGATGTAATCATGTACTCTCCATTGTATCCAGACATCCAAAATCATCTGCGAGAGTGGAAAAATGGAAGCCGAGCCCGTCCAGTGCGATTTGAAAGTCCGAGTTCATTCTTGAGGAAGAAGAACTCTTCAGGTTTCTTGAGGTGGACACAGATCTTTGCAAGCCCTTGACGAGATAATTGCATCAATATACCGCAGATTCAAAAGAAAAAACGAACGGGCTAGAGCAAAAGACGCAAAGGCACGTGAGAAGGCGCCGAAGATCTCTGCCCTCTCACCGCACCACCGATCATACACACCCTCACCTCGACGCCCTATCGAGAAAGTGATGAGGATCACGACCACTATTCTTTGCGAGAAGAATTGCAAATGCAAAGGCAAGCAATGCAAGAATCGAGAATCCTTCATGAGCAAAGAATGGTGGAGAGACCGGAGAGTCCTCCAAATCACAAATGAGATAGACCCTATGGGAGTGGTGCGAAAATATCACCACTCTTGTTGTCGCCCACCACTTCCCCACTCATTCGGAGGAAGGTGTTAAGGAACTGGCGATGAAACCGGGATTATGGGGACCCCGGTCGAGCTAACCCCTAATGAAGGTGTCTCACCACCCGCCCCAATGGCTGAATAATCAAAATGGGAACAATGAGTCCGGAGACGCGAGTGACCCCATTCCAAGTCACTCACCGGTGTGCCACCGAAGGGAAACTCCTCCATTGCGGCAGAAGGTCGGAGGATCTTTGCGGTGACTCCACAATGAATCTCGGAGGCGAAGTGGAGAAGGAACAACCACGAATACACAACGAGTTGTCATCAACGAGGCTTAGACGATTGAGACTGCCTCACTGAGGTGCCAACTCGCTCGCAGGCTAATGACGCTGGCGATGCGATCGAGGCACGAGGAGGAACGCCCGGGAGTTAACACTGGCGATGAAAGCGCAATCCATGGAGTTGAGACTCCAATGGATGCCACCTCCGAAGACCCCAAGATAGGCGACATCATCCGAAAGGGATGTCCAGGCCTCGCTAAAGTTGAGACTACGGGAGGTAATGAAGGCCAACGACGAGGTGGAGACTTCCCGGGTAGAGAAACGATACGCCTAGAACATCCCTCCTGCTATCATTGATCCATCGAAAAAGGAGATAAGTGCTCTTCATGATTCCCAGGATAATCCCGATGTAACCTTTCTCGGGATCGGAAGGAGACGATGAAGCCGAGTCATCCCCCCGCGGATCGCTTCCAAAAGACTCGGTGAAGATGTTCCAACCACGAGTAAGTCGACCTCAAGACTACTCGTCAAACATTCAACTTTGATGATGAGCCACCCATGGAAATCTCATCATCGTCCGATGACGCTTCGATAAAGCCGAGACCAATCAACTCATTTGGAAAAACCAAATTGAGACCGACGAAGGCTGAGACATCCGAGGTTGAAAGGTCGGGTCGACTTCACGGCGGACCACGGTGAAAACAGAGTCCATCGCGCAGCTCCCAAGTCGGCGAGGTTCGACTCCACAAGGGACTTCACGAGCACCAATTATCATTGAACATTCCACTTGCCCATGATGATCCTTTTGTAGAATCATTTCCTTTCTCTCGGAGGTACCCGACCTCCCGAAGAATCGCCTAGAGATCGCGAGCGCTTCCACAGACTGACCCTGTTATTCCATCGTGACACCATTATTCCAAATTAACTATAACTTTGACGCTACTTGGCCGTCAAAAAAACAGAGAGACAAATTGAAGTTCGGGAAGTTTTCAAAACCTTATTTGCCGAGATTGAAAAGATGGAGAGGCACCAGCCTCACCGGATATGAGGTCGATAATGAGACGCCAACTTTATCTGGCCGATTTGCGTGGCATCATAGTCGATCCGGAGTGGTGGCAACAAAGAAGAAACAATGCGTGTGGAACAAGCTTGATATTTCAGACATTGTTCAACAAGTTGTTAGTCTCGGGGGCCGAGAATGCCGTCTGCAAAGACAAAATTGCAAGAGCACATTGAACAAATGCATGAATCTCATACTACAAAGATAAAGTCTGCTGCGTGAACATAATAAGAACGAGCTCTGCGCGTGGAAGAGAATATGGATCGAAAATTCATCTCCTCATGGCCGAGATGAAGTTGGTAGCAAATGAATCCAACGCCACCCGTTCGAGTTCTCATGCAAGATACTCCGCAGCAGAGATGCGAAAGGCGTAACTCGGCTATCGCCAACTAGACTTTTGCTTGCTAGCTTGTTTCGAGGGGTTCATCTCTCCTTTGATGATGCCAAAAAGGGAAGAGGAATACCTAAAGGCGAAGGGGATCTCGGGCCGAGAAGGAGGAAGCACTGTGAAGGGAAAGACAAATGAGAAAGTAATAAGAGAGAAGAAAGGGAAGTCTGTTGAGGGGAAGATTCGAAAGATGTGACCTTGATGATTGCTAAACCCCCCAACAAGGTCTTGTCACACGGTGATATTATCAAAGAACTCCCGATGACTCTCGCCACTCCAACACTCTGCTTTGTAGCAATGGCCGAAAAGAGAAAGACAATTGAAGCGAGGGATGAAGGAAGTGGAAGAAAGGATGAATGCCCGAGTTATGGATATTCTAAAACAACATGGAGGCATTCCAACGACAGAGAGACACCTATGCTTTTCGTATTTCGAATGCGGAGCCAAGATCGGTTGATGAATTCAAGACGCTCGCATCCAAGGATACTTCGCAAATATGTCCACGGCTCGAAGCCTCGATTTATCTTGGGAAAAGGGTCTCACACTATGTGAAAGAAGGCGACAGCAACGAGACTGCGGCGCGTCACTCTGCTAGTCACTCACTGGAAAAGAAGACCCCAAGACAAAGATACACGCCGGAAGGAAGAGGAAGAAGCGGTGGAGGAAAGAGGTTTCGGACTGAGACCTCCGCCCAAAAATATTGAGTATATAGATCCGGCAAGAAATGAGGATCTATTGGGATGGATTTGACGAAGTAGCCAACCTGCAAGTGGCTAAGAACAATGCCGAGTATGTGAAGAGAATTGAAGAGGAAAATAAAAGACAAACTCAAATGCTATAGGAGGAAAGACAAGAAAGATCGAGAAGAGATGAAGTGCCCGAGAAGAGCGTATGAAAAGAAGAAGGCAACAAGATGAGAAAAAGAGAAGAAGATCGAGAAGATGACAGAGTGAAGAAGATGAAAAAGAAGGAGGCGGCGAAGGAGATGAAGTGTTCTTGCCCACCCTTCGTGTATTTTCTTTGTGTAAATACATTTTTATGTAAGTCTTCTCGACATTGAATAAAATTGTACAATTTCTATACTTGTGGAGATATAGAACAACATGATTACTTTAAAGTTCATTTAAGCTCTGATACATTTTCTTTTGATTCAAGCTCGATACACTTTGTGTAAACAACTATGTAAAGAACAAGAATGTTATGATCAATAAAAGATCGATTCTAATCATACATTCCTGTGATTCTACATTTGCTGTATGTATCTTTCTTTGTTTAATTATTGTTGTATGTTTTAAGTTTTGGCATCATCGAAAGGGGGAAATTGTTGGGAAATTATTTTGTAGATTTTGATGAATGCCATGTAAAACTTAGAATAGGAAGTTAACAACCTATTTTTGTTGTAAATTGCATTGTAATAGATAGGGCTGGTCGAGCCGAGTTAAGTCGGCTATGCCCGAACATGCAAGAAGACAACCGGAGAATAGAAGGAAGACTCCTTTGTGAGGCACCGAGTATGGCAAAGAAGAGAAGATAGGAACTCGATCAAGGTGCAATGAGATGCAATCGGTGAGTGAAGTATCGATCAAGTCAACTCAAGATAGCCAAGTCTCAAGTTGAAGTGACGGAAGAGTCATCTAATGATTGGAAGTCACTCAAGTCGCCCGGAAAGTCAAGGAAATATCAAGTCGAGATAATCGAAAGAGATCCGTTGCACGTAAATCAAGAGAATTACTTAAACAAGTAATACTCCCATACTCTTTCTTGAAGTGCTCCGCTTCGAGGAAGCTTGCAAAAGGAATAAACCAATGGAAGCATCGCACTGTGTCGAACACCGAAAAGTCAAGAATCATTCATATGAGGAAATGGCAATTCCAAGAACTCGCAACAAGACAAGCCAACGACCACAAGTGACTTTCAAAAATAAGCCTATCTCTTCAACAAGCATTTTTTTGAAAGATCACTATAAAAGGCTGAGGAGGTTATTTGAGAAAAGGTTACCTTGATTACCTGAACCAAAAACATTCAATCAAATATTTGAATTGTAACCAAAAATATTCTCAAGTCATTCAAGATTAATCCTCAAGCCTATATTACGAAGGAAATCAATCCAACACTCACCTGTGAAGGAAAGACAACTTCTATCAGTTGGAGAGGAACCATTTGAAGAATCAAGGGGTCTACATTCCACGAAGGATTGTAGAAAGGTTCAAGGTCGAACCAAGCTTAAGCTATTTGGAGGGCTTCGTGATCAAATCTAAAGAACTTAAGCAAGTGGGTCAGAGTAGCAAAGCGCAAATGCCTGTGAAGAAGTTTAGTCGTCACGAGAAGCCACCGTGTGACCAAGGCATCTCCAGATCGAGTCCCAAAGGATCAAGTCACCGTGTGTGATCAAGACTTGTATCCGACCATTAACCACTCGTATATTGATCAATACTTAGTGGACTCCTCCAGGAGTTGGAGAAGAGAGGAGTAGAAGAATTACCCCATCTTCGAACCTCTATAAAAACTCATTAATGTCATTTACATTTCAAAGACTTTAATTTCTCGCATCTTACTTTTATATCTCACGATAAATTTGCTATCCAATTGATAATCAACTGAGTACTAAAACCAAGTATTAAAATAAACTTAACCAAATTCAAGGGTGTTAAGTCTTCCAATAAAAACAAATCACAATGAGTTAAGTCTTTAAATCAAAACAAATGAGTTATTCTATCAACGGCTCGAAAGTCCGTGAGTGATTAACTCACGATTAACTAACTTAGTCATCCATCAAGGACACAAACAGTGAAGTATTAACTCGTATATTTAAAAGGACTAATTTGAAAAGTTGGTAAGGTTTATTCAACCCCCTTCTAAACCTTACACTCACACCCCTCGGGACCTACAGACCAAGTTAGGAAATTTCTTTGTAAGATTTTGGTGATACCATGTAAAACTTAAACTAGGAAGTTGACACCACATTTTTCTTGTAATTCTATGTTGTAATAGATTGGACTGAAAGAGCTGAGTGAAGTCAGCTATGTCGAAGATTGCAAGAAGTCAACTGCAGACTAGAGTGAAGACTCCACTGTGTGTCAGCTGAGTATGGCCAAAATGGAAGGCAAGGACTCGACTGAAGGAGATACAACCGAGAAACAACTGTGTGAAGTATGAAGAAGTGTCGACTCAAGTCATAAAGAACAAAACACATTGATGTCAGATATTACTTTATAAGAGATCATGTTGAAAAGAAAGACGTCACCTTGGAATACATCTCAACTGATAAGCAGTTAGCTGACATATTCACAAAACCTTTATGTGAATCGAGATTTGAAGAGCTTATGAATAAGCTAGGTTAATTGAGCCGAGTTAGGATACACGTAAGACTCAATTAGCAGAGACAAAAAAAAGAGAGAAAAAATGAGCAAGTTTCATATTTCAAATGAAGTTGAAACAAACGGAAATCTCTTTGAAATCGAGACGAAAGTAGGTGACAAAAATGAGTGATCTAACGTGAAGAGAGAAGCAGAGTTAAGTCACTTTTGGATGATAACTGAGTTATTTATGAACTAAGTGACAAAAACACAGTAGTTTTATGCGAGCGGGAATTTTTAAGCATGACGTTAATGTAATTATGGTTGTCAGTACGAAAGCTGCACGGTTAAGCATATGATTGGATATAAATGCTGCTGCATTTAATGCAGGGAAATTAATGCGATTTCAAGGTTAAATCCTGACCGTCGATTTTGATCAAGTTTTTCAAATTCAAAAACCGTCCTTTCAAGTCCAATATAAGCAGAAAACACATTTTCTCTCTCCTCACAAAAACTCTCTCATCTTCAACAAGCAAAAAGTACTCTCCGCAAAAGTTCAAAAACCCTACCTTCTAAAAATCAAGATTTTACGTCTTTTTCACCGGTTATTTTTTCTGAAAATGGAAGCATCATATGATTTTGTTAAGTTATCTGAGATGATCCAGTCAGGATCAACAGTGGACTTCAAGGGAATGATGAAAGAGGGTGCTGATGAAGCCCTGGTGAAGAAAATTACTGAGAAACTCGAGAAGTCTTGTCTGGAGGACTTTCTCACCATGGAGTTCTCTCACACTTACTTAGAATAGGTCGCGATGTTCTATGTCAACGCGGAAGTGCATGATGATGAGATTCGCTCATCTGTTCATAGCAAGGCTATCAAGATCACTGTTGCAGACCTTGCTGAACATTGCAATTTGCGTACTGATGGGCTGAGAGAGATCACTGAGAAGGATGTCAACATTGCTACAACTTGGAAAGAGATAACCAAGCTTGAGTCAGCTGCGAAGGCCGTCTATATAGCCAAGAAGGAGTTGATCAAGGAAGATTACTACAAACTGATGGACATCGTGTCCAAGTGCGTGGACATGAAGTTTGGAATCTTTAACCAGCTGTCTCGGACTAAGCTGGTGGTGATGGCTGCGATCATGGAAGAAAAGAAGATTAACTGGGCTGAGTTTGTCTCAGTCGTATCTACCAAAACGTGATCAATAAATCCATCAAAGAGGATGGGACATTCAGATGCTCTTTGGGGTATGGCCTGGTGATCAGCCATGTGATGGAAGTGAAAGAAATCGCCCTGCGCCATGGAAAGCCATTCCATGTGAACAAGAAGATGTTCAAGGTAAACCTTTCTGGAGCTCAGAGGAAAGGCGCATGCCAGGAAAGCTCACACGAGTGAGGGTGAGTCAGCTGACCCTGCTAAAGACACAGCTGCAACCGCTCCAACTCTCTCCCAAGCCTATCCAAAAGAAGAGAGCTGTGACAGCTAAGCAAGCACCTGCCCCTGTAGCCAAGTCCAAGAATGCTCCTGCCCCTGCAGCCGAGCCTCAAGCACTGCTCCAGCAGTCGATCCAGAAGCCCTTGCCCAAGCATCCGAGGCCGAGAAGAATACTTATATGCCTTCTCCGGTTACGAAGAAGAAGCGCACAATTGTGCCCCGCAAGCCAGTTGATGTGAAAAAGATAAAGATGGTGGAGCCAGAAGCCACCACAGAAGAAACAGCTGAAGAGGATGTTGTTGCTCTTGTAAAAACCAAGAGAAGAAGATTTTTTAAGAAGTCAGAACTGGAGAAAGCTGAGTCTGCCACTAAGCCAAAGAAGCCCAAGGATACTGCTGATGTTCAAGAAGAGCAGTCTAAAGCGAAGGATGGTGAAGATGCAGCAGGCATGGATGCAGAGAAGACTGCTGATGCTAATCAGCAGAGTGTAGAAGACCCAACTGCTCGTGAGACATCTGTGGAGAAGCAAAGAGTTGAGACAGCTGAGACTCTTGAGGAAAGAGATGTCTCGTCCCCTCAGACCGATGCCAATATACCTGAGGAGGAGCAAGCTCCACTTTCCGCGATTCTAGAAAATGGAGATGATGATGATGACATGATAATGTACTCTTCAGTCTACCTGGATATTCAGCAGAGATTGAGGGATTGGAGAAGATGGAAGCTGGACTACTCTCGACAGCAATTTGAGAAACCTGAGTTCATCGAAGAAGAAGAAGAGGAGCTCCTAAGCTTCCTAGGAAACATCTCTGTCCCCTCTGCCCTAAATGAATAATTCTGCATGGATGCCCTCCGTGCCATCAAAGAAGATGAAAAGGAGAAAGCTCTGGAGAAAGCCAAACTTTTACGAAATCAAAGATGTGTATGTTCACTAGAGATCATGAGCATCACATGGAATCGACTGATAGCAGCAGCGACCTAGAAGAGATTGATCCTGCTGAAGCAGTTGAGAAGGCCGAGTTCCAATAGGCCATCAAAGAATCTAAAGCCATGCACGAACAACACTTGCAAGAAGGTCCGGGAGAATCTTCTAACCTTTCTCCCAACTCTCTAACCCTTTGGATGTGGCGTAGAAGATCGCTACTGTTATTGCTTCCACCATATTCCCCGTGCATTCTGAGAATGGCTCTCAGGGAAATGGCGATGAAGCTAGGGAATGAGATGTAGCCAGCACCCTAGCCAAGCTAACCCCTAAAGGTGTTGAGACACCTGCCCCCACGGCTGATTACTCAAAAGGAAAAACAGCCGAGTCTCAGGAGCAGAGTAACCCCATAATCATTAACTTAGCTGGTGCGTCAGCTGAGGGGGAAGCTCTCTCCACCACAGCCAGTTCGAAGGACGCTATGGGTGACCAAATTATGAAGTTAGGAGGCGAAGGTGAGAAATCAATGGATCAACAGAATGAAGTTGACAAAGCTCGGACGGTTGAGACTGTCTCAGCTGAAACTTCTTCTGCACTGAAGGCCAATGACGCTGCTGATGCAGCTAAGGCAAAGAATGGAGTGGAGACCATGGGAGTTGTGACTCTTGGTCTTGAAAGTGCATTCCTAGGAGTTGAGACTCCGATGGATGCCAATGAAGACCCTAAGGCAGATGAGTCTGTTGTGGGGAAATCTTTCCAAGAACCTACTGCAGTTGAGACTGCACATAGGAATGTTGAAGGGTCTACAACGATTGAGACTGCTGGGGGTAATGAAGGCCTAAAGGAGGTTGAGACTTTCTTTGATAAAGAAGTTGAGAAAGAGCAAATTCCTCATGTAGAGACGGTTGATGAAGAAGCCAAAATCAGCGCTCTTAGTGATTCCCAGGAAAACATTGACACATAATTTCTGGAATCCGACAATGAAGCCGAATCCACTCCCATTGATGAATCTGCCAAGGACAAGGCTGAGGATGCTCAGGACTCTCGGAGTACTGTTAGTGATAAAACAACTCCAATGAGGTTTGTATTCGATGATGAGCCAACCCAATGGCTACATCAAACTCCGATGACGCTGATAAAACAGCTGAGGACTAGTTAACTCAAAAGGAAAAGCAAACTGATACCGACGAAGCTGTTAACATAGCTAAGGGTCGGGCCACCGAGCAAAAGTAACACAATCGCTTTGCCGAAACCGATACCGAAAGCAGCTAAGACAACTGCTCCCACTACTGCCGAAGCTGGTGCAACTGAGGTAAGTCAAGCTGACTCTACTCGAAGGGAGAAGAGAAAGGCTCCACAAGTTGGACCTACAGTAATTCCTCTCGTCCCAGACAACATGTTTGAAGAAATATTCCACTTTGAAGCTGAGTTGCCACCTCTGGATGCTGAGTCTGCTAGAGAGCAAGCCAAGTACATTGTGGAAGTAGAGCCTAGTGTCCCAACTGAATCAACAATAGTGCCTATAGGCTCCAACTTCGATGTTGTTTGGCCTGAGGAAGAGTCCACTTCTACAACTGGCTTCTGGAAGGCGTTTAAATCCATTTGCGAAGAAATTGAGAAAATGGAACACGACTTAGCATCGTTAGACCTAAGGCTGTACAACCGTGATGCAAATATCAGTGGGGATATTCGAGGTGTTGTTCTACGAATTAGAGAATGGGTTGCACAGACAACTTCTATGAGTTTAGAGCAAGTCCGTTACTTCAAGTCACTCTTTGCCGAGTTGCTAGTCTGGAGTACGGATAATATACAGTTTCAGCAGAGGCAGAAGGAGTTGTGGTGAGAATTGAAGAATCCTATAAGTCGGACATGGAGTTACTTAAGCTTCACACAAGAGCAAAATTGCAAGACTAGAGGTCAACATGAACCGCCAGCTTCGATGTTCTCCGCATTAAAATGAAATTAATGGCAAAAGTCAAAAGGCTACGTGATCAGAATTCAGAATAGCCTACTCCAAAGCAGATGACAAGCAAAATTCTACAAACAACCGACTTGACTTCATTCTCAGTGGATTGTTCCCTAGATTGACCCTACGTTTGGTGATGATGCCAAAAAGGGGAAGTATGAGGCCTTGAAGGAACTGAAGGAAATGAAAAGGAGTCATAAGGTGGAGAAGAAGGAAGTACAAGCTAAGGGGGAAAGAAGCTCAAAAAAACCCCCTTTGAAGGTTATGTATGCCCAGACTCCTCAACAAGGAGAGATTATAGCTTCATTTCTCAACAAGCTACCAAAAGAGCTATCAGTGGAACATAAAGCTGAGTTGGCAGTGAAAGAATCAAGGATAGCCATCGAAGCTGAGTTCGAAAAGGTGGCTGAGAAGCATTCTGTACGGATTCAGAACATAAGGACGCAATATGATGGTCCTCCAGCAGGAAAGGATTTCCCTGCAATCAAGCCCCCAAGAGACCTTGCTATGTCTGATGCTGGGTCTGAACCCAGATCCCTAGAGGAGTTTCAAACTCTAGAGGCAGAAGGCTACTTCAGAGATATGACTCTACTGCAAGTCTGGGATATGTACTGGGAGAAGGATTTTGATGTGTGTAACCTAGTGATGTGTACATCGTAGTTCCAAAGATCACTACCACCGGAAAAGCAAAAGCTCGATGTGACACACTCCTGCAGAGGAGCCGAGTTGGGAAGAGGAAGGGTAGATCGGGCAAAGCGATGGAAGAGGCAGAGGCTCTCGACCGCAGCCAAATCCTCAGGACATCAAGTATATTGACCCACAAAAGAAAGGGATCACTCACTAGGCTGGATATGATCATCTTGCAAATTTGGAAGTCCAACACAAGAATGAAAAAACTGTGAGGAGGCAGGAAGCCAAAAATGAAAGGGTAAGCGAATGGGAGGAAAGGAAGCATAGGGGGAAGACCCTGCTGCAAGGCGTGCCTATGAGAAGAAGAAAAGAGATGAAGAAGAAATGAAGAGAAGGAGAACTGATGAGGATAGAAGGAGAGCTGATGATGAAGAGAGAAAAAGGAAGCAGCCAAGGCATTGAAGACGACTGCAACCCCTTTATGTATTTTACGTTGTAAATACACAGCTGTAAGTTCTTTGTAAGTTAGTTGTTAGCTCTGATACCTTCTTTGTAAGTTTGCTCTGATACTTGTTGTATTTCAATATATGTATAGAGTATATTGTTGTAAACAGCTTTGTAAAGGACAAAAATGTTATATCAATAGAATTGATTGTTCAAAGCATACATTCTTTGTTACTGCACTGCTTGTGTTTGCTGTTTATTTTATTTAAGTTTTGGCATCATCAAAAAGGGGAAAATTGTTAGGAAATTTATTTGTAAGATTTTGATGATACCATGTAAAACTTAGACTAGGAAGTTGACACCCCATTTTTCTTGTAATTCTATGTTGTAATAGATAGGACTGAAAGAGCTGAGTGAAGTCAGCTATGTCGAAGATTGCAAGAAGTCAACTGCAGACTAGAGTGAAGACTCCGCTATGTGTCAGCTGAGTATGGACAAGATGGAAGGTAAGGACTCGACTGAAGGAGATACAACTAAGAAACAACTGTGTGAAGTATGAGGAAGTTCTAGTCAAGTCAATAAAAGAAGACAAGTCTAAAAGTTGAAGTGACAGTTGAGTCATTCCCATGATTGGAGCATACTTAAGTCAAAGGGGTAAAGACAACAGTCAAGTCAAGACAATTGACATTGATTCGTTGGAAGGAAGTCAAAAATATTACTCGATATAGTAATAAGTCCAAGATGCCCGGTCTTAAAGTGTTTGGCCCAGAAACATGCAAAAGGAATAAACCAATGGGAAATACTGGAGCATGTGTCAGACCTTGTAAAGCTGCAGAGTCATTTAATACGAGGAAGGGTCAACATCACATCTCTGCAGACCAAGAAAAGATAATCCAACGAACAAGAAGTGTCATTTGAAAATAACCCATCTCTTCAACGAGCAAATTTTCAAATGAGCACTATAAAAGGCTGAGGAAGCATTTGAGAAAAGATGACCAAGAATCAAGCACGAACGAATCAAGCAATATTCAAGCAAGCATAATCTGCAATATTCTCAAAGCTTATCAAGAAATTCCTCAAGCCTAAAACTCGAAGGAACTCGATCCAACACACGCTGTGAAGGAAAGATTCTACTCTCCAAGTTAAAGGAGCTGTAGAGAGGTTCAAGATCGAACCAGAAGCTTCAAGTTTGTTGGAAGGCCGTGTGATCAATTCCAAAGACTTGAAGGGAGCTGAAGTAGCAAGGCAACTGTCTTGTGAAGAAGCTGAGTCGCAGGAGAAACCAACTGTGTGATCAAGGCTGTCTCTAGACTAAAAAACTACCTTGTAACCTGATCTGTTACTTAGTGGATTCCCCCAGGAGTTGGAGAAGAGTGGATTAGAGGAGTTACCCCATTATCGAACCACTATAAATTTGCTTGTGTCATTTACTTTCAGCATTTACTTTCTTGCTTATATTTTCATATCTGCTGATAAGTTTTATTGTTATCCAACTGATAATAACAAGTGTTAAAACAAGTGTTAAAAATGAGCTTAAAATTAACAAAGGGTGTTAAGTCTCCCACTGTTAAAAACCAAATCATCTAAAAGTTAAGTGGTAGCTGTCGCAGCTAAGTTATACTATCAACAACTCAGTCGAGTCTGTTGAGTGGGTAACTTTCTTTGTCAGAAAAGCCAACCTAGTATCCCACCAAGGACCCAATGATTTGAGTCAACTCAGTTGAATATTTTTAAAAGGACTAAAAAGTTAAAATTTGGTAAGGTTGATTCAACCCTCCCTTCTAAACCTTACACCACATCCCTTGGGACCTACACAAGCCCTTTAGGTAAGACCATGAGACCACATCTAGACCATTGGATTTACTAATTAATGGTTTAGATTATTAGCTTAATTTTAAGCACATGCGCCTCGTTTAGGGGCATTAAGGTATTTTTCGTCTAATATACTAGGGATAAGATTGTAATTCTATCAGTTATGATTTGGTAACAAAAATTCTACCATATCCACCTCCCGCAATTTTGGGGTCAACTAATTTTCAAATTTGAGGCAGACCTTTCAGTTTCGAAGCCACAAAGTCACGTCCCCTTCTCTTTCTCTGCAACTTGTGAAAGTTTCTGCTACTTCACTAGGGTTTGATTCGTATTCTTCTTGGCGAAATTCTCAGTCAATTTAAGGTATGTCTTCATTTTTTTGTTCATGTTGATGGCTTCAGTGTTTTTTCGTTGAGATTGCTTGGCTTTTTGTGGGTAATTTATTGGATATATAGGGTTTTGATTTTGGTTGTTCGTGTTGAAATGTGTTCATATGTCATTTTTCTTTGTTTTGCAGTTCCCTATTTTTCATATTTCTTCTTCTTTCGATTTCTCATTTTTTTTTTGGAATTTATCCCCAATGTCGAATGATTTTTTTACATGTGTGTTATATGCACCTTTGTATTTTGGTATTTCTGGTGTAGGTTTATGCGGTGATAGATTTCGTAAATTAAGTTTTTTCGGGGAACATATGATTATGGAGTTTTAGGATATATATTTTGTATATTTAGGGTTGATATTTTGTATACAATGCGAACTGGTTGTTATATTTTAGGGGTATGTTGTATATGATGATGTATATATATATATTTGATGATGTATATTTAGAGTATAAAGTTTGCATACTTAGATTATAGTTTTTGCATATAAAAGTCATTTGTGGGTTTTTGGCGTTGATAGTCTAATTTACATAACTTTTAGTTCTGTTCAAATATGTATGCATAATTAGTTATGTAATAATGCATACTTAGTTATGTTTTAGTGTATACTTACTGTACATATTTTTCATATTATGTTATTTGATTAAGTATATTTAGAGTATAAATTTTGTATACTTAGATTACGGTTTTTGCATGTAAAAGTCATTTTGTGGGTTTTTGGTGTTGATAGTCTATCTTACGTCTCTTTTAGTTCTGTCCAAATATGTGTGCATAATTAGTTATGTAATAATCCATACTTAGTTGTGTTTTATTGTATACTTAGTGTACAAATTTTGCATATTATATTTTTGTATATAAGACTTGTTTCTATATTTTTGCAGGTTTGTTTTTTCAAGTCTGATTAATTAAATGGCCAAAACTAAGGGCAAAAGGGATGCTGTGGGTAAGGGTGATGATGGGAGGGGGAAGAGGGTGAAAGGGTCCGGTGGGGCTGGAGGGGTTCCACCTAAGAGTTCAAATCCAACATTATCAGTAGGTCGAACCCCAGGGTATTAGTCAAAGCATTAAAGTCACCGATCCACAGAGGGATGCAATTATTAAAATGGGATTTGGAAGTTTTCTATCATTGTCTATTGTTGATTTCCCATCTCAGGTTATTTTCTGGTTAGTTGAAATTTTAATCCAGTCAATTGCGAGTTGATATTGGACAGTTTTAGACGTATTCATATTGATACGACTGATGTTGAGAGGGTGTTGGGATTCCATAATGGCCAGGATATAATTAGGAAGAAGAAAAAGTTGGAGAGTTGCGATTTATATGACGAATGGCCGAGTTTGTTTGAGAGGACGGATTACAAAATTACAGCTACACATGTGGTTATTAAAATGTTGAGCTGTGTGGATGGGGGTGACTGGTTTAGGAGGTATTTCTTGTTGTTGGTCGAGTGTCTTGTAATTGGGAACTTGCAAAGTGGATATGTGAATCCACTTTTACTGAAAAGTCTGGTAGATGTTAGGAATTTAGGTTGGTGCGATCAAACTTTGAAGACTTTGGTTGAAAGAAGAGCTGGTTGGTCGCCAGATACTAATCCAAAATTCAACGACCCATTGTTGTTTTTGACGGTAATATTTTTCCCTTTATTGTTTTTTTCATTTGTATGTAGTGAGTTTTTTCAACTTAATTTATGTTACTTCATAGGTACTTTATGCTGATAGAGTGGTGTGTTTGAGAAGGAGCAATCCAAGGACGCGTCCCAGCGTATTGGCTTGAAGTGGAGATAAAATAAATGAAAGGAGCAACCAAGAGATTGAACTTGGGGGATATGGACGGGGTTTTATTGAGCCACTGTTCGATGGGGAAGTAGTGTTGGAGTCGCGTACGAATTTGCTAGAGGCTGGGAAGGAGAAAGAAACAAAGGTCATAGAGCTTCGTTGTCCGGTGCCGGTGTGCAGGTTCTATTTATGTTTGTTGTGTTTTTTCATTGTTATATGTAATGTTTATTTTAGTTATATATTATGTATATTTAGTCTTGTAATTCTGTATATTTAATGTATAAATGTTGTACATCTTACCTTTCATTATAATGTATTGTAGTCAGTTATATGTCATGTTTATTTTAGTTATATATTATGTATATTTAGTCTTGTAATTCTATATATTTATTATTTTAATCATAAATTATGCATAGTTAGTATCATATTATGTATATTTAGTATACATATATTGCATATGCACATACTCTGACTGAATACATATGTTTTTTGGTGTGCAAGGAATTACTAATCCAAATTGACATGTTTGTCTTTCGATGTCGTGGAGATTATATCACTGCTCCAGAGTGCTCCGAAAGAGTTGGCTGGGGATGTTGCTAGGGGCTTAATATGCTCCAATGCATTACCGGGTGGAATTTGGCGATCTGATGACAGATTGGAAGGGAGTGAGATTCAAAAACATGAAGCTTTCTGGAGAAAGCCAGAGAACATTGCGGCGATTGAAGCAATTGAAAATGCCATTTTGAAAAGAGATGAATTCAAAAAATGGTGTGATGACTCACCAAGTTTCAGTCTTAGATTGACGAGAGATACAACTGTTGGAATCTGGGATGACATCATTGACACATCCCGGCATTATGAGAAGAGTGTCAATGAGGTGGGAATTGTACGAGATGGTGGTCTGGCAAGGACAGAGGAGTGCGAGATTCAGCTGATTGGGATAATTATTTGTGGTGTTCATTTTTTTATGTTTTCATGTTTATATTACTTGTATATTAAGTGTTTTTAGTTTTCTTTTTATGTATATTTAGTTTCACTTTTTTGCTTATTTGTTTTGTAGGTTCAAGAAACAGAGGCTGGTGGCTCTGGGGGGTGTTGAGGGGCAACCTATTAATGAAAAATCCAATCTTGTATGTTTACATTACTTTTATATTATATATATATATATATTTAGTTTTCTGTTTGTGTATATTTAGTTTTATTTTTGTCCTTTTTTATTTTGTAGGTTCAAGAATCAGAGGCTGGTGGTTCCGGGGGGGATGGGGGGCAAGATGCTCATGTGAATGAAAAATCCTAGACCATATGTATTTTTAGTTTCACTTTATGCTTATTTGTTTTATCATTGAAGTGAATTAACTTCATAATTATTCCCATTGTGTTTGTAGGTCAAAAAAATGGACGTTGGTCGTGTACGACCTAGTGGTTCTGCGGAGGTTAGGGGCAAGAAGCTCCTGTTCTTGAAAAATCCAAGCATGTATTCATATTTAGTTTCACTTTTTTTCCTTATTTTTTACTAGTTTTATCATTAAATGAATTAATCTTTATAATTATCCCCATGTTGTTTGGAGGTGCAAGAAACCGAAGTTGGTGGTGTACGGTCTTGCAATTCTGAGGGGTCGGAGGGGCAAAATGCTAATGCTCAAGAAAAATCTAAGCTGGATTGGCGAAAGAAGGTTGGAACCCGGAAAGTGGCTAGAAAGACAAAGAAAACAGAGGCAATGTCTTCGCCTTTTGGGGCAAGGCAGATTGATGTTGCCTCGAAGCTGAACCAAAATGAGAATATGATTGCGAATTGGTTGTTTGAAAATCCAGGGACGGACAAGTAAGAATTCATTTGATACAACATATTAAGTTCTGGAGTTTTTATTTTTATTTTTTACATTGTAACTTTTTTTATATATAGGGATGACATTATTTTCAACGATGGGGATAAAATGTTGACACGGGAGGATATGGAGACCAAGCGTCCAGGAGAATATATTCTTGTGTCAATTTTGGATGTTTGGTCATGGATGATGAATCTGAAGGAGGGCTTGAGGAGTAACACTTCACCAAATAGATTCTTTGCTTCTTATTTTATGACTGTATGTTTTTCGTATTTGTATTCTCTCCTTTGAGCTTTCATTTTCCTGTTGTTTTTTATGTTATTAATTTTATGCTTTTGGTATTTTATTTTTGTATTGATTGTAGTTGTACACGATTGTTAGTCCAAGAGATGACAAACGAGAAGGCTGCGTATGATATGTTTGCGCAAAACTTTGATACATAGTTTGGTGAGCCGAGCTCTGAAAAATTGAACAAGATTGACATTATATGTAGCATTAATTTTACTCTTCCTTTTTGTTTGTTCTTATTTGTTCATTCTCAACTTTTTAATTTATTTTCCATTTCAGTTTTTTTCCCGATTTGTAAGAGCGAGCACATATTTTTGGTGACATTTGATGTTAAGAGGAAGAATTGCCACATCATCGACAACTCTTCTGTTAGGGGAAGCAACCCTGATAAGTATGGAGATTTTCCCGCTAAGTTGGTGAGTTCTTTTTTGGTTTCCAAACACATATACATGTTGCATATTTATGATTGTTAAAATGTATGTTTATTTACTATAATTTGTATATTTAAGATTACAAATTTGAAAAATTTGTGTATTTTTATATATTGTTGGATGCTTAAATAGGTGTTTAATGTTGCATACTTAAGTGTATAATTGTGTAAAGTTAGTTAGAATATTATTGTTCTTTGTAATTTTGTGGTCTATTAAGTTTAATGTTTTGTCATTCTTCATGGTATATGTGTAGGTTCAGATATTTTCGGATTACTTGGAAGGTAGAGGATGCATGCAAATGGCAGTTGTTGTTCGTAAATGTGACCCGATCAGACTTTGCATGTTTTGGAGAGACTCTACAAACAAAGTTGATTGTGGTTGCTATGAGGCATATGGAGAGCTATATGGGCGGCGACACTAGGTTATGGGATTGCGGCTTGGAGCGGAACAATCCTTCGCAACTAGCAAACATGCGCTTGAAGCAACTATGCATTTGATTATCCTGTGGAAGAAAATGAACACCTCACAAGACTATATTATTGTTTTTCATTTGCTCTCAATTGCATAATATTATCCATTATTCTGCAAAATGCATTAAATCCGTTATAAAAAACTGATAAAATATATATTTTTGCAGGTACAAAATGGTTTTCACACCCATCACGGGTATAGATAACCATAAGAGGTGTGTGACGTTTGCAGTCGGTTTATTGTTAAAGGAGGATGGAGAATTGTACGTCTGGTTGTTCCAAAATTTTATCAAAACAATGCATCAAGAACCACATTACATAGTTACAAATCAAGACACAACCATAAAAAATGTAGTAAAGGTAGTTTTCAAAGAGGCAAGACACCGATTATGCATGTGGCGCATAATGAAAAAGGTAGGAGCTAAGGTTAGCCATGCTATAATGGAGGATTAATAATCTTGCGGAGACTAAGCAGAATCGTCTGGGACAATTCTTTATATCCAACGGATTTTGAAGAAGAATGGAACACAATAATGAAAGACTACAACTTGACATCAAACACATGGCTGAAAAATATGTTTGAAATTCGAAATTCCTGGATTCCGACATATTTCAAGGATATTAAGATGGGCAGCCTGTTGAGAACCACTTCAAGATCCGAAAGTGCTAATAGTTGGTTTGGTAATTTCACCAACCATCAACATAGCTTGGTGGGTTTTTTATGAACTTTGATAGTGCAATGGATGCTCAAAGACATGCCACAGATAAATCAAACAGCGAGTGCGAAACAAATATGCCCAAGTTCCACACACCGTTAACAATCGAGAAGCATGCGACATCAATATGTACTAGAAAAATGTTCACTGAAGTGAATGCAGAAATAGCAGCTTCTTGTTATAATTGTACAACATTGTAAATCAACAAATATTCTGATCGGTATCATCCCTCCCTCATTATTAACATTTTGAACTGTTCTTCTTTAAATGCAATTTAGTTAGTTGAACCAATCAAAATTTTTTTTAAAAAATCATACAATTTACTTTATTTTTTTTTCGTTTATGATTTTATTGCATTTTTTATTGCTACATTAGTATCAAAAAATGCTTTTGTAATAAGCAATATCTGCTTCTTAATACCTATGTAGAATTATAAAGGTTCGTAATCAATTTTCCCCTGTTGGCAAGTTTACTTACGTGATTAAGGAGACCAAAGCAGGGGTACACATGGTAGTTTTAAACAAACATGATTCCATGGCTACATGTACATGCAATCTGTTCGAAAGCATGGGTATATTGTGCCGCCATATTTTCGTCCTACTCAAAGATGTCGACAAAATCTCGGAAAAATTCTTGATGAAACAATGGACTAAACTTGGATCTCTACATAACTTCTTCAAAGGCAATTCTTGTATCGAAGAAAACACAAGTGCAGAAACCAGTTCAATGTTACAAAAGCTATGGTCAGAGTTTCAATGTTGTGTTGGTTTAGCGCAAGGAAGTAGAGAACGACTTTGTTTGGAAATTTATGTATTGGATTTCGATGATACCATATAAAACTTAGATTTGAAAATTGGCACCCCAATTCAACTATAAATCAACTTATCACAGATAGGGTTCTATAGGCTGAGTAGAAGCAGCCAAGTTGAAGAATGCAGGACTCGACTGAAGATCGAAGAGAAGAATGAGCTGTGTGGCAGCTGAGTGAAGTGAAGTCAAGTATTAGTCAAGTGACAGAAAAGCTGTCTCAGTCAGCAGACTATCAACAAAGTCGTTCCAAGATTAGTGGAGTTGACCGTCAAAGGGGTTATACAGCAGAAAGGATCAAAGAAAGCTGGAGAGATCCGTTGTCAAGCAAGGTCAATTATTTGCTGAAATAGGCATGTGTCAAACTGCCTACCTTAAAGTTGTTTTGCTGAAAGAGTGCAAAAAGCAAGGAGCTAATGAGATGTACCTGAAAAACTGCAGAGTTTAAGGAAAGACTGCAGAGCGTTAAATTGAAGGCACATTCTACATCAAAGCTATAAGACAAGACAAGCCAATGACCAAGAAGTGGAGTTTGAAGATGCATCTATCTCTTCAACGGATACATTTTCGAATTGCCACTATAAAAGGCTGAGGATTCATTTGAGAGAATGTTACCACCAAGAACGAACGAATTCAAGCAAGCAAAAAGACATTAACCTGCAAAGCAAAAGCAAATATATCTCAAGTATTCAAATCATATCCTCAAGCCTAAACTTGAAGGAAAGGCAACTTAAATTTGTTGAAGAGGAAAAACTTGTTTCAAAGAACAAGGTGTCTGCACTCCAAGTTTGAAAGAGGTGTAGTAATGTTCCAGTTCGAACCAAAAGTCTTTAGACTCATTGGAGGGCTGTGTGAATAAATCCAAGAGTTTGAAGGAGCTGAAATAGCAAAACATCCATTTTGTGAAGAAGCTGAGTCCCTGAAGCTGAGCCAGCTGTGTGATCAAGGCCAAGCTTGGACTTTCACCATTTTCTAACAAAGTTATAGTTACATTAGTGGATTCCTCCAGGGGTTGGAGAAGAGTGGATTAGAGGAATTACCCCATCCTCGAACCACTATAAAATTGCTTGTGTCATTTACATTCAGCACACTTTAATTCTTGCACATTATTATTGTTGTTTGTTAATTTGCTAAGTCAACTGATAATAACTAAGCTTAAAACAAGTGTTGAAAAATATATTTCAAACTAAGGGTGAAAGTTTTCCGCTGTAAAAACCAAGTCTACTGACATTTAAAAGAGTCAACTGAATAAGTTGAGTTATACTATCAACAGTCCAGTCGATTCTGTTGAGTGGCTAACTCTGTTGTGTAAGTAAACTAAGTTGTCCAGCAAGGACCCAACTGACTTGAGTCTACTCTGAATTTAAAAAGAACTAAAATAAAAAATTTGGTAAAGTCTATTCAACCCCCCTTCTAGACTTTACTTATCACCCTTTGGTACCTACAAGTGGTATCAGAGCGGTTGGTTCATTGAGCCTTCCGCACTTGTTACTAAACTAGATCTCATTCTTTTTCAAAAGATACAACACTTTCAGTTTAAAGCTTTTCTTGCAAAACATGTTATTATCATGGAAGCAAATCTCGCATTCCTATGTTCACTGTTGAAGAATTTGATGACTGGAAAATACGCATGCAGGAGCATCTTTCAACCTTACATGATGAGATGTGGTTCGTCATTGAGGATGGGTCACTATAAATAATGAAGGTGAATACAATCGTTGAGCTCTCGCCGCACCATGTAGGCCGAGGAAGAGAGGCTCAGCTGCGATTCCCCGGTGCACGTGGTGGGCGTCTGCCGCTTGTTGTCCCGCACCACAACCAAGACCAGCCATGGTCGAGAAGCCTCAATGCGAGTGGACAAACGAGGATAGAAAAAGATACAACTTGGACAATGTTGCCAAGGACATTCTGTATAAAACCCTCGATAAAGCCATGTTCAACAAAGTAAAATCTTGTAGAACGGCTAAAGAAATATGGGAGAAACTCACTTTAATTTTGCTTCATTGATAATTTTTAATTGGTAACTAATTTTACTGATCAATATTTTTAAGTTGCTACTTTAGTATGACAAAAATGCTTTTTAATCATATAAATTTTGCTTCTTGGGCTTATAGTTTGGAAACGTGTATTTTTTGGGATTATAATTTTGCTGATCAGTTATTTTGGTAATGCGATTTCAATTGTATATTCTAGCTCTTTATACATTTCAAACCTCGAAACCCATATATCAACAATTTTAAAAAAATTATCAAACAAATGAAATAGCATTTTCAATAAGGCATTAAAACAAAACAAATATCCACGATCGTTTACATGTCTGGAAAACCAAAAAATCTATACAAGTAAAACCGAAATTACCAAAAACAAATAGTTTCCAGAAAACCACTATTACACTTGTTGCCCACTTGAGGAGGCAACATATTTCTTCTTACCACCACAAAATGTTTTTGAATCTACTATGTTCTTTTCTCTCAGTTCATTAATATTATCAAGGACAACAGAAGCACAATATTTCAATCTCAAAGATGCAGTTTAGACAAGCTGTCCTTCTGAAGCCCGCTGTCCCAGTTTCGAGTTCCACCTCCTATGTAGGTCTCCATGTGGCGAATCGCAAACACACCACAATCAACCTTGTTTTTATCATCCTACAAAGCCATTGCAAGTCTTGCAATTGACGATTGTTCAATTGACAAACAATGACTCGTACAATTCTTCGTCTTCATATACAACGTAAAAAGATCATGCTACAAAAAAAGGGATAAAAATATATTAAAGCAAGAAATTAGAACTTTTGAGAACTAAAAACTGTGAAAGCAAGAAAAAAAAGGATAAATATACAAAAGCACGAAATAAGAACTGTGAAAGCAAAAATCTCATACTACTAAAGCATTCCAACGTTGAAAAATAGCGATCAACTCAAACCCTCAACTACAAGTTCATTTTCTTTTAACAAAAATCTAGTTCTCCACGAAAATGATGATCTTAAGAACTGACATGAAAATATCCCCTAATACCAACCAACATAATATTAGTCACCTCATATATAAGAACCAATAAAGTCAATTAAAAATATTTAGGATTACTAAAAACCAACTATTTTGTGCAACAAAGTAGCAAGTATGAACATTGTCAAAAAAACTGTACTGTGATAAAAGCAGAACATCAATAATGTGAAAGCAAAAAACTGTACTATGAGTGCAAAAGTCACTACATAAAGCAACAAGTATGAAACATTGTCAAAGAAATTGTACTGTAATAAAAGCAGAACATCAATACTGTGAAAGCAAAACAAGTGTACATGAAAGCAAAAGGTTACTACATAAAGCAACAAGTATGAAACATTGTCAAGAAACTGTACTGTGTTAAAAGCAAAACAAAAGTACTGCGAAAGCAAAACAAAAGTATTGTTAAAGCAAAAAACAATTATTGTGAAATCAAAAGTCACTACATAAAGCACAACGTACCAACTTATGTGGGATGCGATCATACTTCTGCAGTTTCAATCCTTCAACGGACGAATTGTCAAGAATATGACATTGTTTTCTCGTCATATCAAACGACAAAACAAAATGCTCACTTTTTAAAATTGGGAAAAAAACTGCAGTCATTTGAAATATATGATAAGATTATAAATGTGATAAAGAAGTAACCAAAAAGAAGTTAAAGAATTACCATATCTACTTCCTCGAGTTTCTTAGCAGTAGCATCCATAAATTCTAGATCAAAGTTTTTCGTGAATAAAGCCAAGTTATCATTGACATTTGACTCATCTCTTGGATTGATAACCGTGAATTGTTGTACCGATAAAACAACAAAAATTATAATTCAATTATAAATTGTAAAAAATAGTTAAAAAAAATAGTAAAAGTCTACGTAAAAAACATATTGTCGCATATATGGTTTAGAAGTATCAACGTGGCAAACTCCTACTCTTCATATCTTCTTTTGAGTTCAGAAGCCTACACCAAATGTCAACAATAGAAGCACTAACATAGGATCCAATCTTTAAGCTCTCGAGTTCCTCCCTCATCAACGTGTAATTAGGGATGGCAATGGGGCGGGTCAAAACCCGCCCCGCGATTAAACCCCGCCCGATGACGCTGGTCAAAACCCCGCCGCGATTAAACCCGCCCGATGGGGGCGGGTCTAGACCCGGATAAATGGGTCCGGGGCCGGTCTCGGGTCCAAGGTTGCAAAACTCGCCGGTCCGGGCGGGTCCCGGTCCTATAGGACCCGCCCGCATGTTAATTTTTATTAAATTTTTACATATATATTAAAATATTTTTGCATTATTTACTTTTAAATTTGAGTGTTATATGTTTAAAAATATTAGTTGAGTACTAGTATAATATTATTTACTTTTAAAGTTTAATTTACTAATATAATATCTTGTAATATTCTACTTTGAATATTTATTTTAAGTATTAGTTGAGTACTATGCAAAGATACTAATAGTATTTGTTTTTTAAAAAAATCTTAATAGTAGCCAATTCTAAAAAATAGTTATAATAAGTTGCATAATTATATTTATTTATTTTTTTATCTATTGGCATTTGATTACTTTTGAAAATTTGGCCACAAATAGAAAAATATAAATTATTATAATTTAAAATATATATTTGGCGGGTCTAGCGGGTCTAGACCCGCCCCGACGGGTTTTGAGGTGGGGCGGGGCGGGGCGGGTCTTGAGGCGGGGAGGGGCGGGTCCCGAGTCTTACTTCTCCTTGGCGGGGCGGGTCCTGGGTTGGGTCAAACCCGCCCCAAACCCGCCCCGTTGCCATCCCTACGTGTAATCACCAAACTTGAAGATTATTTCACACCTACGATTAAATAAAATGCAATTAAATACCATACAAGTAATTAAAATAACATTCCAAAAAGGAATTTTGTAAAAACTTACTTGTTATCCATTTCATTATCAAAAATCCACTTTGAAGCCACTAACTGCGATTGATTGCATTTCTTAAATACATCAATGTAACGCCCTAGAATTTCTTTTATAAAATACACAAGCATACTCCTAATTTTAACGATGAAAAGGAACATGGACAATTTAAAAATAAAATTAAACTGAGTCAGTTGTAGCGGAAGCAAAAATATTTTATAAATAAAATTCTAACTATCGTCTGATTCTATCAATTTCAAATAAACTGGAAATAAACTAACAATTTAAAAATAAGTAAATAGTTCAACATTTTTTTTAAAACTAAACATTCGTAAATAAATCCATAAGCCTTGTCATATCCATCGCTCTTAGCCAGCGCCATCTCCTTCACCTGAAAAGTTTGTTATATGTGGGGTGAGCGACACAGCTCAGTGGAGTATAAATTGTCCAAGCTAAATACACAAATATCTCACATAGGCATGCAAATACAATCCAATAGGACATAGCATAGATCTTTTTGAAAAACCATAGACATAGACATAGATTGCACCGCAGGGCTCCACCTGAGGGATACGTCGACCGGACCTCTTGAGTGCTTGACTCACGGGTGCTTTTGAATCGTACTACATATTAAATGCAAAATAATCTAAGCATTTAACAAGACAATAAAGTTTAGAAAACAAACCCCACTCAACGTAACTTTGAAAATTAAGTAGAGCCTAGAAGTGTCGGATGCAAGCACGCCTAATCCTCGCTCGATAAATTGCCTAATCAATAGAAAATAATACTAGTCAAAATCCTTGAATAATCTTAACTTAATCTTAACAAAATAATAATCTAAAAAAAAATCCTAATTTAGGGGCATAATAGAATATAAAAGAATAGAATTGAAGGCTAAATTGAAATTGAAAGTAGAAATTGGAATTGGAGACTAATTTGGATGGTTTAGGGGTTGATGGCAATTCTGTCATTGGTTTATAGGGACCACAATCAAAAATCCTCCTCCCCTTTTTCTCTCTTCCCCATACGTAACCTATCCATCCTCCATATCTCTTTTCTTTCTCTTTCTTTTCCCCTTTCTCTCTCTTCTTTCCTTTTCCTTTTCTTTTTCTTCTCCTTTTTTCTTCTTCTACTTTTCCCCATTTTTCCCTGCAATTTTCGGTCATCAGACCCCCCCTATTTTTTTTCCCAACTCTCTCTCACACTTTTTGTTTACTTTTCTTGTTTCTTTCAACAACAAATACCCACCTTCTTTCTTTCATTTTCTTCTACTCTTTTTTTTTTCTCCTAATTCTTCCTTCTACTTCCCTGTTACAGCCATCACCGTCTCTCCTACACTTCACCCTCTCTTCTTCTTCTTTTTTTTTCTATTAACCTCACACGCACAGGCACACCGACAGCAACGAGCGCGCTGCAAGGGGAGTACGTTCAGGCAGCGATGCACCGGCGGGATTTCTTTTGGTTTTGGTTACGGGCTGGTTCGGGTTTCGGGCCAGGCGTGATTTTGCCAGCGGTGTATTCGAAGGATTTTGGTTTTGATTTGGGCCGTGGGTTTTCGATTTAGGTCTTGATTTTCTTCCGGCAATGGCGTAAAATGGGATATGGCTGGGATGGGTGAAGAAATTTAATATATATATATATATATATTTTGAAAGGCTTGGCTTATTTTTGGGGGGTTTGTGGCGTTTGAGTTTCCAGGGGTATTAGCCGTCCATGACTCGGGTTGAATATTTTTTACCTTGTTTTCTGAAAGCTGAAAGAGACGACGTGATGATTTTTTTTTTGTTTTTTCTTGAACTGCTGATTAATTTATATAGGCCTAATTAGGGTTAAGTGTTTTAATATCATAGGATTACAAAGAATCTGGTAAAAGTTACAGCAAGATTTGATATATATGGAAAATTGAAATTTGTATCTTGTGATTCTAGAACACTATTAGAATTGGATCTTTTAATGGGCTAAATAGGTAATGGGTTCACATTAAATGAATTTGTTTAAACTTGGCGCAGACATTGGACATTGAACTTGAAAGATTGAGGGCAATTAAAAAATATAATTAGCCCCTAAATAAAAACTAACTAAAAATCTAAAATTGACAATTCTTAATAAAAGCCCAAAATAAATGAACTCTAGAAGCGAACCCATACATCAGGGTACTCTCGGGCGATCGGGATATCAGCAATTATTCTCTCTTCAGTCGGGGTAGCCATTACATTCACCAAGAATGCTTGGCATTCTCCTTTCCTTAAGATCTTCACTTTTTCATTGATATAACTCGTGGCGAAACACCCGACCTAATCCCATGGAAAGTGAACTTCTCTTTTCCTGGCATATGGAAATCTATTTCCCTCTCGTGACATCGGATGTTTGTGCGGTTCTGACTTAACCAATCCATTCCCAAGATTACGTCAAAGTCCTTCATCTTTATAACGTATGGGTTCGCTTCTAGAGTTCTTCCCTCTATGTTCAGTTGTACCCCATTTACTCTATGATCAGCCACTATAGTTCTACCCGATGGTATACTAACTCCCAAAGGTTCCACAGACTCACATATCACATTATTTAATCCCTCAATGAATTTTGCAGATATGAAAGAATGTGTAGCACCAGTATCAAAAAGTACAAGAGAAGGTATATTAAAAACTCGTAACATACCCGTCATTGTCTCAGGCTCCTCTTGTGCGTCCTGCTCGGTCATGGCGGCCATTCGGGGTTTCCCTCTTGTGGGCCTCTGATCCCTCTAGGTGATTGGGATATTTCTCGACAGCTTCCAACCCAACCGATGCCCTGGCCGATGGCATCGGAACAAACATCTTTTCCCAGCAAGCACTCGCCATTATGATATTTTCCCCAATTTTGGCATTGTGGCCTCGTCTGCTGACCTTGCTGATTAGGAGCACCACCGACTCTTGGTTGTTTATTGTTATTAACAAACTTCCCAGTGTTTGGACCTCCCATTTCCTTTTGGGAGCCTCAAAAGCCTTTTACTGCCTCCTTCCAATCTCATATCGGAGGCAAACTTCGAGCTCCTTCCACAACCACGAGAATATGATGCGTTCCCGAAGATGCTCACTACCCCACCCAACTCGGGCGTAAACCCATACAAAATCTCTTAGCCTTCTTACCATCTGTGTCCGTTAAATGAATAGCATATCTCGCTAACTGGTTGAACTTTCGCTCATACGAGCACCGTCATTTATCCTTTGTTGTAGGTTTAGGAATTCTCTTTCCTTTTTATCTCTCAGATCATGGAAAAAGCATTGCATGACCGATTCCTTGAAACCACCCATTGCATATCACCGTTGTTGGTCGATGATGGTTCATCGGTGTGAATCCCACCAATGCCGCGCATCTTGTTTGAGTTGATAAATCCCACATGACACCCTTTGTGCGTCAGTGCACTCGATCAATTCAAATATGCCCTCCACCCCGCTATCCATTCTTCCACTTCGGTGTGCGCTCTTCCCGTCCCGTGATAGTCGGAGGTCTATAGCGGCAAAACTGTTCCACCACATGTGAAGTGTTATTTGTTGGAGCCGGCTGGTTCTGTGGGTTCAAAGCACCCCCTTTAGTTAGATCCTCAACGACGGTGGACAGGCGTGCCACTACATCTCCCAAATTTTCTAGTGTTGAATTTGTGGCAGTCTCGGTTCTAGGGGCTCTAGGATTCATCCTATAATCATGAATATAAAATTAAGTCAATTTCCAATTGGAAAATTTTTAAGCTCAATAATAAAAAAAATTAAACCATAAACGATAACAAGTACTCAACGCAATTTCAAAAAAATGATCATTCATTAATCTTATTTTTATTACATCGAATTCGACGATTTAAGAAACAACTGCTAGTTTGAAAAATTAAAGACATAAACTTAAATACTAATGAAAGGAAAATATAAAATCCAAACATCGTCTACTAAAATAAATAAATAAAAGCTGGCTAATCAACATCGTCTTCTAAGTCTTCCTCAGGATTTTCCTTGGGTCTTCATCATCACTAGAATCAGGTGGAGGGGCATCATCGTGTATGTCTTGCTCTTCGGGCCGAGTCGAATGTCCATTGTGAGTTGTACACGGTCCAACCACCACTGTCGGAAAACCGAAACGAAGTCCTCATAGCTAACCCTTAACTGAACTCCCTGGATATCATTTATCATTTGATTGTATATCTCTCTTGCTCTTTGCAGGGGTAACTCCGATAAGGTATTAATAAATCTAAGTATGCCCCCGATCGATCACCGAGTGACCGGATATCTAGCTCTACCCATAATCCAAACATTGCGTTTAGATGTGCCCCAAGGTTATGGTTAGGTTCCCATTTGTATTGTTCATATCTCTCTATCTTTTCTCTCCTATTAACACTAACAATATCGGACTTCCGTGCTGTATACCTTCTACGAGCCATCTATAGAGCATAAAAATAATTAAATCCTCTAAGTTCTTTCTATTGTCCATAAAGTTCACAATTAACATAATATCTCAATAGTTCAATGGTATTCTATCGTGCTATGCATCCAAGAAAACTTAGCATATTTCTTTCATTTTTCTCTTTGCAATAGGAATTGTAAAATTCATTACAACGGTATTAAAACACTTTATCAATAGCATTTGACAATAGCAGTAGCAATGGCAATAGCAGTAACAATAGCGATGAAATTAGCAGTAGAAAGCGAAACCCTTTTAAAAAAAAATTCGTACCTTGGATTTGGAGTTGGCGTGGCATAGCGGTGGTGGATAAGTAGACTCTTTTCGTAAAAAAAAAAAATTTCTAATTCATTTATCAGAGTACACACACGAAAATTTACACATATGTTCTTTTTGCAAGTCTACAGAAAGGTAGACCCGCTCTGATACCACCTGTAACGCCCTAGAATTTCTTTTATAAAATACACAACGATGAAAAGAAACATGGACAATTTAAAAATAAAATTAAACTGAGTCAATTGTAGCGGAAGCAAAAATATTTCATAAATAAAATTCTAACTATCGTCTGATTCTATCAATTTCAAATAAACTGGAAATAAACTAACAATTTAAAAAGAAGTAAATAGTTCAATATTTTTTTTTAAAACTAAACATTCGTAAATAAATCCATAGGCCTTGTCATATCCACCGCTCTTAGCCAACACCATCTCCTTCACCTGAAAAGTTTGTTATATGTGGGGTGAGCGACACAACTCAGTGGAGTATAAATTGTCCAAGCTAAATACACAGATATCTCACATAGGCATGCAAATACAATCCAAATAGGACATAACATAGATCTTTTTGAAAAACCATAGACATAGACATAGATTGCACTGCAGGGGTTCCACCTGAGGGATACATCGACCCCGGACCTCTTGAGTGCCTGGCTCATGGGTGCCTAAGCAACTGTACTACATATTCATGCAAAATAATCTAAGCATTTAACAAGGACAATAAAGTTTAGAAAACAAACCCCACCTTGAACGTAGCTTTGAAAATTAAGTAGAGCCTAGAAGTGTCGGATGCAAGCACGCCTAATCTCGCTCGATAAATTGCCTAATCAATAGAAAATAATACTAGTCAAAATCCTCGAATAATCTTCTCTTAATCTTAAAAAAACAATCATCTAAAAAAATCCTAATTTGGGGGCATAATAGAATATAAAAGAATAGAATTGAAGGCTAAATTGAAATTGAAAGTAGAAATTGGAATTGGAGGCTAATTTGGATGGTTTAGGGGTTGAGGGCAATTCTGTCATTGGTTTATAGGGACCACAATCAAATCCTCCTCCCCTTTTTCTCTCTTTCCCATACGTAACCTATCCATCCTCTGTATCTCTTTTCTCTCTCTTTCTTTTCCCCTTTCTCTCTCCTCTTTCCTTTTCCTTTTCTTTTTCTTCTCCTTTTTTTTTCTTCTACTTTTCCCCATTTTTTCCTACAATTTCCGGTCATCAGACCCCCCCTATTTTTTTCCCAACTCTCTCTCTCACATTTTGTTTACTTTTCTTGTTTTATTTCAACAGCAAACACCCACCTTCTTTCTTTCCTTTTCTTCTACTCTTTATTTTCCTCCTAATTCTTCCTTCTACTTCCCTGTTACAGCCATCACCGTCTCTCCCACACTTCACCCTCTCTTCTTTTTTTTTTCTATTAACCTCACACGCACAGGCACACCGGCAGCAACGGGCGGTGCGGCGCGACGACGACAAGGGGAGTACGTTCAGGCAGCGACGCGCCGGTGGGATTTTTTTTGGTTTTGGTTATGGGCTGGTTCGGGTTTTGGGCCAGGTGTGATTTTGGCAGCGGGGTATTCGAAGGATTTTGGGTTTCTTTGGACCGTGGGTTTTCGATTTAGGTCTTGATTTTCTTCCGGCAATGGCGTAAACCGGGATATGGCTGGGATGGGTGAAGAAATTTAATATATATATATATATATATATATATATATATTTTTTTTTTGAAAGGCTTGGGCTGATTTGGGGGGTTTGTGGCGTTCGAGTTTCCAGGGGTATTAGCCGTCCATGACTCGGGTTGAGAGTATAGACGATGAAACTGAGCATGAATATTGTTTACCTTGTTTTCTGAAAGCTGAAAGAGGCGACGTGATGATTTGTTTTTTTGTTTTTTCTTGAACTGCTGATTAATTTATATAGGCCTAATTAGGGTTAAGTGTTTTAATCTCACAGGATTACAAAGAATCTGGTAAAAGTTACAACAAGATTTGATATATATGGAAAATTGAAATTTGTATCTTGTGATTAAACACTATTAAATTGGGCCTTTTAAATTTAAATAGGTAATGGGTTCACATTAAATGAATTTGTTTAAACTCCTGGCCGCAGACGATTGGGCGATTGATCGGAAAAGATTGAGGCTTGAATTAAAAAAATATAATTAGCCCCTAAATAAAAACTAACTAAAAATCTAAAATTTACAATTCTTAATAAATGCCCAAAATAAATTCCGGGTATTACAATCAATCTGTCTCACGTAGGATGGGAAAATTAGTTAAACAGACTTCTTTTTAATTCTCTTGTTTTTTTTAATGTACTTGCGTAGTATGATTCGCAGAAACAACTTCCCCTCCAATATCATCTTGATTATTTTCAGTATCAACATGATTATCACTATTTGTGCATTCCTCCTACATATATATTTTTATGTAAATTTTAGCAAACATCCAAAGATAATTTCTTGATCTATATAGAGTTGTGTTAATTTCCAAAGTTGCAAACACCCAAAGATATTTTTATGAAGTATGCAGTTATAATCATATATAACATTCAGTGAATAAGAGACCAAACTTCCAAAAATTAGAAAAAAAGCTGAATATATTTAAATTTAATTCTAATGTTTTTCTCACAAACCTGTCCAGAATCCACATCTCCTTCTGCCTCATTCGTATTTTTCGCACTATCCATTGGAATCCCACTATTTGGTTCTTCCCGCTAGTAAAAAAAAGGAATTAATATTTGACCAATTAAAGACAGACAGAAACAGAAAAAAAAAAAGAAAAACAACCTGAACATATAACCTTCCCCCTTTCTGCAAGTTCTTCATTGATCCTACGATACAATTCATTTGCTTCAAAATCTTGGGTAAGTCCAAGGCTAAAATTTGGGAAATCATCAATGAGTTTTTTGTAATGATCCCTTAAGGCTAGCATTTGTTCAATCTTCTCTATCGCATCAATCGTCTTTAACTTACTCCAAATTTCTTCATTTGCTTGGGACTCGTTTATACCAGAGGGTTGAGTTGGTTGCTTATCAACGACCTGCCTGCTCGATAAATACATCAACTTCGTGGTGGCGTCGTGGATCTTGAAGAAGTCCACATTCCCAATGACTTCACCGGGTGCATCTCGAAGAAGATGTATAATATCAACCATGTTAGAAACAAGACATGATAATTTAGCCACCCCCTTCAACAAATACTCCTATTTCAACAAACAAAATGCATACTAAAATTATTGAAACATGAACAATTCAAAGCAATTAATATGTACAATGAAGCAAAAAAGATGACCTATTGAAGCATAAAAACATTACTACTGAAGAAATAATTATTTTAAAAAATCAAAACATAAACTATGTACCATGAAAGCAACACAAAGATACTATAAAAGCAAAATCTATTAGTAATGAAGCAAATCCAATTTCAAATACTAGTAAAGCAATAAAAATAACCTACTGAAGCATAAAAACAGTACCACTAAAGCAATACTATTCCAAAAAACCAAAAACATAAACTATGTACCATGAAAGCAAAAACATAAACTATGTACCATGAAAGCAAAAACAATGTACTATAAAAGCATAAAATTATTAATAAGTAAGCAATCCCAACTTCATATACTATTAAAGCAGGAAAGATGACCTATTGAAGTGTAAAGAACAGTAAAACTGAATAAATAACTATTCCACAAAAGAAAAAACATAAACTATGTACCATGAAAGCCAAAACACTATAGTATAAAACCATAAATTGTTAATAAGGAAGCAACCCCAACTTCATATACTATTAAAGGGCCGATAATTGTATACAATAAAACCTGTGAAAATAATCCAAATTACCTGTCCACTGTCAACACGAGTTGATGATGATGGTTGATTTATATTCTCTCCCCCGGTTACAAATATCTTGTCCGAACCAATATCAATTGGGCTTTCAATATACCCCAACCCAAAGCTGCCTAATTTTATCTTCTTAGAAACTCGCTTGCTTAAGTTCTCGTTCGTCCAATCATGTAGTACCGGGACGGTCCTCAGAAAAGACCGATGTAGAACAGTCACTCAATGCACATCAAAAAGCTGCACGCAAAATCAAAAAAAGTAAAAAAATAAGACAACAATTAAAAAGTTAAAAGTGCACTAATCTAAAAACATAATAACTGAGAAACTCACCGCTAGAAAAGCAACGGCCCATTAAACCGATCTTTAGAACTATTGTTCCATTGAGCACGATTCTCAATCAGTGAGCTCAACATGCACTCACACCAATTCATATTACGTATGATATTCACATCGCCTAAACATTTCATCAAAGCAGGCTTCACATACACGTTTTTAATTATTACCAATGATACATGTGCCAACCAAAACTATGAAGTATCTCTTAAACCACTCCCCACCATCAACGCATTCTGCTATCTTCTTTGCTACGTGCGCAACTACAATGTTACCATCTTTCCCATTTTCATTTTCCCCTGATTCAGTCCTACTCGCCCTCTTCTTGTTCCCATCTTCTTGACTGATACTTCCACACCCTTTGCTCAGTTGTTCCTCAGCTGGATCTCCTTCAGTCGAATATGTGCCTTCCATATTGACCACACTTAGCTGACACACAGTTGGGTCTTCACTTCAGTCTTCAGTTGACTTCTTGCATTCTTCGACATAGCTGACTTCACTCAGCTCATCCAGTCCTATATATTACAAAATAGAAATACAAGAAAAATGGGGTGCCAACTTGCTATTCTAAGTTTTACATGGTATCATCAAAATCTTAACAATAAATTTCCTAACATATACTGAGTCTGGAAATCCTTCTACAAGATGACACCTTGCAAGCTTGTTGATTGCCTTGAAATTTAGGTGACTCAGCTTCTTATGCCACATCCAATTGGATTCGGTTGTACTTCTTGCTAGCAGACATGTGCTTGGTGTAGCAGTAGACCAATCTCATCGCATACATATTCTTTTGCCTTGTTCCTTGCATCACAATTTCATTGGATTCAGCATCTTTGATCTGGCATATCCCCAGTTGAATCCTACATTGTAGCCTTTGTCATAGAGTTGGCTAATGCTTAACAGGTTGAAGTTGAGACCTTCAACATAAGCAACATCTGTGATCTCCAGTCCATTCTTCTTGATGGATCATGTGCCTTTGATCTCCCCTGGAGCTTCATTACCTCCAAATATGACTTTAGCATCTTTGATCTCCTTGAATCTTGACAAATTTATCTTGTTTGGTCATATGTCTGGAACAACCACTATCCATGTACCAGGTTCCTTGGCACTCAGCTGTTCCTTGAACCTGCAATCAAGGAAATCAGTTTTTAGGTACCCATGTTTGCCTGGGTCCTGGGTAGGGATAGCAATGGGGCGGGTCAAAACCCGTCTCCACATTAAACCTACCCCATTCGGAGTGGGTTCAAACCCGGTCAAACGGGTCCCGGGGCGGGTCGCAGACCCGGTCAACGAAAACCTGCCGGGTCTAGGACGGGTAACGGGTCCGCATGGACCCACCCCAGACCCGCCCCGTATATACAATTAATAAGTCAATTTTTAATATTATTTGGTCAACATGTAACTTGAGGCCCCACAAAATTGCACTTCTGTTTAATTTCCTCCGCTGCGTGTGAGAGGTTAGGGTTCTCAATTTTCTCAGCTGCGCCTCACTCCATCTCTCAGCTTGCGACTAGTCTCTGTCCCCTCCAACTGCCCACGCACACGGCCAACTCCGGAGGCCCGCCGCATCTCCGATAAGCTGTAGTACTGAGGTAAGCTCTTTTCCACCTGTTGTCGACCTTCTTTATTTGATTTGACAAATTCAATGTCTGGATTTGTTTCTCCAAATTAGTCTTTGTTTGTTAACTATTAAATTATTAAATCAGGTATATGCAGCTGAGGTCATTGTACAAACTAGGATAATGAGATTTTTTTCTCCAAATTAGTCTCAGTTATTGATTGATTTCTTGTCTTTGTTAGAGAATAGAGATACTGCAATTCATTCACTTAATCCTTTAAATATATTTGCATGAAAATGTTAAATTATTAGATTGATTGCTTCACAGTAAGATTGATGGTTATTTTGAAGGATTTAAAATAACTTTCATCATTTAAAATGCTAGATTAAGCTTCACTGAATTTATAAAAAATCTTAACATTTTAAAAAGCTATTTATACCTTGTAAGTTCTATTTTAAACTGGAGTTGCAAAATTAAATATCCAAAATAATTTTGTACCTGATTACTTATTATTATTGTTGATAATTTAACATATGGAATCCGAAGATGTGGACAGTTCTTTACCATCAATTAATCTCGGCGATAGCAATGCAGCGATTGGAAACACACCCGAAAGTGAGGATAATAATTGTGATGACTTGGAAACTGAAAATATTTCCGAAAGCAGTGGGAAGAGAAAACATACATCGAAAGCTTGGAATCACTTTAGAAGATTGATGGTTGAGAAAACTTAATATGCGGAGTGAAACTATTGCAAAACCCATCTCAAAGCCCCGCCTAGTCATGGAACTACTCATTTGAAAAAGCATTATGAGAAGACTTGCAAAAAGCGACCAAGAAAAATGGATATTCGTCAAAGTTTGATGATGGAAAACAAGAAAGGTAGTGGCCAAGAGCTTACAACACATACTTTCAACAAGAACGTTCAAGGCATGATCTTGCTATGATGGTCATATTGCATGATTATCCCCTTAATATTGTCGAACATTTCGGGTTTCGTAGTTATTCTGCAGGCCTCCAACCTTGTTTTCACATGATCTCAAGAAACACTCTTAAAAATGATGTCTTAAAGATTTACAATGATGAGAAGACAAAGTGTTACAAGTTGTTGGACAAGGTTAAGTGTCGAATTGCCATCACAACTGACATGTGGACATCAAAGAATAACAAGAAAGGTTTTATGGCAGTTACTGGACATTTTGTCGATGATTCTTGGATTCTACAAAATTTCATTTTGAGGTATTTTTATTTCTATGTTTAAATATTTGATACATTTAGTGAAATATATTTATGACGTGTAATTATTCGATGTAGGTTAGTGTACGTTCCTGCTCTACATACAGCTGATGTGCTCTCTGATATACTCGTTGAATCTCTCATGGATTGGAATATCGATCATAAAGTGTCAACAATCACACTTGACAATTGTACGACCAATGATGCCATGATTCCGCTTTTGTTAGAAAAGCTCTCAAGAAAAGATTTGCCACTTGATGGGAAGGTAATTCATATGCATTGTTGTGCTCATATTTTGAACTTAATAGTGAAAGATGGTTTGGAAATAATTAGTGGTGCAATTGACAGAATACGTGATAGTGTTTTATATTGGACTGCTTCACCTGCTAGAGTGGAAAAGTTTGAGGAAGCTGCTCGTCAATTGCATGTTAGTTGTAATAAGAAGTTGTCTCTCGATTGTAAAACTCGTTGGAACTCAACATACTTGATGTTAGAAACTGCAATAATGTATAAGGATGTATTTCCACGAGTTAAATGTCGAGAGAAAAACTATAAAAATCTACCAACTAAAGAAGATTGGGACAATGCAATTGAAATTTGTGGTAAATTGAGGATTTTTTATCAAATGACTGAGATGTTTCCAGGTACACTTTATCCCACTTCTAATTTCTATTTCCAAAGATTTGTGATATCAAGATAAAGTTAAATGAGTGGGCGAAGAGTCCAAAATTGATGATCCAGTGTATGGCGGAGAAAATATTGGCGAAGTATGAGAAATATTGGGTTGATTGCCATATTTTGATGGGGGTTGCTGCTATTTTGGATCCTAGGTATAAAATGAAACTGGTTGAATTTTATTTTCCACTGATTTATGGAGAAAGATCACAATTCAAGGTAGATGAGATTCGCCAAAGTTGTTATGATTTGTTGATCGATTACAATCAAGAGTTGCAACTTCAAAAGAAAGTAGCTCTTTTGTTAGTAGTTCAGGAGCTACAGGAAGGATACCATCATCAGGTGCTTCTAATGTTGTTGATTCATTTGAGAGCGACACTTTAGAGATGTATGACCAATTTGTGGCAAGTTCAAATCCTATTACTTCAGTGCCCCTAACTTCGGAGTTGGATATGTATCTAGAAGAAACTGTTTTGCCAAGAACTCTAAATTTTGATATTCTCTGTTGGTGGAAGACAAATGGAGTTAAATATCCCAATTTACAGAACATAGCAAGGGATATCTTAGCTATTCTGGTTTCAACTGTTGCATCTGAATCTGCTTTTAGTTGTAGCGGAAGATTGGTTAGTCCTCATCGTAGTAGGCTTAATCCAACTACTTTGGAAGCATTGATGTGTTCTCGCCGTTGGTTGTGGAGTGAGGTGAAAGGTAAAATTGAAAATTTTGTAATGTCTTTCATCATTGTATTCTACACTATATGATATAAGAAATTTACATAATTTTTGTTTGGTAGGTACTTGTTCAAGTATGACGATGCACAAACTTGTCCTCCAATGCTTGATGAGGAAGAAGATGATTATAATGGATGTGCAACTGAGACACTTAGTTAAATATTTTGTTGTGGTCATTTTTAAGACTTGACATGATCAATAGATTGAACAAATATTTTAATATGTAATAGACTAGTAGTTAATTTATCTTTGTTGAACAATTTTCGATTGCAAAAAAACGGACTGTATTAAGACTTAACAGTTCAGAACTTTTTTGCCGATGCTTGGTTTTTTCTAAATTATGAAGCTGCAGAAGCATTCTAAGTTTGATGCAGAATCATTTATAAGCTTTGTGAATTTATAAATTATTGTTTGCAGATTCATATGAAAAAAGATGGAATCTGACAAGCTTGAATTCAATTAAGACTAAATTCAGTCAAATAGGGTGCCCCCATTTTCCAGGTTTGACGACCAGCGGATTCAATGTCAATTTTTTTGTGAAAATCTTGAGAAATTAATTATAATATTTTTAATATAAATTAAATTTAAATTAATTAGATATTAAAAAAAAGAGAAATTGAATCATTAATATACTAGTAGGACACTTGACTTGCATGTAGGCAGTAAGCATGAAATCAGAGTGCAATTACGCTGGCAGCCAACAATAACACTAAATTGCAATGCGGGTCCGGTGGGTCCAACCCGCCGGGTCCCAGGTCCATGGCGGGGCGGGACGGGTCTCGAGGCGGGGCGGGACGGGACGGGTCTCGGGTCCATTTTTTCCTAAGCGGGGTGGGTCTCGGATTTGGCCAAACCCATCCCTGACCCGCCCCGTTGCCATCCCTAGTCCTGGGGGGTTAGTGCTATAAGATGTTCCAACCAATCTATAGCCAGATGATCTGACTCTAAGAGGTTGCCATCTATCAGTACCATAATCATAATGCACATTAGCAAATTTCTTGGGGGGGGTTTTAGGATCATACAACTGTCTCTTTTGTTTGTATGCCTGTGTGTTTGTTTTAGCAATTGCTTTCTTAGGATAGTTGTGAAATTTCTGAGTGTAGTGCTTAGGTGCATAAGTGTGCTGATAATAGCTCTTTTTCCTTGGGAATGACCTTTGTTGAGGTTGAGGTGTTTGCTATTTTGGCTTGTATCCCACAGGTCTTTGCTGATTTTTCACATTATTCCAATTAGCTTGGTTTGGATAGTTTCTACCATTCCCACCATATGTGTTTCTTTGATGAAATTTCTGGGGCTTTTGGTAGCTCTGTTTGGCTCTTTCAGAGTATTTTCTGTTAGGAGTCTGCTGATGGACTTGTCTGAATTTCTTCTCAGTTGTCCTTTCAGCATACTCTACTGACTTCTTTCATTTTCCTTTGTAACCAAGGCCATTATGATTGTGATTGTGCTTTGGAGTGAATGTGGGTGCATCATTTGGTGTTTCGGGTTTTTGGAATCCTTCATTGCTTGAAGATCCCTTTTCCAAAATTAATCTTGGAGTTTGACTGTGCACAAAGGAATTAAATCCTATGCATGTCTTGTATTCACATTCCTTTTTACTCATAATAAGTTCATCCAATGATTTGGATGCTTTTGTAAATGTGGCAATCACATTTTTGAGATATTTTTCCCTCTTTTCTGTAGCATTTAACTATTCTATGATCTTGGCATTTTCAGCCTTCAGCTTAGTGTTTTCATCAGCTATGTGACTCAGAGTTCTCAGCTCTTTTGTCAGCTGTGAGTTTTAGCTTTTAAGCTGGTTGTTTTCCTCATTTAAAAGTGTGTGAGAGGTTTTAATGTGCTCAAAATCTTTCATCATTTTTCCTAATGAATCATAAAGATCTGTGGGTGATGAAGTGTGTGTATCACAGTCACTATCACCTGAATCAGAATGAGATAAGTTAGAATGTACCTCATCCTCTTGATCTTGTTCTTTGGCCATGAGGCAGATCGAAGCCTCTTCCTTTGTGTCACTTGAGTAGTCAGCTTCACTACTATCTGAGTCTGCTGCTTCTTGACTACTGCCTTTACCCCTTGTAACTTGAGTTTGCTCCAATCATAAGATTGACTCAACTATCACTTCAACTGATAGACTTGGCTTCTTTCATTGACTTGACTGATATTTCCTCAAACTTTACACAGCCGTTCCTCAGCTGATTCTCCTTCAGTCGAGTCCTTGTCTTCTTTCATGGCCATACTAAGCTGACACACAACAGAGTCTTCACTTTAGTCTGCAGTTGACTTCTTGCATTCTTGACTTAGCCGACTTCACTTCACTGCCTCTTTCTATCTCCTATCTATTACAATACATAATTACAAGGAAAATAAGGTGCCAACTTCCTAGTCTAAGTTTTACATGGTATCATCAAAATCTAACAAATAAATTTCCTATCATGAATGTATAGATTTTGATGAAACCTTTGCTCTTGTTGCCAGATTGGAAGCAATAAGGATGTTTCTTGCTTATGCTGCATACAAGAACTTCACTGTATATCAAATGGATGTGAAGAGTGCATCCCTGAATGGACTGTTAGAGGAAGAAGTCTATGTTGAACAACCTCAAGATATTGAGCAGAAAACCATTGGAGATAAGGTCTACAAGCTCAAGAAGGCATTGTATGGAATGAAACAAGCACCAAAAGCATGATATGACACATTGTCACAATTTCTAATTGACAATGGATTCACCAAAGGCAAAGTTGACAGAACACTCTTTAGGATTCAAGATGGAGAGAGTATACTGCTTGTTCAAATATATGTGGATGACATCATCTTTGGATCCACAAACAAAGAGTTGTGTGATAAGTTCTCAAATCTCATGCAAGGGAAGTTTGAAATGAGCATGATGGGAGAGCTGGTTTTTTTCTTAGGACTTCAAGTCAAGCAAATGAAGGATGGAACCTTCATAAGTCAAACCAAGTATACCAGAGATTTAATGAAGAAATTTGACTTTAAAAAGAAGTCATCAGTGAAGATTCCTATGAACACATCAGTCAAGATGGATATGGACGCAGACAACAAAGTTATTGATCAAACTAGATATAGAGCCATCATTGGATCATTGCCCTATTTAACAGCAAGCAGGCCAGACATCACCTTTATTGTAGGTGTACGTGCTAGATTTCAATCTGCACCAAAAGAGAGTCACATGAAAGCAGCTAAGAGATTCCTAAGGTATTTGAAGAGATGCCAAGAAGTTGCCTTATGGTATCCAAAGGAAGGAGGATTCAAGCTAGTAGGCTACTCAGACTCAGATTATGCTGGATGTAGAGTGGACATGAAAAGTACTTCAGGTACTTGTCAAATGCTTGGAAATAGATTAGTTTCTTGTTTCAGCAAGAAACAAAATTCAATAGATACATCCACAGCTAAAGCAGAGTACATAGTTGCGGGCAACTGTTATGCCCAAGTTCTATGGATGAGACAACAGCTGAGAGACTATGATATTGAAGAAAAAAAGATTCCAATTATGTGTGATAACACTAGTGCTATTGCAATCACTCAAAATCCAGTGTTGCACTCAAGAACAAAGCACATTGATGTCAGATATCATTTTATAAGAGATCATGTTGAAAAGAAAGACATCACCTTGGAATACATCTCTACTGATAAGCAGTTAGCTGATATATTCACAAAACCTTTATGTGAATCGAGATTTGAAGAGCTTATGAATAAGCTAGGTTTAATTGAGCCGAGTTAGGATACACAGAAGACTCAATTAGCAGAGACAAAAGAAGAGAGAAAGAAAATGAGCAAGTTTCACATTTCAGCCAAGTGAAACAGCCAAGACGGGAAACCAGCTGTATCGAGTTAGCTGCTGAGTGATCTAATGTGAAGAGAGAAGCAGAGTTAAGTCACTTTTGGATAATAACTGAGTTATTTATGAGCTTAGTGGCAAAACGCAGTTGTTTTCTGCGAGAGGGAATGTTTTTAAGGATTACGTCAGCGTATTTATGATGTCAGAACAAAAGCTGCACGTTTAACCTATGATTGGATATATATGCTGCTGCCTTTAATGCGGGGAAATTAATGCGGTTTCAAAGGGTAAATCCTGACCGTCGATTTTCATCAAATTTTTCAAATTCCAGAAACCGTCCTTTCAAGTCCAATATAAGCAAAAACCTATTTTCTCTATGTGCAAGTGCAACACCCTACCTTCAAAATCCGGTCTTAAGGATTTTCTTACTATGGAATTTTCTCATACATATTTGGAAGAAGTTGCCATGTTTTATGTTAACGTTTAAGTTCCTGATGATGAGATTCGCTCATCAGTCCACAACAAGGAGATCAAGATCACTGTTGCTGACCTTGCTGAACATTGTAAGGTGCCTGCTGAAGGGCTTAAGGAGACTGTTGAGAAAGACGTGAACTTAGCTGCGGCTTGGAAGAAAATTTCCAAGCCTGAGTCAGTTGCAAAGGTTGTCTTTACAGCCAAGAAGAATTTGATAAAAGATGATTACCACAAGCTGATGGACATTGTGTCCAAGTACGTCGATATGAAGTTCGGTAGCTTTAATCAGTTGTCTCAAACTAAGATGATAGTGATGGCTGCGATTATGGATGAAAAGAAGATAAACTGGGCTGGGCTGAGTTTGCCTTCATCCATATTTTCCAGAATGTGATCAACAAGACCATCAAGGAGGATGGGACGTTTGGATGCTCACTGTGATGTGGCCTGGTGATTGACCATCTGATGGAGGTAAAAAGGATTGCCTTGAGACATGGAAAGCCATTCCATGTCAACAAGAAGATGTTCAAGGCGAATCTGTCTGGTGCCCAGAGGAAAGTTCATGCAAGGAAAGCGATACTAGTGAGGGTGAGTCAGCTGACCCTGCTCAGGAAGACACAGCTGCAACCGCTCCAGCTCTCTCTCCCGAGCCTATCTAGAAGAAGAGAGCTGCTGCAGACTAAGCCAAAGACTGTCCCCTCGCAGACCAAGTCAAAGAAGGCTCCACCCCACAAAATCAAATCAAACGCACCAGCCCCAACAGTCGAGACCGAGAAGGCGGCATTGAACCTTCTCAGTCGTGAAGAAGAAGCGCACAACTGTGCCTCGCAAGCCAACTGCTGCGAAAAAAGACAAAGATGGTGGAGCTAGAAGCCACCACATAAGTAGCTGAAGAGGATGAAATTCCTCTTATTCAAACCAAGAGAAGAAGACTGCCGTAAAGTCCGAACTTGAAAAAGGCTGGTTCCGCCACTCGGCCTGCAGAGAAGCAGTGCAAGAGATCACAAATTCAAGAGGAGCAGTCGAAAGAAAAAGATGGTGGAGATGCAACCACCATGGATGCCGAGAATACTGCTGATGTAAATCAGCAGACTGTAGAGACCCAACTACTCGAGAGACAACTATGGAAAAGCAAGGAGCTGAGACAGCCAAGCCTCATGAGGAAAGAGTTGTCCAATACCCTCAAACAAATGCCAATGAACTTGAGGAGGAGCATGCTCTACTTGCCATGATTCAAGAATATGGAGACGATGATGATGATGTGATGATGTTGTCACCCATGTATCCTAACATTCAACTGAGATTGAGGGACTGGAGAAACTGGAAGCTGAGTTATTCTCGACAACAATTTGAGCACCCAGAGTACATTGAAGAAGAAGAGGAACTCTTAAGCTTCCTAAGGAATATCTCTATCCGCTTTGCCCTCGATGAAGAATTTTGTATGACCATCCTTCGTGACATGAAGGACGATGAAAAAGAAAAAGGCTTTGGAGAAGGCCTAGGCCATTGAAAAGTTAAAGATGTGTATGTTTACTGGTGGACCTGGGCATGAAATGGAATCGACTGACAGTGACATAGAGAAAATCGATCCTGCTGTAGCAGCAGATAAAGCCGAATTCCAACAGGCCATCAAAGAATCTAAAGCCATGCACGAACAACAACTTCAAGAAGGTCCAGGAGAGTCTTCTCAACTCTCTCCACGATCTAACCCTATGGATTTGGCACGGAAGATTGTTGTCAATATTGCTGCAACCACATCCCCCGTGCACTCAGAAAATGGCTCTCAGAAGATCGGCAATGAAACTAGGGAATGAGATGAAGCGGGCACCCTAGCCAAGCCAACTCCTACAGAAGGTGTTGAGATACATATCCCCACAGTTGATCACTCAGAGGGAACAACAGCCGAATCTCAGGTGTAGAGCAACCCCATTTCTCTTAACTTAGCTGGTGCGCTAGTTGAGGGGGAAGCTCTCACCACCACAACCAAGTCAGAGAATGCTGTGGGAGACCAACAAATGAATAAAAGAGGCGAAGGTGAGAAACAAACGGAATAGCAGACTGAAGTTGATGAAGCTCAGACGGTTGAGACTGTCTCAGCTGAAACCTCATCTGCACTGCAGGCCAATGACGCTGATGAAGCAGCTAAAGCAAGGGATGGAATGGAGACCATGGGAGTTGAGACTCTTAGTCCTGAAAGTGCAATCCTAGGAGTTGAGACTCTGACTGTCACAACCATTTAAAAAAAAAATTAAATGAAATGAAATAGAGATAATGGATGTTATTGGGGGACAATGGAATATAAGGTGGAGAAAGGTGGATAAGAAGGAAAAAGAAAAAGAAAGTGGGAGTTTTAGTGGGGATAATGAGAGGATAATGGGAAAATAAAATAATAAAAAAAGGAAATAAAAGATGATATGAAGTATTAGTTGATAGAAGAGATCGGATGAGAAGAGGAAAGAGGAGGAAAGAAAGAAAAGAAAATAGAGAAAGAAAGAAGAGAAAATAGAAAAAGAAGAGGGAGAGGAAAGGAAAATACAAGAAGTATAATCCAATTTGCAGTACAAATTATCCGAAGAGTTTGAAGGTTTCATAATTATTTCTTTATTTTAGTTTATTTTGAATTTGGTTAAGTTTTACTAATTATACTATATAATAATTTATGTACAGATTCTACTGGGTAGAAGCCGGGGTAAATTTTATCTTAGTTGATCCGAGTCATCCGAGAAACCAGGCAAGCAATCTCTTTAGTTGCACGCTTAGTTTGAGTTCAGATTTATATTACTGGATATATTATGTTAACAGTGAGGCTTGCAGTATACGAATTACACGTCGGGCTAATTATGTTGTTCGGATTATGAGTGTAGATAAATTTTTAATCGATCATTTACAATTTATTTAATATGTGTTTCCGTAGGTCTTATTATTTCATGTCCTTATCTAATGTAGAATGGAACAAATTTTAATCTACCCTCACGGTATTTAATATTGTTCTTGTCGTGCCTAATAACTAGGTACTTGGGGTTAAGCTTTAAAATTTAAGTATAATGTCAATTGGGCCATGTATGATAAAAGATAATTGTGGCTAGTTAATTATACCCAATTAAAGTGTACAAATTATGTTTCTAAAATAATGTTCTAAAATAATGCAGATTATGGGTGTAATCCTTATCCTATATTTTTACTTAGTAATTAGTGTTTCTGTGCATGTGAATTAGCTTTAGGAATATAAAGGAAAAAGTTTCATATAGTGCAATTAGTTTTTAATTTACAAGAATGTCATATTATGTTAGTAAATATAGTTTACTATGTGTATAATTGTGCAATTCATAGGTGTAAATAAACGTAAATAAATATGTTTGAATAATTGAATATAAGGTTTCCCCATAATTAACTACATGTAGGGTTGTCCCTAATTAATTGAATGTAAGATTTTTCTACAAATAGATAGAAATATTTTAATGTAGGATTTTTTTCATTAATTAGTTAAATGTAAGATTTTTCCCGTTTATGTTGAACTAATGTGATTTAATTATTATATGCGCTTATGTTTATTCTCGTATTCAATGAAAGTTGCATCACGTAGGTTCATACATCATTGTTAATATATGTTCATAGCATTTCACAAGCATAAAAATACTAAGTAAAGTCAAGTTTTAGGTTTAGAACTAATAATATATTTTTCAAAGAAATGGGTGCACATTGTTCTATGATGCTGGAGTGAGTGGGAAATGGGCGCGGGGGACCGGCGTCCCGATAATGTGCCGTTTGTGGCTAATGTTAATGTTAAAGAAAATGGGCCTTCGGGCAAAATGTTAATCGGGTTCCAAATAACAAGGCCCACTGCGACCCTGAATAGAACAATGTGCCACCAAGTGAGCTCGCGTCTTAAAGAAAGTTTTAAGTAAAGAAAAAGAAAAGTTTTGAAGTAAATGTTATATTATTTCATTAGGCATGCATTCATGCATGAGATTACTTGTTGAGCTTCTTTAAGCTCATCCCACGAATGTTTAATATTTTCAGATGAGAACCATGATGAGGAAGGAGATGGCGCAGCGCAGTGACTCACGAACCCACGTCTTTCATGATTTTCATGTCTTTCAATTTTTCTTAAAAAAAAAGGTTTGAATTTTAATTTCTATTGGGATGTTGACTGTCATTTTTATTTCATTATGGAAGTTTCTGGATTAATAATTGTATCAATTATTAGTCTTTATTTCCGCTGCAAACTTTGAAACTATGTAAAGTTTTTATTATTCCGTATTTTTAAGAAATCTTTAAAGTATTTCTATTATATTTACTTATTTTCACATTAAAAATTAAATAAGCTAGAAGGTGCTACATTTAGTGGTATCAGAGCCGAGGCTTTTTAAAATCGGTTCTGTAGACTTTAAAAGTTTTTCTTTAGAAAATATTTTAAGTTAAAAAGTCATGGGTTCTAAGTCGTGCTTCGAGCATCTTCCTCCACAGTTCGGTAAGGATTACATTTACTGTCATTATTAATTGATATATTTTGTTTCTATGAAATGTATGCCTGTATGAAATTGATTGTTGTTTGAATTGAATAGAAGATAGATGTACTTGATATTTTATCTGGAAAAAAAAAATTATTTTATATGCAAATAAAATTATTCCCATTATTTTACTTCAAATTTCAACGTGATTGTTATATTGATACTATTTCGCATTAAGTTTTACCGTATCAAAATAATGCTAATGATTACTTACATTAAGTTAGAAAATAATATTAGAATGAAACATATGATTGCGAGAATTTAATGAACTTAATAAACTTATTCAGTTAATATAAAATGAATCGCAACACTCGCTCGACTCACCAAGACGGCAATGGTTCCAACACCAACAATACTCAAGGGACTCCCCTGACTGTCGAGGCTCTCTTACAAGCTTTGACTACCTTTGGTGATACTAATCATACTAGACGTGCTGACGTCCCTGAAAGAAACCGGTTATCGACTTTCTTAGGTTATCTCCGCCATCTTTTGGGTACCACCGATCCTATCGGCCGAGGGATGGCTTACCGAGATGCGAAAAATCTTTTCTCAGAATTGATTGTACTTGACGAGGAACGTGTTAACTATGCAACATTTGTCTTTGCGAGGCGATGCATATGATTGGTGGAGGATGGTGCAACGCCGATCGAGGGTGACGCTACCCCTTTACTTGGAAAAGGTTCACGTAAGTCTTTTATGATAAGTACTTTCATAGGAGTGTTCGCCAACGAAGGAAAGAGAATTTATACATTGAACAGAGAACCGGGTGGCGAATATGAAGCAGACCGCCAAATTGTCCAAATTTGCTCCCGACTTGGTTGCTACGAGGAACAAAGAGCCGATGATTTTGAAGAAGGACTCCGATCCCAAATCAAGCTTGTCACTTTTGAGCTTACTACTTATCGCGAAGTTATCAACAAAGCTATGTTGGTGGAAAGGGCTCAATCTGTGAATCGGGAAGAGATGCAGATCCAACAAGGAGGACAAAAGTTCAAAAGAGAGAACCCAAATGTTTGGAATAATAATGGTCAGAAAAGAAAGCAAGTACAAGTTCCACAGGGTGCCTCACATAATAAACAACTGACAACTGTTTGCACTAAATGCGACAAGGCACATCGGGGAGATTGTTTGTTTGGTACAGGAGTTTATTTTAATTGTAAGAAGCCTGGACACATAGCTTTAAAATGCCCAGAGAGGAAGAAGCCCACTCAGGCTAGAGTGTTCACAATGACACAAGCAGAAGCCGAGGAAGCAACAGACGTGGTGGCTGGTAACAAATTAATTATTGCATTTTTTTCTTTCGAATTTCATATCATTATGTCCATGCATGTTTTGAGTATGTAATTATTTTGTAGGATATATGAATGTTTGTGGTATACCTGCTTATGTGTTAATTGATTCTGGTTCTTCGCACTCATTCGTGAACTCCAAATTTGCAATGAACTTGTCCAATTATGCTACTTCGTTGGACACTCTTTTCAGCATATCAACTCCATCGGGGGATATCATGAACTCAGCCTTAGTTTACACTAATTGTCCAATTTTCATTGATGGGAGAGAGTTATCTGCTAATCTTATTGGGTTGAGTATTCATGACTTCAATGTCATTCTGGGGATGGATTGGTTGTCCAAACATCACGCAACAATCGATTGTCGAGCTCGAAGGGTAGTCTTTTATTCTATTCAGACTCCCAATTATTCTTTCAGGAGTCTCATCAAAACCTCGTTAACTCTATCATCTCAAATAAAAGGCTCGTAAACTCCCGAACAAAGGTTGTGAAGCCTATCTAGCCTCAATAACTAAAGTTTCGAAAGAATGTCCTTCTATTGATCAAATTGCTATTGTCTCGTGAGTATCCCGATGTATTTCCGAAGATATACATGGTGTTCTCGCTGAGAGAGAGGTGAAATTTGTCATTGAATTAGTGCCTGAACGACACCTATATCCAAATCACCATATCGAATGGCTCCCCGCCGAATCGAAGAACTCAAGGAACAACTACAAGATTTGCTCAATAAAGGATTCATTAGACCGAAGCCACCTTGGGGTGCACCAGCTTTATTTGTCAAAAAGAAGGATGGAACTATGAGATTTTGTATTGATTACCGTGAACTAAATAAGGTGACCATCAAGAACAAATACCCTCTTCCAAGAATTGAGAAATTATTTGACCAACTTCAGGGTGCTGGATATTTTTCTAAAATCGATTTGAGATCAGGCTACCATCAATTGTGCATTCGAGAAGAAGACATCCCAAAAACTGCATTTCGTTCTCGCTATGGTCACTATGAATTTCTTGTCATGCCTTTTGGTTTGACTAATGCCCCGGCCGCATTCATGGACTTAATGAATCGAGTCTTTTTTGATTATCTTGATCAATTCGTCATAGTCTTTATTGATGATATCCTTATATATTCTCGGTCAAAGGATGAGCACGAACAACACTTAAGACTAGTATTGCAGAGACTCCGAGAGAAAAAGCTATTTGCAAAATTCAAGAATGCGAGTTCTCGTTAGACAAAGTGTTCCTTTCTTAGACATATTGTTTCTCGAAGGGGATTTCTCAGAGATCCTAGCAAGGTTGAGGTGGTGAAAATTGGCCTACACCAAAGAATGCTTTGGAGAGATCCGCAGCCTCGGGTTAGTCAAGCTACATGAAGATTCGTCGAGGTTTCTCTAAGATCTCTCGCTCCACTAACTCAACTAACGAGGAAGAACATTAAGTTTCAATGGGATGACAAGTGTGAAAAGAGCTTCACGGAGTTGAAAGAAAGATTGACAACGGCTCCGCTTCTTACACCGCCAAATGGGATTGATGGTTTCATTATCTACAAAATATGCATCGTTGAAGGGTTTAGGTTGTGTTCTTATGTAACATGGGAAAGAATCGCCACGCTTCTAGACAACTAAAGGATTATGTGAAAAACTATCCAACTCACGATCCGGAATTAGCACTTTGTTTTTGCATTAAAAATATGGCGACACTACTTATACGGGGCTAGGTGTGAAATTTATACCGATCATAAAAGTTTAAAATATTTCTTCACTCGTAAAGAACTTAACATGAGACAACGCAGATGGCTCGAACTATAGAAGGACTACGATTGCGTTATCAATTACCATCCGGTAAGGCCAATGTGGTAGCGAGATGTTTTGAGTCGTAAAGGTCAAAGATCTATTTCTACTGTGCATGTGGTTCAGAAGCCACTGTTAAAGGACATACAAAACCTTGAGCCGGAAATTATTCCCCGAGAAAAGATGAGTTATTTGGCTACCTTGACTTTACAAATCAACTGAAAGGATAAAAACGCACAACTAGATGACCCAAAGTTAAACAAGATTCGTTCAGAGATCATTGAAGAAAAGCGACATAATTATGTGATCTCAACAGATGGAACTTTATGTTTGGGTAATAGACTCGTAGTCCCCAACAATGAGGACTTGAAGCTAGAGATTATGAAAGAAGCTCACAACTCTCCTTACTCCATTCATCCGGGAAGTACAAATATGAAACATGACCTCAGCAAACAATTTTCATGGGTTGGCATGAAAAAGGACGTGGCATCATACGTCCAGAGGTATCTTACCTGTCAACAAGTCAAGGCTGAACATCAAAGACCTTCCGGTCTTTTGCAACCACTAATGATTCCTGAGTGGAAGTGGGAGCGTGTTGGCATGGATTTTGTTATGGGACTACCAAAAACAAAAATGGGATTCGACTCTATCTGGGTTATAGTTGACCGTCTCACCAAATCCACACATTTTCTACCAAAGGTGAAAAGAACGCATAACATGGAGAAATATGCAGAAATATATATATCTGAGATAGTTCGGTTGCATGGAGTACCATTGTCTATTGTGTCTGATAGGGACCCTAAGTTTACCTCTGCTTTCTGGAGAAGCCTACACCGAGCTATGGGTACTCAGTTGAGTTTCAACACGGCTTTTCATCCGCAAACCGATGGACAATCAGAGAGAACAATTCAAACACTTGAAGATATGCTCCGAGCATGTGTGATAGATTTTAGTGGTACATGGGATAAATTTTTATCGCTAGTGGAATTTTCGTACAACAATAGCTATCAGAGTTCTATTGGGATGGCTCCTTGTGAGGCTTTGTACGGAAGAAAATGTCGATCACCAGCATCATTGGGATGAAGTCGGTGAGAGAAAACTAATAGGACTCGAGTTGGTCCAACACACACCAAGTAGTTGAGAAAATCCGACAAAGAATGAAAAACGCCGTAGTCGTCAAAAGAGATATGCTTGATAAGAGAAGAAAGCCATTAGAATTTTCTATTGGAGATATGATTTTTCTTAAAGTGGCACCAATGAAAGGTGTTATGAGGTTTGGAAAGAAAGGGAAGTTAAGTCCTCGCTATATCGACCATTTGAAATTTTAGAGAGGATAGGTAGTTTGGCATATCAAATTGCCTTACCACCAAGACTATCCGAGTTCACAATGTCTTTCATGTCTCGATGCTTAAGAAGTACATTCCGGATCAATCACACATTTTAAGTTACGAGTCACTCAATATTCGTGACAATCTGACATATGAAGAAACACCAGTTAGAATTGTGGATAAGATTGAGAAGGAGCTTAGAAGAAAGAAAGTTGTATTAGTCAAGATCCAATGGAGGAATCACACTATAGAAGAAGCTACGTGGGAACACGAAGATGAGATGTGTGTTCTATATCCCCAACTATTTGGTAAGCAATGAGCTCTCAATATACGATTTATTTTCTTGCATTAGAATATCATTTATATATGGTTTCAAGTTTCGAGGACGAAACTTTTTATAAGGAGGGGAGAATGTCACAACCATTTAAAAAAAAATTAAATGAAATAAAATAGATATAGTGGATGTTATTGGGGGACAATGGAATATAAGGTGGAGAAAGGTGGATAAGAAGGAAAAAGAAAATGAAAGTGGGAGTTTTAGTGGGGATAATGGGAGGATAATGGGAAAATAAAATAATAAAAAAAAGGAAATAAAAGATGATATGAAGTATTAGTTGATAGAAGAGATCGGATAAGAAGAGGAAAGAGAATGAAAGAAAGAAAAGAAAATAGAGAAAAAAAGAAGGGAAAATAGAGAAAGAAGAGGGAGAGGAAAGGAAAATACAAGAAGTATAATCCAATTTGCAGTACAAATTATCCGAAGAGTTTGAAGGTTTCGTAATTATTTCTTTATTTTAGTTTATTTTGAATTTGGTTAAGTTTTACTAATTATACTATATAATAATTTATGTATAGATTCTACTGGGTAGAAGCCGGGGTGAATTTTATCTTAGTTGATCCGAGTCATCTGAGAAACCAGGCAAGTAATCTCTTTAGTTGCACGCTTAGTTTGAGTTCAGATTTTTATACTGGATTTATTATGTTAACAGTGAGGCTTGCAGTATACGAATTACATGTCGGGCTAATTATGTTGTTCGGATTATGAGTGTAGATAAATTTTTAATCGATCATTTACAATTTATTTAATATGTGTTTCCGTAGGTCTTATTATTTCATGTCCTTATCTAATGTAGAATGGAACAAATTTTAATCTACCCTCACGGTATTTAATATTGTTCTTGCCGTGCCTAATAACTAGGTACTTGGGGTTAAGCTTTAAAATTTAAGTATGATGTCAATTGGGCCATGTATGATAAAAGATAATCGTGGGTAGTTAATTATACCCAATTAAAGTGTACAAATTATGTTTCTAAAATAATGTTCTAAAATAATGCAGATTATGGGTGTAATCCTTATCCTATATTTTTACTTAGTAATTAGTGTTTCTGTGCATGTGAATTAGCTTTAGGAATATAAAGGAAAAAGTTTCATATAGTGCAATTAATTTTTAATTTACAAGAATGCCATATTATGTTAGTAAATATAGTTTACTATGTGTATAATTGTGCGATTCATAGGTGTAAATAAACGTAAATAAATATGTTTGAATAATTGAATATAAGGTTTCCCCATAATTAACTACATGTAAGGTTGTCCCTAATTAATTGAATGTAAGATTTTTCTACAAATAGATAGAAATATTTTAATGTAGGATTTTTTTCCTTAATTAGTTAAATGTAAGATTTTTCCCGTTTATGTTGAACTAATGTGATTTAATTATTATATGCGCTTATGTTTATTCTCGTATTCAATGAAAGTTGCATCACGTAGGTTCATACATCATTGTTAATATATGTTCATAGCATTTCACAAGCATAAAAATACTAAGTAAAGTCAAGTTTTAGGTTTAGAACTAATAATATATTTTTCAAAGAAATGGGTGCACATTGTTCTATGATGCTGGAGTGAGTGGGAAATGGGCGCGGGGGACCGACATTCCGATAATGTGCCTCTTGCGGCTAATGTTAATGTTAAAGAAAATGGGCCTTCGGGCAAAATGTTAATCGGGTTCCAAATAACAAGGCCCACTGCGACCCTGAATAGAACAATGTGCCACCAAGTGAGCTCGCGTCTTAAAGAAAGTTTTAAGTAAAGAAAAAGAAAAGTTTTGAAGTAAATGTTATATTATTGCATTAGGCATGCATTCATGCATGAGATTACTTGTTGAGCTTCTTTCAGCTCATCCCACGAATGTTTAATATTTTCAGATGAGAACCTTGATGAGGAAGGAGATGGCGCAACGCAGTGACTCACGAACCCACGTCTTTCATGATTTTCATGTCTTTCAAGTTTTCTTAAAAAAAGAAAAAAGGTTTGAATTTTAATTTCTATTGGGATGTTGACTGTCATTTTTATTTCATTTTGGATGTTTCTGGATTAATAATTGTATCAATTATTAGTCTTTATTTCCGCTGCAAACTTTGAAACTATGTAAAGTTTTTATTGTTCCATATTTTTAAGAAATATTTAAAGTATTTCTATTATATTTACTTATTTTCGCATTAAAAATTAAATAAGCTAGAAGGTGCTACACCGACGGATGCCACCAAAGATCCTAAGGCAACTGAGTCTGCTGAAGGGAGATTTGTACAAGAACCTGCTATGGTTGAGACTGCACACAGGGATGTAGAAGGCCCTCCAGCGGTTGAGACTGCTGAGGGTGTGGACGGCCCAAAGAAGGTTGAGACTTCCTTGGGTAAAGAAGCTGCAAATGAGCAAATTCCTCAAGTGGAGGTAGCTGATGAAGAAGAAGAGATCAGCGCCCTTCGCGATTCACAGGAACATGTTGACACAGAATTCCTGGAATCTGACAATTAAGTTGAGTCCACTCCCATTGATGAACCTAATAAGGACAAAGCTGAGGATGGTTAAGCCTCTCGAATTGAAGCTAGTGACAAAGTTGCTCCGATGTGATTCGTGTTTGTTGATGATCCAACCCCAATGTCTCCATCACCCCCCGATAACGCTGATAAATCAGCTGAGGACCAAACAACTCATCAGAAATCCCCAACCTGATACCGAGGAAGCTGTTAAGACAACTGACTCAAGTTGGAAATCAATCAGCTGAGCGGGTTCATACAGCTGCTCAAGCTGAAATGCAATCAGCTCAGCAGGCTAACACATCTGCTTTTAATGTCGATAAAGTTGGATCAGCTGAGGCAAGTCGAGCTGAAGCACTTCGAAAGGAGAAGGGAAAGACTCCACAAGTTGGACCTGCGGGAATTCCTATTTACCCAGATGATTTGTTTGAAAACATTTTTCCGTTTGAAGCCCAATTACCACCCCTAGAAGCCGAATCCACTAGAGAACAAGCCAAATACACTGTCCAAGTCTCACCAGAAGAACGCGGAACTCCAGCTGATTCAACAATGGTGCCTATCGGTTTTGATTTTGATGCATTTTGGCCAAAGGATGAGTCAGCTTTGACAGCCAACTTCCAAAAGACGTTTAAAGCCATTTGTGTTGAGATCGAGACAATGGAGCACGACTTTGCATCATTAGACCAAAGGCTGGATAATCGTGATGCCAACATCACTGGAGATATTCGCGGAGTTGTATTGAGAATCTGAGAATGGGTTGGACAAACAATGGCTATGAGAAGAGAGCAAGTCCGCTACTTCAAGTCACTATTTGAGAGTTAGTGGTCTGCAGTTCAGATAACAGCAAGTTCCAGTAGAGGCAAAGGGATTACATGGTAAGGATTGAGGAATCTCATAAATTGGATATGGAGTTACTCAAGCTGCAGCACAAGAATGAAATTGCAAGATTGGAGACCAACATGAGTCAGTAGCTCAGTATTCTCCAAACAGAAATGAAGCCAATGGCAGCTGAGTCGAAGGCTATGTGGTCTGAATTTCGAACAGCCTACTCCAACTCGCATGATAAGCATGATTCAACCAACAGCTGACTTGACTTCATTCTAAGTGGAATGTTCCCTGGCCTGCCTCTACCTTTTGGTGATGATGCCAAAAAGGGGGAAGAGGAAGCTATGAGGGAATTAAAGGAAGGGCAAGGGAGTCATAAGGAGGAGAAGAAAGGAGATGCGGGTAAGGGGGAAGGAAGTTCAGCGAAACACCCCCCTTTGAAAATTATGTTTGCCAAAACTCCTCTGCAAGGAGAAGTAACAGCCTCACTCCTCAGCAAACTACCTAAAGAGCTGACTCTAGGAGAGAAAGCTGAGATGGCAGTCAAGGAACCAAGAAAAGCCATCGAAGCTGAGTTTGAGAAGGTAGCTGAGAAGCATTCTGAGCGTATCAAGGATAAAAGGACAAGGTATGATGGTCCCCCAGCAGGATTATTAAAAGATTCCCCAGCAATTAAACCCGCGAGAGAAATTGCAATGCTCGATGTTGGATCTGAGCCCAGATCACTAGAGGAGTTTCAAACTCTAGACCCAGAAGGCTACTTCAAGAATTTGACTCTACCACAAGCGTGGGACTTGTACTGGGAGAAGGACCTTGATTTATGTAAATTAGATGATAGGCAACAGAGTTCCATCAGTCACTTAGCTGGAAAAGCACCGGTACAATACACTCCCAGAGAAGGAGCTGAATCAGGAAGAGGAAGGGAAAGGTTTGGAAGCAGTGGAAGAGGCAGAAGCTTTCAACCACAGCCAAGACCACATGACATAAAGTACATTGATCCATAGAAGAAAGGGATCACTTACTGGGCTGGGTACAATCATCTTGCCAATTTAGAAGTGATGCGCAAAAATGAAGAAGTTATGATGAGGCAAGAAGCTGAAAATGAGAGGGTAAATCGCGAATGGGAGAAAAGGCAGCGTAGGGATAACCCTGCTGCAAGGTGTGCCTATGAGAATAAGAAGGAGGAGGAAGAAGAGAAGAAAAGGAGAAGGGTATATGAAGACAGAAGGAGAGCTGAAAATGAAGAGAGAAGAAGGAAGCAGCCAAGGCATTGAAGACGACTGTAACCCCTCCATGTATCTTACTTAATTGTAAATACATAGTTGTAAGTATGTTTGTAAACCCATAATGCTCTGTTACCTACTCTGTAATTTTGCTCTGATACATGTTGTAATTCAATATATGTATAAGCTCTGATACATTGTACTCTATACATTTTATAAACAACTTTGTAAAGGACAAGAATGCTATGATCATTTAAAAAATAAAAATATTCAAAGTATACATTCTTTGTTACTGCATTGCTTGTGTTTGCTGTAATTTTTGTATAAGTTTTGGCATCATCAAAAAGGGGGAAATTGTTAGGAAATTTATTATGATTTTGATGACACCATGTAAAACTTAGAATAGCAAGTTGGCACCCCATATTCCTGGTATTTCTATTTTGTAATAGATAGGACTACATGAGTTGAGTGAAGTTAGCTATGAAGAATGCAAGTCAATCAAGATGTGTGAAGACCCAACTGTGTGTCACCCGAGTATGGTCAAGATGGAAGGCACAAACACGACTGAAGGAGATCCAGCTGAGGAACAACTAAGTAAAGAATGTGGAAGTGTCAGTCAAGTCGGTAAAGAGCCAAGTCTAATAGTTGAATTGACAGTTGAGTCATTCCCAAATGATTGGAGTTGACTCAAGTCAAAAAGAGTAAAGGCAGTTGTCCAGTCAAGTTGAGTGAGATTAATCTATTGCACGGAAGTCAAGGACATTACTTAAATTAGTAAAACTTCTATGCTACCATGTCTTAAAGTGCTCATCCCAGAAACGTGCAAAAGGAATAAACCAATAGGAAGCACTAAAGCTTGTGTCAGGCCCTGAAAAGTGGCAGAGTCATTTAATACGAGAAAGGGTCAACATCACAATGCTGCAGGTCAAGAAAAGACTAGCCAACGAACAAGAAAGTGTCATTTGAAAATAGCCTATCTCTTCAATGGGCAAATTTTCAAATGAGCACTATAAAAGGCTGAGGAAGCATTTGAGGAAAGGTTACGAATTGCACGAACAAACCGATCTTACAAGCAATTTTCAAGCAAGGAAAACCTGCAAATATTCTCAAAGCTTATCAAGAAATTCCTCAAGCCTAAAACTCGTAGGAACTCAATCTAACACACACTGTGAAGGAAAGAATACTTTAACCAGTTGAAGAGAAAAGTTTTAAAGAACGATTTTTCCCTTTTATTTGGAAATTAAGCTTCAATGTTCAAAATGCTCGATAAATCGATTAAATTGCGCACTTTGATATGATTGTATGATGTTTTTATCGTGCTAACATTCTTTTTCATGATTTCAAAGGGGTAGAAACAGGAAAAACGCTCATATGTTCAAAGAAGCAAAAATAAGCTCGCAAGAAAAGCTATAAGCTAGGGCTCTTAAAAGCCAAAAGCTGTGAATGATACTTAGTCTATTTGATGTATTATGGACTTTTATGCTTAACTAATGTTGTCTTTGTGACAGGGGGAGCTTCTAAGCTCATGAAATTCAAGCTTTTAGCTTGTAGTTGTTTGCTTCTACTTATTTTTGTTATGCATGTTGATAGGGGGAGCTTGTGCAAAATGTTTTTAGAAAATCTTTGCTCCTATCCTTGTGTGTTTTTCTTAAGATAAATGTTGCTTATAATGGATTGATGTTTTTAGACCGGAAAAATGTGTTTTGTTTTAAAATCGATCTCCTAAAATTGTTTTGGTTTGTAATCATCAAAAAAGGGGAGTTTGTTAGATAAATGTTTTTATCAAGATTTGATGATTTTGTTTAAATGAGTTTTTACACCAAAACAATGTTTTAAAATGTTGTCCAAATATTCCCAAATGATTTAAAATATTTTTACTAATTTTTGGAGTATTTTTTGAAGTTTATATTTGACAAAAAATTGGACAACACTTCGCTTTTGAGGCCAACCTACGCCGCCCTATAGGCATCCTGCACTGAAATGATTTTTGAAATAGAAACGAGAAGTTTGAAAAATCCAGGAGGTCGACCGGTCGAGCAAATGGTCGATCGGTACCTGAAAGTATTAGAACTGAGAACAGAGAAGTCTGGGCGTGAAAAATGAGGGAGGGAGACCGATCCCCATGAGGGCCGACCGGTCGACCCCTAGGGCGACCGGTCGCACCCCCCTCGGACCGGTCGGCCCCCCTCCGTCCTGTGTCTGAATCGCACTATCTTCTTTTCAACGTTCGAATTTTATACATAGCGACCGGTCGCGCTATATATTTTTGACAACAGATTCAAACCGTTGGAAATCCATTATCAGCAAGATTTACTTTATCAATTTTGTACATTATTTCTACATCTTGTGATCTTCTTTTTGTAGACAAAAGTGAAGAAGGAGGAGCCTATGTTTGTGAAGACTCTCCTATAAATAGAGGATGATTTGAAGACACAAGATACAACAACACAAGCAAACACACAACAAGAAATCTGCAAATTTCTTTAAGCTTTCACTTTCAACATTCTTGTTGTATTTATAGCCTAAGTATTTCACTTTCACGTCTTGAGGTCTAGGCTTTATTTCTTGATTACACTTGCACTCAAAATTGTATTATTCATTATCGAGTTGTAGTCTTGAATTTATGGTCATCATTCAACACAAGATATCCTTGTGAGTGTTCTTGTGGTAAGAACACACTTGGATGATCTAGGTGTTAGGTGTAAGAAGATTGTGGTAATCTTCTTGTTAAAGAGTTTGGTGCTCTTTGAGGTGTTGAAGAATTTGGTGTTCTTCAAGGTTGAAGATTGTGGTAATCTTCATAAGGTGCCGTAGAAGATTGTGGTAATCTTCAAGGGAGATTGTGGTAATCTCCAAAGAGGTGTTGTAAGGTGATGTTGTATTAATTGTGGTAATTAATAAAATTCTTTTTCTTTTTGAAACTCATCCCGAATATACTGGGGTGGTAGAGCACGTAGTCCCTAGGTGGGGTGAAGCTCTATAAATCGACATGTGTTGTTTACTTCCCGCACTTCCATTCTTGTCTTGGCTTATTACCTTCGAAAAAAGGGCATAATCGAGAAAATGGGCATAATCTATTCACCCTCCTTTAGATTATCGTAGCCACTTGGACTAACAGTGTATCTGGAATAATTAGCTACCACCACTAAGGTGTATTTCTTTCCACTGATGTTGGCTGCTTCAACAGGACCAAATAAGTCCATATGCAATAAGTGTTATATCCTGGTTGAAGAAGGGTTTGGCTTGTCCTTAAATAAAGACTTGATTTGCTTTCCCATCTGTTATGCATCACAAATTCTTTCCTTCTTATATAATGTAGGTCCCAAGGGGTGTGTTGTAAGGTTTAGAAGGGGGGAGGGTTGAATAAACCTTACCAAATTTTCACTTTTTAGTCCTTTTAAAAAGTTTCAACAGAGTTGACTCAAATCAGCTAAGTCCTTGGGGGACCGCTAGGTTGGCTTACTTCAGCAAAGTTACCTACTCAACACACTCGACTGAGCTGTTGATAGTATAACTTAGCTGCGTCAGCTAACACTTAACTTTTCAATTGACTTGGTTTTATACAGCGGAAGACTTAACACCCTTTGTTAATTTTAAGCACGTTTTTAACACTTATTTTTAGCACTTGTTGTTATTAGCTGGGTTGCCATTTAACTTATCAATAGTTATAAGAGTATGCAAGAAAGTAAAGTGTTGAAAGTAAATGACACAAGCGAATTTTATAGTGGTTCGAGGATGGGGTAATTCCTCCAATCCACTCTTCTCCAACTCCTGGAGGAATCCACTAAGTAACAGATCAGGTTACAAAGTAGTTCTTCGGTCTAGAGACAGACTTGATCACACAGCTGGCTTCTCCTGCGACTCAGCTTCTTCACAAGACAGTTGCCTTGCTACTTCAGCTCCCTTCAAGCCGTTGGAATTGATCACACAACCTTCCAACGAGCCTGAAACTTGTGGTTCAATCTTGAACCTTAATACAACTCCTTCAAACTTGGAGAGTAGACCCTTTTTGTGATCATTTGATTTGAAAAAGCTCATTTGATTGATAAAACATTATCTCTATAAACTTATAAGACTTTTCAAATCAAGAGAATCATGTATGTGGTGAATTTTTCATAGAAACATTTTGTCGAACACTTGACGTGCGTCGAATAAAACAAGAGATATATAACGCCTTTGTATTTCATTTAAGCCAAAAAATTTCATCACCAAATGCAATATTACAACATTCATCCATTAATAATCATCATATACAACACACTAATACACAAATTAATCAAAATAGCAAGATATAAGAACATTCTCAAGGGTTCAACCCAATTAAGATTAAAAGGAGAAATTCTTACCAATTAATTGGAGAAGTCGGATGATATGGATGAAATAGAAGTTACATAAACTCAAAAATACAGATTTTATAAGAAGAAAATCATTTTGAGTGAATTGTGTGTGAAAAATGCGAAGGGGTTCGATTTTGGAAGAAAATAACCAAAATGACCGTTTGAATGACATAAACGTTTTTAATGCTGAAAACCCTTAGGGCGACCGGTCGACATGTAGGGTGACCGGTCACTGTACCTGGTTGACCGGTCGACCTCTCCGTCGACCGGTTCCTGAACACCAGTTCTGTTTCTGTCCGAATTTTGCACCAAAAATCCGATTTTTTACCCCTAAGTTTTAAAAACATGCAAATTTCAATCATAGACCTTATTCAATATGCATTATGCCTAACCGAGCTCGTATTGGCAAAAGTCTCGGAAGATAGCGGTTTTGTAAAAATATCCGCTAATTGATCTTGAGATGGAACAAAAGATATCTCAAGTTTTTGTTTTGAAACACAATCCCTTAGAAAAATCTCAATATGTTTAGTACGGTTATGATGAACCGGGTTTTGAGCAATATTTATAGCGGATATGTTATCACAAAAGATAGGAATATTTTCAAAAGAACATTTATAATCCGCTAAAGTTTGTTTCATCCAAAGCAATTGAGTACAACAAAAGGCAGCGGAAATATATTCGGCTTCGGCCGTTGAAAGTGAAACACAATTTTGTTTCTTTCAAAACCAAGAAACTAGGCAATCGCCTAAAAATTGACATGATCCGGAAGTACTTTTACGATCATCAATATTTCCCACATAATCCGAATCACTATAACCTTTAAGAGAAAATTTTTCATTCTTTGGATAAAATAAACCATATTGAATAGTGCCTTTCAAATATCGAAAAATCCTTTTAACGACACTCATATGAGATTCTTTGGGATTGCTTTGAAAACGAGCACATAGGCATACGGCATGAAGAATATCCAGTCTACTTGCGGTTAAATAAAGCAAACTACCAATCATACCTCGATATTTGGATTCATCGACCGACTTGCCTTATTCATCTTTGTCAATCTTGACGTTTGTTGCCATTGGGGTAGAGACGGATCTTCCTTCTTCAATGCCGAACTTCTTTAAAAGCTCTTTTGTATACTTTGATTGTGAAATGTAAATGCCTTTTTGGCATTGCTTAATTTGAAGTCCAAGGAAGAAATTGAGCTCCCCCATCATGCTCATTTCAAATTCACCTTGCATCAACTTAGAAAATTTCTTGCACAATGGTTCATTAGTAGCACCAAAAATAATATCATCAACATAAATTTGCACTAATAAGCAATCTTGCCCTTTTTCAAAAACAAAGAGAATAGTATCAACTTTACCTCTTGTAAATCCATTTTGCAAAAGAAAAGAGCTAAGTCTATCATATCATGCACGGGGTGCTTATTTTAAACCATACAAGGCCTTTTTAAGTTTATAAACATCATTTGGCCTAGAAAAATTTTCAAACCCCGGAGGTTCTTTTACATAGACTTCTTCTTGAATAATACCATTTAGAAAAGCGGATTTAACATCCATTTGGTAAAGTTTGAAATTTTTAAAACAAGAATAGGCGAGTAAAATACGAATAGCTTCTTAACGTGCTACGGGTGCAAAAGTTTCATCATAATCAATACCTTCTTCTTGACAATACCCTTGAGCTACTAGCCTTGCTTTGTTTCGAACAATATTGCCTTGTTCATCGAGCTTGTTTCGAAATACCCATTTTGTACCAATAATTGTTTGAGATGGAGGACAAGGTACCAATTCCCAAACATCATTTATTTCAAATTGATTCAACTCCTCTTGCATTTCTAAAAACCAATCCTCATCTTCAATAGCTTCCTTAGCATTTTTAGGCTCCTTTTGAGATATAAGAGCTTTCTCGGCAAATTTTCCTCGAGTCATTACTTTATCAAGGGGATCACCAATAATAAGATCTTTTGGGTGATCTTCCTTAAATTTCAATGCTACGGGAAGATCCGAAGTATCACCTTTGTCTTCTTGAGGAACATTTGAGCTTGAAGGTTGATCATTTTGAGCATCATTTTGAACAATTGGTTCAACAACATCCTCTTCATCACTATCATCATTGGGTATCTTTTCAACACCCTAGGCTTCATTGAATTTTACATGGATGGATTTTTCAACAACCATACTAGTCTTATTGTAAACCCGATATGCTTTGCTCTTTGTTAAATACCCCATAAATATTCCTTCATCGGCCTTAGGATCAAGTTTGTCCAATTGATCCTTAGTATTCAAAATAAAACACTTGCATCCAATATTTTGAAATAACTAATATTTTGAGTTCTTCCTTTCCAAAGCTCATATGGAGTTTTATTCATTTTAGGACGAATATAAACTCGATTAATGACATAGCAAGCGGTACTTACGGCTTTGGCCCAAAAATATTTTGGAAGTGAGAATTCATTGAGCATGGACCGACTCATTTCTTGCAGTGTCCGATTCTTCCTTTCGGCTACTCCATTTTGTTGAGATGTCCTTGGAGCCGAAAAATTATGACCATATCCCTTGGTTTCACAAAAGACTCTAAATTCTCCATCAAATTCTCCACCTCGATCACTTCGAATAGACTTTATGGTATCTTCTTTTTCATTCAAAATAAGTCTGCACAACTTAACAAACTCATTAATGGCATCGCTTTTATTTGTAAGAAAAAGAGCCCAAGTATATCAAGAAAAATCATCAACTATAACAAAAGTGTAATGTTTTCCACTTAGACTTGTTGTACCAATATCCCCGTACAAATCTAAATGAAGAAGTTGTAGAGGCTTGGTTGTGGAAATTTCATTTTTGGGCTTAAAACTACTCTTAACTAATTTGTTCTTTTGACAAGTGTCACATAAGCCAAGATTTTCAAAATTCAATTTGGGTAGTCCTTTTACATGTTGGTTTTTGTAAATATTTTGCAAATTTTTGTATCCAACATGTCCAAGTCGCCTATGCCATAAACTAGTTAAATCATTGGCGACAAGACAAGAAACATTTTGACTAACCAAATCACTTGTACAAATTGTAAATATTGCCTTTTTTATTTGCTTCACAAATAATTTTATCATTTTTGGAAATAAGGCATTTTTCTTTATTGAAAACAACATTATAATTTGAATCACAAAGTTGGCTAACACTTATCAAATTAAAATTAAGCCCTTCTACTAAAAGAACATTACTAAGAGAGAAAGACGAGTTACAATTTCTCCATTTCTAAGAATTCTTCTTTTCCCATTGCCGAACATGACCATACCCTCTTCTTGGAGCTTGATGTTGGTAAAAAGTTCTTTCTTTTCGGTCATATGGCGTGAACATCCGCTGTCCACGAGCCATTTTGAATCCTCCATGATTGTTATAGCCCCTATAACCTACAAAAGAATTATTTTTAGGCACCCTATAGTTTTGGAGTCCATGGGGGTTAGCCTTGAAACCTTTGGGTCTCCAAACATAGCTAAAATCGTTCTTCAATTTACAATGACAAACATAATGACCAACTTTACCACAATAAAAATAAATAATATTGTGGGCACTACTAGCACGTACAAAAGTCGGACCTTGGTCATTTTTCTTTGAAAATGGTTGAAAAGGTTTATTGCCAAGTCCTAATTTAGAATGCTCACCTCTTTGTGCATCTAAAATTTTTGTAACCTTATTCGTACTTAAGTTAAAACGATGCACATCCTTTTTCAAACATTCAAGATCATTTGTCAGCGTTTATTTTTCGGTTTTAAGAGTGCGGACTTTAGTAAGAGTAATGGCATGAGCTTTATCAAGAGATTCATAAGAAGTAAACAATTTATCCTTTTCTAATTTAAGCTCTTTATGCTCTTTTTTTAAAGTCTTGTATTTAACAATCAAATTTTGAAACTCATTTTGTAATTCATCAAAATCACATTATAATTCATCAACTAAGGAAGAAGATGAAGCATTAGAGCGTACCTTGTTGTTTTCATCGTCTATGGCCATAAGACCATGTTCGGATTCTTCTTCTTCATTGGTTGTGGCAAGAAGTTCATCCCAAGTCTTGATATCCACATTTAAAGCCTTGTTTTTGGGAAAAGACTTTTTCTTCTTTTGTTCCTCCTCCTCGAGTTTTGGGCAATCGGCTATGAAATGCCCAGATTTTCCGCATTTAAAACACGAGTTGTCTCTCGGTTTTCTTGCCTTATTTTTATTCACAAATTTTGCAAATTTCCGGACAAGTGCGGCCGTCTCTTCATCATCCTCGTCATTATCAAAATATGAATTATTAGAAGAAGATGCTAGACCTTTAGGAATATTTTGCGTACCCGATTGAGTGTTGGATGATTTAGAATTTTTTCTCTCCTTGAGATAGACTTCGTAGATGAGGAGGTTCCCGATGAACTCATCGAACTTGAGTGTTTCAAGATTTTGTGCTTCCGTGATAGTTGTCACTTTTTCGGACCATGAGCCGGGAAGAGCGTTCAATAACTTGGTCACCTTGTCTTCTTCGGAGATGACCTTCCCAAGAGCCAGAAGAGGATTGACAATGTTGTCAAGCCTTTCCACCATTTTTTATATGCTTTCACCATCATGCATATTGAAATTTTCAAAGTCTTTCACAAGCATTGTTTTTCTTGCTTGCTTCACTTTCTTTGTACCCTCATAGATGGTTTCTAATTTTTCCCATACTTCATGTGCCGACCTTATGCCTCTTATGCGATTATACTCGGTGGCGGTAAGAGAGCAATGTAAAATATTTAAGGCCTTACCATTTAGAGAGAAAGCCTTCTTGTCATTTTCATCGAACTCTGGAAAGTTTTGGGAGCCGAGGTGCCGTCCTCCAATTTTTTGGTTGGTTGATCAACTTCTTCAATGACCACATTCCAAATATCAAATCCGCACCCCTATAGGAAGCACTCCATACGGTCTTTTCAAAATGCGTAGTTGTTGGCGTCGAATAGTGGTTGCTTGTTGGTGGAGGCGCCGGTGGTGAGGTTGCTTTCATTCGTAGCCATGGATCTTTCCTCTTTTTTCACGGTGTGGAACGAGCTTGCCAAATAGTTTGGCTCTGATACCACTTGTTAGTCCAAGTGGCTACGATAATCTAGAGGGGGGTGAATAGATTATGCCTATTTTCTCGATTATGTCCTCTTTTTCGAATGTAATAAGCCAAGACAATAATGGAAGTGCGGGAAGTAAACAACACACGTCGATTTATAGAGCTTCACCCCACCTAGGGACTATGTGCTCTACCACCCCAGTATATCCGGGATGGGTTTTGAAAAAGAAAAAGAATTTTATTAATTACCACAATTAATACAACATCACCTTACAACACCTCTTTGGAGATTACCACAATATACATTGAAGATTACCACAATCTTCTACGGCACCTTATGAAGATTACCACAATCTTCAACCTTGAAGAACACCAAATTCTTCAACACCTCAAAGAGCACCAAACTCTTTAACAAGAAGATTACCACAATCTTCTTACACATAACACCTAGATCATCCAAGTGCGTTCTTACCACAAGGATATCTTGTGTTGAATGATGACCATAAATTCAAGATTACAACTCGATAATGAATAATACAATTTTGAGTGCAAGTGTATCAAGAAATAAAGCCTAGACCTCAAGATGTGAAAGTGAAATACTTATGCTATAAATACAACAAGAATGTTGAAAGTGAAAGCTTAAAGAAATTTGCAGATTTCTTGTTGTGTGTTTGCTTGTGTTGTTGTATCTTGTGTCTTCAAATCATCCTCTATTTATAGGAGAGTCTTCACAAACATAGGCTCCTCCTTCTTCACTTTTGTCTACAAAAAGAAGATCACAAGATGTAGAAATAATGTACAAAATTGATAAAGTAAATCTTGCTGATAATGGATTTCCAATGGTTTGAATCTGCTGTCAAAAATATATAGCGCCACCGGTCGCTATGTATAAAAGTCGAACGTTGAAAAGAAGATAGTGCAATTCAGACACAAAATGGAGGGGGGGCCGACCGGTCCGAGGGAGGTGCGACCGGTCGCCCTAGGGGTCGACCGGTCTCCCTCCCTCATTTTTCACGCCCAGACTTCTCTGTTCTCAGTTTTAATACTTTCAGGTACCAGTCGACCTCCTGGATTTTTTCAAACTTCTCGTTTCTGTTTCAAATATCATTTCCAGGTACGGGATGCCTTATAGGGCGACCGGTTGGCCTCAAAATAGAAGTGTTGTCCAATTTTTTGTCAAATATAAACTTCAAAAAATTCTCCAAAAATTAGTAAAAACATTTTAAATCATTTGGGAATATTCGGACAACATTTAAAAACATTGTTTTGGTGTAAAAACTCATTTAAACAAAATCATCAAAATCTTGATAAAAACATTTATCTAACATACACATGGACCATTTTTATGTGTAAAAAGAAAGAAACTTTGCAGAAGCTTCCTCAGCTGATGAGAAGAGTTCAAAATGAGAAGAGTCAAACCATTATCAAGATAAGGTCTTATAGAGGAGCTGAGTTTGTCAATGGGATTATAACTCAGTATTGCATAAAGAATGATATTGCTCATGAGTTGTCAGCTGCAAGGACTCCACAACAGAATGGAGTAGTTGAAAGAATGAACAGAACTTTTAAGGAAGCTGCAAGGACCATGTTAGCTGAAGATAGATTGCCTAAGAGATTTTGGGTTGAAGCCATTAATACGACCTGCTACAGTCAGAATAGGTGTATGATCAATAGGCAACTGTCCAAAACCCCTTATGAAATTTGGACAGGGAGGAAGCCAAATGTTGAATATTTTCATATCTTTGGATGTAAGTGCTTCATTCACAACAATGGCAAGGACAACTTGAAAGCCTTTGATGCTAAAGCTGATGAAGGTACCTTTTTGGGATACTCAGATGGGAGTAACGACTTCAGATTACTGAACAAGAGGACTATGGTCACATAAGAGTCTGTCCATGTGGTTTTTGATGGACCTAATGTTAATGGAGAAGTCATTGATGAGTTAGCTGACAAGATGAATCAGCCAACTGTTCGAAAGAGTCCATATATTGAGGCAGATGTCAGAAGACTCAACCCAGATGAAGATGAGATAACTGAATCTCATACATAGCTGGAAGACTTGTAGCTGAATGATGAGGAAGTTGTTCAAGACAACTTAGCTGTAAGAAGACTGAATCCAACAGACTTACTCCAACCAGATGTGAGATGGATGAGAGACCATCCTCCAGAGCTTGTTATTGGATATGTTAGAGAATGAGTAGGAACCAGATCCAGAACTCAACATGAAACTATGTTCACTTGTTTCATTTCCCAGATTGAGCCTAAAGATATGTCACAAGCATTGGATGACACACATTGGATTATAGCTATGCAAGAGGAGTTGAATCAGTTTGAGAGAAATCAAGTTTGGGAATTGGTTCAAAGGTCTACCCACCAAAATATTATTGATACTAAGTGGGTATTTAGAAACAAGATGAATGAAGAGGGATTTGTAGTGAGAAACAAAACAAGATTGGTAGCCAAAGGGTATTGCCAAGAAGAGGGCATAGAATTTGATGAAACCTTTGTACCTGTTGCAAGATTGGAAGCAATTAGAATGTTTCTTGCTTATGCAGCACACAAGAACTTCACAGTTTATCAAATGGATGTGAAGAGTACATTTTTGAATGGACTTTTGGAAGAAGAAGTGTATGTGGAATAACCTCCAAGTTTTGAGCAGAAAACTATTGGAGATAAAGTGTACAAGCTCAAGAAAGCTTTATATGGTTTGAAACAAGCACCAAGAGCCTGGTATGACACATTGTCTCAGTTTCTCATAGACAATGGATTCACCAAAGGCATGCCTGATAGAACACTCTTCAGAATTCAAAATGGGGAGAGTATACTGCTTGTTCAAATATATGTGGATGACATCATCTTTGGATCCACAAACAAAGAGCCATGTGACAAATTCTCTAACCTCATGCAAGGAAAATTTGAGATGAACATGATGGAAGTCTGGCTTTCTTCCTAGATTTTCAAGTAAAGAAAATGAAGGATGGAACCTCATGCAAGGAAAGTTTTTCTCTCTTTTTTTTTCATTTTTTTGTATTTTTGCCAATTTTTGCCGATTTATTTCGACTAGACCACCTAGGCCGATTTGTTTTCCGATTTTTCCCGATTTTTTTGCCGCCTAGGCCGCCTAGCCCGATTTTTTTCCGATTTTCCGATTTGTTTTCCGATTTTTCCTGATTTTTTCTCGGACCGATTTTTTTGCCGATTTTGGGAAAATCGGATCGGCCTAGGGGCGCCTAGCGCCTAGTCAGCGCCTAGGCAGCCGCCTAGGCCGATTTTTACAACACTGTTCATAAGTCAACCAAATATACCAGAGATTTAATGAAGAAATTTGGTATAGAACATAAGTCATCTGTGAAGATTCCCATGAATACATCAGTCAAGATGGATATTGATGCAGAAGGCAAAGCTGTTGATCAAACAAAATATAGAGCCCTCATTAGATCATTGCACTATTTAACAGCTAGCAGGCCAGACATCACATTTGTTGTAGGTGTATGTGCTAGATTTCAATCTGCTCCAAAGGAAAGTCATATGACTGCAGCCAAGAGAATCCTAAGGTATTTGAAGGGATGCCATAAGGTTGGCTTATGGTATCCAAAGAAAGGAGGATTCAAGTTAGTTGGCTAGTCAGACTCGGACTATGTTTGATGTAGAGTTGACAAGAAGAGTACATCAGGTACCTATCAAATGCTTGGAAATAGGTTGGTTTCTTAGTTCAGCAAGAAACAAAATTCAATAGCTACATCCATAGCTGAAGCAGAGTACATTGCTGCAGACAACTGTTGTGCCCAAGTTTTATGGATGAGGCAACATCTGAGAGATTATGATATAGAAGAAAGATAAATTCCAATTACATGTGATAATACAAGTGCCATTGCAATTACTCAGAATCCAATATTGCACTCAAAAACCAAGCACATTGATGTCAGATATTATTTTATAATAGATCATGTTGAAAAGAAAGACATCACATTGGAATACATAACAACGGATAAGCAGTTAGCTGATATATTCACAAAGCCATTAAGTGAATCATGATTTGAAGAGCTTGAGAATGAGCTTGGATTTATTGAGTTGTGTTAGGAAGCTCAGAAGAATCGTTCAGTAGGGTTGCAGATGAGAGAAATGGAACTCAGAAGAGTTTCACTTAACAGCCAAGTGGAACATCTTATTTGGCTAGTCAGATGTATCAAGTTAGCTGCACAACTGAGTGGTTATTTAGTCAGGAGAGAAGCAGAGCCAAGTCATAAATAAATATAGATGAGTCATTTATGAGATAAGTGATAAAATGCAGTCGTTTTTTGCGAGCAGGAAAGTTTTTAGGCTTGACGTCAGCAATAATTGATGATGTCAGTAAAAATCATGCGCCAGTTTACTCATGATTGGATATAAATATTGATGCATTTAATGAGGGAAAATTAATGCAGTTTTCAAATGTGATCTCAACCGCTGATCAGTTTTTAGCTTTTTGAATTCTAAAAACCGTCCTTTCAAGTCCCATATAAAGAGAAATTTTATTTTCTCTCTCGTCACACTTACACTCTTGCCCACAAAGAATACTCAAAACTTTCTCTCTGCAAAGAAAGCTTAAACACTAGTTTTTCATCATTCATATCTCAAGTTCAAGACTGAAAATGGCACTCTCATACGACTTTGTGAAGCTCAATCGCTCAGAAGATCCACACAGGGGTGACTGTGTATTTTGAAGGCCTTGTCAAGCAGGGCGTGGACAAGGTATTGGCCAAGAAGATAGCTGAAAAGCTTGAGAAGGCAGGTCTCAAGAAATTTCTATCAATGGAGTTTTCTCACTCCTACCTTGAGGAGGTAGCGATGTATTACGTGAATGCTGAAGTTCACGACGATGGGATTCGCTCATCGGTCAACAACAAAGAATTTAAGTTGGTTGCTGCTGACCTTGCTGAGCACTGTTATCTTCCTACCAGTGGGCTGAAGGAGATAAATGCAAAGGATGTAAACCTATCTGATGCTTGGAAGGAGATAACCAAGCTTGAGGCTGATGGAAAGCAAAAAATTTCAGCTCTGCAGAAGGTCACAAAGGAAGACTACCACAAGCTGATGGATGTGGTAGCAAAATACATTGATATGAAGTTTGGGCCATTCAATCAGTTCTCTCAGACTAAGCTGACTTTTATGGCGGCCATGGAGGAGAAGTAAACTGGGATGAGTTTGTTTTCAGCAAATTATGCCAAAATGTGAGGAATATGTCTGTTGGTGATGATGGGAAGTTTGGAAGCTCGCTCGAACATGGCCGGATCTTATGCCACTTGATGGAGAAGAAAGTTGTCCCCCTCTGCAATAGGAAGAACTTTCATGCTAATAAGAAGATGTTCAAAGCAAACCTTTCTAGTGTCCAAAAGCGGGAACATGCCAAGAAGTCTGCAACCAGCAAGGGGGAATCAACTGAACATGTCCATGTGGACACAGCTGCTTCTGCCAAGGCCCCCTCCCCTAAGCATGATCCAGTTCTTGCACCAAAGAAGAAAGCCCCTGCCCCAGCTCCCTCTCTAGTAGTGAGAAAGAAAAGATCAGCTGCACTTCGCAATCCAGCTGCAGCCAAGAAACAGAAACTAGGAGAGACATCTTTTACAGCTGTGGATCCAGAGAATGTGGAACATGACGTTCCATTGGAAAGAAAAACCAGAAGAAGGCTGGTAAAGAAGTCCAACTTAGCTGCTGAGCCAGCTAAGTCAGGGACAGCTGAGAAGGAAGAAGTTGTTGTTGATGAGTAGCAGATATCGAAGGATGGTAGTGGTATGGAGGCCACTAAGCAAGAATCTCAAGCAGCTGCTCAAACAGATGCTATTGTAGATGAGGAAGGCAAGGCTGCTGAAGAGCCTATGCAGCAGAAGGATGATGATGATCTTATAATGTTATCACCTGCATATCCAGATATTCAAGAGAGGCTACGCATTTGGAGAGCCTGGAAGCTGAATACAGCTAGGTCTTAGTTTCAAAGCCCAGAGCTCATTGAGAAGGAGGAAGAACTCCTAAGATTTTTGGGGAACATTACCATCCGATCTGCTATCGATGCAGATTTTTTCACAACCATTCTCTACGAGAAGGAGAATGCTGAGAAAGTTAAGGCGATAGAGAAAGCCAAGGCAGTTGAGGAATCCGAGAAACCTCACTCTTGAGCTTGCACTGAAGCTCCACAAAGTGTGTTACAGCCTGCCAGCAGCAGGGATAGTGATGAGAAAGTATTGGACGTTGTTGATCTAACCGAGAAGGCTGAACTAAAACAAGCCTTGAAAGATTCCAAGGAGTTTCATGAACAATCAGTGCGAAGAGGCCCTAGAGAGTCATCTTCCATGCAAATCTCTCCTACCCCTCACATTTTGGAAATGGTGAGGACTATTGACGCCTCTACCTCACCAGTGCACTCCAAAGGACTTACCAAGGACATTGGCGATGAAGCTAAGGATGGAGTGTAGAGGGCAACTTAGCTGAGCCAACACCTACGAAAGTTTTTGAGACAACTACCCAGTCGGCGGATCACTCAAAGGGAACAACAACGAGTCTCTTGTGTCCAGTGACCCCACTGATCATGTGAATCAGCTGGTGCGCCAATTGAGGAGGAAACTGCACATACCACATCCGGGGGAGAAGGTTGTGAAAGATCTTTCAAAAATGAAGTTAGGAGGCGATGGGGAAACTGAAATGGTATAGCAGAGTGGGATTGACAAGGCTCAGATGGTTAAGACGGTCTTATCTGAAATTCCAACTATGTTGTAGGCCAAGGACGTTGATGTTGCAGCTGAGGGAAAGGAAGGACAAGAGACCATGGCACTTGAGACTGCTGGTCCTGAAAGTGTAATCCAAGAGGTTGAGACCTCAAAGGATGCCATAGTCCAAGACCCTGTAGGTCACAAGGAGTGTGGTGTAAGGTTTAGAAGGGGGGTTGAATAAACCTTTCCAAATTTTTGATTTTAGTCTTTTTACGGTTTCAACAGAGTTGACTCAAATCAGTTGTGTCCTTGGGGGACAGCTAAGTTGGCTATATTCAGCTAAGTTACCCACTCAACAGACTCGATAGAGCTGTTGATAGTATAACTCGGCTGCTTAAGCTAATACATAACTTTATTTGATTTGGTTGTTAACAGCGGAAGACTTAACACCCTTTTGATTGATTTAAGCTTGTTTTTAACATTTGTTTTAGCACTTGTTAATTATCAGTTAGATAGAAGATTTAACTAACAGCAGATATAATAAAATATGCAGAAATGTAAGTGCTGAAAGTAAATCGACACAAGTAATATAGTGGTTTGAGGATGGGGTAATTCCTCTAATGCACTCTTTTCCAACTCCTGAAGGAATCCACTAAGTAACAGATCAAGTTACAAAGCAGTGAAGAGTCTAGAGACAACCTTGATCACACAGCTGACTTCTCCTGCGACTCGGCTTCTTCACGAGGCAGCTGCCTTGCTACTTCAGCTTACTTTCAAGTCCTTGGATTTGTTCACACAACCCTACAACAAACTTGAATCTCTTGGTTCGACCTTGAACCTTTCTACAACTCCTTCAACTTGGAGAGTAGACCTCTTTTTGCTCTTCAAATGTTTCCTCTTCAACTGGTTGAAGTTGTCTCTCCTTCACAACGTGTGTTGGATCAAGTTTCTTTGAGTTTTAGGCATGAGGAATTATATGATAAGCTTTGAGAATGTTGCAGGTTAATTTCTTGCTCAATGAATGCTTGTTCGTGCTAGGTTCAGGTTCCCTTTTTTCAAATGCTTCCTCAGTCTTTTATAGTGCTCATTTGAAATTTGCCCGTTGAGGAGATATGCCAACTTCAAATGACGCTTCTTGTTCATTTGGCTTGTCTTTTCTTGGTTTGTAGCACTTGTGATGTTGACCCTTCCTCGTATTAAATGGCTTCGCAGCTTTACAGGTTCTGATAGAAGTAGCAGTGTTTCCCATTAGCTTATTCCTTTAGCATATTTCTGGGCCAAACACTTTAAGACTTGGCAACTTTGACATATTACTATATCGAGTAATATTCTTGACTTCCTTCCAACGGATCAATGGCAGTTGTCTCAACTTGACTGATGCCTTTACCCCTTGTGACTTGAGTCTTCTTCAATCATAAGATTGACTCAACTATCACTTCAACTGATAGACTTGGCTCTTTAAGTTGACTTGACTGACACTACACACAACTGTTCCTCAGCTGATTCTCCTTCAGTCGAGTCCTTGCTTCCTTCATGGCCATACTCAGCTGACACACAATAGAGTCTTCTCTCTAATCTGCAGTTGACTTCTTGCATTCTTGACTTGGCTAACTTCGGTCAGCTCTTCCAGTCCTATCTATTACAATACAGAATTACAAGGAAAATGGGGTGCCAACTTCCTAGTCTAAGTTTTACATGGTATCATCAAAATCTAACAAATAAATTTCCTAAAAATTTCCCCCTTTTTTATGATGCCAAAACTTAAAAAAACGAAATAAGTAAACAGCAAACACAAGCAGTGCAGTAACAAAAGAATGAATGCTTTTGAATAATCAAGTTTTATTGATCATAGCATTCTTGTCCTTTAAAAAGCTATTTACAATAAGTAACAGAGTTGTATACAGGTACAACTTTTCAACGTGTATCTAAGCTAAGTTACAAAGAGAATGAACATTACAAGGAAAATCTCAGAGCTATTACAAGAAAAACTTACTGCTATGTATTTACAACAAAGTAAAATACATGAAGGGGTTCGCAGCTATCTTCAACGCCTTTGCTGCTTCCTTCTTCTCTATTCTCCATCAGCTCTCTTCCTGTCATCTTCAGCTTTCCTCCTTTTCCTTTCCTCTTTATCTCTATTCTTCTTCTCATAAGCTCGCCTAGCAGCAGGGCCATCCCTTCGCTGCCTTCTCCCAATACAATCTCAGGCTTGTGGCAGAGTCATATCTTTAAAATAACCTTCTGCTTCTAGAGTTTGGAACTCCTCTAGAGATCTGGGCTTAGATCCAGCATCAGGCATAGCAAATTCCCTCAAGGGCTTTATAGCTGGGTGATCCTTTCCGGCTGGAGGACCATCATACTGTTTTCTTATCTCTTGGATGCGCGTAGATTGCCTCTCAGCAACCTTCTCGAATGCAGCTTTAATAGCCTTCCTTGATTCTTTCACAACCATCTCAGCTTTCTGTTCAACGGTCAGCTCTCTTGGTAACTTGCTGAGAATGGAAGCAGTGATATCACTTTGCTGAGGGGTTTCAGCATACATGAGTTTCAAAGGAAGATTTTTCGAACTTCCTTCCTCCTCAGTTGTGTCACCTTTCTTCGCCTCCTTATCACTCCTCTTCTCCTCCTTCAATCCCTTTAAAGCCTCATCTTCCCCCTTTTTGGCATCATCACCAAATGAAAGGGTAGGCCACGGAATAATCCGCTCAGAAGGAAATCCAGTCAACTGTCAGTAGAATTTTGCTTGATATCTGTACTGGAGTGGGCTGTTCGGAACTCTGATCGGGTAGCCTTCGACTCAGCTGCCACAAACTTCATTTCTGCCATTAGAAGACTAAACTTATGGTTCATGTTGTCCTTTAGGCGTGTAATTTTGCTCTGGTGGTGCAGCTTAAGCAACTCCATATCCGACTTATGTGAGGTTTCCATTCTGACCATATACTCATTTATTCTCTTCTGAAACTTCAATGTATCCGCACTCCATACTAACATTTTTACAAACAAAGCCTTGAAGTAGCGGACCTGCTCTGAGCGCATGGCAGTCTGTTGTGCAGCCCATTCCCTTATACGAAGCACAACTCCTCTCAAATCTACATTGAGGGTTGCATCACGATTGTCCAATCTAAGATCTAGGGATGCGTGGTGGCATTCCATCTTCTCAATCTCATCACATATTTTTTTGAAGCATCACGGAACTCGGCTGTTGAAGCTGACTCTGCTTTCGGCCACACTGCAACAAAATTGAAACCCATTGGCATAATCGTATCTGATGGAATGATGGGCTCTTCTTGTACGGTGTACTTCTCTTGGTCTCTGGCAGACTCAGCTTCCATGTCTGGCAGTTCAGCATTGAATGGGAAGATGTCTTCAAAGACATCATCTCTTACAAAAGGAATCCCCGAAGGTCCATGCTGGGGCGCTTTTCCTTGTTATTGTGGCAATTGAGCAGCTCTCTATGCCTCGGCTGCAGCAGAATCATCGGCAGATAACGCAGCTGTGGGAGCCTGCGACGGAGCTAATGGAGTCGTTACTATTGCAGTTGTGGTAGCATGCGCAACTGACTCTGTTTCAGCTGGAGCAGTTGTAGGGATCTTCTCAGCTGACTGAGCCTCAGCTGTCTTAATAGTTTCTTCGGTCTCTGTGAGTTTTTTCTTTTGAGTTATCGTGTCCTCATTTGTTTCATCAGCGTCATTGGAGTTTGATGTGGCCTGAGGTGATGGCTCATCATCAAAGTGAATCTCATAGGAGCTGTCTTATCACTGACATTGCTCCAATATTTGAGAATATCCTCAGCCTTGTCCATTTTTGAATCTTCATGATGTGTGGACTCGGCTTCATCCTCGGATCCCAGAAATGATATGTCAATGTGTTCTTGGGAATCACGAAAGGCGCTGATCTTCTCTTTTGTAGCAGCTCCTTTGACCTGAGGAATGTTCTGATGTTCCGGTACCTTAGGAAGTCTCAACCTCCTTTGGGCCTTCACTACCCCCAGCAGTCTCAACCGCTGTGGGGCCTTCTACAATCCCTTCGACAGACTCAGCTATCTTAGGGTCTTCTACATTTGCATCATTTGGAGTCTCAGCTCCTCGGATTGCACTTTCATGGCCAAGAGTCTCAACTCCCGTGGCCTATCCATCATTTTCCTTAGCTGCAGCAGTAGCTTCATCGGCCTGCACATCAGAGGAAATCTCAGTTGAGACAGTAGTAAATGTCCGAGAGTCGTTAATTTCACTCTACTTCTCAGTGGTTTGCTCGCCTTCGCCTCCAAACTTCAATGTTTTGTCTCCCACAGCATCTTCCGACCCTGCTATGGTGGAGAGAGCTTCCCCCTCAACTGGCTCACCAGCTGAGTGAACGATGGTGGGGTTACTCAGCTCCTGAGACACAGCTGTGTTTCCAGTTGAGTGATCAGCCATTGGGGCAGGTGTCTCAACGCCTTCTTCAGGGTTAGGCTTGGCTTGGGTGCCCACATTCCCAACTTCATCGTCGTTGCCCTGAGAGCCATCTTGAGAAAGCACGGGGGACGTGGTTTCTACAATGACGGTTGCCATCTCTTGCGCCACTCCCAATGGGTCAGATCAAGGAGAGAGTTTGGAAGACTCTCCTGGACCTTCTTGAAGGTTCTGCTCGTACATGGCTTGGGATTCTCTTACGGCCTACTATAACTCGGCCTTTTCAACTACAGCAACAGGGTCCGTCTCTTCCATATCGCTGCTATCAGTGGACTCCATGAGATATTCATGGGTTCTTGTGTGCAAGCATATCTTCGAATTTTCGACAGCCTTGGCCTTCTCCAGGGCTTTCTCCTTCTCATCCTCCTTAATAGCCCGAAGAGCATCCAAAATTCTTCATTCAGGGCTTGTTGGATGGATACATATCAAAGGAAGCTTAGAAGATCCTCTTCTTCGTCAATAAATTCCGGACGAGTGAACTACTGCCTGGAGTAATCTAGCTTCAGTTCCTTCAGTTCCTTAACCTCGCCTGGATGCCCGGATAGACTAGAGAGTACATAATTAGATCATCATCATCATCCTCTCTGGCCTCTAGAATGGTGACTAATGGAGCTTGCTCCTCCTCAGATTCAACTGCATCAGTCTGAGGGGGTGAGACAACTTTTTCATCAACGGTCTTGGGTCTCGGCTCATTCTTCATCTCTGTGATTGTGTCCCATAGCAGGGTCTTCAAAACTCATTGATCAAGATCAGCCGATCTTCTCGATCTCATCATTTTTCTCTTGAGATCGCTCCTCTTCGAGCATCGCCAGCCTCTCGACGGTCTTCTCCTACCGAGTGATCGGACTCGGATGTCTTCTCTAATTCTGACTCCTTGAATAGCCGTCTCCTCTTTGTGGCAATCAATGGAATCTTTGGTTCAACTTCTTTAGGCTCTTCAAGGGTGAAGGCCTGTGTTTTAATATTTTCCTTCTTAGATGCAGCTGTCTTCCGAGACTTGGCAGTGCGCTTCTTCTTCATGACTGGTGAGGAAGGTAGAGGTTCCTCCTCGATCTGGGGCTGGGGGCGGGCCATCACTTTGGGCGGGTGCTTTGGGTCTGGCTGCTGGGGCAGGTGCCTTCTTGGATTTGGCTGTTGGGGCAGGGGTAGGTTTGGTTGTCGCAGCTCTCTTCTTAGAAATGGGCTTGGGCGAGAGAGTTGGGGAGGTCTCAGCTGTCTTCTGCTAGGTCAGTTGATTCCCCCTCACTTATGTCGGCCTTCCTCGCATGGGCTTTCTTCTGTGCACCTGAGAGGTTAGCTTTGAACATCCTCTTATTCGCATGGAAGGGCTTTCCATGGTGCAATGCAATCCCCTTAACCTCCATCAAGTGGCCAATGACAAGGCCATATCCTAGCGAACATCCAAAAGTCCCATCCTCCTTATAGGACTTGTTGATCACGTTTTGGCACACTCGGTTGAAGATGATGTTAGCCAAGTTCACCTTCTTCTCCTGCATAATCGCAACCATCACCATCAACTTTGTCTGTGATAGCTGGTTGAAGCTCCCAAACTTCATATCCACACATTTGGACACGATGTCCATCAACTTGTGGTAATCATCCTTCAGAAAATCTTTCTTAGTTGTATACACAGCTTTCGCAGCATACTCCAACTTTGCAACTTCTTTCCAATCTGCAACCAAGTTGACATCCTTCTCAGCGATATCCTTCAAACCTTCAGCGGGTAGAAAACAGTGCTTAGCAAGGTCCTTTGCAGTTATCTTGATGTCCTTGCCATGGACGGATGAGCGAATCTCATCGTCATGCACCTCAGGATTCACGTAAAACATGGCGACTTCCTCCAGATATGTATGTGTGAACTCCATCGAAAGAAAGTCTTTCAGACAGGACTTTTCGAGCTTTTCTGCGATCTTCTTCACCAGGGCCTCATCAGCACCTTGCTTGATCATGCCTTTGAAATACACTGACGCACCAGAGTGGATCTTCTCAGAAAGCTTGACAAAATCATGAGTAGCAGCCATTTTCAGAACAATTAACCGTTGAAAAACACGAAAACTTGAACTTAGAAAAGTATGGTTTCAAACTGGTTGAAGAGAGAAAACTTGCTTGCTTACTAAAGACGAGAGTTTGTGTGAGGAGAGAGAAAAATGAATTTTGGTATATAAGGGACTTGAAAGGACGGTTTTTGGAATTTGAAAAATTTGATCAAAACCAACGGTCAGGATTGACTCTTCAAAACCGCATTAATTTCCCCACATTAAATGCAGCAGCATTTATATCCAATCATATGGTTTATTGTGTAGTTTTACGCTGACGTCATCCTTAAAAACTTTCCCGCTCGAATAAAACGATTAGCTCATAAATGATTCAGCTTACATCCGAAGTGACTTAACTCTGCTTCTCTCTTCACATAACATCACTCAATTGTCAGCTAACTCGATACAGCTGACTTTCCGACTATGATGTTTCACTTGGCTGAAATATGAAACTTGCCTATTTTCATTCTCTCTTCTTTTATCTCTGCTGATTGAGTCTTCTGAGTATTTTAACTCAGCTCAATTAACCCTAACTCATTCTTGAGCTCTTCAAACCTAGATTCACATAATGTGCATTGTTCTTGAATGCAACACTAGATTCTGAGTGATTGCAATAGTACTAGTGTTATCACATATAATTGGAATCTCTCTTTCTTTAATATCATAGTCTCTCAGCTGTTGTCTCATCCATAACACTTGGGCACAACAGCTGCCCGCAGCTATGTACTCTGCTTCAGCTGTGGATGTAGCTATTAAATTTTAATTCTTGCTGAACCAAGAACTAATCTGTTTCCAAGCATTTAACATGTATCAGAAGTACTCTTCCTGTCAACTCTACATCCAACATAGTCTGAGTCTGAGTATCCCACCATCTTGAATCCTCCTTCCTTTGGATACCATAAGCTGACTTCCTGGCATCCTTCAAATACCTTAGGATTCTCTTAGCTGCAGTCATGTGACTCTCTTTTGGTGCAGATTGAAATCTAGCACATACACCTACTGCAAAGGTGATATCTGTCCTATTTGCTGTTAGATAGAGCAAAGATCCAATGAGGGCTCTATATCTATTTGATCAACAGCTTCGCCATCTGCATCCATGTCCATCTTGACTGATGTATTCATAGGAATTTTCACTGATGACTTTTCTTTCATACCAAATTTCTTCATTAAATCTCTGGTATACTTGGTTTGGCTTATGAAGGTTATATCCTTCAATCGTTTGACTTAAAGTCCTAAGAAGAAATTCAGCTCTCTCATCATGCTCATCTCAAATTTGCCTTGCATGATGTCATCCACATATATTTGAACAAGTGGTATACTCTCTCCATCTTGAATCCTCAAGAGTGCTCTATCAACCTTTGCCTTCGGTGAATCCATTGTCAATTAGGAACTTAGAAAATGTATCATACCATGCTCTAGGTGCTTGTTTCAATCCATACAGTGCTTTCTTGAGCTTGTAGACTTTATCTCCAATAGTTTTCTGATCAAAACCTGGAGGTTGTTCAACATAAACTTCTTCCTCTAACAGTCCATTTAGAAATGCACTCTTCACATCCATTTGATATACAGTGAAGTTCTTGTGTGCAGCATAAGCAAGAAACATCATTATTGCTTCCAATGTGACAACAAGAGCAAAGGTTTCATCAAAATCTATACATTCTTCTTGGCAATACCCTTTGGCTACCAATCTTGCTTTGTTTCTAACAACAGATCCTTCCTCATTCATCTTGTTCCTGAAAACCCACTTAGTACCAATAACATTTTGGTGGGTAGGCCTTTGAACTAATTCCCATACATTGTTTCTTTCAAACTGATTCAGCTCTGCTTGCATAGCCTGAATCCAATGTGTGTCTTCCAATGCTTGAGACACATCTTTAAACTCTATTTGGGAAATAAAACTAGTGAACATTGCTTCATGATGTGCTCTAGATCTGGTTCTTATGCCATCTCTAACATTTCCAATGATTAACTCAGGTGGATGGTCTCTCAATCATCTCACATCAGGTTGGAGTAAGTCTGTTGATTCAGCCGTCTCGCAGCTATGTTGTCTTGAACAGCTTCTTTATCTTCATTCAGTTGTAGACATTCCAACTGTCTTTGAGATTTAGCTATCTCATCATCATCATCAGGGTTGAGTGCTCTTACATCAGCTTCAACATAAGGACTCTTCTGCATAGTTGGCTAATTCAGCTTATCAGCTAACTTATCAATGTCTTCTCTATTCACATTAGGTTCATCAAAAACCACATGGATAGACTCTTCTATGACCATAGTCCTCTTGTTCAGCACTCTATAGGCTTTACTCTCAGTAGAGTATCCCAAAAAGATACCCTCATCAGCTTTAGCATCAAAAGCCTTCAAATTATCATTGCCATTATTATGGATGAAGCACTTACATCCAAATATCCAACATTTAGCTTTCTCCCTGTCCAAATCTCATAGGGAGTCTTGGTTAATTGCCTATTGATCATGCATCTATTCTGAGTGTAGCATGCTGTATTTGTGGCTTCAGCCCAAATTCTTTTAGGCCATCCAGCTTCAGCTAACATTGTCCTAGCAGCTTCCTTGAGAGTTTTGTTCCTTCTTTCAGCTACTCCATTCTGATGTGGAGTCCTTGCTGCTGATAACTCATGAGCAATACCATTTTAAACACAATACTGAGTTATTATCCCATTGACAAACTCAGTTCCCCAGTCAGATCTTATCTTTATAATAGTTTGACTCTTTTCATATTGAACTCTTCTCATCAACTGAGGTAACTTTTGCAGTGTTTCCTTCTTTTTACACATGAAAATTGTCCATGTATATCTTGAATTGTCATCCACCACCACTAAGGTGTATTTATTTCCAATGATGCTAGCTGGCTCAACTGGACCAAATAAATCCATATGCAATGTATGATCGATATCCTGGTTGAAGAAGGACTTGGCTTATCCTTGAATGATGATTTGATTTGCTTTTCCATCTGGCATGCATCACATATGCTTTATTTCTTGTACACTGAGTCTGGCAATCCTTCCACAAAATGACTCCTTGCAAGCTTGTTGATTGTCTTGAAATTTAAGTGACTCAGCTTCTTATGCCATAGCCAACTTGATTCGATTGTGCTCCTTGCTAGCAGACATGTGCTTGGTGTAGCAGTAGACCAACCACATACATATTCTTTTGCCTTGTTCGTTGCAGCACAATTTCATTAGATTCAGCATCCTTGATTTGGCATATCCCTGTGTTGAATCCTATTCATTGTATCCTTTGTCACAGAGTTGTCTGATGCTTAACAGGTTGAAGTTGAGGCCTTCAACATAAGCAACATCTGTGATCTCCAATCCATTCTTCTTGATGGATCATGTGCCTTTGATCTCCCCTGGAGCTTCATTACCTCAAAATATAACTTTAGCACCTTTAATCTCCTTGAATCTTGACAGAGTTTTCTTATTTCCTGCCATATGTCTGGAACAGCCACTATCCATGTACAAGGTTCCTTGGCACTCAGTTGTTCCTTGAACCTGCAATCAGGAAATCAGTTTTTAGGTAACCATACTTGTATGGGTCCTAGGGGGTTAGTGCTATAAGATGCTCCAACCAACCTATAGCCATATAATCTGACTCTAAGAGGTTGCCATCTATCAGTACCATAATCATAGTGCACATTAGAAAATTACTTGGGGGTTTTAGGATCATACAGTTGTCTCTTTTGTTTGTATAACTGTGTGTGTGTTTTAACAATTGCTTTCTTGGGATAGTTATGAAAATTCTGAGTATAGTGCTTGGGTGCATATGTGTGCTGATAATAACTCTTTTGCCTTGGGAATGACCTTTGTTGAGGTTGAGGTCTTTGTCATTTTGGCTTGTTTCCCATAGGTCTTTGCTGATATTTCACATTATTCCAATCAACTTGGTTTGGATAGTTTCTACCATTCCCATCATATGTATTTATTTGATGAAGTTTCTGGGGCTTTTGGTAGCTCTGTTTGCTTCTTACAAAGTATTTTCTGTTTGGAGTCTGCTGAGGAACCTGTCTGAATTTTGTCTCAGTTGTCCTATCAGCATACTCTACTGGTTTCTTTCCCTTTCCTTTGTAACCAAGGCCAATATGATTGTGATTGTTCTTTGGAGTGAATGTGGGTGCATCATTTGGTGTTTTGGGTTTTTGGAATCCATCATTGCTTGAAGATCCCTTTTCCAAAATTACTCTTGGAGTTTGACTGTGCACAAAGGAATTAAATCCTATGCATGTCTTGTCTTCACATTCTTTTTTACTCATAAAAAGTTCATCCAATGATTTGGATGCTTTTGTAAATGAGGCAATCAAATTTTTTAGATCTTTTTCCCTCTTTTCTGTAGCATTTAACTCTTCTATGATCTTGGCATTTTCAGCCTTCAGCTTAGTGTTTTCATCAGCTATGTGACTCAGAGTTCTCAGCTCTTTTGTCAGCTGTGAGTTTTAGCTTTTAAGCTGGTTGTTTTCCTCATTTAAAAGTGTGTGGGAGGTTTTAATGTGCTCAAAATCTTTCATCATTTTTCCTAATGAATCATAAAAATCTGTGGGTGATGAAGTGTGTGTATCATAGTCACTATCACCTGAATCAGAATGAGATGAGTTAGAATGTACCTCATCTTCTTGATCTTGTTCTTTGGCCATGAGGCAGATCAAAGCCTCTTCCTCTGTGTCACTTGAGTGGTCAGCTTCACTACTATCTGAGTCTGCTGCTTCTTTGCACTTGGCTGGCTCAGCAGTCTCAGCAGCCACCATGGCTTTCTTCTTTTCTTGTCTTCTTTCTCTGAAGACCCTTCTTTCTTCCTCATTTCTATACTTGTTGACTGGTGGATAGGAACAGTCAACGGCAAAGTGTCATGGTAGTCTGTAATTCTAACATAGGTTCTCAGCTCTTTGATCAGCTCTATCGGTCCTTTGATTATCAGCTCTCTGATTTTCAGCTCTCTTGGGCGGCATGTCCTCCCTTGCTTTAGAATGTGCTGAATGTCTTCTGGAGGTTTCACCCTTGTTCCTTTTATAGTTCTTATATAAAAGAACTTATTGAATCTCTTTACCATGAGGGCAATCTCCTCCTGGTCAATGATCTCATTTGGCTCAACTCTTTTCCCATCACTGGCCAATAATGCAACTGTCTTTAGTACAGTTGTTTCCTCTTGCTCTTTTCTTCTCAACTCAAACTCATAAGCTTTGAGGTCTGAGAATAGCTCATGATTGGATATTTTTGAGAGGTTCATTGAGTGTCTCAGGGCCATGACCTTCATTTCCCATTCAGTTGGGAGGGCTCTTAATATCTTCATGCACATCTCCTTCTGAGTGTATTCTTTCCCAAGAGCTAAAAGCTCATTTGTTATCTCTGTGAATCTGGCATCCAGCTGACCCAGACTCTCACCTGCAAGCATTTTAAAATTTTCAAATTTTTGAACAACAACAATTAATTTATTCTCTTTAATCTATTCTGACCCTTCACAAATCAGGGTTAACTTTACCCAGATTTCTTTGGCATTGCACGATTTGACTTTGTTGAACATTGCCTTGTCCAACGTCTTGTAGAGTATATCCTTAGCCACATTGTCCAGGTTATATCTCTTTTGATCTTCATTTGTCCATTCAGTGCGTGGTTTTTCAACCATGGCTGGTCTAGCCTCAGCAGCAGCTTCCTCTCCCTCAGATGTAGTTGCTCTTCGTACAGCCGTATTGACCTTGAGTATTTGCAGTGGCCCATCCTCTATCACAAGCCACATTTCATCGTGTAAAGTGGATAGATGAGCCTGCATACGAATCTTACAGTCATAAAACTCTTCCACAGTGAACATTGGAATACGAGTTAGATTTGCTTCCATGATAATAACTTAGCTTTAAAAGATGAAAGACTTTGAAAAACACAAGTGTTAAAACCTTTGAAAAAGAATGAGATCTAGTTCAGTAACCAGTGCGGAAGGCTCAATGAACCAACCGCTCTGATACCATGTGTAGGTCCTAAGTGGTGTGGTGTAAGGTTTATAAGGGGGGTTGAATAAACCTTTCCAAATTTTCGATTTTAGTCTTTTTAAGATTTTTTAACAGAGTTGACTCAAATCAGCTGTGTACTTGGGGGACAACTATGTTGGCTATATTCAGCTAAGTTACCTACTCAACAGACTCGATAGAGCTGTTGATAGTATAACTCGGTTGCTTAAGCTAATACTTAACTTTAGTTGATTTGGTTGTTAATAGCGGAAGACTTAAAACCTTTTTAATTGATTTAAGCTTGTTTTGAACACTTATTTTAGCACTTGTTAATTATTAGTTGGATAGCAGATTTAACTAACAGCAGATATAATAAAATATGCAGGAATGTAAGTCATGAAAGTAAATCGACACAAGTAATTTTTATGGGGGTTCGAGGATGGGGTAATTCCTCTAATCCACTCTTCTCCAACTCCTAAAGGAATCCACTAAGTAACAGATCAAGTTACAAAGTAGTGAACAGTCTAGAGACAGCCTTGATCAGACAGTTGGCTTCTCCTGCGACTTAGCTTCTTCACGAGGCAGCTGCCTTGCTACTTCAGCTCACTTTTAAGTCCTTGGATTTGTTCACTCAGCCCTCCAACAAACTTGAATCTCTTGGTTAGACCTTGAACCTTTCTACAACTCCTTCAACTTGGAGAGTAGACCCCTTTTTGGTCTTCAAATGTTTCCTCTTCAACTGGTTGAAGTTGTCTCTCCTTAACAGCGTGTGTTGGATCGAGTTTCTTCGAGTTTTAGGCTTGAGGAATTATATGATAAGCTTTGAGAATATTGCAGATTAATTGCTTGGACATATTACTATATCGAGTAATATTCTTGACTTCCAACGGATCAATGTGAGTTGTCTCAACTTGACTGTTGCCTTTACCCCTTGTGACTTGAGTCTTCTTCAATCATAAGATTGACTCAACTATCACTTCAACTGATAGACTTGGCTCTTTAAGTTGACTTGACTGACACTTCACACAACTGTTCCTCAGCTGATTCTCCTTTAGTCGAGTCCTTGCTTCCTTCATGGCCATACTCAGCTGACACACAATAGAGTCTTCTCTCTAATCTGCAGTTGACTTCTTGCATTCTTGACTTGGATGACTTCACTCAGCTCTTCTAGTCCTATCTATTACAATACAGAATTATAAGGAAAATGGGGTACCAACTTCCTAGTCTAAGTTTTACATGGTATCATCAAAATCTAACAAATAAATTCCCTAACAGACCCCAATGCAGCTCAGTCTGCAGAAGGGAATGTCCAAGACCCTAATGCAGCTCAGTCTGCAAAAGGGATCGTAGAAGGCCCTACAATAGTTGAGACTGTTGTTCAGGGTGTTGAAAGTTTAACAGAGGTTGAGACTTCCTTAGGTAATATTGCTGCCGAAAAAAGGAAAAATGTCGGTTCAACCAACCGATCGAAAGAAAGAAATCAAATCGGTCGTAGACGACTCAAAAAAAATGTGTCCGCAGAGTTTTTGGACTCTGACACCGAAGCTGAGTCCGCTCCCAAAGAAAAATCAGTAGAGGACCCAGAGATAGAGGAAATGGCAGCAGAAATGAAGAAGGCACGCGAGGAAGCTGCCTTATCTAAGTTTGTATTGGTTGATGGCCCACCCCCAATGGTGCCATCATCAGCCCATGATGTTGCTGAGGCAGTTGAGGCCACAGAAACTCAAAAAGTACCTATTGAGACCAATGAAGCTGTTGAGACAGCTAAGGATCAGTCAGATCCGCAGGCTAACACAGCTACGACTACCAACGACGTTGCTGACACAATTGAAGCACATAGAGCTGAAGCAAGTCAAAGGGACAAAGGCAAGGTTCCTGAAGGAAAAGTAGGAGACGTTCCTGTAGTCCCAGATGATCGTTTCTCTGACTATTTTCCATTTGTGGCGGAGATACCAGTAGAGACTGAAACTGTTGAAGAACGTGCCAAGTATACAGTTGAGATCCGCCCTAAAGAATTTGAGGTTCCAGATGACTTAAGAGTTGTATCATTTGGATTTGATTTTGACGTAGTGTGGCCAGAAGAACATCTCCTAAAGCAGCAGACTTCCGAAAAGCCTTCAAGGCTATCTGTTCGGAAATAGAAAATATGGAAAGAGGGTTTGCTGAACTTAACCAATGGTTGGACAATCACGATGCAATGATCTTTGGAGATATTCGAGGCTAAGTTCTAAGGATTCGGGAATGGACAGCACGGACGAAGGCACTGAGAAGAGAACAAGTCAACTACTTCAAATCCTTATTTGCCAAACTGGGGATTTGGAGTGCTGACAATGCAAAGTTTTAGCAGAGATAGTGGGATCATATGTTCAGAATGGACCAGACGCACAAAATATACATGGAGTTGCTGAAGGCTCAACACAAGCAAGACCTTCTAAGGACTAAAAGCATTTTGCATTCGGAGATGAAGATTATGAGTACAGAACTGAAGGCTCTTCATTCAGAACATAGAGCAGCTCACTCAGCAATGCATGAAAAACTGGATCTCATTCTGTCCAAATCTCCTCAAACATCTCTCATTGGTGATGATGCCAAAAAGGGAAAAGATAGAAATGGGTAAGGACGTGGAATTAAGGGGGAAGGATCCCTTAAGAAAGTCCCCCTGAAGATTGTACTTGAAAAGCCCCAACTTAGCTCATCCAACAGCTCTCTCATATCCCAACTGCCAAAGGAGCTGCCAGCTGATGAGAAATCTGACTTAGCCTTGAAGAAAACAAGAGCTGCAATCAAAGTAGAACTTGAAAAAGTTGATCAAACGCAGTTTGGACGTATTGAAAATCTACATTCCATGTTCGATAGTCCCCCAGTAGGGTTGTTACCAGACTCTTCAATTGTAAAGCTCCCTCAATAACCAGCTCCCGATGCAGGATCTGAGCTAAAATCTCTTGAGGAATTCCAGACTCTCAAATGAGAAGGATTTTTCAAAGGAATGACTCTCAAGCATGCATGGGATTGGTACTGAGGAAAGGGCTTATAAATTTATCAAATAGCTGAGAAGCAGTAAACTTAAGGAAGCAGTCAGCAGGCTCAAGAGCTCAGCCCATTCAGTACACCCCTAGGGGAAGAGCAGCAGACTCTGGCAGAGGAAGAGGAAGAAGTGGTGGAAGAGGTAGAGGCACTCCAACAAGAAGAAATATTCAATATATTAATCCTCAGAAGAAGGAAATTCTTTACTGGGTTGGACTTAAGAAACTGGAAAACGAAGAAGTCGCCAGGAAAAATGTTGAGGCAGCTAAGAGGCAAGAGCTGGAAAACATTAGGCAAGATTAAGAATGGGAGAAGAGAAAGAGGAAGGATGAAGCTTCTCGAAGAGCATATGAGAAGAAAAGGAAAGAGGATGGCAGGAAGAGGAGTAGAGATGATGAAGATAGAAGGAGAGTTGAAGATGAAGAGAGAAGAAGGAAGCAACAGAGGCGTTGAAGACTGCTGTAGACACCTTCATGTTGTATTTTTACTTCATTTTAAATACACAGAAAATTGCGTGTACTTTGTATATTTTTTATTGTACTCTGTAATACGTTGTAAAGTGTAAGAATGATATGTTCAATAAAATGACATATTCATACATTCATTCTTTGTTATGCACTATTTACTTTGTTGTTTTTATTTAAGTTTTGGTATCATCAAAAAGTGGAAAATTGTTGGGAAATTTATGTAACAGATTTTGATGATACCATGTAAAACATAGATTAGGAAGTTGGCACCCCAATTCTACTGTAAATCAACTTGTAATAGATAGGGCTCTATAAGTTGAGTGGAAGCAACCAAGTTGAAGAATGCAGGAGTCGACTGAAGACCAAGATGAAAAATCAACTGTGTGTCAGCTGAGTGAAGTGAAGACACGTCTCAGTCAAGTGATAGAAAAGTTGTCTCAGTCAGCAGACTGACATCTGAGTCACTCCCAGATAAGTGGAGTTGACTGTCAAAGGGGTTATGCAGCAAAAAAGATCCAAGAAAGCTGAAAAGATCCATTGTCAAAGCAAAGTCAAATGTTTGCTGAAAGTAGGTATATGTCAGACTACCATCCTTAAAGTTGTTTTGTTGAAAGAGTGCAAAAAGCAAGGAACCAATAGGATGTCCCTGAAAACCTGCAGAGTTTAAAGAAAGGCTGCAGAGCATTAAATTCAAGAATCAGTCTACATCAAAGCTACAATACAAGCCAACGACCTCAAAATGTAGTTTGAAAAATACATCTATCTCTTCAACGGATATATTTTTCAAACAAGCACTATAGAAAAGGCTGAGGAATACAAGAGAGAAGACATTTACAATCTGAGACACACGAGAGAAATAAAGAAATCTGAGCATAATACTCTCGAGAATTCAATACTATCCTCAAGCCTAAAACTCGAAGGAAATCAATCCAACACACTCTATTAAGGAAAGACAACTTCAAACTATTGAAGAGTAAAACTTGTTTAAAAGATAAGGGGTCTACACATCCAAGATGGAAGGCGTGTAGTGAGGTTATAGTTCGAACCAAGAGCTTTGGACTTGTTGGAGGGCTTTGTGAACAAATCCAAGAGTCTAAAGGAGCTGAAGTAGCAGGACAACTGTCTTGTGAAGAAGTCGAGTCCCAGTAGCCAAGCTAGCTATGTGATCAAGGTCTAGCTTGGACAATCACCATTTTTTAACAAAGTCACCGTTACATTAGTGGATTCCTCCAGGGGTTGGAGAAGAGTGGATTAGAAGAATTACCCCATCCTCGAACCACTATAAAAATTGCTCTGCGTCATTTACATTCAGCACTTTAATTCTTGCATATCTATATTGTTGTTTGTTTTATTTGCTAAGTCAGTTGATAATAACCAAACTTAAAATAAGTGTTGAAAAACGTATTTAAATCAAAGGGTGAAATTCTTCCGCTGTAAAACCAAGTCTACTGAATTTCTAAAGAGTTAATTGAATCAGTTGAGTTATCTTATCAATAGCTCAGTCGAGTCTGTTTGAGTGGCTAACTCAATTGTCAAGGTAAACTAAGCTATCCACCAAGGATCCAGCTGACTCGTGACTAAACTCTGACTTTAGAAAGGACTAAAATTGAAAAGTTGGTAAAGTCTGTTCACCCTCCCCCCTTCTAGATTTTACACTATCACCCATTGGGACTTACATAAGACTTATGTTAATTTTGATGTAGATTCTGAACCTTGCGGTGGCATCGATCCATCAAGGTTAGGTGGTGGAGATAGAGAACCGCCATCTTCATAGTGAGGTGAAGAACCTTAAGGAGAGCGCCCGTCAGCCCGAGGGCCAGATGTTTGATTTGTCTCAGAAGTATGATTGGACGAAAGCTCAGCTTCAGCATGTGGCGAAGACGGTCGAGGTGTTTCTTTAGTCTTCTTCCAGCGCTCAGTTGTTGGCAAGGGAAAGGTCTGGCTCGATGGAGGCTTATAAGGCTTCTACGGATTATCGTTCGGAGTTGTTGAGGGAGTCCTCAACCTATTTTGACAAGGCGGTCCACCATTGTTGGAAGTCACTGCGACAGAGTGGGAAGGTCTCCAATGAGGTGATAGATCTCTTGGATTGCGGAGTCTCTGACAAGGAAGAGGAGGGAGAGATTGCGGCCTTCCAGAATCTTCCCGAGGGAGCCGACGGTGCAAGGAGCGGCAATGGAGAGAAGTCCGGCGGTGTCGATGTTGCAGAGGAGGATGGAGCCCCCCATGTCTGAGTAATGATAGTTTTTCCGGCCAAGACGGTTCTTGATTTCAGCCCACCTATTTAGAGTTTGTTTTCTGCACTTGGATATTGTATCTTGTTATCCTTGTGAGATGTTTCTTTGCCTCTAAAGGGTCGGATGATGTTTCGTTGCTTTGATGTTATGCTGATATTCATGTTTTTTTCTTATGCACTAGTAAGAAACATGTGTGTCGTACGTAATCCACTTGACTTTACTAAAATAATAATATTATTTAATAATTTTATTTATTAATATTAAAATACGAAAAGTGATATACAAAGAAATAAATATCAACGAAATGCCCAAATTGTCTAAATATAAATATTTCAAAGTATTTTAATGTATATTTTGAGTTACTATAATTAAGATCGATATGAATTGTTAAATAATTATTTAAAAGAACTCAATCCTATACTAAAACAATTAAAATTAGCATAACAAAAAAAATAGTTCTTATATTAGCTTGCGATCACGTTCATCAATCTTTTTTTTTTCATTTTGATGGCTAGAAAAGTCCCTTTTTTTAATTGATTTTTTAACTCTTTTAGTATGCATATTACATAATCAAACAAGCAGTTTAGCATATAATTCATAAGATAATGATTATGGTTAATAAAAAAATTGATTAAATAATTTTATACAAAAATCCGACATAATATCTATATTTTATTTGTTATTATTATTTAATTCAAAAATAAATAAATAAAGGTTAACCAAATTCTTATACTTCTTGTGCTTACTTCTTTTATTCTCTTTCATTTCTTTGATTATAGATATGCAAAAAACAAAAATTACAATATAAAAGTTTATGTAAAAAAAACTTTTCATATATTATTTTAATTCTAATAACAATATTTATCATAACACTTAAACTTGAAGTTTCCAACCCTCATGTTTCCAGTGTCTTAAAAATAATAAACATTAACCTAATATATAAAAAAATTAATCCATTATTTCATCGAGAGTCACACACTAAATAAAACTATGAAAAATTGATAAGTCTTTGAAACTCTATTCAATTGCATACAAAATATCATCACTTAATAAATAATAAAACTAAAGATAGTCTTATCAAAGAAAAAATAAGTTACCAATTTTCATGTGCCAATATTCAATAATTAAATACAATACTAATTAACATTTATGTTTGAAAATTATTTTTAATAAACTAAAACTAATCATACATTTTTTTTTGAAGAGATATTAAATTTAAAAATGATCTCATTAATGTCATTTACGAAATAATATTATTTATTATGAAATATAATTATCAATTTATTTTCAATGTCTTTACCGAGAAAATTTTGTGTAGTGCTTTAATCTTTATTTAATTCTTTTGTTGAATTTTTTATCAAATAAAAATTTATAGTTGCCAAAGATTTAGATATCAAGTTTTAAAATCTTAACTATCATCTTACTTATGTCCGGGATAATTCATATTACTTAGCACTAAACAGGGTCACTTCGCTCCACTTTATTATCGTATCTGGTTTAACACAGAAAATTTAGTACATAAATAATATTTTGAATATTATATTGGTATTTCAATTAATATGTAATTTACGAAATATTAAACATGTACATAAATATCAAATTATTTCATATTAAATAAGTTTTTCTGGTTTATTTATTTATCAACTTCATATACTCATCGTGACTTTCCACTTCTGATTCTTGTTTAGTTTTTTTTCATAATACTTCATTTTGTAAAAATTAGAATAATTTGCACTGAATTTTATAATAAGTATTATTTTTGTGCTTGAATCTTTATAAGTTCTAAAGGTGTACTTTTAAATGAACTGAAATTTTATTGAAAAATATCAAATTATAAATATTATAACTCATTTAATTTTTCTTTAGAAGTTCTAGCTATTGTACACACATTTTTTTAGCTATTTACTTTTATTTTTTCAGCTTTTTATAATATGTTTCATTTGGTGTAATCCTAATCTATCTTTGAGATTAACCCCCAAAATTATTTTTCCGGACTCAACTCATGAATGTCAAGTAATAACCATTTATGTTTATTTATTTTTTATTCTTAGTTTTCACTTTAATTTGTTGTAATTATTTAATTTACTGTGTTATGAATGATATATTAGTATTTTATAATTAACATATGATTGAAGTAATATATTACTTTCTTTGCAAATGTCAAATTATTACATATTAAATGAGATTTGTATTTGTTTTTCCTTACCCTAGCATATATGATTTTTTAATCCTAATTCAATTTTAGTTCACGTTTCACTATTTCACGTAATTTTATTAAAGTTTAATTATTTTGGTACATGTTTATTTTATTATAAATATCATATTGCTATTTTAATTTTATATTTGTTTAAGGGTGTAATTTCCAAACGACATCCAAATTTTATCATAAATGTCAATTTATGCGTATGGATTTTTTTTAATTAAGTTTGTCTTCTAATTGTTTTGTAAATATATATACACACACACACACAATTTTGAAACACTTTTCTGCACTTGTTCTTTTAATTTATATATGTGTGTATGTGTGTGTTTTCTTTGGTTAAATAATATTTTATTTATTAATTACATAGATTTAAGATAACTCATAATATATAGTAAACAAAATAATTCAGAGATTGAAATCATAATATATTTAAAAAATAATAATAAATTAGAACTTCAAACTTATAAGGTAAGATATATAAAATAAGGTCATATATTAAAACATATAATTAGAATTTAAAAAGTAATTTATTTTTTGTTGCAACAAACTTCATTTGGTTCTCATTCTCTCCTTTTCCTTTTTCATGTTAATCTTATTTTTTTTATTTTATAATTTTATTTTATTCATATGACTAAATAAAATAAAATATGCATGAAATTATAATAAAAATAAAATAAAAACTCTCATGTTTTCTGTATTATTCATTTAACAACCATTAATAAAATTAATTTTAAAATTACATATTACTAATGGAGGGAGAATTTTAAAATCATAAATGAATTATGTATTTTTTATATTTTTTATTTAGCATAAAAATCACTAAAATACTTTTTCATGTCTGTTGCAATTTGATCTTTTTCCTTAAAATTATAATAGACATATTTAATTATTGAAAAAATCCAAATAAATATAAAAAATATACAATTTTGCATCACACTCAACTTTAAATAGTTAAAATTTTCTTCTACAAGGAGTTAGGTATATGTTTATAACATATGGTTGGAGATATTGAAACGAAACATAGTTTGATTTGAAATTGATTTTATAAGAAATTTTATCTAAGTGTTATGATTAAAAAAAAGTATTTTCAGTTTTGAAAAAAAATTAGGTATAAATTAACATTTATCCTATAATGAAACAAACATAGATTAAATAAATAACAAAATACTTAATTGCCTTAAAATAACCATGTCAAATGATACTTTTGTAAAATCAAAAGTTTTTATAAACCATTAATGCAGTTTTATCAATGGTATAATTTATATTAATATATACACACACACACATATATATATATATATAAAAAAATATATAGATATAAATAGAAATAAAGATGTTATCCAAGTAGTTAGTTTTGAGGGATAAATGATACATTTGTTAGTTCACTAAGGTATTTAACACCGTAAATAAAATAAAGGGAACTATGTATTTTTACGTAAAATTTTTTTAGGATCAAAACACATAATTTTTAGAAGATATTTTCTCTTTATAATTTTACTTTCAAATGATCTTTCTTTCTATATTTCCCTTTTTATATAATCAACTATCAAAATTATAAAAAAATACATAAATTCTTATTTTTTTTACATAGTGTTGAACTTTAAATGGTTAAAATTTTCTTATGTGAAGTCCTTACATATGCTTATGACATATTATTAGAGAGATCTCGAAATCTAGTTTAATATGAAACTAATGTTATTTGAAATTTCAAAATATTATAAGAGTTATAAATGAAAGAATCAATACTTTTGAAGTGTAGAATATAAAAAGTCACTTCTTTTATAATTGAAAAAGTAAAAGCTAAATAAATATCAAATACTTAGCTACCCTTGAAATTTTCTATGTCAAAAGGACATGTTTGTCAATAAACAGTTTCAAGAAACATTCACACTTTTAAGATAAGTATAGATATTTGCTTCTCTACACTTTACTCGTAATATTTACACATGATTTCTTGTTGATGGGGACTTGTTCACATTTTGTGTGGAGATGGGTCATTCCCTTTGGGAGGAAGTTAGTTCTTTCCGGAGTAGACGGAGATGTTGATATGGAGGTTAGGGCTGCCCTTTCGCGGCCCAGAAGGGGCGCCCTCCCGTGGCCCAGAGAGGGTTTAAATTTCCAATAGCATCGTGAGGATCCCTGTGAGGAGACCCCTCCTCTCCGGGAGTGATGGAGAGAGTTTAATTTTTGAACAAATTGTGAGGATCCCTTTGAGGAGACCTCTCCTCTCCGAGAGCGCCGGAGAGGGTTTATTTTTGTTGAGGAGAGCGCCCAAATGGTCATTGACCGTGGTCGTGTTTGGGAACTAACTGCGTGCAAGAAATCATAGCCAAAAAGCAAAAAGTAATTCATTCATTATTCGTAAATCAAAAAAGTTTTACGCCCCGTGGGCGGAAATAAGCTGCAAACAGAAGTTATAATGTTTAACACCTCTAGGACGAAAATGAACCGAAAGCAAACAAAAATATGAAAGCCGCTAGAGAGCGGGGGAAAGCTAGTATTTGTTGCAGCTAGCGAAGTCCGCAGCTCCTAGGGTGGTGTGGCGCTCTCACTGTCGGAGCGGGGGAACTTGTTCATCTTCCGCGTAGCTACATTCTCGGAGGGCGCTCCTGGAGTTCTGTACTTCTGGTCCTCTGAAAATCACATTGATGAATCCAGCTATGTGAGTGTCACGTCTTTTGTCTTCATTCGGAATTGGGTGGTGCTAAGCCTACAAGGGCTCTTCTTCGCGTGGCCTTTGCTCACGGCAAAATCTACTTTAAACCACGTAATCCTTCAGGTAGCCCTTCTGGATGAGACACTCAATTTCTCTCTTTAGCATGAAATAATCATCGGTGGTGTGCCCCTTATCCCTATGGTAGCGACAGTATAGATGGAACATGCTCTCGCGGGGTAATTCTTCAATGGTTTAGGCGAGTCAATGATCCCTTTTCTTTGGGCAACAATTAATACTTCGGCCACTGGTGCATTCAGAGGGGTGAAGTTCATTTCATACTCCATCCTTTGACCCTTTCGGAGTTCATTCGTGTCATTTTCCCTGGTCTTGCGCTTAGTGATGGGCTCTGGTCTGGTGGACTCTTCCACTTGGATATGCTTCGCTGCCCGGCTTAATAACTCCTCCAGGCTGAAGGGAGTTTTCCCAGCCAAAGATTCTTTCAGACGCACCTGGCGGAGGTTCTGTTATAGGATTCCGGCCAATGTCTCGTGCTCGACATTGACAGCTTCATTGACAGCTTCCACGAATCATTTCATAAACTCCCGCATCATTTTTCTTCTTTTTGTTTTACTTGAAAGAGATGAGCAATGGTCTTGGGACACTTTTGGTTGATGGAGAACAATTGCATAAAGGCTTCAGTTAGCTTGTCCATCCCGGAGATTGATCCTATCGGGAGCTGGTTGGACCAAGTCAATGCTCGCTTGGTCAAAGAGATGCAGAACACCTTGCAGTAGGAGGCGTCCGTCATGTCGTAGAGATCCGCTTTTATATAGAATTTATCAAGTGCTCATGGGGATCTCCAGTCTATCATACTCGGGGAGATGGAGGTCTTGATTCCCAAAGGCAGTGGCTCGGTCTGGATGGCAGGGGCCAATACACTCCTTTTCATCAGGGCGGTAGCCCAGGAGTTAGCTTGGTTGGGTTGTACCGCTTGGACTCTTAAGTAAGTGGCGACTCTTCACAATTTTCGTCGCGACCTTCATATCTTCCTCCCTCACCTCCCAAGTAAGGGTCTCTAGCGGCGGGCGGAGCTCGGAACGGCCCCCCAGTGGCTACGGCCGCAGTCTGGTATCTCTGAGCATTCCATGTGACTTCTTCAAGCAAGCCTTCGAAGTCTTACCGGGTTGGACGGATTTCTTTAGCGAGCGGAGCTCCTCTGTGAGGAGAGGGCGGCGTCCTTCTTTCTTAAGGGGGAGGCGACACTCTTCCAGCAGAAAGAGGACTGGTTTCCTGTCTTCTTAGTGGCCGTCTCTCCTGCTGGTCTCTGACTCCACGGTCATCAGTTTGGAATCTGGCTTCACGTGCTTGAGATTAGGTCTGCATCTTCGTGTGTTTTGGCGATTACCACAGACATCGCCAAAATGATGCTGCTTTTTAGGGCAGATCACTCCAAGTTAGGGTTTGTTTATAAATAAGTCCAAGTTTTCTTCTCCCCAAGCGGGAAATCTTCTTCTCGTTGAGTTGTAAATCTTCTACTAGCAACTTGCCTGCACACACGTAAACGTTAGACGGGCCCTGGGGGTTGCCCAGGGAGGCCCCTCCGACGCTCAAATCAGTACGGTGGATAAGAGAAAAAATAAGACAGTAACTGAATACTAAATATGAATTATGAATTATGAATCAGATACTTACAAATGTATAGGAGAAACCTTTATATACCTTGGTTGTGGGCCTCGTGGGCCATGTAGGAGAAAGTGACCTGTGAGTCAGTCCCGGATCATTAGGGCCGGGTTATTCCATTTGTAGCCCATTAATAAATGAATAATTAACGGGATTAATCCAATATATAAATTAAATTATATATTAATAAATAAAGGACAATTTTGCCCACAACACAAACAAATAAGCATTTTTACAACTTTTTTACCAAATACTTATAACTTCTGATTCTATTTGCAAATACTGTCAACTTCTGATTTTCAATTACTCTACTGCTACTACAATAAATTATTTATTCTAAAAGCACAAGTTTTTACACACTCCATTTGGCCTACATCCACATTTAAAAATGCCCAAAAGACTTCACTTTCTTTTCTGTCATGTATATATGTGTAATATACAAAAGACTAGACTAGACAATACAATATACGTGTTATATGCATCTATGAAATATTATTAGTGGAAGAAATTATCCTGTTATCCCAAAATGGCACTTTATTATAATCGAATATATTTTCAATTTCTTGTTCAAAAAAATTGTATTTACAATTTCGAGTTATTTTGATTCTCAACACTTATAACAAAAGGCAGAACATGGAAGAAAAGGATCTGAAGTTCAGTTCAGTAGAGAATTTTGTTTCAATACAATGATTTCACTGGAAGTCAATGAAAATACACTTTCTTAACAATGCAATCCCTAAAAAATTCATGCAAAACCAACATAAGTGGTTGGCCTTAAGGGTGTGTCCACAGAGAGATCCTGACAGCCAAATGATCTCAAACTGAAACTATATCTCTATCTATCTTGTCTGAATAAAGGGTTGCTTGTTTTGCCATATCTCAGACAGGAACAAGTATGCTTGCTGGAGGAAACAAAGCAACAGCAGCCCTCTCTGTATTCGAGTATTTCCGATAAACTGCTTTGAGCTTGTTTTCAGCAACACCACAATGGAAGCTCACCAAAAGCTTTGCACACTCCCTGTTACAAAGAAAAGACAAACACACGCTCAATTGCAAGAAAACGTGGAGTTTTTTAGTCGAATAACGGAATGAAATTTGTAATTAATCCACATACATCAGCTGGTTTTCGGCGTAGCCGGTATGGTGCTTCAGAGTTTCGGTCCATAGGGGACTCCTACTAAGAGTGCAACGAGCAGCGTACACGGCCGATGCAGCAAGCATTGAGGGGCAATAGTTTATGATGGTTGAGTAGTTTGTTAAACCGAGTTCAGCATAGAAAAATGTCATGTTCTCCATCTACATCAACAAAATGTAAGCCACTCACACAATCCAGCTACTTTTAACTGGAAACTACCATAATAAATTTTAGGGTTAATTACAAAAGATACCCTTGAGATTTAGTCTAATGAGACAAAAACCTAGCTATCTTTCCAGATCACAATTACTTTAAAATTTTGTTTCCGTTTTACAAATTGCACCCTCTTAAGCGTACTTGTAATTTTGAAAGATATGGGTTTTTTTCTTTTGTATTTAACCATAAATTTTATATATGCAGGTCCAAAATAAGCATGAAGATTCTGTATTTACCTCCTTATCAGCTGGAAGAGAAGCTTTAATGGATCGAATCAGAAAGACGTATGGAGTTGGAACTGTTAAATACCACTCTAGTTTCCCAAGAATTGCTTTCTCCATAAGAAGCACTTGCTCTCTAACATAAGCATTGTCCGATATAGCTATGAAGTCGCTCACCTGAAAACATCGAAAAACACCGATTATTAACTAAGTTGCCAAAAGACATTCCCCAATTTCACAATTAACCGTGCAAATTAACAATACACACACACAAACACACACACACACACACCTCTGGTGCCCATATCTCTTCATACTTGCAAGCAATTAGCATCGAGCTAATGCCGACCAACTGAAGTTCCCTCCTCGGAACAGTCTTAACCGATAAAAACCGATCAACTATATTAACTGTAAGGTAGAGACTTTCAGGCATCAATTCAAACTTCTTGTGAACTTCAATCAACCAGTCCACAAGAATGGCTCTCATTTTAGAGTTGATTTCTCGTTGCGAATCCATGTAATCATTAACTCGACCATGATCCTGAAAAATAACAAATAAAAAACATATCAGATGTTTACACAACCAATGAAAAAGCAAAATCAAAGAGACTAATACTGAATCGAACAGTTGACCACCTCTGTGAGCTTGTTGAAGTTGTAAATATCCTCAATATACTCAACGGCTGCCAATTCATCGTCCACATCAGCTGCATCAATGTCTACTATTAGATCCTTAGGTTTCTTGGTAATTCCACAAGCAACCTGGAAAAAGGTTCAGAAAAAACAATATTTTTCTTGAATTTACTTTATAAGACAAGAAACTATATAGTTTAAAAAAAAAAAAACCTTGCTTCGAGCGGTGAGGATTGAAGTGAGAGTTTTATTGGGCTTCTTTGATGATCCTTCCTTTAATTTTATTCCATTTTTGTAGCTTTCCTCTTTATAGGGACTAATCACAGCCTCATTCTTTGGCTTCAGAGTGTCCTTCTTATGAGGGATGGTGGCTTTTGCGGTATCGTCTTTTCCGACAAACTGTGCGCCGAAACTCCTGAAATCAAAAGATGATTACTTCTTTCCGGTAATTATTATAACTTTATTAAACAAAGACAAAAAAAAAAACACTGTCTGTGTGTGTTTAGAGATGGAGAAAAACCTTGTTATGGGTCGAGTGATCGGATTTTGGGGCTTCCCCTCAACAGCTGGAGCAATTACTAAGTTTCCGATATCTCTCAGAACTCTCCTATTTCTGACTTCAGCCTGTCCATTCTTCTGCTTCCCTCCTCCAACTGATTAAACCAATATAAGAATAATATAAATTTGAGGATCCAAGTGGAAACACATAACCTCAAGAATATAAAATATACTCATAAAAAAAAAATCAAGAAAGGGTTCATCCTTCATAGACCCAAACAGAAGTCTCAATGTTTTTTCAAACACTACCAGAAAGCTTACATATTCTTCAGCATACAAAAGCCATGAACTTAAAAACAGAGGATCCCTGATACTAAATTTACATATTATTCAATGATGAAATTTGAACATTCTGGCCTGTAATTCTAAGATCAACTAACCAAGAATTCAATGGATACACCCAGAATTATGCAAGAATTACAACACAGAGCCAGTAAGAATATGAACGGTGAACATAGTAGAAAAAGAAGAAAAAACGAAATATAAGCAAAAATCTCAAGGAAGTACATCTAATGAAAAAACTTAAAACTATATATTAGTATTAGAATCAGACCAACAGAAAAGCCCACAAATGTCTCTTCAACATTCTTCCGAAACTAGTCAAGTAAAGAAACAACCAAAGAATATTCAGCAACCCGCAAGATAAATCATACATTTTAAAGAAGAGAAAACCCAGAAAACACCCATCAACAATCACCGCAACACATCCATAAAACCAAACAAAAGATCGATCAAAACCCCAAAAAATTTACAACAAAAAATATCATTAATATATAAGAAATTCACAGTGTTACCTCTAGGTTGCTCCGGAACTAAAACTCTACTAGCCATCTCTAATTCTAATATTCTTCTTTTTCCAAGACTTCTTCTTGATCGTTGCTATTTTCAATAAAAAATAAAAACTTATCCTTCTTTGATCTTTTGGGTTTCGATCGCCACAATTCAAAAACAATCCCTATTTCTCTATCCAAGAATTCTATTTCTGTAATTTTTCTTTCTTCTTTCCATAAAATAATGATGAGGAGAAGAGGGGTTGAGGAGGACTGAGGAGGGTGTGGTACATAGGAAGTAGAGGGACGCCTCTTCCCTGTTAACGGTCATATTCTCCAGCTATGAATAGGATCCGTTGGATTACTGATGAGTGGACGGTGTAGATCGGGTTTCTGGTGCTCCATTAAGCTTTATTGATTGTGTATTTTTTTTTTTTTTTGAGTGATATTGATTGTGTATTAACTAGCCGTTAGAAGGAGAATAATAGTGGAGCCTTCTATTTTACATTAGTGAACTACTTCGTTTCTTCTTTCTACCTGGATAATGGAATCCTTTTTTTTCTTTTTGCTGCAAAAAGTAAAAATAGTTTTTTTTTCGTTATTTTATTTTTTATAGTGGTTTTTCAAAATAAATAATCATATATATTAATTAATAATACTGTGTTAATTAATCTTGTTTTAAGGTTTTTTTATTAATTTTGATATTTTAATTGCCTTTTAGGTTTTTTTCTCAATATCACAAACCTTTTATTTAAATGTCCAACTGATCAATATCAATTTCTTCTATTTATTTTCAATTTCTTTTATTTTTATGCGCATACCAGTTATTATATCTTACAATGTGTTATTACAACAGGAAGCCTTAATAATGGCTTTTACAAACAAAAAAGAAAAATTACAAGAAAAATGAATCTGACTAATATAACATTATAACTTGACAGAAGTCGAGTCAAGATGAACTTTTTCCGCAAGACAAACACGTATCGGCTAGTGCGCTCGGTACGCCGTAAAGTCCCCAAATATAAAACGGCTTAACCTCTTTTGTGTACAGTAGCACCATTGATACAAAAACACCTTTCGAACTTTAAGGAGCGAGAACTAGTTGCTGGACTCAAATACAGAATGAAGTATTCTTTGGAAATGTTACAACACTTTTAACAGCACTTTCGAAATATGCAGAGAGATATGCGGATTTTCAGTGTTTTTTCTGCAATGGAAACCAGACTATTTATAGGCAACAAAATCCAACCTGCAGGAAATTAATTCTGGTAAGTTAGTGGGCATTAACCTTCCATGTAACGGCCAGGTGTTACAACCTCCATTGATGACTACTTTCTGGGAAGTTACAACCCCATCAATGCCACTATCTGAGGAGTTACAGACTTCAACAGACACTTACAAATTTGGACACGTGCAATATCTAGGTTCATTGGGCGGCCCAACAGTCACTTGAATGTGGGCTAAGCCCATTTTCGAGTGACAAAAGTGTAGTGGACCTGGACCCAGGCCCAAAGGACTGGGCCGGCCCAAGCCCACGCCCAGGTCGAGGTCGGACCAAGCGCGCGCGTGTGGCCCATTTGTGATCATCCACTTATGTTATAGTATATCCAACTAATAACATCTTCTAATATTTATACTAGAATAAACTATGTTTTATATTCCATGTGGGATGAAGAAAAAAACCTTTCAACTCCCTTTACATAATGCTCATTCGTGTGACCAACTTTGTGTATTAATTTCTCACTCACCGAAATTTGGTTTTGAGAAATAAAAAATACTACGAACATCTACTCGAAACGTAGATTGATAATTTATAATTTAATTCTCCAGAATTAATTATTAGCCACCAAAAATTTGGCCAATGTCGGGTCGACGCCCACTTTATCAAAACCAAATTTCTAACAATCCCCCACATGAGTGAAAATTAATGCATGCATGAATGCAGACATGCAAACTAGTCCTCAAGAGACAATATTGCATTCAGAAAGGTAGCTTGTGGCTTTGAACCTTCCGTAGTCAATATCATCGGATACACTGGCGGCTTAGTGGACGCAATGCCTTGAACTATTCCTCCACGATGTATACCGAGACAACAGTATTAACACAATAAGGTCTCAACACCTTATGTTCTCACGTTTTGTGTCCGTTTTGGCCATGGACACCTCTTTGCATTCATAAGTGTTACTTTAAAGCGGATCACACTTCTCACTTACATAGGTGATCTCCTATCCGAGTATCCTACCATACTGAACCTCAACGAGTTGTAAAAATCATTAAAAGTCAGATGACTTAGCCTCACCACAACTTTGCAGGTGTTCCAATACTTGGTATTGCTCTCTAGTGATGGGTTGAAATATTGTTTCCAAGTGTTACAACATAACTTTCACAGCTTAGTTTTCCCATTGAACCAAGTTCTTGGGATCTCCAGTAATCATGGTTGGGTTACCAATATGATAGTTATTTTACTTTGTGGACTTTAAGCTCATTCCTTCTAGAAATTTACTCAATTGATCTCGATTCAGCCCTTTCATCAAAGGATCTGCCAGATTGTCTTTTGACTTTACGCAGTCAATTGACATCACACCGTTTGAGATCAACTGTCTAATGGTATTGAGTCTCCGACGAATATGTCGAGACTTACTGTTATACATATTGCTCGGTCCCTTCCTATAGCCGTTTGACTATCACAATGAATCAGCACAGAAGGCACATGATTTCTCCAATATAGAATATATTCCAAAAAGTTTTGAACCCACTTTGCTTCTTTACCAGCTTTGTCCAAAGCTATAAACTCAAATTCCATGGTGGATCGAGTTATACACGTTTGCTTCGTGGACTTCCATGATACCGCACCACCTCCAATGGTGAATATGTATCCACTAGTAGAATAAGAATATTTTGAATCCGAAATCCAACTAGCATCACTATACCCTTCAAGTATAACTGGATTTCATGGGTAATATGGCCCATAATCCGGGATATACTTCAAGTATTTTAACACCCTGGTTAACGTTTTCCAATGCTCATGGCTTGGATTGTTCGTGAACTTACTCAACATATTTACAGGATAGGCTAAGTATGGACATGTACAGTTTGTGATGTACACCGAACTACCTATTATACGTGAGTATTCCATTTGAGCCACTGGTTCTTCTTTATTAGCAACCAAATTTACACTTAAATCAATGGGTGTCTTTGACGGTGAACTATCAAAAACATTGAATTTCTTGAGCACTTTCTCCACATAGTGGGATTGTGACAAGATAATTCCATCAGAGTCCTCACGATTTTTATCCCTAGGATTACATCGGCCAGCCCCATATCCTACATGTCAAAGTTTATCTTTAACATTCTTTTAGTGTCCATGATAATATCATGACTCGCCTATGATTAACAAATCGTCACGATAGACAAACAATGACAAATGCGTCGATGTTCCTCGACATATATGCATTTATCACACTCGTTCTTGTAAATCTATTTGACAACATCGTATTGTCAAACTTAAGATGTCATTGTTTTGGAGCTTATTTCAGTCCGTATAAGGATCTTATTAACTTGCACACCTTCTTTTCTTGACCGGGTGCAACAAACCCTTCAGGTTGTTCCATGTATATTTCCGCATCTATTTCTCCATTCAGAAACGCCATATTGACATCCATTTGATGAATCTCAAGATCGAGCTAAGCAGCAATCACGAGAAGCACTTGAATAGATGCAATCTTCGTTACTAGAGAATAGGTTTCAAAGAAATTATACCCTTCTTTTTATTTAAAGCCTTTGGCCACAAGCCGTGCTTTATACTTATCAATAGTTTCATCTGTTTTATCCTTCTTCTTTATTATCCATTTACATCCTAAAGGTTTATGACCAGCAGGGAGATCAACCAATTCCCACGTATGATTTTGCAGACGGACTCGATTTCACTATTGATAGCTTCTTGCTAGAGCGGAGCATCTGGACTACTTAGAGTCTCTTTAATCAAGTTCGCTAACCATCTAACATAAATGTTATGAAGTCAGGCTCAAAGGATATATCAACCTTAGGCCTCTTACTTCGCTTTAGTTCTTCACCATTCGGTGTTGAACTAATCGCTCACAAGTGTCAAGTGTGAAATGTATTGTACAAAGTGTCATTCCGGATATTATAAAACCCAAAGCAACACCTTCAAAGAACATCTCATTGTAACACTGCCGCATTGTTCCAGATGTTATAACACCCGAAGTAACACCTTCAGCAATATATGAATACATTCGTTTCTTGAAACTTACATCTATTCTTTCTTTACAAGGATAAATATTCTCAAAGACTATATCATTTCTTGATTCAATTATGGTACCAACTATCATCTCCGGATTTTCCGACTTATGTACCATAAAACGATATTCACTACTGTTAAGTGCATAACCTGTAAACACGCAATCGACCATTTTAGGACCGATTTTAACTTGCTTTGGTTAAAGTATTGCCATCTTAGCCAAACACCCCCACACTTTAAAGTATTTATAAAAAGGCTTACGATTTTTCCACAATTCGTAAGGAGTTTTATCTTTCCCTTTAAGTGATATTTTCTTAGTTGGGAATATTGGCACCCCGAGGTGCTTATGGGAATTGCTAGAGTTATTGGTTCGCCTATTAAAATTGATGAGAACAATATTTTCGGGTCTCTGGGTCATTTCGCACATGTACTTGTGGATGTGGACTTAAAAATGAGTCTTCCAGAGAAGATGAAAATTGATCGTGACAGGCACACTGATTTTATTTTCTTTCAGTATGAACATCTACCGAAATTCTATCGTCATTGTCAATTTATTGGTCACTCCACAGCCGTATGCCAACAAATAAATAACGAGCAACACCCTTTTAGAGCTCGGAGTCGTTCTCGTAATCCTAAGCCACATGGCAAGTCGACGGAAGCTCCTAATTCTAAGATTACGTCTGATGAGCAATTTTTGAAGCTAAAGGATCCTGATATTGCTGCCCCCAAGAGATCAAAATCTCCCTCTCATGATATCCCCCCACCGCTGAATACTAGTAATGTTTTTGCCCTTCTTGAGAGTCAGGATGGAGATAATTTGGATATGGAAATTGAGAATGTCATGCCTCTGGAGATGATAGCCCCTTCGGATAGCCCTATTTTAGCGATAGAAGCTGGGCCGAGAATGATGGATTCTATTTCAAAAGAAGATGCGTGTGGCAAGAACAATGATGCTATTATGGTAATTAATCCACCTTCAACGGAATCTGCTTTTGCTAAAGGCGGACGACCGAATCCCCTCTTAGGTCCGGACACCTTGATTATTTCTTCCATCTTCAGATCTGAGGATGCACCTGTCGATTTATTAGCGGATAAAAAGTTACAAGAAATTCGTCAAAAGCTACCCGTGGTTCGAAATGGGGGCCCTTATAGGCCTGCTCTTCGGGTGCCTGTAGGGAAATCTGAGAATCATAATATTATGAATATGGTTGCTACTAAGTCTTCGGTTGATGAAGTTGAGGAGAAATCCCGGCATACTAAAATGGCTCCGCTTGAGGAGCATTCTCGTAAACAATGAATATCCTTCACTGGAACGTTAGAGGGATCTCTAACGATCTCTCTAAAGCTGCGTTGCATCATCATTGCTCGATTACCAAACCAGATTGGCTTTGTCTGGTGGAACCTAAAACAAATATCTCTTCGATTCACTCCTCATATTGGATGGCTATGGGTCTCTCCGTCCTGACAATCAATCATAGGTCGGGCATGCTTGCTAACATTTGGATTTTGGTTTCCTCTCGTTTTTCTTCGGCCTCCGTGTTGCACATGACTGACCAATTTATTTTGGTTAAAGCTGCTCTTTCGGTGGGTATCTTCGGAATTGGATTTGTTCATGGTCATGCCTCGTATGGGCGATGTCGGGAGCTTTGGCGTGATTTATTAGCTTCTTGGGTTTCTAATTTTCTGGTGGTGGAAGATTTTAATCTTGTGTTAGGTTCTCATAAACGGCGTAGCTCGCACGTTCTGAATATGACTTCGTGTCATGAATTTCTGCGTTTCATAGAATATTGTCAGTTGATCGACATCCCTTCGTCTGGCCATAAGTATACTTGGAAAGGACGCATGCATATGGGGAATCACGTGGAATCTAAAATTGATAGGGGTCTTATGTCGGAGGGTTTCTTGAACTTATGGGAGATTGTTCATTGCTATGTTTTGCCACGCACTATGTCTGACCATCATCCCATTTCCATCACTTGTAAGGATTCATCTCCTTCTAGTCTGTGCCCTTTTCGGTTTCAGTATATGTGGCTTCTAGATGACAGACTCTTTGCTATGATCAGGGAGTCGTGGAATACGCCTATCTTGTCTAATTATCCCTGGGGTTGTATTACTGGTAAGCTTAAGCGTCTCAAAGTTTGTCTTAAAGACTGGAATTATACAGTCTTTGGTGATATTTTCAGCAAAAGGAGTCCATTTTATCAGATATTGCTGCCATTCAGGAGTCGATCGCCATGGATGGTTATTCAGATGAGAATTTTTGCCAAGAGGTGGAGTCCAATGCTCTGTTATCGGAACTTATGTATATTGAATATGAGATGTTGCGCCAGAGAAGCCGGAACATTTGGCTTAAGGATGGAGACAGAAACACTACGTATTTTCAGCGGGCGGCTAAAATTTGTAAGTGTAGGAATTATATTTCTTTATTGGTTATTGATGGGGAGAATTGTAGGAACCCTGTTGCTATCGCAGAGCATGTGGTTCAATTTTATGAGAATTTGTTCACGGCTTTCTTTTCTCCTACCCCTACGTCGTTGACCCATATATCCTCCATCATTCACCCATCGGTCACACCTCACCAAAACACGAGCCTCATTAATCGCCCTTCCATCGAGGAGATTAAACAAGCGGTTTTTGAGATGGATCCTGCGAGTGCTCCTGGCCCCGATGGCTTCCCTGGTAAGTTTTATCAATTTGCTTGGGAGTTGGTTTCGTCGAATGTGGTTCAAGCTGTTCAGAATTTCTTTGATACAGGCGTTCTCCCCCCTGGGATTAACTCTAGTTTTGTGGTGCTCATTCCGGGTAGCAGAAGCCGTCAAAGTCGATCAGTTCTGACCCATTGTACTTAGTAATTTTCTGTTCAAGATTATTTAAAATCCTTTCCAGCAGGTTGGCTCTAGTGGCGGTCTCTATCATCTCGTCGGTTCAGTTTGGGTTTATTGCAGGCCGTCGTATTCATGATTGTGTTTCTCTTGCTTCTGAATGCATTAATTGTTTAGATCATCGGGCATACGGTGGCAACATGGCCATCAAGGTGGATATTCACAAAGCTTTTGATACCATCTCTTGGGATTTTTTGTTGGGCGTTATGAGAGCCTTTGGTTTTTCGAACAAATTTTGTGGTTAGATTTCTAGCATTCTTGATCGGCTAAGCTTTCGATTTTCTTGAACGGCTCCCGGTCGGTTATTTTGGGTGTTCACAAGGGTCCGCTGGCGGGATCCGTTGTCCCCGCTTCTTTTTTTCTCGCATTGCGGAGGAGGTTTGAGTAACCTCATAAGTCAACACGTTCAATCTCGGGTTGTCTCTAGTATTCGGGCTGGTCATGGTATCTCCTATCCTACGCATTTATTGTATGCTGATGATGTGATCATTTTTTGTCAAGCTTCCATTGATAATGCTGCAACTATCTCTTGTATTCTCTCGGATTATGAGCAACTTTCAGGTCAATATGCTAATCGTGACAAATCCACCATATATTTTGGCAAATTTGTTCGTCGGAAGAGGTCTATTCTTCGTCTTTATCCGGATAAGGAGGAGTCCGCTTTTACTTATTTGGGTGTTCCGCTTTTTAAGGGGGTGCCAAGACGGATTCAATTGGAGCGTATTATCGATCGTATTATTAGCAAATTCAATAACTGGAAGGGTCATTCTCTGTCTATGGCTGGTCAGGTTTGCTTGGTAAATTCTATTATCTTCAGTTTCGTTGTTCACTCTATGATGGTCTACAAGTGGTCGGTCACGCTCATCCGTCGATTGGACCAGGCTGCTCGCAATTTTATCTGGGCTGGAGACATCACGAAAAAAGGTCTTATTACGGTTTCTTAGAGTCGTATGTGTGCGCCTACGGAGGAGGGTGGTTTGGGTTTGCGTTTTATTTCAACTATGAATGCGTCATTTCTGATGCGTTTTACTTGAGATATTTTGGCTTCAGATTCTCAGGTGGCTAGATTCCTTCGTAGTCGGTTCTTGGATGGCGATCTAGAGCCTAAGGTCACTCCGGTTAGTTCCTCTCTGTGGATGGGATTTCGCCCTTTTATTTCTTCTCTCAAGACAGACTCTAGATGAATTATCGGGGATGGCTCTGCTATTTCGTTCTGGTGGGATAATTGGCTTGGGTATATTATTGCAGATAAATTGGGTATACCTCATAGATTTCGCAGGGTTTTGGCTCAAAGGTCTCCGACTATCTTTTTGATGGCACTTGGCATCTCACTTCACTATTCATTTTGAATTGTGAAGATATTGTAATGGATATGTTGGACATCCCTGTAGTTGGTGGGGAATATTCTCGGATTTAGTTTAAATCGGTTCATGGCGCTGTTTCATCTCGTATAGCCTACTGGCATATTCATATGAATATTCCCATTGTTCGTTGGGGTAAATGGATTTGGCACACGTGTATTCCGTCTCGGCGTTCTTTGCTTGTTTGGCGCCTTATTCATAACAAGCTTCCCCTGTGGGGTCAATTGCAGAGCAGAGGGACTATTGGGCCTGCAGTCTGTCACTTTTGTTTCCATTATTCGGAGGATTTGGATCATTGTTTTTTGGATTGTCCAATGGTGCGTCCTAATTGGGATTATCTTTTTGGACTTTTCAACGTTCATTTGGATTTCTCTTCTGGCATTTGGGGTGTTATCATTCAGAGCTTGGAGGTTAAGGGGAGCTCTCAAATCCTATTTTTGTGGAAACTTACTTTGATTACTCTCATCTGGGTCATATGGTCTTATCGCAATAAAGCGATCTTTGAGGATTACAAGATTTAAGTTATGGCTGTTCGGGCTCAAGTTTTTTCGTTCATTAGAGAATCTCGTCATACTCCCATCGGCTACATGAATAATGATTCCCTGGATCTTTTTATTTTGTGCAAACTAGCCATCCCCGGCACAGACATAATAATTACCCTATTCTTGTGCGTTGGAGTCTCCTCCGTCCGCCTGGCCGATTAAAGTTAATCACGATGGGAGTGCAATGGGGTCGCCAGGAGATTCTCCTTGTGGTGGTATCTTTCAGAATTGCCATGGCTTTGTGGTTGGCTGCTTCACTATCCGGCTTGGTCAGGGTTTCGCTTTTCTGGCAGGATTACAAGGGGCTGTCACTGCTTGCGAAATTGCTTTGGATAAAGGATGGTATTTTATTTGGTTAGAGTCTGACTCTTCTTATGTGGTTCCGATTTTTTCTACCTTTTCTATGCAGGTTCTTTGGGTCATCAAGGGCAGGCTAATTCTCTTATTTCGTCGTCTTCATCTCATTCATTTCTGGGCGTCTCATATTTATCGGGAGGCTAACCGAGCGGCTGACACCCTTTCGAAATAGGCGTATGTGGTAGGTAATACTCGGTGGGATGCGGCGCCAGATTTTCTTCATGAGGTTATTGCTGCGGATCGCACATTACGTTATCACCTTAGACATTAGTTGGGAGGGATTGTTGTTGTTGTTTCGCGTTGCGGCAATCCGCACGGGCGACTCATGCTATTGAGCACAACCCATGCGTCTTCGATGGTTGGTTTTTGGATGTTCGGCATTACGCACAGGCGGCCCGTGCGTGTTCGATGTCTGGGCTTAGTTTGTTTCGGCAGGACGCATGACATGTACGTGTGGTTGGGCACGACCCGTGCTTCCTCTTTGCTTTGGGCTATGCATCATATTATGTTTGCGATTTGTTTTGCCTTTTCTTCTTTCTGGTGTACTCTTTTTCCTAACAATGGTTTTTCCCACAAGGGTGGGTTTTACCTTGGTAGGTTTTAATGAGGCCCCATTTTGGCTACCAAGTCGGCATGTGACTTGGGTTCATCTTTTTTGTCTGATTATTCTCTTGTTTCTCGTTATTGCTAGTTGTTTGGCTTTGTAAACATCATTTTACTCTTTTATTTTTATATATTCCAAATTTATTCAAAAAAAAAATTCAATATATGGTTGGTTGTTAAAACAACTTCCCCATATATATTCTGTGTTTTTCTTTGTAACGACCAAATTTTTATGCCTTAATAAGAATTTTATTTATTATGTTATTAGTTTAATTTATGAAATAATAATAGAGAATTAGAAATTTATTAATTATTTTACTAGATAATTAACTAGTTAAATTATGGATAATAAAAAAGTCTTTTTAATTGGATTGGTTAATTATTTTTTAATTTGGGCCTTATAATGAATAATTGGACCTTTATAATTAGTTTAGAATATCAAATCAGGCCCACATTGTTAGTAAGTTAATAATAAGCCCGTGTACCAAAAATCTAGTTAAACTAGGAGTAGGTTAAAAAACAGATATAAGACATGTAAAACAAACACATTGGAAACACAATAGGAGACGCCTAGAGAGAGAGCAGGAATCGGCCAGAGAAGAAGAAAAGAGAAAAGAGAAGAACGAGAGGAGACTTCCCAAATGCGATTGATTCGAAATAGGCCTGAAAAGGATTTCACTACATTTAAGTCGAACAGGCAAGTAATCTCCATATTCTTCTTTCAGAATTATGTGTTTTTGGTTAGTATACGTAAACCCAAAGTGCCAAATAATTGTATGACTTCTGACGTATACCGTTAATGTAAGAGATATTTTTATGTTCCCTTCGAATTACATGGATATAAAGTTTCCACACTTGAGATTGACCGATTTCATGACTAGCTCCAAGTTTGAATATAATTAATCTATTTTAGTTACAATATGAACCCTCTGCAAATGCCTTCATTTTATATTAAAGTGTTTCTCGAATTCTTTGTAGTAATTGGTTATCTAATCATTGAACTCCTTATTTCTAGATACTGAATGCAATTCAAGTTTGATGTGATATAGATAATTTTGTAACTTTTGATTTAAACTACTAATGATAGGATCAGTTTCTTGAAAAGTATATAAATTAGCTAAGGTCTAGGTTGATACCATAGTGACTGGAATCTAGAGATTATTAATGCTTTATGAAACTGGAAAACAAAAGATTATGAGAGTTGTTAATATTTTTGGGTAAAAGTTATTAAAATATGCGATGCGGTAGCTAATTAATGAATTTAAGTTAGTTGTGTTGTTATATTGGTTGAGAGTTTGTTATGTATGATTTTCTCCTAAATAGATAGACTAATTGAATATAGGATTTTCCCTTAACTAATTGAATTAGGGTTTTGGCTTGACTAATTGAATGTAGGGTTTTCCTTTGACTAAATGAATATAGAGTTTTCCCTTGACTAATTGAATGTAGGGTTTTTCCTTGACTAAATGAATATAGGTTTTTCCTTAACTAATTAAATGTAGGGTTTTCCCTTAACTAATTGAATGTAGGTTTTCCCTTGACTAATTGAATGCATGGTTTTCCCTTAACTAACTGAATGTAGGGTTTTCCCTTAACTAATTGAATATAGGGTTTCTTCTAACTAATTGAATATAGGTTTATCCCTTAATTAGTTGAACGTAGGGTTTCTCCTTAACTAGTTGAATGTAAGGTATTGTTGAGTATCTGAATGTAAATTTATCCTCGTTTACATGTTTTATGTCATGGTTACTTTTAATATGCTAGTTAATGTGATTTAATTATTATGCTACGCGTTTATGTTATTCTCGCATTCAATGAAAAGTTGCATCACTTAGATTCATGCATCATATTAAATGTACTTTCATAGCATTGCAAGAGCATACAAAGATTAAGTAAAGTCGAGTTTTAAGGTTTAGAATTAATAACGTTTTTCAAATCAATGGGTGCACATTGTTCAATGATGCTGGAGTGAGTGGGAAATGGGCGCGGGGGACTGGTGTTGCGATAATGTGACGCTTGCAGCTAATATTAATATTCAAGGAAAAGGGCCTTCGGGCAAAACGAATGGAAATGGGCCTTCGGGCAAAACGAATGGAAATGGGCCTTCGGGCAAAATCTTAATCGGGTTCCAAATAACAAGGCCCACTGCGACCCTGATTAGAATAATGTGTCACCAAGTGAGCTCGCGTCCTAAGAACGTTTTACGAAAAGAAAGACAAGATTTTAAGTATGAATGTGAAATGTTTTTAAGTAAAGAAAACGTAAGGTTTTACAAGGTTACAAATGTAAGATATTACATTAGGCATGCATTCATGCATGAGATTACTTGTTGAGCTTCTTTAAGCTCATTCCACGAATGATGAAATTTTTCAGATGAGAATGCTTGAGAGGAAGGAGATGGTTGGGCGCAATGACTCGAGAACCCATGTCCTTCGATTTTTATTATTTTCAAAGTTTTGACTTTTTAGTTTATTAAATGTCAAATTTCATTTTATTTTTAGTATGAATATTTTTGGACAAATAATTATTTCAGGTATTAGCATTTAATTCACATTTGCAAAGTTTTCAAATGAAGTAAGATTTTTATTATTCCGTACTTTCCAAAGATTCTTTTAAGTGTTTCTATTTTAAATTGCTTATTTGTCGCATTATAATTCAAGTAAGCTAGCAAGGGCGCTACATTTAGTGGTATCAGAGCCGAGGCTTTTTAAAATTGGTTCTGTAGACTTCAAAGAATTTTGTTTAAGATCAATCAAAAGTCAATGAGTCATGGGTTCTGAGTTACGTTTCGAGCATCTCCCTCGATTAAGTGGTAAGGTTTACATTTAGTTTAATTATGCATGTATAATATTGTGTTTATGCCTCTGGTTTTAGATTGCAGTTGAGAATGTGCTTTTGATAATATAAATTATTTGATAAAGTCATATATGTTTTGTGGATTGTATTGATTTTTTTTGTTTATTTTATGTGATTAATTACTTCAACGTTTTTTTTTCCTCATGAGTAAATATTTCTAAATTCAATTATTTATTTGATTTTAGATTTTAGATTGGTTTAACGACACCCTTAAACTTGAATTCTGCAAATATTGTTTCTAATATAAGATTTCATATATTTCTATCAATGCCCCAAGATACTTACTTGTTCCAAACTTTGAGTTTATCCTTTAGCATTTTTAAATTTTTCTTTAGAACAAAATAATCTCATCTTCAAACCTCAATTTTATTTCATTCTGGTTCCACGAAAAACTATAAAATCCAGATGCAAATGCCAACAATCCAGAACTCTAAACGGCTTTGGTTTCCAATTATCATTTTTCTTTCTCATTAGAAATGATTGAAGAATGGCCATAGATGTTTCTTTCCAACCCCATTAAAATGCAATTCAACCATCTTTCCATCCACTCATCTGAGATTATAATTCTATCTAACCGACTTGCAAGTTGTCGTCACATTTACACCAAGTGAATTTTCTTCTTAGGAGAGATCAATAACTTCACAATTTCTAATAAAACTATTTCTTTCGTTCATCTATTGTTCACATTATCTACATTGCCTTTTCTTTCCTATTGAAACCTGACTACATTAAAGTCATCAGTAATACACCACTTTTGTTGATTTAATGTTTTGATTTTATATGTATCTCCTCCCAAAGTATTCTTTTCCCAATAAATGAATAAGATGAATAGACATTGCAAATTTTATCAACTCATCATGATTCCCATTTCCTTATTATTGCTGAACTTTCTTTGATAAACCAATCTTTGATAAAAATTAAATATTCTATTATCCCATGTGTTGAGCAATCGACCTGATGCCAACCCAAAATCGTGATTTGACCATAACTGTAGATTCATTATTCATATAACTAGAATTACGATAACTACTTGGCATCTGTTATTTTGGCACAAATCTTTTTGGTTCTTAAAAAGAAACAATTCTAGAAGGTTCAATTGGCTTAAATGAATTTCTAGTTCTGACCAAAACGGGAATGGGCTAGGGTTATGAACTTATAATCTGATGATCGAGTCGATACCAAGCCGTAAAGAAAGTAGAGAAAGAGGGTTCACTTTCAATTCTTTAAAAACAGGAGTTAGCACTACACCTCGATTAGATGGGCTTTCACCGAACTCTCTATCAATTTTCTCTATTTTGTTTCCTGTAGACAAGCAAAGTTCACCCATTCCTTCCTAAAAATTTCTGTAACTCCTCTTTTCTTAACACTCCCCGTGACATTAAATGATAAAATCTAGAATTCAAATCCCCATCTGTCAACCATTCCAACGGAGTTTTTTCTTTTTAAACAATAACGCATCCCTTTCCATTAATAAATCTTGCAAATGAAACCAAATTTCTTTCCAATTCGTGATGTTTGTTTCTTTACTTTTCCCAGCTTCAAAGTTCAGGTCCAACTATTTAATTCTTCCTTTGCCTCCTTAATGTTTTGTTTAGATTCCCAAAAACTCCTCTATTTCACTGTTTGAGTTTTCCTTAAGCCTTTTAAGCTTTTCTTTGAGAACAAATGATCCCCATCCCTGCACCTCAAATTTTCTTTCCGTTTGGATTTTACAAACTCTAAAAATATAGGGTCAAGCATCTAACTATTCACCACCCTGAAGGGTTAGGTCCCCAATTGTGATTATTCATCTTTTAACATTAAAGCACAATGGTCAAAAATATTCATGTCCAAGACTACTTGAGTGCAATTTGGCCAATTTTCTCACCACCCATCCGAAATCAAAATCTATCTATTCGGCTTGCACAAGAACCATCACTTTTGTACCAGGTAAACTGTCGTCTTTGAATTTGGATTGGTAAATCAATCAATCCACACGAGTTGATAAACTCATTAAAATCCCCAGCAATGCATAACATTTTTGTCTCGATGACTGAATCAATTTTATGATATTATCCAACAATTTTTTTCCCATTTAGAGAATATTGTGAATAAATGTTGATGGTCACCACATCTTTTTGCTCCATTCCCCAATAGCCTTTGGTAGCTAAGCACCCGTCCAAAGCCCAAAAATCATTTAACACAAATTTTTTTTATTCCAAATACTTCGTATTCCACCCGATGCTCTTTGTGAACTCAAGAATTTCCAGTCGAAGTCATCGTCAGCCCGAATTTTTCTACATAAATTTCTATCTGTTTTGGTTTTCTGGATCCAGACAAAGTCTATCCACTCTTTTACGAATAAACTTCTTAAATCATTTTCTTCATTCTCCCTCCCAGCCCTCTAACATTAAAGATTAGTAGATTTATTTCTTGCTTATTTTTCCTCCAACTCGTGTGGATGCTCTTCACTTTCATATTGTTGTTTCACACCCCCTTCTTTCAAGCTCTTTTACTCTTTCAATTACCTCCAGATCATTTTCTTCCGCTTTCAAACCCAAGCATTTTCTAAAGTTTCAATTTTCCTTTGCCTATTCTTCGATCATTTTCTTGCAAACCACTCTATTACAATTTGTTATGTCATTATCAGATAATGAATTTTTCATTTGGTAAAGTAGGGATTTTTTTTGGATTTCCTCCCTACTTTCCTTCTTCCTCCCCTTTCGGTCTTTCTTTTGTCTTCTTCTTTTTCTTTGTTGCTCTATATCTTCTCCTATGTTCGCGAGTCAATTTTCTCTTCTCTAATTTGCCTTTCAATTCCCTTTTTCCCTTCTTGATTTTTCTCTCTACTTTATATTCTTTTTGTCTCTAACTTCCATTTTCTTCTTCTCTCTGCAATTGAGTAATTTGTCCAAATTGAATGGATCACTAAGTGTAAATGAGCTTTCCTGTGATTGATTTTGGGCCTCATCATCACTGTCCATATTTTTGGGCATGCTATATTTTTCATCAGAATTTTCTTTTAGTCTTTGACCCATATTCTCATCCGTTTTAGCATCTTAGGCTTGCTAATTATTCCTGTCTTTTTGCTTCTCTTTAAAAACTATTGAATCCTCAAAAAGGGCTCAGGTTCATATGGATTATATCCATACCTGCCAAAGAATTTCTCAACTATTGTGTGAAGCCTACCTCTGTTTCTAATTCTTTTACTTTCTTAGTCGCCTTCATTTCTTATTTGTCCTTTCAATTTTTTTTCTCTTTCTTTTTTTCATGGTTATTCTTACCTTTTCCATTGGGATTCTTGATTGAGCTTATGTTTTTCTCTTTTCTTGATTAAACTCCTTATCCGATATTTTTGTTATCTCTAACTATCTTTATTTTCTCTTTTTTTTCTTCTCTATTTAACAGAGGCTCAAGTTGAAATGTGTCAATATTTTAAAGCTACCAGTAGAACCCTGTCCTAGTTTTTCCTTGTGGGCTCACAAAGATCGCACTCTCTTATTTGGGCTTCCAATAATATTGGGTTATTCATCATCAGAATTTATTTCCTTAATCCAATTTTCGTCTGTTTTAATTCCTTTTTGTGGACTTCGAACTTGTTCAGGCCCATTTATCCCATCATCGGCTTCTTCTCTTTATATGCTTTGAATTGAATTTTGTATTCTTCATGAGTCAATGACCTAAAAATATTATGGCTTTGAATTCAACATTCATCCCCAATCAATATTCATTATTATACTCTGATGACACCCGAGTTGAGCTGGCAGCAAATTGGTCCACGTGGCCGTTCAGCACATGGAAGTATGGGACCCACAAGTCAGCACGAACCGAGCCGGTGACATCAACAACCGACCCTGATGATGTCATGAGTTGGGCTCGGTTACCCGAGCCCGATCCTGGCGGGAAATTTAAAGGATAACCATCCAGTTAAGAAAAGTTAAGTATATCATTAACATGAGTAAGCTGACACTTGTCAACATGCCAGCCAGATGAGTCGACAAGTGGCAAAAACTTGGCCTGCATGCGTGCCCAGCAAAGGACAAGTGTCCCTTTTTAATTATTTAAGTGTTAAGTGTAATAGTGAATATTAAAAGCCCACTAATTAGAGGGGTATAAAAAGGCCTCATTTAAGAGGAAAAAGACAGGAGAAAAATACTAAGCAAAAACACTTGTAATCAAAGCACTGTAAGAAAAACCGACCGGAACCTTCGGCTCGAATTATATATTAAAAGGCAGAATTAGCCCTAAGCTAAGGTTTATTCCCATTTTCACGTAGCATATTTTTGCACCTTTTTGCTTGTTGACCGAAACGCACGTCAACAAATTGGCGCTAGAAGGAGGGCCCGTAAAGGTCCAGTCCGAATTCCAGGCTATATCGAGTCAAGTAAAATCAGGTAAAGCTAAATGCTAACCTTTTCGTAATAGACAAGATGAGTCAACAATCACGAAATGCCCGTTTAAACGAGGAACAACACCTAAATAATCAAACCGGCCAAACTACAAATGGCCTAAACGTGCCCCCAACCGAAGCAGGGAGCACAATGTTACTCCCTCTGGCCCAGTTGATTGCCAATCCTACGTTTGTGCAGCAGATGAATCAACTTATTTCTCAAACGCTTGCCACCACCAATTCACAAGCACCTCCTCCACCTCCTGTAAATACTCACCCACTCAACCCCCCACTAAATATTAATATAAATCCGCAAGCCCCTGTGCCTCCCCATAATGAAGGCCAGGAGGCTAGTTCTAGCCACGAACAGCATGGTCGTCATGATAGAAGATGACCACGTGATGACAATGAGGAACAGAGCCGTGTGGCGGAATCACAACCGGAGCCTACATGCCACCGCCGCGCCCGCTCTGTGTTTGCAGGGCGACTAGGGGACAATCCTCTTCACCCTACTCGATCAATAAGCTCTGGGCTCTGGTTTTTGGATGAAAGAGAACCGGAGAGGGCCCATCAAACTCAAGGTCCTAGCCTGCTGTTGGAATGGGAAGCAGAAATTCAGCGCCTTCGCCGCAGGTTGAACAAACTAGAGGGTGGTACCGAAAATGACAAGTTTCAGAGGCCGCATCAGGTATCTAGCCAGCTTTCCGTTATATCGCCTTTCGCTCCTAGTATCTTATCAACACCGTTGCCGCCGAAGCTCAAAATCCCACAGGTCGGTCTATACAACAGTGAGACCGGCCCCACAATGCACATCCACAAGTACTTAGTGTGGATGGAACTTTACAGCCCCAGCGATGCCATTCTCTGTAGGGCGTTTCCATTGACGTTGGGCGACCGAGCCCATCGTTGGTTCAGGACCCTACCACAAGGGTCCATCCGATCTGGTGACTGGCCCCGCGTTCACGACACATTTTCTCACCAGAAAGTCCGAGCTGCACCAAAGGATTTCCTTGTAAATATCAAACAGGGAAATAATGAGTCCTTAAAAAGTTATATCGCTCGGTTCAACAAACAAGTTCGACAAATGGAGCTAGTGTCAGACGATGCCATTCTGATTACTGCCATGGTTGGGCTTGCCCCCAAGACATGGTTTAATTACTCTATCCATGAATCGGGGGCAACCTCCTATCAGGAATTTTTAATCTACGCGGAACGCCACATCTGCGCGGAGGAGGCTATGGCAAGTTAATGCCCCGAACAGAAAACTGGGGGCATAAAGAAGGATGGAAAGAAAGAACCCGCTTTGGGGTCGGGGTCGGGATTCAGGCCGTTCTTGGAGAACCCGACCATCAGATATAAGGCTCTCCAGGAAGTGCGAGCCGAAGTTGCTGCGCTGAAGAGTACCTTGACCCACACTCCTTCAGCAATTTGGAACGAGATACAAGGTCTGAATTTGTTGCCACCGGCTCGGCCTTTAAGGCTCGAGCCGGCCAAATTGGATGCGCGACGGTATTATGCCTATCATAAATCGATAGGCCATGATACTGATGAATGTCGACCTCATTAGGGAAATCATGCGCATCATTCGGAAGGCGCTTTGAGAAGACACGCCCACGAGTTACCGCCCCGCGCACTTACTCCAGGTGTGAACCCGGAGCAATTGGTGAATCCAGCTCCCTTACCACTGCCACCGAATGAAAATCAAGGTAGGGAGATCCTAATGATGTCCGTGTAAATAGAATCAATACTAATGCGGCCGAGGATAGCCACTCGAATAGAAAAAGAAAGCGACGCGCCGGCAAGCTACCCATGCGGAAAGGCAAGTTCGGGTAGCCGAGATCAGAGAAGGCCAACCAACAGGTCGTTTCGTCTTTGGGACGTTGATGTTGACCAGATGGTCCACCCACAATCCGACCCCCTGGTCATTACCGCACCGATCCTAGGCATCCCAGTCCATAGGATTTTGATCGACTCGGGGAGCTACTCATCGGTGATCTACGTTCGAGCTTTTAGGAGGTTAAACGTGGACGATAGTTATATTCATCCATGCAATGACAGTATTCTGGGCTTTGGAAGAGGAAGAATAATCCCGCTCGGAGAGGTTGACCGCCCATCCAAATGGGACAGGGACTGCATAAGCGAACCGTCATCACCATATTCAAAACCATCAATGCTGACTCGGAGTATAATGCGATTATCGGAAGGCCGTTACTTTATCATTTGAAAGCGGTCGTTTCAATTTATCACTTTTGCGTGAAGTTTCCGACCCCGGATGGAGAAGCCATCCACAAGGGGAACCAGAGGGAGTCGCGGGAGTGCTCTCTCAAACTCCGACCAGTGAGATTAATATGATAGAACGAGGTGAAACCAGCGGAATGGTAAGGGACGACCTGGAGGAGAAAACTGAACCCGAGCGGGTAGAAAAGATTGTTTCAGAAAAGGATCCAGGTAGGCGACCTGGAAAGAAACCGATGGTGGAGGACGGAATGAACGAGGTGGACCTGAGAAAAGAGTCGGCGACTGAAGACGAGCTGCCCCTACAGAAAAAAGAAGGGCAGAGTAAGAAGAGAAAACATGTGAAACCAGTTGAGCAGGTCGACACGATCGACGTTGGTAGGCAGAATGGAGGACGCCAATTGTGCATTGGCCACGACCTCCAAGAGCCATTTCGAACAGAGCTGATCGAATTTCTGGGAAATAGTCTTAGTGTCTTTGTGTGGACACACTCCGACATGCCAGGAATTGATCCTAAACACGCTTGTCATCGTCTTAATATTGACCTGATGTTCCGCCCAGTTATCCAGAAAATGCGCAAATTCAGCCCTGATAGGCAGGTCGCCCTGGAGGCCGAGGTCAATAAATTGCTGGACAATCAATTTATCAGGGAGGCCCTCTATCCTTGATGGGTGGCCAACCCCGTGTTAGTGGAGAAAAGCAATGGCCAATGGCGCCTTTGTGTGGATTTCACCGACCTCAATAAGGCATGCCCTAAGGACAGTTATCCCCTGCCTAATATCGACTACATGGTAGATGCCACGGCCGAACACGAGCTGATGAGTTTCATGGATGCATACTCAGGCTACAACCAGATATGAATGCATCCGGACGACGAGGAAAATACGTCGTTTTTCTCCGCCCGTGGTGTCTACTGCTACAAGATGATGCCCTTTGGGTTGAAGAATGTCGGGGCGACCTATCAGAGGTTAATCAATAAAATGTTTGAGGAAATGATAGGTCGTACTATGGAAGTTTATGTGGACGATATGTTGGTGAAATGTTTGCTGTTTTGAGAGAGTATAAGATGATGTTAAACCCGAGAAAATGCACTTTTGGGGTCGGCTCGGGTAAATTTTTGGGATATATGGTTAGCCAAAGGGGGATTGAAGCCAACCCGGATAAAATAAAAGCCATCATTGATCTTGAACCCCCTAATTCTGTCAAGAGAGTACAAAGCTTAACAGGCCGATTAGCCGCCCTTAATCGGTTTGTCTCATGGTCCACGGACAAGTGCAAACCATTCTTTGAAATTATAAAGAAAAATAAGAACTTTGAATGGACCGAGCAAGCGCAACTTGCCTTCGAGTCACTCAAAAAACACTTAGCCTCAATTCCTTTACTACAAAAACCCGCCCGGGGATAAGACTTGTATTTGTATCTTGCGATATCCAAGTACGACGTTAGCTCGGTACTAATCAGATTGGATAACTCTATCCAACACCCTATTTATTATACAAGTCAAGCATTGCATGATGTCGAGCTCCGATACCCGCCAATGGAGAAACTAGCCTACTCGCTAGTCATTTCAATGGAAACTTCGTCCGTATTCCCCGGAGCACAGATCACGGTCTTGACTAACTATCCATTGAAACAAGTGTTACACCAACCGATACCTCGTCGGATGATCAAGTGGGTTGTCGAGCTCAGCCAGTTCGACATTTTGTACGATCCACGTACGACGATTAAAGGACAAGCGTTGGCCGATTTCGTGGCGAATTCACGCCTTCCATCCATTAGAGGTGATTGAAGATCGTGGAATGGAAGTTGTTTGTCGATGGTTCCTCCACCGCAGTTTAGCGGGGGACGGATCGTGATAATCGATCCAAAACACAAGTGCTCTTTGTTCGGCCGTGTGGTTCCGATTCCCAATGACTAACAACGGCCGAGACGGCGCTCCTAGCGACTAGAAATGGCGGCGTCGATGGGGCTAAAACGATTTGTTGGTGCACAACGATTCACGCTTGGTCATCCATCGATCAATGGAGAATACGAGGCAAAAGAACAAAAACTTGCTCGATATCCGAATTGGTCAAGAAAAAGTTATCGCGTTTTAAAATGTTCTACGCATATTCCCGAACAAAAAACATGCAAGCGGATGCCTTGGCTCGGTTGGCCTCCGGTCTGGGGGATCGAGGCGATTGCGGATGTAACGTTACTCAACCGCCACCCCCTGTCCGCTAATGCAAAGAGGATACATGCTAATGAAGCCACCGAGCCGACCTGGATGACCCCTATCATCCAGTATTTGGAGAAAGGAGTTCAACCGGAAAACAAGATTAAAGCCAGAACACTACGCACTCAGGCGGCTCGGTTCACACTGATAGACGGCGTCCTGTACAAATGTGGGTACTCCGTCCCACTCCTTCGGTGCTTGTCCGAAACAGATGCAGATTATGCACTCCGGGAGGTACACGAGGGATATGCGGAAATCACGCCGGGGGCCAAACTTTGGCGTACAAGCTGATACAGCAAGGATACTATTGGTCGTCCCTGAAAAAGGACGCGACCGACCTAGTGAAGAAATGTGAAAGGTGTCAAAGATATGAGCAACTTACCTCCATATTCAGTCCTTGGTCGTTTGCCAAATGGGGAATGGACCTCATTGGACCACTCCCCACTGGCAAAGGGGTGTGAAGTATGCCATTGTGGCAGTGGATAATTTCACAAAATGGGCCGAGGCGGAACCTCTAGCAAATATAGATGAGGAGAAGATCGTTAATTTTGTATGGAAGTCCATTATCTGCAGATTTGGGATACCGCACTCAATTGTCACGGATAATGGGAAACAATTTGATAACCGGAGGTTTCGAAATTTTTGCGAAGGGTTTCATATTAAAAATCATTTTTTGACCCCGTACCACCCGCAATCTAATGGGCAGGTCGAGGCGGTGAACAATGTACTGAAGTATACTTTGAAGGCAAGGTTGGAGGAGTCTAAAGGCAATTGGCCCGAGGAGCTGCCCGACGTGCTATGGTCGTATAGAACAACACACCGAGCGGCCACGGGGGAAACACTCTTCTCTTTGGCCTACGGCACCGAGGTTGTCATTCCTGTTGAAATCGGAGCCCCTACCTTTAGAGTTGCAAATTTTTCTGGGGAAAATAATGATGCCGCGCTCCGAGCCGAGCTGGACCTATTGGAGGAGAAGAGATGTAGTGCCGAGATGAGAAATGTCGTATATAAACAAAGAAGTGAGAGGTACTACAACTCAAAAGTGAAGGAAATGAAGTTCCAGATCGGCGATCTCGTCCTAAAGAATAACGGGAGTCGAGCCCAGCCCGCTAAAACCGACCTGGGAAGGTCCGTTTCGGGTCAGTAAGGTCTTGTCAAACGGGGCGTATGAGTTGGAATACTTGAGTGGGAAAAAGTTTGAACACCCATGGAATGTAATATACCTTAAAAGGTACTCTCAATAAAAACTCAGTTTATGATTCAGATGCAATTCTGAGGATTTATCCTTTCATCTAAAATTATGTGAGCTCTCTCAAGGGGGGAACAATTTTTTCTCGCCTCGGCTAAGATCCGAGTGCCGTTTCAATCACCTTGGCCAAAAACCGAGCACCGATTGCTCGTCTCGGGTACATCCCTTGCACATCAATAAAGGGAGGCTCGCCCAAAAGGCGGACCTACCCTAAAAATAAAGACTCGGTTTAAGCTCCGAGCATAAAACTTAGTAAACAAACATAGGCAGTTGAAGCCCACTACTTGTGCCATTGGGACACTAAAGACCGAGCCCCATACTTAGAAAAATAAAAAAGGCAGATAGAACAAAAGCCATACAACACATAGGAAGGACGAGCACAATACTTTGCGCAAATTCGAATACATACACAGATGACTGAAAAGAAATTTTATTCCAACATCAAAAATACTTACAAAGGGGGGCCGGAGCCCATTATATTCAAAGGCTCGAAGCCAACTAGCCTATCTACAAGCAAATACAAAAAACCTCCAAAACAAGAAAGGATGAAAAAGTATCAAGCCCCAGCAGGAGGCGGAATCTCAACAGGCCCGCTAGAGGCAACTTCTTCTTCATTTGGAGGAGGCGAACCTTGGTTACCAGTGGCCTCAGTAAAACGAGGGCGAAGGGCATCGAGGTCGGCATCCAAGAGAGCAAGATCCTCCTCGAGCTGCGCAATGGTCATGCCAGCCTTAAGATCCCCGAGGATTTCTGCAATGCTGGTGGCATGATCGCAAGTCAACATAAAGGCGTACTCCTCGGAGTCCTTGTAAACTTGGACGGCATCTATACGAGCCTCCTCAATTTGCTTACGAGCAGCCTCCTCTGCCTCTCTACGCACCTCGGCCACGCGCCTCTCCATTTCTTTGGCCGAATAGCAGCTGCACACTCCAACTCGGCGACCTTCGCACGGAGTTCTTCCTCGGCCTTGCGAGCCTGATCCCGCTCGGCCTCAGCCTTCGCAGCAGCTTCCCTCTCGAAGCTGGCCCGAGCCTCAGCCTTCTCTGCCTAGGTTTTTAAAGATTCTTGCACTCCCTGGCAGAGTGCGTGAGCCTCCTGTAGATCTTGATGGCGCTTCTCCAACTCTTCCATTCCGCCAATCATATGCCACAAAATCCCAGTAATACGCCCAGATAGCCCCATGACGTACTGGGCCTTCTCCTTCCAGTCGATCTCCGAGCAGAATCGTTCGATCCCGGTGGTCCACGCCCGTGTGGCTACATCTTTGGCCGCCCACCTAGCATCAGGCAAGTTCTTCACTTGCTCATCAGTAGGTGTGGAGCACCTCACGAACTCCACGAACTATTGGGGGCGAGACCCGGCCATTCCATCGCAGGCCTTTTCCCTCACTTGGGTTGGAGGGATGAAGTGGCCCTCCCGGCCAAGGTCTTCCGAAAAGGTCCGCGGGACTCCACCTCCAGAAGTCCACACAGGAGGTATCAGTGATGTCCGACCAGCCCTTACAGTTTGACCGGGCTCCTCAATTACAATTCCCCCTCTTCTCCTTTGGGGTGGGGGCTCCTCCGCCTCAGGGATGCCATCAGCAGGACGCTTCCCAGCCTGGATCTCCTCCCTCCGGGCCGCATCCGCGTCCACAGGGTGATCCATAGCCGCTCGGCTCTGACGCGTGGCCGTGTTCCTCACACTCCGAAGGCGCGCGCGGAGGTCCAAACCACGCCCTACAAAAAGTTTTCACCGGGTAAGAGGCAAAGAACAGAAAGAAGGAAATGTAAAGAGAAAGGGAAAAGTACGAAAAATGTAAAGTATATACCTCGACCCAAGGTAGCCTTAGGCGGCTCAGGAGTCCGCATTTGCTCAGTCGGCACAGGTGCTTGCCCCGGAGGACTAACCACTGCGGGAGACGGCCCAGCCTGCTCTGTCTGTGCAGGCCGCTCTTCCGTCCCAGTGGGGTGTACCCCCTCAGGCCTCGGAGGGCTCCGTCGAGGCTCTTCCCTGGCCTCTTCTCCTACGACTGTCGCCTCCCCCTGAGCAGCCCCCTCAGCCTCGGGGTCGACGGGCAAGGCAAGCCTCAAACCGGTCGCATCCAGATGAACCTCGGTGGCCAACCTCTCGATCCGCCTATCCATTGCGCCCCTGGCCTGGATGTTCTCGGCCAAGGATGAAGGCGGCCGACAATGGGCTCTCGGATGGTGGTTCCCTAAAAAAAAAAGAAGAGAAAGCGAGTTAGCCCTTAAAAACGAAATGAAGAAAGAGTAAAAAACAGAGGAAAAAGAATAAACTTACTGAAACTAAAGGTAAAATTTGAAGGGGGGTGAAGGACAATTTCATCTGCTCCGACCCCAACGCGATCCTGCCACTCGCCGCTTACCCAGAGCCATTTATCCTTCCACTCCTTTAAAGATTGGGGAAGGCCTTCGACTAAGTTGTCTGGGTACCCGGATCGGGTATGCACATAGTACCATCCCGATGGCGCCCGACCCGGCGACGGGCGGGTCGCTCACCGCATTTAAGAGCTCATTTATCTCTCTAAATTTGGGGCGAGGGTACCCTTCCAGGTGAAACATCGCCAGTAAGCCAATGATTCGGCCCCAAGAGATGGGGTGCACCTGAGTTAGGGGAAGGCCCCACTTACAAAACCACCGCATAAGAAAAACCGGCAGCGGAAAACGCAGTCCGTATAAGAGACTGGGAATATATATGGCCACGCACCCCTCCGGTGGATGCTGGGGACACTCCACACCGTCCGGTACTCAAAAATGTATGCCGCCCAGAATTCAATACTTCCGGCGAAGCTCCCCCATCTCCGGGACCATCAACATGCTAGGGACGTCATTTAAATCGCATGGCGTCCACCCAGGCTCTACACGCAATGGGGGGCCTCCTCCCCACCTGCCATCACCGTTACGATGGCCCACCGGCCCTGCAGGTCTTTCGGCCCTCGAATCTCCAGAGGGTTCGTCCACCCGCTCCGCATGATCACGCTCAGGCTCCTGAGGGTTCATGTCTTCCTCTCCTTCTTGCTGACGATATTAGGGCTCAGAACTTGGAACTCCCTCGCTGGAGTCTTCTTGCACTAACCCAGGCTTGTACACAACACCCTCTCGAAAAACAGTTACTGGTAACGGATCAAAAACCGTATGCGTCTACTCCAATGGAGTTCCGGCAGGAGAAGTGTGATTTGAACTCGAGATATGAACGACACTCGGGCTAGGAGGCAAAGTTTGATGGGCTGGAGAAAAAGAAACAGAAGGTTCAAAAGGGGGGTCTTCAATTTCTACCTCCACACTGTAATTGCGGCTCCGGCTATCTTCAAAGGAAGACATATATTTGAAAAAAAGAGAAGGAAAGTTTTTAGAAAAAATACCTAAGTCTGAAGTCTCTGAACCCTAAAGACCGACCCGAAAATTCTGCTCGTTCTCAGGTAATTCTGCTCGGAAGGCTGAAGATGCAAAAGTATAGAATGAAGGACGAAAGGGATATTTATAGGTTAAATTCCCTCGAAAACTGGGACACCAACTCAAAAGAAATGTGTCCTTTCAGTCTCAAAAGTCGTCAGAAACATCAGAAACGCCACGTTCCCACGTTCCGCTGACACACTTGTCCCACCTCTTTGGCTCCCGCACGAAGTTGGTCCAACCAAGAACTGCCACATGTCCGTCATTATGATACCACAATTAATGCGCCGTTCCAAGTATTAACTGATAAGCGACAGGTGTCAGGGAAAGATGACTTTTGGGATTTTCTCTTCCCCATTAAAAGCTCATGATTAACAATAAAGTTCAAATCCGACTTCAGAAATTCTTCTCTCGGAATTAAACTTGGAGGCCATTGATAACACCCGAGCTGAGCTGGCAGAAAATTGGTCCACGTGGCTGTTCAGCACATGGAAGTATGGGACCCACAAGGCCAGCACGAACCGAGTCGGTGACATCAACAACCGACCCTGATGATGTCATGAGTTGGGCTCGGTTACCCAAGCCCGGTCCTGGCAGAAAATTTAAAGGATAACCATCCAGTTAAGAAAAGTTAAGTATATTATTAACATGAGAGTAGTGACACTTGTCAACATGCTAGCCGATAGTCGACAAGTGGCAAACACTTGGCCTTTGCATGTGTCGTCCAAAGGGACAAGTGTCCCTTTTTAATTATTTAAGTTTAAGTGTAATAGTGGATATTAAAAGCCCACTAACTAGAGGTATAAAAAGGCCTCATTTAAGAGGAAAAGACAGAGAAAAATACTAAGCAAAAACACTTGTAATCAAAGCATCAGAAGAAAAACCGACCGGAATCTTCGGCTCGGAATTATATATTAAAAGACAGAATTAGCCCTAAGCTAAGGTTTATTCCCATTTCCACGTAGCATATTTTTGCACCTTTTTGCTTGTTGACCGAAACGCACGTCAACATCCTCTATACTTCGCTGACGAGTTTCTATGTATCCATCAGCTTTTAACTTTGATAAATTCACAGCTTTTGTTGTATCCACCATTTTTTTGTGGTTTGGTGATATATTATCTACTAATTCTCAAGATGCATTATTCCTGGAGGGATTATCATAAATGTTGGTTGGTGAGCAAAGTTTCTTATTTTATCTACATGTGCAGTGTCAAGTATTTGCATAATTGAGTGCTTAAAATTCAAGCAATTTATGTTTTACGCTTGCGAGTTCATGTTTGTTCAGTACTCTCTTTCTATAGTTACTTATTAATTGTCGTGATTTACGTCGGGGGTGAAAAAAAAGAATTGAATGTTGTTTTTACACTTTAGCATATTATGGTTTTTTATATTTGACAAGTTTCGAGGACGAAACTTTTTACAAGGTGGGGATAATGTGACGACCGAAATTTTTATGCCTTAATAAGAATTTTATTTATTATGTTATTAGTTTAATTTATGGAATAATAATAGAAAATTAGAAATTTATTAATTATTTTACTAGACAGTTAACTAGTTAAATTACGGATAATAAAAGAGTCTTTTTAATTGGATTGGTTAATTATTTAATTTGGGCCTTATAATGAATAATTGGACTTTCATAATTAGTTTAGAATATTAAATCAGGCCCACATTGTTAGTAAGTTAATAATAAGTCCATGTACCAAATATCTAGTCCAATTAGGAGTAGGTTAAAACACAGATATAAGACACGTAAAACAAATACATTGGGAACACAATAGGAGACGTCTAGAGAGAGAGCAGGTATCGACCAGAGAAGAAGAAAAGAGAAAAGAGAAGAAAGAGATGAGACTTTCCAAACGCGATTGATTTAAAATAGGCCTCAAAAGGATTTCACTACCCTTAAGTCGAACATGCAAGTAATCTCCATATTCTTCTTTCAGAATTACGGGTTTTTGGTTAGTATATGTAAACCCAAAGTACCAAATAATTGTATGACTTCTGACGTATACCGTTAATGTAAGAGTTATTTTTATGTTCTCTTCGAATTACATGGATATGAAGTTTCCACACTTGAGATTGACTAATTTCATGACTAGCTCCGTAGTTTGAATATAATTAATCTATTTTAGTTACAATATGAACCCTCTGCAAATGCATTATTAAAGTGTTTCTCGAATTCTTTGTTGTAATTGGTTATCTAATCATTGAACTAGCCACTGAATGCCATTCCAGTTTGATGTGATATAGATAATTTTGTAAGTTTTGATTTAAACTACTAATGATAGGATCAGTTTCTTGAAAAGTATATAAATTAGCTAAGGTCTAGGTTGATAACATAGTGACTGGAATCTAGAGATAATTAATGCTTTATGAAACTGGAAAACGAAAGATTATGAAACCAATGTATTAACATGAGTTGTTAATATTTATGGGTAAAAGTTATAAAAATATGCGATGAGGTAGCTAATTAATGAATTTAAGTTAGTTGTGTTGTTATATTGGTTGAGAGTTTGTTATGTATGATTTTCTCCTAAATAGATAGACTAATTGAATGTAGTGTTTTTTCTTAACTAATTGAATGTAGGGTTTTCGCTTGACTAATTGAATGTAGGGGTTTCCCTTGACTAAATGAATATAGGGTTTTCCCTTGACTAATTGAATGTAGGGTTTTTCCTTAACTAATTGAATGTACGGTTTTCTCTTGACTAATTGAATGCATGGTTTACCCTTAACTAATTGAATGCATGGTTTTCCCTTAACTAATTGAATGTAGGGTTTCTTCTAACTAATTGAATATAGGTTTATCCCTTAACTAGTTGAACGTAGGGTTTCTCCTTAACTAGTTGAATGTAAGGTATTGTTGAGTATTTGAATGTAAATTTATCCTCGTCTACATGTTTTCTGTCATGGTTACTTTTAATATGCTAGTTAATGTGATTTAATTATTATGCTACGCATTTATGTTATTCTCGCATTCAATGAAAAGTTGCATTACTTAGGTTCATGCATCATATTAAATGTTCTTTCATAAAGATTGCAAGAGCATACAAAGATTAAGTAAAGTCGAGTTTTAAGGTTTAGAATTAATTACATTTTTTAAATAAATGTGTGCACATTGTTCTATGATGCTGGAGTGAGTGGGAAATGGGCATGGGGGATCGGCGTTCTGGCAATGTGCCGCTTGCGGCTAATGTTAATGTTCAAGGAAAAGGGCCTTTGGGCAAAACGATTGGAAATGGGCCTTCGGGCAAAATCTTAATCGGGTTCCAAATAACAAGGCCCACTGCGACCCTGATTAGAACAATATGCCACCAAGTGAGCTCGCGTCTTAAGAACACTTTATGAAAAGAAATACAAGGTTTTAAGTATGAATGTGAAATGTTTTTAAGTAAAGGAAACGTAAGGTTTTACACGGTTATAAATGTAAGATATTACATTAGGCATGCATCCATGCATGAGATTACTTGTTGAGCTTCTTTAAGCTCATTCCACGAATGTTGAAATTTTTCAGATGAGAATGCTTGAGAGGAAGGAGATGGTTGGGCGCAATGACTCGAGAACCCATGTCCTTCGATTTTTATTATTTTCAAAGTTTTGACTTTTTAGTTTATTAAATGTCAAATTTCATTTTATTTTTAGTATGAATATTTTTGGACAAGTAATTATTTCAGATATTAGCATTTAATTCACGCTGCAAAGTTTTCAAACGAAGTAAGATTTTTATTATTCCGTACTTTCCAGCATTCTTTTAAGTATTTCTATTTTAAATTGCTTATTTGTCGCATTCAAATTCAAGTAAGCTAGCAAGGGCACTACAGTCTTTGTTCAACTCCGGATTACCCCAGAACTTACACAACTCATGGTCATTTTATTAGCATTAGAATGATCTTCATTGTTCTATTACTATTAGAACCTTGTTCCAATAATACCGTTAGAACCTCGTTCAAACGAATTTCAGAACCTTGTTCCAAAAATTATGTTCGAACCATTTTACAGCGAGTATGACCTTATATGTTGTCACACCTTCGACAACATTTCAGACCTCACTTGATTCACACAGTCTGACCATGTGATTGGTTTTTCTCCATTTTCTTCATGTAATTGATCTTTTCTTTGCATTATTTACTCTTGTCCAGGCCTTCTAATTGATATCTTTCCATTTAAGCTTCATTTCATGTAAAAAGTAACAAGAATAAGCCGTATCATGCCCTTCTAAGGAAACCAAGTAAAAAACACTAAATATGCGTGCAAATGCATCAATTATATATCATTTTAAGACCTTAAATGCACGTATATTTTATACGTATCAAAATCCGCCAAACTTAAATCATTGCTCGTCCTCGAGAAAACATAGAAAAATAATCTAAAGGGGTACAAATTACATACAAGAATACTACAAACATCCATTCTCATTCGACTCCATATTCAAGTAAACCATGCAATCATTGTCAAGAAATCATCAATCACAAGTTCAGCATAATTAATACTCTCGGGTACTTGACATCGCGACTACAAGAAGTAGTGTATCACTCAACTCTCAAAGTAATTAGGACGTGTATATGCTCAACTCAATTAAATGAATGTAGAACTATCATAAGCTTGCAAATCATCTAACATCTCTACCACTTTAGTGTGCTCAACTTAAGAATCAAAAAAGACTTTTCATTTGGTTGTAATGTAGGCTCTTTGGTAAGGGTAGAGAAAATTCGAATTAAGTGACTTAACTTGAGCAAATAGAATTTAAGTACACATACTTTCAATTCACCAACTCATTTCACCATAAAACTCATCTTTTCAATATATTTTATTTTTTTCAACTCAACTCCACCTTTTTTCATCTTTTCATTCTAGGCCATTTGCCTTCTTTTTCTTTTGCCTTAAGCTCTCAAAGTTTTTTTCCAAAATTTTCAGAATTTTTTTTTTCTTTTCTTTCTTTTCTTGCTCTCGCTCGATTTTTTTCTTTTTCAAAAATTTTCTGTCTTTTTCGAGTTTCATTATTCTTTCATTCACCTTTAAGCAAATCGCTTCATCCTTCATTCTTTTGCCAACTTTCTTTCTCAATATATCACCACATCTCCCAAACAATTCATTTTCTATAAGTTCAAGTAGTTTTGGGATAATTTTTTTTTCAATTTTAAAGATCAAAATGTGGCTAACAATAAAAAGTTTAGGCTCAAAGTGGCTAACTACGGAATCATGAGTTCATAGGTAGGCTTTTTAGGCTAAAGAAAGATGGTCTTAACTCATTTTCAAAAATTACACACACACATGGCCTTAACACTCATAAAAAAATTAAGACTGCATAATATAAAAACAGTTAAAGCACAAAATCTCATAGGCTTATTTTTTGCAACATGTCAAATGCCCAATTTTCTCAATCAATACCAAACATGCAAAAGACATCTTTTCAACAATTCATCACACTATTCACAAAAATATTTCATCTCGTAAAATCAAATGCTCACAATAAAATCATGCGGAAGGTTTTTGTACTTTTTCGAATTTTTGATCTTAAATCACACAAAAGAAATTAACGTGCTAAAATAGAAAAACAACAAAAAAAACAAAAAAAATTTAAAAAATTTTATGCAAATTTTATATGCTCTACATGCAATCCTAAAATGCAATGCAAAATGCAATAGTATTTATTTACGCATTCTTGACAACCACCCCAATCTAAAATATGTTTCATCCCGAACATATGAGGAAATTATCAAAAGAAAGATGAATGCGTAAAAAGTACTTACAAACTATTTTACAGCTCGATTAAATGGATAGTCAAGATTTCTTGTTGCGTTCCTTGCACATAATAATATTTAATTCCTTGCCCATTTACTGTGAAGGCTCGACCATTCTTTGCTAGTAGTTAAATGGCTCCCGGTGATAGTACCTTTTTGATAATAAAAGGACCCGACCATCTTGATTTGAGTTTACCCGAAAAAAATCTCAATCTAGAATTATATAAAAGTACTACTTGCCCAGGTAGAAACTCTCTTCTTAAAAATCTCTTGTCATGCCATCTTTTTGTGCGATCTTTGTAAATCTGGGCATTCTCATTTGCATCTTGGCAAAATTCTTCTAATTCGCTTATTTGCAATTTACTTTCTCACCTACTGTCGTCATATCAAAGTTAAGCTTTTTCACTGCCTAAAATGTCTTATGTTCTAATTCCACCATAAGGTGGCATGACTTATTAAAAACTAATCGATACGGAGACATCAAGAGGTGTTTTGTATGACGTACGATAAGCCCATAAAGCATCATCAAGCTTTAAAGCCCAATCTTTCTGATTTGTACTAACCGTCTTTTCTAAGATCTGCTTAATCTCCCTATTTGAAACCTCGGCTAGCCTATTGACTGTGGATGGTAGGCGGCAGCTACTCGATGTCTTACTCTATATTTATCCATCATATTATTAAATAATTTATTGCAAAAGTGAGATCCTCCATCACTAATAAGGGCTCGTGGAGTGCCAAACCTTGTGAGGATATTCCTTTGCAAGAATTTCAACACAATTCTGACATCATTTGTTTTAGTAGGGACTACTTCCACCCATTTGGATATATAGTCCACTGCAAGGAGAATGTACATGCACAAACGGACGCACATTACCATTTGTGGGGGCACGTGCCCCCACAACTTTTTTTTAATACTAATCATTATTGATTTTATAAATTATATATTAATTAGGAATTAAAAGGAAATTTATCCTCTTCAATGATCTTTTCTTGTAATTGCTAGATTGCTATAACATATATTTTTGATGTACTTATAAGCACATCTAGGGATGATTACATCTTCGGATAATTATAGAAAAACCCCTAAAGTTTGGACTAATTACAAAAAATTCAGAAATATTTCAAAATTATAAAAAAAAAATAGGTTTGATTATATCTTATATTTAAGGGATAGCTATATTATTTCTATAAATATCATGGAAATTTTGAAATATTTTTAATTTATGATGGAGGAAAATATAAGATAGAATCAAACCTCAATGGATTTTTTTACAATCTTCAAAAATATTCGGATTCTTTTTAACTAGCCCGAACTTCAGGTTTTTTTTATAATTATCCCTTATATTTATTTTATTTTGTGCCCCCTTCTAAAAAATTCATGGATCCATCCCTGTCAGTACATGTACTCATTTGAAACTGGAAATGGTCCCATGAAATCTATACCCCAAACATCGAACAATTCCACTTCCATTATATTAGTCAATGGCATCTTGTGTCGCCTTGAAATGTTTCCCATACGTTAACACCTTTCGTCACTGCAAAACAAACTTATAGCAATCTTTGAAAATAGAGAAGGCCAAAAGAAACCGTGTTGTAATACCTTAGCCGCAGTGCGGGTTGGGCCAAAGTGGCCCCACATGGTGTTGAATGGCATTGCTCCAGAATGCTTACCCATTCTTCTTGAGGCACACATCTCCTAATAACTGAATCTGCGCATCTTTTAAATAATAGAGGTTCATCCCACAAAAAAATCTCATATCATGAAGAAATTTCTTATTTGCATAATATGTGATATCCGGTGGTAGAACCCCGCTTACTAAATAACTTACAATATCAAAGATACCAGGAGATGGTCGTTTCGCCAATATGACTAACTGCCTGGGAATATTTTTTTGATGGTTGTGCCTTTTTGTTCTCATTAGCCGTCTGCTCAAGTCATGAGAGGTGATCTGCTACCATATTCTCGCATCCTTTTCGATCCGAATTTCAATGTCAAACTCTTGTAGTAAGAGTATCCATTGATTGAGCTTTGGCTTGGCATCCGTCTTTACGAATAAATTTGACCGCAACATGGTCCGTATGGACTATTGTTTTATCCCAATTAAGTATGCCCGAAATTTATCAAAAGTGAATACCACTGCAAGCAATTCTTCTTCAGTTGTGGTGTAATTTTACTGAGTTGGGTCCAATGTACGACTTGCATAATAAATAACACGAAAACATTTATCGTGTTTATGTCCCAAAGCTGCTCCTACTGCATAATCGCTTGCATCACACATTATTTCAAATGGCCGACTCCAATCGAGTGTGATCAAAATTTATGCACTCACCAGAGCCCTTTTCAATGTTTCAAAAGCCTGCAAACAATCAGGGGTGAAAGCAAAAGGTACATCTTTTTCAAGCAAATGGAAAGGGGTTTAGTTATTTTTGAAAAATCACGAATAAAGCGTCTATAAAAACCCACATGTCCCAAAAAACTCCTTAATGCTTTCTCATTCTTCGGAGATGAAAGCTTCTCAATTGCTACTACCTTTGCTCGGTCAATTTCTAAACCTCCAGAGGAAACACGATGACCGAGTACAATATCATCTTCTATTCTTATTTTATGCATCCAAATCGAGGGACTTGTACCTTTTAAATCAGAAATAGATCAATCAATAGCAGTTTTATATTCCCTTAAGACTCTAAGCAATTTATCCAATTAATTTATAGTAAGGAAAGAAGAAACTATTATCGGATAGGTCTCGTTTTAGCCCAGAATGCATATTGGAGGTGGTCCAGAAGAGGTTTACGTTCTGGGGAACCCGAAAACTCATTCGTCGAACTTGGGATCAAAGAAGCAAACCGCACGGTTGGGTCGTCGTAGACCCATATGATCATATCAATTTTCATCTTGAGACGGATCACACGGCCGATCGTGTGAGTCCACACGATCGTGTGTTACGTCCTTTTCTTCTTTGCATGGTTCGGTCGTGTAGGTACACGACGATCGTGCAATGTCCGTGTCGGAGGTAGCCTTATCGCACGGCCTGGCCGTGTGAACGTCTTGCGTACTTTTCTCCGGTATTTTCTCCTTCACTGAGTCTAACGCAAGCACATAATTGATCGTTTCACTGTTAGTAATATCAAAACACATATCTTTCGTCTACTGTGAGTGGCATAAACACCATTCCAATGCATCTTTCATCACAACATGTTCAAACTCAGCCGCCATACATGGTGTTAGCACATCAATCATGTTGCAATGTTCGACGCGTTTTCATGGAATTGCATAGTTGTATAAATCGAAAATAATACGTGTTCATCATTTACCCTCAATGTTAACTCACCGTTTTGCACATCAACTAATGTTCTACCTGTGGGTAAGAATGATCTTCCCAGAATGAGTGGTATCTCATGATCCTCTTCCATTTCCAAAACAATAAAGTCCGCTGGAAAGATGAATTTGTCTACCTTTACCAAAATGTCTTCAATCACCCTTTTTCGGATACGTACATTAACGATACGCTAATTGTAGGGTAATATTCATAGGCATCAATTTGCCTAATCCTAATTTTCAGAATAATGATAACGACATTAAATTTATGCTAGCACATAAGTCGCATAGTGCTTTATTAAAGGTTGAACCTCCAATTACACAAGGAATTGTGAAACTCCCGGATCTTTAAGTTTTTGGAGTAATTTCCTTCGAATAATCGTACTACACTCCTCAGTTAATTTTACCATTTCATATTCCAAAATCTTTCTTTTCTTTGCCATAATATCTTTGAGAAATTTAGCATAATTTGGCATTTGTTCTAAAACATCCGCAAAAGGTATATTAATTTGAGTTTTTAAAATTTTCAAGAAATTTAACAAATTGATCATCTAATTTCTTTTTCTCGAACCTTTGAAAGGGATAGATACCTCGGTTTTCAAATTGTTGGAGCAGAGACTACCTTTTGTTTTTCCAATGGTTTTGGCTCAGCTTCTACTGTCATGTCATGTTCCTCAACTATTTCCTTTTCTGCCTCTTGTTCAACTGGCATCTTTGGATCTTCATATCTGTTCCACTCCGTGACGAATGGATTTGCACTGCTGTTCCCGGGATTTACCTTTGCATCTTTTGGGAGTTTGCCTTTTTCTGGTGTTGGCCGCCTACTGATGTGGCTATCTGCCCCACCTGTTTTTTCCAAAGATCTCAATCTTTCATTCATATTAGTATTTAACTGAGTTACTTAATCCTGGATTATGTCTATCTTAGCCTCATCCTGATTTAGTCTGGCCCGAGTTTCTCCGATGAATGAGGCTAACATCTCCTCCAGAGATGGTTTTTGTTCTCTCGACTATGTTCTACCTCGATTACCCATATTAAATCCGGGTGGATGCAAGTTGTGCGACCCTGGATTATAATATGTGAGTGTCTAAGTATTTCTGTAGTTGTTGTCGTAATTCTGTTGTCCTACGAAATTTGTCTCTTCCACAACAACTGGCGGCTCTCTTATAGTTACTTGCTGCAGGGGCGGCCAAGGAGTGCCGCCGCACAGGGCCCCCGCCGGAAAGGGCCCCCGGAGTTTTTTTCCTCTATATATAAATTACTTTATGTTATATGCTAAATATCGGACTCCAGGAAACAGAAAAACCATGTTGCCGGACTGGTTAGGTGTTCTTTCTAAACACGGGAGGTTAGTAGTTCGACTCTTTGCTGCTGGAAAGTACATTAACTTTTTTTTTGTTCCTTTTCTATCTTTAGCTTTTTTTCCAAAACAATAAAACAAAATTGAAGAATTGGGTAGGCCTCTTGAGTCATGCATATGTGCATCTAGTGACTATTTTTGTCCTTCATCTCCAACTCTTTGTTTTGGTCGCAAAATAAAAAACCAAAGTTGGAGAATTTATTGATGACTTGTAAATTAAAATGCAAGAAGATCATTTTTCATAGTTAATTCATTAGTTGTCGTTTTTTTCTTTTTTGTATGGTTAATTATATTAAATAATTTTTTTTGTAATTTTATATTAATAATATCGTAATATTAAAGTTGCAGTATGATATCTTTGATCAATTATATATCATTTTAAGCTCTTAAATGCACGTATATTTTATACGTATAATCGAAGTAATACATCGTGATCCAAGTTCGCTAATATCTAGTGAAGCCATATCATATGGCTCCCAACACCACTAACAATTCAAATGTGGAGTAATATTTTAGAATGTGTATATACTGAAATGCAGAAATAGAGTAATATTGATAATATATGGAATTGTCTAACCTAAAATACCGCGGTAAAATTGTCGATAGTGGCTCGCCGGAAAAATCTCGACAGAAAACTATTGTCGGAATTGCGCCGAAAAACCTCGCCAGAAAAATGCCGCAGGAATTGCGCAGAAAACCTCTCTAGAAACTGCCACCGGAATTGCACTGGAAAATTTCGCCGGTAAAATCTTTCCAAAAAGCTATTGACGTGCCTTTCCCAAAACTATCGTCGGTTGCAGAAAATATTGTCGGTTGCTCGCCGGAAAAATACCACCGCCACTATCTTGCCAATCTCATCGGAGAATTGTGTACAATCGGATGTTTCACTCCAATGCCCAAATGTTTTTTTTCTTTTTTGCACTGAAAGAAGGCGGAATGATATTCAAATTGAAAGCATTTGGTTGGGGTTTAAATAGAAGAATTGTGCATTATTGTGTTCCAATCAAAGCGCACTTGTCACTTGAGCTTGCTTTTTATGACAAACAGGCGACAACTTTTTTTTCCGGTCTGAAGCGCACATGTGTGTTGTGCTTCAATTTTAAGCACATAACAATGTTGCGCTATGTCTAGGTTTTTTTAAAAACAAAAAAAACATCTATATATATATATATATAAGCAAAAACGTCTTCCAAATCTGGTAAAATCTCCCCAAAACTCAGTTTCCAAATATGGAAACTTTTATTGCTGATATTTTTTCATCGAATACAAACAAATAGTTCGTATTCCGTGTTTGTAGCTTTTTTATTTTATTTTTTATTTATTAGTTCTGCAGAAACTCATCATAAATCGAGCACGGATAAAATGCCATTCAAAATTTGAAATTGGCATGAGTAATCTGTCTGTCTTTCTTGGGCACATAAAAAGTCTCATTCAGAATTTCAAGTTAGTCTGTTATCTTTCTTGAGCACCCAAAAAGTAGCCATTCAAAATGTGAAGTTGGCTACATCTAAAAACATTTCTTGGGAAGCTGAAATTCATTTCAATTTTTTTCTATTTAAAAACTCTCTTATAAATAGGCTCCGTCCCATTCAAAAATATACTATTTAGATGCAACTACACATACAAAAATTTCTGCAGAATAGCGCCATAATCCTATAAAAATATACTCCGATTTGTTTCATGTTTGCAGTATACATGCATATGGCAATCAGTCAAACGTTTTTAGTCAAGAATCCAATGTTTTCTCGAACTTAAAGGACACAAAACTTGAATACAATCATGAGGTATATTTGAATTTTCATTTAATATGCAGCCATACTTTTTTGTTTTGATTTTTTTGTATTTTTTCTGCAGTTTCATTCATCTGAAAATGAAAATTTTCAGCCCTTAGAAACTGTCAATGAATGTAAATAATTTCAGTTTAGAATGCAGTTTTCATGACACAAAGGTATGAATATTGTTATTTTCTTTTTGCCTATATAATGAACTAATATTTCGTATCTTCAACAAATGAAAAAATTCTAGCACATTTAATACAAAAGTCATTTGTATGCAGTAAAAACATTTATTGTGCAGAAAAACACAATGCAATACAAGAAAAAACAGGGAAAACACAAAGTAACTCCATTGTACATAGAGGTATGTTCATTGTTTTTGTATATGTCATTCTCTTTTAATTTGGATTTGGATTTCATATAAAGCACGTGTATGCTATATTAATTGTTCCCATAAATCAACAATGGATTGTTAATTTAGAAAACAAGAAATAAACAAAACAAAATTTCACTCAGAAAAAATAGGTTTGCAGTTAAATAGAAAAGAAAGAAAGTTCAAAATAATGAGAGTTCATTGAGAAGACTAGAACATAACTTTCTGTTCAAATAGATCCAAAAAAGTTGGCTTTTAAGATAAACAAAAAGTGTGTTATTATAGAAAGAAAATACCTGGATCTTCAGAAGCTTAAAGTCTTCATCTTTTGTCATTTCTTGAGTGTGGTTAGAAATATTTAAAACCTGCCTTCTGCTACTAAAAGAAAGAAGGAAACATATAATGAACAATAATATAATTTTTCATGTGTGAAAAATTATAGAATTTTTACTAATGAAAAAATATATATATATATATATATATATATTTCATGATGAAAAATTATAGAATTTTTACTAATGAATAGTTATTGTAGATTATAGAAAATAAATGCTGATGTTTTTGTAATATAATTTAAAAAAATAATTAGAAGACAAAACTTACATAAAAAATATTTAAATATGGTTCTGGATTACTTGAACCTTGGTAGAATCCAAATACACCGAGGTGGATTTATGAAACTCTTCATGATATAAACTCCAAATACAGTCTGAAAAACACAGAATACAAAGACAATTAAGACTTTAGATTGTACATAAAAAAAAAATACATCATAGATATCTTAGAGTAACTTACACCCTTGCAATAAGGGTTACCATATAATAAATGTAATGCAAACACCAACTATCACTGTGAAGTATAAGCATGTATCCAACTTTAAAAGCAATACTCAAATTATACGTATTTGAATAGTTTAATAGGTTGTGACAAAGCTAGAGTTCCACTTAGCAAGATCATGTTTAGAACTTTCTATAGATCATAACCATATAGACATGAAAATTGCAAAAAAGATAGAAATGGGATGAGATAAATTTGTTGTTTCAAAACAATAGAAATCATAATGCACATGGATCACAATGAGTTGGCTGAGGAAAAAGAAAACCCGAGAAAACCCTTAAATTTAATGATTGTACGGTACATTTTCGATGCATGGCAACAAAACATAAATTAAGAAACATAAAAATCATTTGAACTCGAGTTTTTGGATCGAGATAAGTAATAGAGATTTGATATTTTTTGTATTGAATAATCAGTACATATCAAAGCAACGCTAAAAAAACTCAAATTAAAAACCCCAAAAAAAATCAAGTGCTTTCATTCGAACGAAAATATTCTGATATGATATTCGCATATATAGATTTGATAATATTTGGAATCAGAACAACTCCAAACCACAAAAAATAAATCCGAAGTGTTTTCATTCGAACATAAATTACAGACCTGTTATAAACAAATATAAATCTGAAACTTTTCTCATTTTCATTACAATCCGAATCTCTAAAAAACCTCAAACTTAAAGCCACAAAAAAAAATTAAATCGTTCGAAATGTGATAAATAAAAAAGAAAGATCTCAAAAAATTTGGGGTGCTTTTTATGGATCCGTAAAAAAAATTTGAAAATTTTCATTTGAAAACCCAAAAATTAAGAGTTGTTTCGAATTTCTTCGGTTTGAAAGAAATAATTCCGTTCAATTCCCATTTAAATTTGTAAAATAAGAAAATAAAAAGATTTGCATTCGAGACAAGTTAGAAATTTGTAGAACAAGCAAAAACATAAAAAGAAAAAAAATGTTATTTTGTCCGAATATTTTTCAGTTGAGAAATGTTGCAGAGTCGAAGCCACCGATCAACCCAAGTCACTACAAGAAAAAAAAACCAGTTTACCTATAAAAATGCAGAGGTAAGTATTAAGAAAATTGTAAAGTGTAGGTAAGATCATTGTAGGTAAAATCATTATAAGTAAAACATTTACCTACATAATCTAAAACTGTTGGTAAATACCTACAGAAAATCTGTCGGTAATTGAAAAATTGCCGGTAATTTGTCGTTATAATTTGTGGAAAAATGATATTTTTTATTTTGTAGGTATTCTGTAGATAATTGTGAAATTTAGTGACAAAATCATTTCTATCTGTAAATTATGTCGGTAAACTGCAATTTTCTTGTAGTGAGTAAAGACAAAAACAATCCCAAAAAGCTCAGAAACCCACCAATCACTAATGGCTTCTAGGGCGCCTTTGAAAACATGGAAAGGGAAGGTCGTGATAAATGCTGCGGGGGGGAACGAGGAGGAGGGATCGAGGCAGAGGCAGCGGCAGCGGCGGCGAAGTTCGTGAAGGAGTGGATAACTTGGACTAGGAAGAAAGAACTAGGATTTTGAGAGAGAAACTTTTTAGAGAGATAAATGAGGTTTTAAAAATGGGCTTTGATGGATAGGATTCAGACGTCCAGATGAGTGTATTCCATTTTTTGATTTAATCATTTCATTATAATTCAGTTGGGCTAAATAAGTCAGCCCACATATCAAGTGGATCCTTTTATAGAATTTATCATGTATTTATTATATAATTTGTTTGGGCTAAATTTAATCTGTTAAAAAAAAATCCAAGTGGATATTTTGTTTTTATTTTTTATTTTCAGTGTTATTCATATATTTGGTAGAGATGTTAAATGGGCTGGTTCATTTAGCTTGACAAATACAAGGTTATAGCCTGCAAATGTTGGCCTTTTTAAAATCGGGCTTTTCTCGTTGGGACCATTTAGCTCACCGGGTTGCCCTGTCCCATGGACAATTATTTTTTAAAATTTTCTAACTCTGGAATTATTGCACACATATTTATTGTTTTGTTTGGACCATATGATACCAAGATTGTTTAAATAAAATCAAAATAAAATCAAACTCCACCAAAAATGAAAACCTTATATTTCTATTTATAGGTGTATATATCAAGTGAAAATTATGTTGCTAATTGATAAATAAATACAATTTTTTATTAATATCATTCTAGAACTCTATCTCCGGTGATTGGACTAATGTATAGTCATCAATATTGTTTAGCTGGCTCCAAGTAGTTGGGATTTGAAACTTTATTTTAAAATAAAGCGTTTGTGTGAAACAATTAGTAATTTTAATCTAATTCAATCTTAATTTCATGGTACCCAATTAATTATATGAACAAAATAATTAATTTATTAATTGACTCATGCTTTTTTTTTTATGTTTTGAATTACATAAAACATATATTATCTTGGAATGATTTTATTTAATTATGAAGTTTTGAATGGCTGAATTTTAAGATTTTGTCCATATAAATTCACCTATTTCAAAATATATGTGACTTTTATTATTCTGGATCATTTGGTTTGTATTTTTAGTTTGAATGTTAATACAATATATGTTTTAATTTAAAATTTTAGATTTAAATATTACATTTTAATTTTTTGACTTATGGCACGTTAGTGGCCCATTTATCCCAAAGCTCGCCAGAGTTAAGGTTAAGTCCACAATATTGTTAATTCATTTGATAATGACCCGTTTAACCCAAAACCCATTTAGCTCGCAACCCGCTAGGGCGGCCCTATCCGCTAGGCGGGGCGCCACGAGGTGCAAGTGGTGCTTGCCGCAGGCCCCCAACGGCAGGGCCCCCCAAAGAATTTTTCTTTGTTTTATATATATAATTTTAGTTGATATAAATAACAAATGTTGTTAGAAATATACAAACAAACCGGTTTGGCATAGTGGTTGCGTGTATGCTCCTAATTTTGGGAGGCCTTGATATCGAATCTGGGTGAGCGCACTCTTTGATTTTTTCCTCTCTTTTTCGAAAACACATAAAACAAAGCCCAATTTGATTTATCCAAAAGCCCATTTGATTTATCCCACTTTATTGAAAATCCTACAGTTTTTTGCTCCCATTTTCAGCGTTTTTTGCTCTTTTTTTTTAATTTTTTTTTTCAAAATCGAAACACCAAGTAGACGAATCAAATAGCAAGCAAGTTTAAAACCTATTTGCATCTTCTAACTGGAGACGCCCTCGACACCAATTTCATACCCCAAATCACAAAGAAAAAAACCCACCTCCATTAAAATATTTTGCCTCCATTGATATTGGTAAGATGATCTCTTTAAAATTGAGAATTGTTTAAATTTTATTTTTTGTTTGCATTATTACCAAGAATTATTTCTTTATCTATATATAATTGATGTGTAGAATGTTTGTATTTGTTTGCTTTCAAGTTGAGTGGCAATATATAATTGTATTGAAGGATTTGATATGGTACTAATTAGCTTTATTTGTATATTTGTTTTTGAATAAGAATTAACAATGCCTCCTACTCGGAAATATCAATGTAGATATAAAAAGCGTAAAAAAAGAAAACAAGTTGAAATATTAGGGCCTCCTTTTTTTCTTTGCTCGGGCCCTCGAAACTTTGGGCCAGAAGCTCTGTCATTAAGGGTCGTCGGCCGTTTGACATTTATGTATTTTGGTTTATACATGAAATGTATTAATTGCTCAATATAATATTTAATTTTACTTATCGCACGGGTGAAATACTTATCGATATAATATTTAATGTATACATGTGCTTGGAAAAAAATTAAAATTATTTTTCATAATATACTATTCGTTCATCGCACCGGGTGAAATACTAGTTAATCTTAAAGGCTCAACAATCTATTAAATGCGTGGGAAAAATGCAAAATTAGTCTGTATCTATAGGAGTATTGCAATAGTAGTCCTGTAACTTTTGAAATTGTGATTTTAGTCTTGTATCTTTTGTCTTTTTGCAATTTTGGTCCCGTAAGTTTTAGATTTGTGCGATTATGATCCTATAAGTTTTACGTTGATGAAATTTGGTCCTAAGTGCTATTTCAAAATTTCAGTTATTCCCGAAATACCCTTGATATCCAAAATAATCAATATACCTAAGATCAAGTTTAAAATGGTATCACAACCTATATTTTATTTAATTGAGTAGAATTTATTTATCAATTATACTATAGATTCCCTAATGAAAATAAGCATTTTAAATTTATGAATCAGTTAAAATATGAGACACGAGTTTAATATGTATTATTTCTTAATTATTAAAATACAAAACACGTAAAAATATGCCCAAATGGTTTTTTTAATTATAAGACCAAAATTACCACAACTAAAAATTAAAAGACTAAAGTTGTCAAATCTTAAAAATTACATAATTAAAATTGTTATTTTTGTTGAGGTAAAATTGACACGGGACTAAAATTGCAACTTCCAAAGTTACAGGATTAATTTTGCAACACCCTTATAGATACGGGACAGATTTTGCAATTTTCCCTATTGCGTCTACAGTCAAAACTTAAAAGCACGATAGGTTTAAAAAAATGTTGTAATTTGTCAATTTGAAATGAAAACTATTGTACTCTGTCAAAAAGCCCTATAGTATATACAGTTAAATTAATCTTACTCCATTGATTATCATTAAATGAAAAAAAAAAAAAAAAAAAGGAAGAAGATGATTTTCACCACAGAGGGAATGTAGTATAGTGTATACCTAGTCCCATCCAAAAAAATTAATGGGAAACAGATAGCACCCCTGAAATTCAGATCCATTAATTACATAGCTTCATCTTCAATAATCATTATCATCATACCCATTCTCTCATCTCATGTCATCATCATCATCAACCTCCGACACTTGCAGCTCACGACATTTCTCATGGCTCGTCAAATCTTGTTTCCCCAACCCCCAACACCCTCACCATCCTTCCCCTCTCTCCGCCGCACCAACCACCACCATCTCCTCCTCCCAGATGACCTCCTACTCGAATGCCTTTCCAGAGTGCCTCACTCCACCCTCCCTTCTCTCCCCGCCGTCTGCCGCCGCTGGGCCCACCTCCTCAATTCCCCTTCCTTCCAACTCCTCCGCCTCCGCCACCACCACGTCTTCCACACGCTCTTCTCCATTTCAATTTCCGATTCCGCCCTCTTCACTGCCACACTCCGCGAGCAGTCCTGGAAAGTCTCGTCGTTTGTTCCGTCGGAGGAGAGTAGTGGCGGTTTGGGAAGTGGGTCTGCTTTTTCTCTGTTCTCGCATTTCAGGTTGGTCTCCATTGGCCGGAAAATATATATCATCGGTCGGACGGCGATGCTGCGGTGTGACACCTGGACTGGAACTCTCGTGCCCAAGGCCGGGATGGGTATTCTGAGAAAAAGTTCGCCGCCGCGGCGGTTGGGGGGAGTAAGATACTCGTCGCCGGTGGTTGTGCCAGATCTTCGGCGGTGGAGGAGTATGACCCGGATGAGAATGTGTGGCGCGTATTATCTGACGCGCCTAGGCGGAGGTACGGATGCATTGGAGCTTCAGTGGATGGGGTGTTTTATGTCATTGGTGGCCTCAAGATTGGCCCATCCGGAAATGAGGGATCGGCGTGTCCGTCACGCGCCGCCGGTGCTGAGGCGGCCCATGTCTACGCGAGCTCCATGGACTTGTACGACGTGGAGGCGCGTGGATGGCTGAGAAGCCGAGCAGTCCCCGGCGGTGGTTGCGTGGTAGCGGCCTGCGCTGCCGACGGCAATGTGTACATTCTGTCAAGCCACGCGGTGGAGCTATCATTCTGGAAATTCAGCGCGTCGAGAAGAAGTGCTAATTTCGGGGAATGGTGTAGGATAAAGAGTCCTCTACCGGCGCAGGTTAGACTGGACAGCACGGTGAGGTTCAGCTGCGTAGGGGTGGGGGATAAGGTGGTGCTGGTACAGGTGGTGGGTTGCATCGATGATTTGTTGCGGAGGAGCGGCCGGACGGAGAGGGGCTGAAGGAAGGGCTGGTGTTGGTTTACGATTGTGCCGGCGGCGAGTGGAGTAGAGCGGCGGATATGCCGGAGGTGATCCGACGCGCCGCCTGCGTGTGTGTGGAATGCTAACGTGCGCAGAGGGCAGTCACGGGGTGTTTTTTGTTTTGTTTACAGTGCGTGAAGTTGAAACTTTTGACTTTTTTGGAGTCTCGAGACAAAGGTGGTAGATGGTAATTTGAGTGCTTTAAGTAGGGGTATCACGGTAATTAATTTTAAACATCTTGTGACTTAATTAATCATTTTACCTCACAAAATTTGTAATTTTGAATTTCTTAAATCATATAAAATACAAGAAATTAGATACTACTATTTCATTTGTAATTTGGAAATAGTAATATATCATCCTGCAAATTAAAAAAAAAATTATGTCATCAATTAATTCAAAAGGTATTAGTAATTTATAAGATCCACATAAACAAAGACCAGTCACATAATTTCTTATTAAAACTAAAATGAATATACATATAAAAGGCGACTAATTGTATTCCTTTTAAAGTAAGTGCATTTTTTTCACTAAACAATTATTGTGACCAATTGATTGGACATATCACTGTTAAAAACCATAGGGCCCTCCAAGGAAAGAAATGATTATTAAAGTGAAAAGGGTAATATGGGGAGTATAAGTGTATCTAGGGGATGGATTTGCACTTCCTCATTGGGAATAGATTTGCTTTATTTTGATAAAGTTCAACCTTGGGAACAAAACAACAGAGTTTTTCCTATTTATAGTCAAAGTTGTTATTTCTTAATTCTAAATCTGCCAATACAAGTTTGACAATCTTAGTCCTAGGTTATTCTTCGAATCAACTATAGTATTTGTGTTATTTATTATTTAAGTTTTTACCAGTATCGATGGTATTTAGATATTACTTTACGTTGTTGAACCATTTTGTCATTGAATCTACAACGCATGAACGACGCCGCGCGAGATCGCCCGGATCGACTTCACGACAAAACAATTTCATATTGTGTGCATCTAATTTTAAGAAATCAAGAGGTTTGTTGAGTAACGATTTCTTGATTATTGTGAGTTTTCCCGCAATATCGTGTCTATCAATTCACCCCATTGAAAACCTATTCCACGGACATGGGTGTTTTATTCTCAAGTGACATTGAAGATGGTGGATATGATGAACCACCAATTTTTTATGAGAAAAATGAAGATCTCATTCCAAAGATTGGTTATGAAAAACTTCTGGAATTTAAAGAGAATGGTGACTATGATAGTCCACCATTTTTCGATGAGGAGGAAAATGGTGGCTATGATGACACTAATTTTTCGATAAAAAATTGAGGATGATGAATTCATAGGAAGTGGATATTGTCTTTCTCCACCGTGAGATCAACGATATTATTGATGTCTCACCTCTTCCTATACTATCATTCTCTCATCATACGGATAAAATACTAATCCTAATTAAAGAGGAGATTATTGCCTTCTTTGGCAGAATTGACAAAATCTGAAAAGAAGTTTGTTGATGTTAGCATGGATGAAAAATATAATTTGCGGAGCGGATGTCATATTATCTTTGGTATTGGAGGCTACCGAGATAATGGATGATGGTGTTCTAGATATCAACCTCGATTTTTTATTTTTGATCCAACTCAAATACATGATTATATTCATGTTGTTTTTCCATCTCGTTCTTCTCGCTCTTCCATGGTTTAATAATTTTTATAGGATCTATCTTCCAATTCGAAGACGAATCGTCTTGACCGGGAGAGAATGATGGAGATAATATCTAGTTTATTATCTTTTAGAATTTTAGAAATATATCTTATATTTTAGATAGTGATTTGTGTATTTATGATTCTATTTAGTTTATCTTTTAAGTTTCCTAGTTCATCGAGTTTTATTGTGGTAGGATTTTAATCCTATAAATACTTGTTATTTATTATTTTTAGGGTTTGAATTGATATTAAAGATTTGAGATTTATTCTCTAAACAATGCATGTTCTTTTGATAATTCTATTGCTTTTTGAGATAATATAAACAATGCATATTCTTTTGAGAATTAATGGTAGTATTTGTGTTGGTAGTATTTGTTTTTGTTCACGCCCAACGCATCAATTAGTAATCTAACTTTGTGGGTGTTGATACTCCATCGTGTAATTAAACAAGCCTAATTACAAACTTTTACTAACTTATGAAGTATTATGGTTTTAATGATGTTATTGAGTTTGTCCCACATCGATAAATGATAGCATATGAGGCCTGTTTATAGAGTAATTCTCTGTGTTTTGCCTTCGGGCTCGTTTGTGTTTGTCGATAGGATTGGACCGGTGCTTTAGATTAAGCAAATTACATTAAAAAATAATAGTTTTCTTCATTATTATGACGCCTATTTGTGCAATATTTACATAAAAATCAATGCACAAATGCAGGAACCACTTTCTCTCGCTTTAGTTGATAGTAATTGAGTGTAACTATCGATTTATTAAACCTTGCCCACAAATTTGTCAGTTAATGAAAGTTTGTTTGATTACAATTATTTTTTATTGTTAATGACGACTCTATGATGGTAATCAAATATTATAATCTAGACAAGTAAAGAGGGATCAGAACTTTTGTCCATCCCAGATCGTTCACAAGAAGCGAGTAGTACTGCTTTATATTGCACATACTTCCATTATAAGCTTGCCCCTTTGGGGACATCCGATAAAATTGGAACGATACAGAGAAGATTAGCATGAACCCTCATCAAGGATGACACGCATAAATCGATAAATGGTCTAAAAAAATTTATCTAATTTATTCTTGTTAAATTTTTTATTTCCTTTTTCCTATTATGTTTTCCTTTAGGGTCCATTTGGATGGAGGAATTTCAAATTCTAAGGGATTTCAAATGAATGGATTTTAAGCTCCTTCGATTTGAAATCCACCACTTGTTTGGATGATATGATTTGTTTAGGGATTTCAAATCCATCGTAAATTTTGATAAAAAAAAAAATTAAAAGCTCTATTTATTTTCTTATTTAACATTGAATAAATAAAAATAAAAGATATAATCTTATTATTTTATAAATAATTATCATTTTATACACTAACAAAAATATGATATATCGAACTTTTATTATGTGTGTATATGTGTGTGTGTGAAGATAGTGGGATCTGAATATGTGAGAAAGAGTATGTGTGAGTGTGCGTAGCGTGTGTAAATGTGTGCAGTGTGTGCAGAATGTGTAGTGTGTGTAAGTGTGTGTAGTGTGTGTAAATTGCAAGTGAACATAAAGAGCAAAAAAAGAATGGATATCAAATGACAAGGTTTTGGGGAGGATTTAAATTCTTTTGAAATGAATTAAAACTTAAAAATGGATTTAAAATCCATTGATTTGGATTTATATGTCAAACAAGGGTGTGAATTTAGCTAAGGATTTCAAATCCCTCATCCAAAATCCCCTCTCGATCCCCCCATCCAAATGCACACTTAAGATTTTGACCAGGAAGTGCCACTCTTTTCTATTGTTAAATAATGTCTCGATTATCTTATTTGGAGAACATTCCTTCTATTTCATATGGTGTAAAAAAAAAAAGATAAAATAAGCAAGTTGTAATTAACGTAAAACTTACGTGGGGCGATCAAACCGTGTGATAATAATATTTTTAGTGTAAAAGTGATATTTTATCAAAATAAACTAATTTTTATACTAAAAGTATCACTTTTAAACTAAAAGTATCACCGTCAAATGCACACGCCGTCTCACGGTGCGGCTCTCTCCACGTCGAGAGACTTGCTGATATTGTTTTTATATATGAAGTTAATTCTGTTGAATTATAAGAAATCATTATAGTTAATTCAATATTGGATAAAAATATATGAATGATTACCAGAAACAATAAAGCATAAAAGTTTATTAAATATATCTGTTAGAATATTGATTAATATTCTTTAAGGATGGTCCAAGTGCCATAAGGTTCAAAGTCCACATTATGTTAAGACACATGGTTCTATAATGTTCAATGTATACATTATGTGAAGGTGCATGGTTTCAATTGAATGAGACTAACTTTGATGAATAAGTTAGTATTAAATGTATTGAAGCCAAGGGTCTAGATACCCTCTCCTCTACCTCATAAATGAAAGAAGTTCAAAGGTTAAGAAGATAAAGGATCGTCGGAGGAATGGTTTATCTTCCTTATGTCTTCTATAAATAGCCATGAAGGACATTGTGTTTTCTATCCATCAAGAAACAATAAAAGAGAGGTTAGAAGGGGATAATCTATTGTTAAAGAGAGTGACTTATTCATTGAAAATCAAGATACAAGTTTCATACATCTTCAAGAGATAACAAGAATGGATCAAGGTATGTATTTTATATTTGTGAAAATCATGAGTTGTTAAGGTTTTGGGCATTAAAGAAATTACTTGATTTTTAAAGAAAAGTTAGATGAAAATCGAATTAAAGTTTACATGTGGTATCAGAGCCATGTTAAACATCTCATGATTTTCCAGTCGAGCCCTTGATTCTACGTGATAAATCCAACAAGTATTGATCAAAATTTACATTCCGCTGCAAAATCACATAGATGGACTTCTTGTGCAAATTTATATTTTATAGATCAGCATGTATGTATATTCTTTATCATGCTATTGAGGAAACATGTGGTTCTGTTAATTACACATGCACACATGAATTGTTTATAAAAGTCCTTTATGTAATTATTATGATAAATTCACATAAGAGGGCTATAACTGAGGCAAATAAAAAAATGTTGAATAGTGAAGTGCCGAGAAACAAGAATCATTATTTTTCCAAAATTACCAAAGTCAGTTTCATTTGGTTACAAATGTGTATATATATAGTTCAGACATGGATAAAAGTATTCACTATGAAGGAATAAGTGATTGGATACTATGTGGCATTACATTAAAATTCTGAGAATGGATATATTTATGTTTTTTTAATATGTATGATGTTGAACATATATTGAAAGATATAACTTGATTAAGGTACTTTCAAGTATTAAAAATTACAATCGATATTATATGATGTTTAATTTTATGGTAGCTTGTTAGTCACCAAAGTGGTCCTAAAATTTGATGGACAATTAAACTTATAAAATAAAATTATTCTACAATTGTTCATAAGCGGGTGGGATGTTGTTAAAGTTTCAATTGAACAATTGGGTTATCTAATTATACTGCTAGGAGGACACCTAAAGGTGGGCCATTGCATATAATTAATAACATTAAAGGGATTAACTAATATAATTAATTAGACATGATGTTTATCTGAAGATAAAATTTGTGTATAATTTAATTATATTTGGTTATCTATTAAAATTTATTGACATCATTATTGTATAATTGTATATATGAGGATAACCCAAAGGTTTCCTTGAATATACAATTAAAAGTTTTATGGTGTATTTGGGATCTGAATTCATTAAAATTACTCAAAGCATTAAAATATTGGCATGTATTAATATTTTGCGGATCGCTAACATGTTCGCATCGGGGAACTCGTTGTTAAGTTTAACGGGCTTAACTATATTGGATGGTCTGAACAAATCCTATTTCAATTGGGTGTTTTGAATCTGGATTTATCAATAGTTACTGACGAGAAGCCCGCAGCCATTTCGACTACCAGTACGGCAGCTGAAAAGTCTTTCTTTGAGGCTTGGAAAAGTCTAATCGGCTAAGCTTAAACTTGATGAAGATGACCATGGCGATTCCATCAAGCCATCGATGCCCAAAACAGATAATGCAAGGGAATTTATGGTAAAAGTTAAATAGTACTCTTAATCGGACATTACAGACAAGTCCGTAGTTGGGAGTCTCATGAGTGAGTTGACCACTAAAAGATTTAATTGGTCATGTTCCATTCACGATCATGTGATAGAAATGTCTCATCTAGCGCAAGGTTAAAGATTATGGTAATGGATGTGAGTAAATCATTCCTAGTAGAGTTTATCATTAACTCTCTTCCCGCCGAGTTGTGACTCCATGTTAACTATAACACCATTAAAGATAAATAGAATTTCAATGAACTTAAGGCCAAGTTGATTTAGAAGGAAGGGAGATTAAGGATAATAAAAGAAAACTCCATCCACCTCACGGTCTATGGCCTACGACTTGTGCTAGTAGCGAAAGATTAAACCAGGTAAAAGGATAAAAGAAAAGGTAAATCCCGGTGAAGGTAAATGAAGGTTTGATCCATAAGGAAATGTACTACTTACTGCAGGAAACCTGGCACGTAAAGAAAAATCATGTCCAAAAGAAAGGCTTGTTCGAAAAGAAAGGTATACATTATGTTTCGTTTGTTTCCAATCAAACCTTATTGAGGTTTCTTTTAATACCTGGTGGTTAGATTCTCGTGCTACTACTCATGTGTCTCATGTTACATAGGGATTCCATTCATCCATCCATTAACTAATCGATCAATACTTGTTTATGGGAAACGCGGAATAAAGGCGCGAATAGAGGGCATTGGGGCGTACAGATTGATCCTAGACACTGGGTGTCATCTTGATCTAGAAAAGTGTCTCTATGTACCTGAATGTGCTAGAAACTTAGTTTCTGTTTGAATGCTGGATTATAATGGTTTTAATTTCCAGATTGCAAATGGTACATTTACATTATTAAGGAATAAGTACTATTATGGTTCTGGTATTTTAATTAATGGATTGTATCGTTTTAATCTTGGTGAAAAGTTTTGTAATTCCCTGTTTAATGTTGAACACAATGTTGGTACCAAACGTAGTGCAAAGAATGAGCATTCTGCTTCTTTGTGGCATTAAAGACTAGGTCATATTTCCAAGGAAAGGATGATGAGGTTAGTAAGAAGTGAAATACTACCTCACTTGGATTTCACTGACTTGGATGTGTGTGTGGAATGTATAAAAGGTAAACAAACCAAACACATCGTAAAGAAATCTGCCACCAGAAGCACTCATCTATTAGAGATAATTCACACTGATATTTGTGGCCCTTTTGACAACCCTTATTGGGGTGGAGAAAAATACTTCATCACCTTTATAGATGATTTCTCACGTTATAGTTACATATATCTAATGCATGATAAATATCAGTCAGTGGACATCCTTGAGATGTTCAACAATGAGGTGGAAAGGCAGTTAAATGGAAAGGTTAAAATTGTGAGGTCTGATAGAAGAGGTGAATATTTTGGAAGGTTTGATGAAAATGGACAACATCCAGGTCCATTTGCAAAGTTCCTCAAAGTAAGGGCATTTGTGCACAATATACAATGCCTGTACACCTCAACAAAATGGTGTAGCCGAAAGGCAAAATCGTACATTAATGGATATGGTTAGAAGTATGTTATGTAATTGTTCTTTACCTCTATCATTGTGGGTGTATGCTTTAAAGACCACTGCATACGTTCTTAATCGGGTTCCCAGTAAAGCATTTCCTAAAACTCCTTATGAACTGTGGACATGTAGGAAACCCAGTTTAAGACATATTCGTGTTTGGGGTTTTCCAGCCGAAGTAAGAGTATATAATCCACATTAAAAGAATCTTGATGCTTTAGATTACCAACGGGTTTTGTAAGTCAAGGCTATGATAATCTAGAGGGGGTGAATAGATTATCTCCATCTTTTCGATTTCGCCCTCTTTTTCGAACAAAACAAGCCAAGACAATAATAAAGGTGCGGGAAGTAAATAACACGCGTCGATTTATAGAGGTTCAACCCACCTAGGGCCTAATCCTCTACCACCTCAGTATCTCCGGGATGGATTTCAAAAAGAAAAAAAAAAGATTTTATTAATTACCAAAATTAATACAACACCTTACAACATCACCTTGAAGAACACCACACTCTTCTTCAACACCACCTTGGAGATTACCACAACTCCCTTGAAGATTACCACAATCCTCAACGGCACCTTGTGAAGATTACCACAATCTTCAACCTTGAAGAATACCAAATTCTTCAACACCTCAATAAGAAGATCACCACAATCTTCTTGCACCTAACACCTAGATCATCCAAGTGTGTTCTTACCACAAGAACACTCACAAGGATATCTTGTGTTGAATGATAACCCAAAAATTCAAGATTACAACTAGATAATGAATGATACAAATTTGAGTGCAAGTGTAATCAAGAAATAAAGCCTAGACCTCAAAGATGTGAAAGTGATAAGCTAGGCAAATTACAACAAGAATATGAACAATGAAGAACAAATATGTTTGCTTGAATATATCTTGTTGTGTTGTAGTATTCTCTCTTGTTGTGTTGCTTCAATTCTTCATCTATTTATAGAAGATGTCTTGGACATGATAGGCTCCTCCTAGGAGATTGAAATCTGTAAAAAATTGCAAGACAAATGAAGAATATAGTTGTTAGAAATCAATCCCACAAATTACGGAAAAGTTGGCTGCTGCACAATGGTTAGAATTTTGCTGTCAACCCATAGGGCAACCGGTCGCGCACAAATAGACGTTTGAAAATAAGAATACACATTTACAGGCGGCCAGGTCGCGGGGTCCGACCGTCGACGTGCACTAGACCGGTTGGCCTTGTCCAAAAATCAATCTGAGAAGTTTGTAAAATTTCCCATGCTTGACACCGTCGCCCTATAAATCGGCCGACCGATCGACGGCACTGCCATCGCCTATAGGGTGACCGGTCACCCTCACTATTTTCAAGCAAACATGAAGTTCTCTGTTTTGCACAACTTTCAGGTACGGGTTGCCCTATAGGGCGACCAGTTGACCTCAAAACAAAAGTGTTGTCCAATTTTATATCGAAAATAAACTTCAAGAAATACTCCGAAAAATAGTAAAAACATTTTAGACCGATCGGAAGTATTTAGACAACTTTTAGAAACATTGTTTTGGTGTAAAAATACATTAACACAAAATCATCAAAAGTGTTATCTAATATTTGTCGAAAATAAACTTGAAGAAATACTCCGGAAAATTAGTAGAAACAATTTAAATCATTTAGGAGTATTTGGACAACACTTAAAAACATTGTTTTGGTATAAAAACAAAATCATCAAAATCATGATAAAACCATTTATCAAACAATCTCCCCCTTTTTGATGATTACAAACCAAAACAATTTAACGAGGTCGATTTTGAAAACAAAACAATTTTACCGGTTAAAAATGAACTATCCGTTGTGAGCGACAACATTCCACGCAACATAATCATAAGGATGGGAGTATAGATTTTCAAAAATATTTTTGCAAAAGCTCCCCCTATCAACATGCACAACAAGAATAATGCAGAAGCAATCAACCAAAAGCTAAAAACTCCGCTTTTACAACTTGAGCTTAAGTATCAAGAGCTTATAAGCTCCCATGTCAACAAAACATCATTAGACATGAATATGAGTCCATACTACAACAAATGGACTAAGTATAATCCACAACTTATGGCTTTTAATAGCCACAACTTATAGCTTCTTTCTCGAGCTTATTTTAACTTTTATGAGCTAATGAGCTTATAACCTATTTCTCCCCTTTGGAATCATCAAAAAGAATGTTATCACGATAAATATATTATATATTCATATCAAAGTGCGCAACTAAACCGATGTATCGAGCTATATGAACATTGAGGCTTATAAACCAAATAGGAGGGAAAAGTCGATCATATGACTTGTAGAAGCTTATGAAAACTCATTTGATTTGCAAAACATGATCTCTATAAATATATAAGACATTTGAAATTGAGAGAATCATGTAGGTGATGAATTTTTCATTGAAACGTTTTATCGAACACTTGGCGGGCGTCAAAAATTGAAGAAGATATATATAACCCTTGTAAATATAATCAAGCCAAGTTTTTCATCACCAAGAGTAATTTTACAAATATCATCCATCAACAATCATCAATCACAACACAATTATATACGAATTCCATCAATATATCAAGTAGAAGCATTTTCTCGAGGTTTAACCCAATTGAGATAAAAGGAGTAGAATTCTTACCATTTAATCGGTGAGGATGAGTAACAATGATGATAAACGAGCAATATAATCCCTAAAATATGTAATTTATGCAACAAAACTCATTTGAAGTGAATTGTGTGTGAAATTTGCAAAGGGGCGAAAAATGGAATAAAAGAGTCAAAATGGCTAAGTCGGAAAATGTGGCAATTTTATCCAATATAAGGCATGGCGGCGTACGGTCCAGCCGAGGCGACCGGGTTTACTCACTGGCAACACCGGTTCATCTGTTTTTGAAAAATCCGAAGTTTGAACTAAAAATCCGATTTTTCGCTTTTTAAAAAACGTGCAAAATGCAAACGTAGACCTCATTCAATATACATTATGTCATAATAAAGCTTGAAATGAGGTAAAAGACTCAATGGTAAATGAACAAATGTCCGTGAGTTATTTTTTGAGACAGAATTAAACACATCTCAAATTTTTGTTTAAGAAACGCAATCCCTTAAAAGAATATCGAATCTCAATATGTTTAGTTCGATTATGACGAACCATATTTTAATCACCGGACTTGTTATCCCGAAAAATATGAACGTTTTTGAAATTTTGGATAAACAAGCCATAAGAAGAAGTGCCTTTCAGATATTTGAAAATTTCTTTTAATGACACTTTAATGAGATTCGTTGGGATAGTTTTGAAGTCGAGCATATAGACATAAGACATAGAGAATGTCGAGTCTAAAAGAGTAATAAACGAAGATAAGCATACCTCGAATTTGTTTGTCACCCGATATGCCTTCCTCAACCTTTGTCAATCTTTACATTGGTAGCCATAGAGGTTGAGATGATTCTTCCTTCTTCAATGCTTAACTACTTCAAAGGTACTTATGTATACTTTGATTGTGAAATATAACCATCTTCTTGGCATTGTTTAACTTGAAGTCCAATGAAGAAATTAAGCTCCTCCATCATGCTCATCTCAAATACACCTAACATCAACTTAGAAAAACATCTTGCACAAACATTCATTAGTAGCACCAAATCAACTCAAATTTGCACTAATAAGCAATCTTGTCCCCTTTTAATAACAAAGGGAGATTAGTGTCAACTTTACCTCTTATAAAATTATTTTGCGAAAAAAAAATAGCTAAGTCTATCAAGTCGTACACGGGGTGCTTGTTTTAAACAAACAAGGCCTTTTATAAAAATCATTTAGCTTAGAAAAAATTTCAAACCCCGGTTGTTTTACATAGACTTCTTTTAGAGTAAAACCAAAAGTGGATTTAACATCCAGTTGGTAAAGCTTGAAATTTTCTTAAAAGCAAGAATGAGCAAGTAGAATGCGAATAGCTACAAAAACATACTACGGGAGCAAATGCTTCATCAAAATCAATACATTCTTCTTGACATTACCTTTAAGCTACTAACCTCCCCTTGGTCATTAAACTTGTTCCAAGATATCAAAAAAATTTCTCGCAAAATCTTAACAAGATATCTTGCACACTAGCATAGTAATATCGAATAATAAAGATACAATAACAAGTAACACATACTATGCTTTCAAACGAATCATCAAGGGTTTCATAGAACATGTAAGTTCAAATAAGCTTATAGGAAGCCATATAAGGTCTCTTTTGAAATTTGAAGATCCGAGAGCATATAGTTGAGACCTCATTTAAAAGAAGCATTTGAACAAGAGCTTTGACAAGAATGAATATGAGCAATCAAATGCATAATTTAGAGAGAAGAAAAAAATATAATCCTTTGCAAGACTTGGATAAAAACAAGCTTCATAGAATAGTGCCTTTCAAAAAATCTAAGAATCCTCTTAGTGGCACTTATGTGAAATACTTTGAGATATCTTGAAATGCAAGCACATAGGCATATCACACATATATATCGAGTCTATAAGATGAATACCAATAATGAACGTACCTCGATAGCTTATGTCTCTCTTGTCAAATAATGAGTAGATAACTATTGATGAAGATATATAAGTCCTACACAATTCTTAGAATAAATGTTGCCCAAAAACATATCAAATAGAAGTGTAGGCTAAAAAATAAAAGATATCACAAATATATTATGCATTATAAGTCCATAAGAGATAATGAACATACAAGTCATTTAAAATACACACGAGTTTTAAAAACATCATGCAAGGTCTTCTTTTTCAAAATATTTTAAAAACACAAATATATATTGAAGACCTTAATTTTAAAAAATATTTGAAAACTCATTTTGAAAATATAGGCACAAATAAAAACATGCATAATAACAAAATAAAATGCATATTTAAATAAGGAGATACGGTTTACCAATTACGCCATTTCCATGAGTTATGTCTTTGTTGATGATATCTTTCCTTTGAAAATCATCTTGTAGATGATAGCTTTTCTCCAATTGCTCCATTTCCAAGATTATGTCATTCCCATTGTTGATAATGTCTTTCTCTTGGAAATTCATTGTGGTGATGTTTTCTTCTTTGATCAAATGAGATGGTCATTTGATGTCTTCTAAGCGATATGAATTTTCCTTGATTTTTATTCCACGGTACCTAATATAACATTGTTTTATGATACCCTCAAGTGTTTGAGTCCTTTGGGATTAGCTTTGAGACTTTTAGGTCTTCAACAATAATTAGAGCTATTTATAGCCCGACAAGTATTAACCGTGTGACCCTTTTTACCACAATAAAAACAAGTAATAATTCGAGGAGCATAATGACCAAATATGCATAGAGACTTGATTCTTTTTCATATGATCAACAACACTAGGCTTATGATCAAGTCCTTGTTTCAATTTATCACAACTATGAACATCAACAATATCGGCCATTTTATCGGTACTCAGAGTTGGATTTTGATAAATCCTTTTTCATGCAATTAATAGTTCTCAACAAGAGTACTATTTTCTTTTTCAAGGTTTCTAACCTTATCAAGTGTGGTGGTGTGAGCACATGATAGTGATTCATAGGAAATAAATAAATTATCCTTTTCATTTTTCAAAACATTGAATTCCTTTTTCAATTTTTTGTATTTAACAAGTAAGCTTTGGAATTCATTTTGAAGATCATCATAATCATTTTGCAAATCACTATAATCATTATGTAATTCATTATCATAAGAAGTAGAAGGTTTACTTACCTCGTTTTCTTCGAAGCCCATAAGACAACATTCATTTTCATCGTCGTCGGAAGTTGTAGGAAGCTCATCCCAAGTTGTTGTATCCCTTTGAGAAATAGATGCTTTTGAGTCGCTCCTTTCATTTGCATATACGTCTTCTAATTTTCTCCATACTTCATGTGCCGATTTAATCCCTACAATATGATCATATTCCAATATGGTAAGTGAACAATACAAAATATTAAGAGCTTTACCATTTAAGGAGATGATTTTCTTCTCTTCATCATTGAGCTCCTTGAGGACTTTGGAGGTGTGTGGTGTATCTTTTATCGGGATAGATTCTCCATTGACGATCGTGTTCCAAATATCGAACCTGCAACCTTGTAGATAGCATTCCATTCTTTCTTTCCAAAATGTATAATTTTTGGAATCAAATAGTGGTGGCTTAGTGGTGGAGGCGCCGTGAGTCATGATCATTCCTCTTTAAGGTAAGACTTCGTTACCACTTGTAAGTCCAAGATGATCATTCCTCTTTTCGATTTCGCCCTCTTTTTCGAACAAAACAAGCCAAGACAATAATAAAGGTGCGAGAAGTAAATAACACGCGTCGATTTATAGAGGTTCAACCCACCTAGGGCCTAATCCTCTACCATCCCAGTATCTCCGGGATGGATTTCAAAAAGAAAAAAAAAGATTTTATTAATTACCAAAATTAATACAACACCTTACAACATCACCTCAAGAGCACCACACTCTTCAACACCACCACTTGAGATTACCACAATCTCCCTTGAAGATTACCACAATCCTCAATCGGCACCTTGTGAAGATTACAACAATCTTCAACCTCAAGAATACCAAATTCTTCAACACCTCAATAAGAAGATCACCACAATCTTCTTGCACCTAACACCTAGATCATCCAAGTGTGTTCTTACCACAAGACACTCACAAGGATATCTTGTGTTGAATGATAACCCAAAAATTCAAGATTACAACTCGATAATGAATGATACAAATTTGAGTACAAGTGTAATCAAGAAATAAAGCCTAGACCTCAAAGATGTGAAAGTGATAAGCTAGGCAAATTACAACAAGAATATGAACAATGAAGAACAAATATGTTTGCTTGAATGTATCTTGTTGTGTTGTAGTATTCTCTCTTGTTGTGTTGCTTCAATTCTTCATCTATTTATAGAAGATGTCTTGGACATGATAGGCTCCTCTTAGGAGATTGAAATCAGAAAATTGCAAGACAAATGAAGAAATATAGTCATTAGAAATCAATCCCACAAATTAGGAAAAAGTTGTCTGCTGCACAACGGTTAGAATTTTGTTGTCAAACCATAGGGCGACCGGTCGCGCACAAATAGATGTTTGAAAATAAGAATACACATTTACACAGGGCGACGTGTCATGGGGTGTCCGACGGTCGACGTGCACTGGATCAAGTTGGCCTTGTCCAAAAATCAATACAAAGAAGTTTGCAAAATTTCCCGTGCTTTGAAGCACCTGGTTCGCCCTATAAAGCCGACCGGCCGACGACACCGGTCGCCCTATAGGGTGACCGGTCACCCTCACTATTTTTAGCAAACATGAAGTTCTCTGTTTTGCACAACTTTCAGGTACGGGTTGCCCTATAGGGCGACCGATTGACCTCAAAACAAAAGTGTTGTCCAATTTTATATCGAAAATAAACTTCAAGAAATACTCCGAAAAATAGTAAAAACATTCTAGACCGATCGGAAGTATTTAGACAACTTTTAGAAACATTGTTTTGGTGTAAAAATACATTAACACAAAATCATCAAAAGTGTTGTCCAATATTTGTCGAAAATAAACTTGAAGAAATACTCCGAAAAATTAGTAGAAACAATTTAAATCATTTAGGAGTATTTGGACAACACTTAAAAACATTGTTTTGGTATAAAAACAAAATCATCAAAATCATGATTAAACCATTTATCAAACAATTTTTTCATTGGCTATCCTGAAAAGTCTAAGGGGTATAAATTTTATTGTCCTAACCATAATACGAGAATAGTTGAGACATGAAATGCATGATTTATTGAGAACGGTCATATCAATGGGAGTGATGAACCACGGAAGGTAGTCATCCAAGAGATTCGGGTTGAAGAATCTTCGCCCATTATATCTAATGACGTTGTTCATGTTCCTATTGTTGCACCACAAATAACGCAACATATCGAATAAGAAACCGAGGTTCCTAACCCACCAATGAACGATGCCGAGATAAATCAACCACACGTAAAAATATTAAGACGATCCAAAGGCGCGAAAAGACCGACGATTTCGATGATTATGTGATTTATTCTCTTGAGCATGAATGTGATCTCGGTATTGATAAAGATCTGTCTCATTCCGTCGCCATGGAATGTAGCAATTCTGAAAAGTGGTTTGTTTCCATGTAAGAAAAATTAAAGTCAATGAGTGATAACAATGTCCGGGAATTAGTAGAGTTGCCTGAAGGTTGTAAACGAGTCGGCTGTAAATGGGTCTTTAAGACCAAGCGAGACTCAAATGGCAACATTGAAAGATATAAAACGAGACTTGTTGTTAAAGGATATACTCAAAAAGATGGCATCGACTACAAAGAAACGTTATCTCCTGGTTTCTAAGAAGGATTCTTTAAGAATTGTTATGGCTTTAGTGGCTCATTATGACTTGGAGCTTCACCAGATGGATGTAAAGACCGCTTTTCTAAATGGAGACTTGGAAGAGGAAGTATATATGGATCAACCGGAAGGATTCTTGGCCAGAGAAAAGGAAAATATGACGTGTAAGCTGAGAAAATCAATATACGGATTAAAACAAGCTTCCCGTCAATGGTATCTTAAATTTAACGATACTATTACATCTTATGGTTTTATAGAGAACATCGTTGATCGATGTATCTATATGAAAGTCAGTGGGAGCCATTTTGTTATTTTAGTTGTGTATGTTGATGATATCTTGCTTGCTGCATTCCTTTCGAAAAACTTTGAAATGAAGGATATGGGTGAGGCATCCTATGTGATTGGAATAGAAATATTTTGTAATTGATCACAAGGATTGTTAGGATTATCTCAGAAAGGATACATTAACAAAGTTTTAGAAAGATTCAGAATGGAAATTGCTCTGCAGGGATTGTTCCAATTCAGAAAGGGGACAAATTTAATCAAATACAATGTCCTAAGAACGATTTGGAATGCAAGGCAAAGGAATCAATTCCCTATGATCAGTGGTTGGGAGTTTAATGTATGTTCAAACGTGTACTCGACCAGATATCAGTTTTGTTGTTGGTATGTTGGGTCGATATCAAAGTAATCCCGGAATGGACCACTGGAAAGCTGCTAAGAAAGTACCTAACACCAAGGATCACATGCTAATGTGTAGTAGATCTGATCACCTTGAAGTGATAGGTTATACAGATTCAGATTATGCCATGTGTCGACACCAGCAAATCTACATTCGGTTATCTGTTCCTTTTGGCCGGTGGAGCAGCATCATGGAAAAGTGGAAAGCAATCTATCATTGCTTCTTCTACTATAGAGGCTGAATTTGTGTCATGCTTTGAGGCCACAGTTCATGGACTGTGGTTGCAGAACTTTATCTCGAGAACTGGGATTGTCGACAGTATAACCAAGCCGTTGAGAATTTACTGTGATAATTCTACAGATGTCTTCTTCTCAAAGAATGATAAGTACTCTAAAGGTGCCAAACATATGGAATTAAAGTATTTATCTATTAAGGAAGAAGTGCAGAAACAACGAGTATCTATTGAGAATATTAGTACATATTTTGTGATATCGGATCCGCTGACTAAGGGTTTACCGCCCAAAATATTTTTCGGACATGTTGAAAGGATGGGCATAATAGGAAAGTCCTTGTTAGCATAATAAGTATGACACACACATACAAATATTGCTCGTAATATTGTGATACTCTGAATTCAATTAAGGTGTTTGTTTCTGTATTCTTTATCTTGTTATCTAGAAAAGTCGTATACACTTTTGTTAGTTAGATGACGTTTAGTCTTTTGAAAAGACATAAAAGTTGAGGCTACGAACTCCTCATAATTAAAAGTTATGATGAATTGAGATTGATTTGTGATACATGGAAGGAATCATGTTGACAAATTAATATGTGACCGCCATGATTCAATCAATTTCAATTCAATAAAAGTTATTCGTTTAATGTGGACTTAATGAAAGTTCTCTCCAAAAGCTTCAAGTTGTCATTTGGACTAAGTGGAAGAATGTTAGAATATTGATTAATATTCTTTAAGGATGGTCCAAGTGCCATAAGGTTCAAAGTCCACATTATGTTAAGACACATGGTTCTATAATGTTCAATGTATACATTATGTGAAGGTGCATGGTTTCAATTAAATGGGACTAACTTTGATGGATAAGTTAGTATTAAATGTATTGAAACCAAGGGTCTAGATACCCTCTCATCTACCTCATAAATGAAAGAAGTTCAAAGGTTAAGAAGACAAAGGATCATCGGAGGAATGGTTTATCTTCCTCATGTCTTCTATAAAGAGCCATGAAGGACATCGTTTTGTTTCCATGCCGTAAAACAATAAAAGAGAGGTTAGAAGAGGATACTCTATTGTTGAAGAGAGTGGCTTATTCATTGAAGATCAAGATACAAGTTTCATACATCTTCAAGAGATACATGAATGGATCAAGGTATGTATTTTATATTTGTGAAAATCACGAGTTGTTAAGGTTTTGGGCATTAAAGAAATTACTTGATTTTTCTGAAAAGTTAGATGAAAATCGAATTAAAATTTACAATATCATCTTCACTAATTGAAATATAACGTGGACGATAACAAGATATGTAAAAAAAACAATAGTTATCTAATTATTATAATACCTAGTTTGCAATATTTACATCTAAATGACTAAATCAATGCCCAAATGCAAGAACCATGCATGTTTCATGTTCTAATAGATATAAATTGAGTGTAACCATCAATTGATGAAAGCTTGTTTAATAATATTTGTTTGTATTGTTAACGACAATACAACAATGATATTCAAATAGTAAACTATGAGAAATTAGCCAAGTAAAGAGGGTTTAGAACTTTTTGCCCATCCCACATCGTCCAAAGTAAGCAAAACTATTGGAGTTAATTTTATTTAATAACATTATAAATTTTTGAAAAAATAAATAAATTATTCATCCTAGCATTTAATTTAGAATAAATCAATTTTCAATTAACAACAGGAGAACGTTCGTTTTGGAATGAATTATATAGTTATTGACAAAACTATTGGAAATTTGTACTGGAAATTATAAACACAATAATAACTCAAGACACAAAAATAGTTTTTTTAAGATATATGTTTCTCCTCTTCCAGATAAATTCCAATATCACACCGTGGTGTTACTAAAAATCTCTCACGGATGATATTACACTGGGGTGTTATTAAAAACCTTCCTCAAGATATAAGATGGAGTTGTTTCATTCAAATTGTGACTTTTTCTTTTTTAAAATCAAAATGAAAAAACACTTTGTTTGTGATGCTCAGAACTCGAAATAATACTGCAATTGTATATTTGCAAAGAGAGCCGCTATTTACACCCCAATTTCTTATAAATACACCCACCCCCTATTTTACAAAATTAAAATGACTTAAAATTACTATTATGCCCTTATTGTTAAAAAAATTCTAAATACAGACAATTGTTTTTTCCAGAATTTTTTTTCTTCCCTAGGGTTTCAGTTGCTAATTTTTTTAATTTTTTGCTATCGTGTTATTTTAATTGTAGCATTAAGTGCGAAAATGTGTCATTTTTATTAGTTATAAATATTTTATAGATTAGGTTGGAAATGGTGTTATAATTTTTGGGTTTTTATGTTTCAAGTTCGTGTATTTTTTCGCCATTTTCGAATAGGCACGATTATGCGCTATTTTAATACGTGACACGATCTTTTTACATCGGTTTTCTTTAAGAAACTGATGTAAAAAGTGTGGCACGATCGTGCCCTATTTTAGATCGTGCCACACTTTTTACATTGGTTTGAAGAATATGATGTAAAAAGTGTGGCACGATAGTGCCTAATTTTAAAGTTTGGCACGATCGTGCCACACTTTTTACATCAGTTTCTTCAAAAAAAAAAACAATGTAAAAAGTGTGGCACGATCATGCCACACTTCAAAAAAATTGGTGGGGTGTATTTTTTTTTGACAATAAGGGTATAATAGTCATTTTAATTTTGCGAAAATAGGGAGAGAGAGGTGTATTTTTAAGAAATTGGGGTGCAAATAGCGGCTCCCTTTTGCAAATGCTCAACTATAATTCTATAAGTAACCAACATGTGACTTTTCTGAAGAGGTAAGACTCTTCCTAAACAGAGTCACTTTTCTTCAAGAAAAAATACCTCTTCAAAATGTTGTCAAAAATTAGATTTTCGCTCGAGGGCATTGCGCCCGAGCTCCCATGAGGTGGCGCAACCCCCCGTGACCTGACATGAAAACCTATCTGTAAAACATTTGCATCATAACTTGTAAGAACATCTGCAACAGTCTGCGCCATTTTAGTGCAAACTATGCCACTAAAATGGTGCAAAATATGCATTTAATCTCCAACAGTTTGCACTAAAAAGAAATATTCCCTAATATTTATTATTTTATTAATTTAATTCTGATTTTTATTACTGTAAAAAAGTTACATATATAATATTATTTAATATAATATTAAATAAATTTTATATTTTCAAGATAAATCAAACTCAAAAAAAATGTAAAATTGAATGAAAATAATGCAAAATCAAAATAACATTTCATAATAATATTGCAACAGAAATATTTTATCTTAGGTTTTGTTTTTATTTTCAATAAACCTGCATATTATTATTATTATTGAAATTAAACATTATATTATTATTGAAATTACACATCATATTATTTAAAATTTGTTATTCATAATTAATTAATATACAACCAAAAAATCAAATTAGAATAACAAATACCATTTTATTTCGTATCTTAATACACTAAAAGTCTAAATTTTAAATCATTAACTAAAAAAAATATAATAGATACGCAAACACAGTGTTGCACCAAAAAGAACGCATCATTATTCATATCACCAAATTGGCGTAATGAATGACGCCTTGCTGGAGCATTATTTTGCTCGAATTTGAAGATGGAGCATGGTTGTTGAAGATGGCCTAAATAAGTTATGAATATATCTACCAAACTCATTTGAAATAGATTTTCTAAATAACCCTAACTTGACATCGCAATTTATCCAGAAAGTGATTATGATTCTCGTGCGTTTATAAATTCCACTATAAATTTCCAAACAGAAACAATATTAGAATGGTCTAAATTTGTTTATGAAAAAGAAAGAAAAAGGCATATGGCATATCAAGAGAGATTACTATACTAGCAAGTAGACTAATACCGGCAAAAATAGAATTGGAGATGCGGGGGATCGAACCCCGTGCCTCTCGCATGCAAAGCGAGCGCTCTACCATTTGAGCTACATCCCCAGTTGAAAGTTAGTTTGTTTTTCATTATTACTTTTCCCATTTCTCAAAAGAACACCACTAAAATTGGGTGTATGAAGAACAAGTCCCACCATCTTTGCAGGTTTTAGGTCTTCGTTTCTCCCTGAAAATACGGACACACTCACTGATAGTGAGAGAAACCATGGATTTCCAGGTTGTTGTATTAGCGGGCGGATTTTCGAAAACACTTGTCCCTCTCGTTTCCAAGGTATTTTTTTTTCCTTCAAATTTTGATGGGGAAAAAAGGTAGTTTTCTTTTGATGTCTCGAAAATGATATTGTGCATAACCAATATACGCAGGAGGTGCCGAAGGCGCTTCTGCCAGTGGCGAACCGGCCGGTTCTATCTTATGTTCTGGAGCTTCTTGAGCAAAACGACCTCAAAGATGCCATTGTTGTGAGTACCCTTTTATTTGTTTTCATTTGTGAATGTTTACGGTGTTATTGTGTTTGAGGAGGAAATTGAAGATGGGTTTTGCTGTTGTAGGTTGTTGAAGGGGAAAGTGCTGCTCTTTCGATCAGTTCTTGGATATCAAGCACATTTGTTGATCGATTAAATGTTGAAGTAGGATCCTGATTAATGTTTTTTCTGTTACCACGACTTTTCCCTGTTCTAACTTATATAAGTGATTGGCTCATTTTTGTGGAATTGATTCACCTAAAAGACTGAAAGTAGAGAGATGGGAATATGACAATTGTGATACTAAAAACGATGCAAAAATTCATTCTAGTGACGAAAGTAAGTTAAGCTTTTTCTGTTGTATCCTGCTAATACGTTTTAGGAAGAAAACTATTGTTGAGCTAGGAATGCTGTGTTTATTCTCTTAGTAGAATTCTTATCATTATTTTTAGGTTGGTTTTAGATGCTATATTGGAGACAAGATGCAATGCACTATATGTGATGGACTCAGAGGTGTTTCGAGGAATCAACCAGTTAGATGTGTCTATATGTAGGGATTAGATCATGTAATTTGTGGACCAGTTTTAATTAGAAACAAGTGGCAGATATTGCATCCTGGAGTTTGGACGCCATTTTAAATTTCTTTAGCACAGAGATTTGACTAGCAAGTATTTCAAGCATATGAGGTTTCAGATAACTAAATTTAGATTCCAGCTTTTGTGCTGGTATTTAACATATGGAATTGCATGCGGCCTGCACTATCTGATGGTTTTATTGAGTTAATAGGAATAGATGTACTACATAAGCTAGGATATCAAATTTGTTGTGGTTTATGTTTATTACATAAAATATGCTTGAAATTCATGGCAGGATAAGGCATACCTCGTGGATGTGGTGAAAATCTATTGGAGCTGATTTTATGGTTTTTTGGGAAATTAGCATGCTTGGACGTATCTGATGATTAAATATACCAATTATATCACGGTGCCATGGGAAATGCGTGATCAGTGCTTTTTCCTTGCTTAGAAAAGTATTTATGCTTTACTTGTATGACCAAATTAAGTTCCTTTCCAGCGTTATCACATTAATTATCTTTCAAACTGCAATTAACTTAATCCAGTAGGCTGAGTTTCTATTGTTCTCCTCATAAAATTCAGAATACTATAACTCTGCAATATTTATGCTGATTGTCCAAGTAACATACATACCGTAGACCGTAGTGATGATTCTCTTAGTAATTTGGAGCGGTTTAGATGATGGGATCTGTTGATTTCAGAGAATCAAGCCACTGTGTTTGTTTTGACATGGTGGATTTTCTATCATACTATTGCTAGAATTATTTTAATATTGTTTAAGTATAACTCATGCCTTTAAGTTTAGAGTTCTGCAACCATTTCTCTGGTTGCTAGTGTATTTTTGTCTATGGTACTGGTGGATTGATATTAGCTTACATAAGTTCAACCTTGTGCTTTATCGCATAAGAGAGCCGGTGCTTGTTTCTTGAAACCTGAGACTCTCAACTTTTCCTATAGGTTAATTGAAATCATGATATCTATCTGCTGCAGGTAACTGCAGTTCCTGAGGATGTCGGGACAGCTGGTGCTATTAGAGCTATTAATCACCGCCTGTCTGCGAAGGATATCTTGGTTTGAGTTCTTCTCTTACGAGACTTTTCAGTTTCCAGCAATGTTGGGCAGTAGCTATAACCCACATCATTATTTAGGTTGTGAGTGGTGATTTGGTAAGTGAAATTCCGCCTGGAGCAGTGGCAGCTGCTCATAGACGACATGATGCTGTGGTGACTGCAATGCTTTGCTCTGTTCCTGTCAGTGGACCATCAGACTCGGGCTCATCCGGCGCTAAGGACAAAGCCAAAAATCAGGACGCTATAATATTGTAGGCCTGGATCCAACTAAACAATTTCTATTGCATCTAGCAGCTGGTAAAATGTTCAATATAAATGTTTTATTTGACGTGTAATTTCTATTTTGCTGTCACTGGACATTTATGCAACTTGTGATAGGATCTGAAGTCGACAAAGGCATTCGAGTCCAGAAAAGCATTCTTCGAGCTGTTGGCCAGGTAAATCATTGGACATCTGTCAGTCCAAGTGCATTGAGTGCCAAAAAAACCAATGATTTGTACTTGGCCATCTATGTTGCACTTGCATGAACTATTAGCATAGGGCTTGGAAAAGTGATTAGATTAGTTGAATCTTCATATGCTGGGAGGTGCAGACGCGAGTATGTTTGTATATTTTATACCAGTTTCTTTATTTAACGTGGGGATATGCATTTTTGATGATGCAGAATTTTCTGATTTGGTTAAATCTGACAACAACCCAAAATGGTTTTGCTGATTTGTTTTTGAAAATTCAGAATCCTGTCTGACTGGCAAGACTCCATTAGCAGATACTTTATACATGAAGGCCATCAATCGTTGCATAGACTAATTAGCAGCTAATAACTGTTGCAAAAGGTTATAAGCTTCTATTTTTCTCTTGCTGAAGTTTTCTTTTCATCTTGCTCTCTTCCCCGCGCCTCTTTGCTTATGCAGATGGAAATTCGTGCTGATCTTATGGATGCTCATATGTATGCATTCAAGAGGTTCGAGGATTTGCTCTATAGTCCAATGAAATTAATGCTTCTTCCATTGTGAACCAATCTTCTTCTGTAGTTACACATTTACCTGATATTCGTACAGATCCGTTCTGCAAGATGTCCTGAATCAAAAAGAAACTTTTCAAAGTTTGAGGCGTGATGTATTGCCCTATCTTGTCAGGAGCCAGCTGGTTAGTTTTATCCTGTTATTATTTGTTACAGTGATAACACTAAATTAGCATTTATTCCAAGTTCTGAACTACATGTTCTTGATGACATATCAGAGATCTGAATTATTGTTAAATGGAGCGCAGTCAGAAGAAAATGGCAATGTTAAGGATGCTTTCCAGAACAGTAAAATTTTGTTATCTCAACTTCTGGCTAATGCATCTACACCAAGTTTTCATGAAATCTATGCGCTGGGTCCGGCTGGGACTGCTCCTACACTAAGGAAAACTCATAAATGTTGTGTTTATATTGCTAATAACAGCAAGTATTGTGCGCGATTAAATTCCATTCAAGCATTCAGCGACATAAACCGAGATGTAAGTTTCCGTTGTGAAATTATTGCTCAACACTTAGCTTCTCTTTTCCTTGAAAAGGAGTTGTACTTAAAATTGTATTTCGTGATATATTGGCGCAGATAGTAGGAGATGCAAGTCACCTATCAGGCTATACTTTTTCGGCCCACAACAACATAATTCATCCATCAGCTGTACTTGGATCTAAGACGACGGTGAGTTATGTGACTCATGCAACTTCATCTTGCTTTGAAAAGTAAAATTACATCATGTGACATGGCCTTGTTTATTGGGGCATTGATGGACGATCTCAGATAAATGTTGCAAGATGAGTTGTTGCATGTAAATTTTCTGCTCACTGCCATTTTTCATTAATGTTCTGACGTGCAATAATTTTGATTTAGGTGGGACCACAATGCATGCTTGGAGAAGGTTCACAGATGGGTGACAAATGCAGTGTGAAGAAGTCTGTCATTGGGCGTCATTGTCGAATAGGTTCAAATGTGAAGGTATTAATAATAAGCCTTTGTTATAATTATTTGGGGTAATCCCAAAAACTACCCTTGAGATTTGGCCTAATTACATAAAAATCCAATTGTCTTTCAAAATTACCCTAAGGAGGGGGTATATTTGTTAGGTAAATACAAACTCTATGGGGTGTTTGTAACACCTTAAGGGGGTGTTTGTAATTTTGAAAGATAACTGGAGTTTTTCATGATTAGGCTGAATCTTGCTGGAAGCAAGCAATGAAACAAATTCCCGCTATATGAGATATACATACTCATAACAAATTCCCGTGTTTTGCAGATTGTAAATTCTGTTGTTATGAACTATGTCACAATTGGCGATGGTTGTTCGATCCAAGGTTCGATTATTTGCAGTAATGTACAGCTGCAAGAGCGTGCCGTGTTGAAGGACTGTCAGGTACTCTCTCTCTCTGTGTAGGTGCAATCTCTGTATTATATATTATATAATTGTGTTCGTCTTGATTTAGGTTGGAGCAGGTTTTGTAGTCACTGCTGGCAGCGAGTACAAAGGGGAATCCTTGGCGAAAAAAGAAAAACAATAATGAGTATTTTTTCCTTGCATTTCATCTTAAAATTTTTAGGAGCATCGTTCGTAGTGCTTATTTTTGCTGTAAATGCTCTCATTTCTTGTTCAAGTATAGAGGGGAAAGTGGTTAGCACCAATTTTGTTTGGGATTCTGATTAGTTGTGGCCATGTTATGTGCTGACTCTTAATTGTACAATCATTAGTTTGATAATTTTAGATTCTTTTTCTGATGAATTAAATGGTTTGTAACATTCATTTTGCTATGTGCTCATATATCTTTGAAGTTGACTTTATAGTTCAGTTGAAGCTCTGAAATTTGAAATTTATTTACACTACGAGTTGAGACATTCATGATTTTTTTTCTTTTCTCATTGTTTTAGTTTTTTATTTCTCGCTGTTGAACTCATTGTCTGTGGGAGTATGTAATAGAGTGTGGGAAGTGTGTGTTGTGCGTGTGATAGACAGCTGGAGAACTTGCATTTGAAGAGGTGGGTTGTACTCTGTGGTACTAGTTCAGTGCGAAGTCGGCAAGGGCAAGAAAATGCTTTGGGCTGTGAAATTGTGACACAATGGGCTTCACAGGCCCAGCGAAAAGTTTATTGGGCTTTTTCGAAGTTTGGGCAGAGCCATGATTATTATGTTTTTTTTTTTTTTTTGAGATGCTTGATTATTTTTAATAAAGGCATTGTTTAGAAAAGTATTACAAATAAAAGTTAATAAATTTGGAATGAAGCCCAAACTTAACTTCAACTAGACGAGATGGAACATAAATTTGTATAGAATACAAGTCAATAAAACTTTGGTGCTAATTAGTGATTATACTAAAAACTTGTGGTGTGAATAACATAAGATATGTTCAAAATGATATTCATCTTCTATTTCATCGGATGATTGTTACATGTATAAAAACTGTCATATTCTTTATTGTTCTAAAAATCCCAGCCTCAACCCCTTTATTCTCTGCTTAGACTCTAGGCTCCCTTATCTGTCTATGTTTTCTTCTGATTAGGCCTTGCCTAACTTCGCTCAAGTCCCGCTTAACCCCACCGAAGCTCCGCCTGGGCGCTAGACCCCAACCTCCTGCCCGATTATCGCCTAGTGATTTTAGAACACTGATCATATTAAAAACTCATAATTTAGGATTTAGCACAATGTATGATTAATTTATGCTTCAAAATTAATATGATAGTTTTTATACATGTACAATTATCCATATTGTGGAATATGAAATGAAATACCCTTTTTGAACAGAATATCCCATCCGAATTACCATCCCTATTTTATGCTATACCACATAAAAATTGATGTTATACATGCTCAAACTTCAAACTCTACCTAAAACTCATGAGACTTATACAAAATAGAGCAAGTTACAGGGATGGCAACGGGGAAGATATGCCAAAATACACACACACAAAAAAAAAATATTTAAGGACTTGAAATCCATATCCTATATATATATATATATATGTTTAGAAATTTAACACCAATGAAATAACTCTAAATATATATTTAGAATATAATATTATGAAAAATATAAAATATAAAATAAAAAAAATCATAACAAGTTAGAAATAGAGTCAATTTGATATAAAAGGTCAAGATCTGTCCTGAAGCTATTTATGAGAAGTGTGAGACGTGTTAGAATCTTTTAAAAATATACTCCCCCTATTCAAAATAAATACTCTAGGAAAAAATACATACATTAATGATTGTGTTAAAATACCAAATATACCATTAATTAATCACAAATGCTATGTTGGAATAAACACATTTAGACATTAGTGTTAGTTGGAAAACGATGCATTTAAGAATATTTAAAAAACTTTTTTCTCACAAGCCTTAAAAATCTGGAAAAAAAAATTTCTTTTTTAATAACTTTTCATGTGCCAAAAGACACACATTGTGAATTGGACTATAAAGGGATAATTTCATTTTTGATACTCAAAGTTTACCACCTTTTCACTTTTGGTACCCAATGTTCCCACTTAATCAATTTTGGTACCCAATAATTTTCCATTTGATCATTTTTACTACAATCCGTTAATTTGCCATCCAAAACAAACGATTCACCTGTTGTAGCAGGTGGAAACCGGTTAAAATTAGTAAAAATGAAGAATAAAAAACCTTTTGGGTACTAAAAGCGAAAAGATGGTAAATTTTGGGCATCAAAAGCGAAAAGATGGTAAATTTTGGGTATAAAAAATAAACGTGATTTTTTTTATACATAGGACTTTTTTTTTATAATTTTTAAAAATTGATTCAGTTTGAAAGAGTAGTCACGTTTATATATCAAATAAAATTATCCCTTATATATATATTAATAAAATAAAAAATTTAATTTTTTTCTTTTTTTCTTCTCTTCCACTTCGTCCTCTCCGTTTCATATTTTTTCCCATTTTCTTCACCCATCAATCAAAAATCTTTTTTAATTTGATTTTGGAGTTTTATGGAGTCCTAAATAAAAAAAATCAAAACACTTTTTAAAACTTCGAAATATGTTTTAAAAAATTCTGGATTTTTTTTTAAATTATCAGATTTTAATATCCCAATTATGGAATAATTTTAAGACTTTTAAATAAATTTTTTATTTTTTCAAAACAAATTTCAATATTTTCGTTAATTTTTATATTTTTTAAATAGTTTTTTGTTTTTTAAAAAAATCAATGTTTTTACCCTTTTTGGATTTCTTAAGTCAATCAATTTTTTGGTTAATTTTTTCAAAATCTTATAGTTTACAGTTTTTAATCCATTTTTGAGAATTTTAGAAAATTTCAGATTTTTAATTTTATATTGAATTCATTTTTTAAGTAGTTGTCAGATTTTTAACACAACTTTTAGTTCTTTAAACAATATTTTAGATTTTTAAAACATCATTTATTTTTGAAAATAACTTTTTGGAAATAATATTGAGTTTTTTTAGTTTAGAATTTAAAATATTTTAAATAATTTTGGGTACCAAAATAGAAAATGTTGTAAATTTTGGGTATCAAAAGTGAAATTATCCCTAACTTTTTACCCGCAAAGAATTAGCAATTCGATTTTGGATGGAAAAATAACGGCGTGTAGTGAAAGTATTGCTAACGCCCAAACTTTGGGTACCAAAATTGATTAAGTGAGAACATTGGGTACAAAAAACGAAAAGATGGTAAACTTTGGGTATCAAAAGTGAAATTATCCCGACTATAAAATTTGATAATTTACGCGATCTTTTAATAGAACAAAGTTGAATTCACTGCATATATAATAAACCTTCTTAACTAAGTTATCATATTCACTTTTTCTTCTCCCCGTTTGGATAACTTCATTGGACAGCGACTTCCGATTCTTCCGTTGCCACCCCACCCCCTCCACTCCCCTATAAATTTCTCTGCTTGTTCTTCCTTTTCAACTCACACGCACACACGCAGTTGGAGAAAGTCTATTTTCTTTTGTATCAGTAAATTATTACGAGAATGGCAACAACGGGAGGTATTCGTCAGACTGAAGGATCTCAGAACAGCCTCGAGATCGAAGAGCTTGCTCGTTTTGCCGTCGATGAACACAACAAGAAACAGGTTTTCAATTTTTTTAGTTTTTTAATTTTTTTTAATTCTCTTCTTCCGTTTCGTTAATACCTTTTTTTCCCCGTTATATAGAGAATTAATATCAAAACCATGCCTTTTGTTGCCATTTTTCTGTTTGAAATTTTTATTTCTTATTTTGTGTGCATTTTTATGGGTTTCATTTCATTATTCACAGTTTGGGTATTTTGTTGGATCTGAATATTTGCCTAATATTTTTGTGTTAATTATGGTTGATTTTTCCCTATGCTCTTTATAGTAATTATAGTTGATCTTTTCGCTATTGAATTACTACCATAATCTTGCTGTTTGTTGCGATATTTTCCCAGACTTTTGATTTTTCTTCTTAAATTTCTGCATTTTTATAAATATAAATCTGGCTTAATTGCAATTTTAGTCCATAGGGTTTAGTATTGCAGTGTCGGTCTTTTTGATTATTTTATCTTTAGTTACAATAGCAATTCCATTCCTGTAACTTTTAATTATTCCAGATATTTTGGATATTTCGGGTATTTTAGATAAGGTACAAGTTTATTGTGCGAACAAAGGAAATATTGAAACACCTAGTTGGGACTAAAACCGCACAAATCATAACTTGTAGGACAAAAAATCCACAAATCATAACTTGTAGGACCAAAAATGCACAAATTAGAAACTATGGGATCAAAATCGCACAGAATCAAAATCTTACGGATCAAAATTGCTACCTAAATTATTTACATAACCAAAGTTGCTAGGTTACTGACCAATTCCACAATTAAGCCTATAAAGCTCAGCAAAATTCGAATTTCATTATACATAATCTCGTTACTTACTTGGATTTACAATTTGCCTAACACTGTTTGGTGGTGGTGGTTTCAGAATGCACTCTTGGAACTTAAGAAAGTAACAAATGTGAAGGAACAAGTGGTGGCCGGGACCATGTACTATATAACACTTGAGGCGGCGGATGGAGGTCAGAAGAAAGTATACGAGGCCAAGGTGTGGGTGAAGCCTTGGATGAACTTCAAGGAAGTCCAGGAATTCAAGCTCGTTGGCGATGCTTGAGAATTTGCTTCTTGCTTGCTGATGATATCAGATTACAACACTGGTTTGTATAAATAAAATTGTGCAGTTTATTTGGCTGCTTGGAATTTGAGGCACATGAATTAGAGTTTCTTCTTCCTGAATCAGTTCTTGTGACCTCAAGTTCAATAATGTAAGTTTTCAGAAACATCTGATTTCAGCAAGGCTTTAATTTATGATAATGGAATATTGGGATCATCAATCATGTAATGTTGGTCTCATAGTTGGATATATTTGTAGTACACACTAGATAATGGTGTTGGAATGATGTTAAAGGGTTATATATATGGTTGTTGCTTTTGTCGTCTTGTATGTGTATTTTGTTTGCGACTCATGTTTGAAAGAAATATTCGATCACATAGAGTCGATGAATGGAGTGGGTTAGTTTAAAATTCATAGGTGTAAAAATGGCAAAAAAAGAAAGAAAGCGTGCACTCCTCTTTTGTATCTTGCATTTATAGTACTTCTGCGCTGGTGGATTTCGCTCAAAAACAAAGTATGGAATCTTGGGTTACTGATTGGTCGAATGCTGATTGATCCTGCATTTCATTTTAAATAATATCAAAAAAATGAATTCTAGAAAAGTTTAAACACAATTTTCTGCGATTTACCTGGATAATGTTTGATTGATGTGGGAGAAGATGGCACCAAAAGAAATTAAATGGCTTTTGTTACTCCTATATAGGTGCAAACTTAGTGTTGGTGGTCATTTTTATTCTTTATCCATTGGTTCCACATTTGGTCTTTCTTGCACAAATATGGTTGGTAACTCTTTCAGTTGACACTTGACAGGCATAGGATGCATGTTTTGGCAACTCCAAGTTGCATTTGAGCTAACGTTGGGGGTCTTTCAAAGAGCTTAGGGCTTGCTTAGTTTTTCGTTTCAGTGAGTTTTTTCTACTACTTTTTTTGAGATTTAGTTACAAAACTTACCCTAAATTTTAGTCTAACTACAGAAAAATCTTGTATCTTTTAAAATTACAAATACTGCCTTAAACTTAAAGTGTTACAAATGCCCTCTTAAAGTTTGTATGTATCTAGCAGATTGCACCATAATGAGTATTTATAAGATATAAACAGATGTTAATAGGGATTTGTGATTTTGAAAGATAACTGGATTTTTGGTAATTATGTTAAACCACGTAGGTAGTTTCTGTAAAATCATTTTATTTATTCCTGTATCACTCTCATCCAAAATCTTTCTCTTTTCATAGGATAAAAACCATATCTCAACTTTTATCTGTGGACTGTGATGGACGGAGACGGGAAAAGGAGGACATGGAATAGTGGGTACCATATAGTTATTTAAAAATTTAAGAATGAGACTGGTGTTGGTTCTGACGTTAAACTAGATTGGTATGATTGGAATCTAATAAGGTTAGAATGGAATGACTTTGGTATTTGTATAATGATGGGAAACGAATGAAGCTATGCAAAAGGTATGCGCGAAAACCACGAGTTTCAAGCTCAAGTGGTATCACTCACCCTTTGTAAGAGTATTAACCAGGGTTCAAACACCAGGGTTCGAACTATGTATCTTTTAGTTTTTTTGAAATTTATCCCCTTCCCTCCAACCACTACTCCCAACTTGTTTAAGAAAAAAAAGAAGGTATGGGCGAAAGGAATGAAATCGCCATTTTTTTTACTTGGTTTTAATATCATTATGGGTAATTAAAAATAAGAAAGGTAGTAATACAACAAAATGGTTTTAAGTACCAAGTTATAATTAAGTAGATTTTTCAAAATAAAATAATATTTAATAAATTGTGAAAAATAGATATATTATGTCTGGTATTAAACAATATTTGTATGTTTACATATATATATATATATATATATATAATATGATATCTATAAAACTTTGCACAAATATATATTTTATAAAAATACAAAAAATCAATAAATGATTCTTGGAGCAAGTCTCTAAATCTAAGTTTTAGATTTTGATAGAACATGAATATGATTTATTAAAATAGTTTACATAATTCTTATATATTTTGTATGTATTATGTAATATATATAATATCCATTACATATTTACAAAAATATAAAAATATTATTCTTATAATAATAATAATAATATAATTTTAATAAATGGGTTATGCTTATATATATATATATATATATAAGTAGTAAATATGTTCAAAAATTTTAGTTTATAAATAGTTAATATATAAATAATTAAATATATTTATTAATAACATTATTTTTTGAAAAAATTGATGAATTGAGTTTTGAGTTTTATCCAAAAATTTAGTTATTTTAAAAAGGATAATTTCATAGAAAAAAACATGTATAGATTTATTCTTGATTCATTGGAAAAAAAACTAAACCCGTGGGAGACCAAAGGAATGATTATTCCACACTTTGGGGAATAGGATTCTTGTGGGAATGAATGTCCTCATTACTAAATTATAGAGGATACACTTTTAGTCCCATAAGAAAAGGGGTCAAGCACGTTTAGTCCCACAATTTGCATTTTTGGTCCCAATTGATTTTTTTCAACACGTTTAGTCCAATGCGATTCAAAAGTTGCAATTTTAGTCTCAAAACATACAGAAAACCTAACTGATTGTTAACTCTATTCTTATGGGACCAAAAGTGCATTTATCCAAAAATTAAAAAAAAAAAAGAAAAAAAGAAAATTTGAAAAATCTGAAAATTTATCTAAAAGTTTTGAAAATTGTTTCAATAACATTTAAAATTATTTTCAATTCATTAAAAAAAGTTATAAAAAACCCCAAAACACTTTTTAAAATTTCAAAATTGTTTTAAATTTTTTGGAAAATTTTCTAAATATATTCAGATTTTAATATCCCAATTGGAATAACCTTAAGACTTTTAAACGAATTTTCAAATTTTTTTAAAACAAATTTTCAAATTTTTTTAAAACAAATTTTGAAAACAAATTTCAATATTTTCTTTAATTTTTAGATTCTTAAATAATTTTAGTTTTTTTAAAATATTCTACGTTTTTACCCTTTTTGGATTTTATAAAGAGTTTTAATTCATTAGTTTTCAGATTTTAATCTATTGTTTAGATTATTAGACAAATTTCCATATTTTAAATAATTTTCCAGATTTTTAATTTTATGCTGAATTTATGTTTAATATTTTAAGTAATTGTCAGATTTTTAACATAACTTTTTTAGATTTTTAAACAAAATTCAGTGTTTTAAAACATCGTTTAGTTTTAACAATAACTTTTTAATAATAAATTTGAGCTTTTTATTTTATTTTAGAATTTTCAATATTTTAAATGAATCTCAATGCTTAAACCAGTGTATGGCTTTTTAACAATTTTCATATTTAATTTTTGTAATTTTTGGATTAAAATAACTACGATTTGTTTTTAAACAAGTTATCATGTTTTTTATATTTTAATTTTCAGATTTTAAAATAATTTTTTGGATTTTTTATAAATTGTTTAATAGATTGAAAATAATTTTAAATGTTATTGAAATAATTTTCAAACTTTTTAGATAATTTTTCAGATTTTTCAAATTTTTTTTTTCTTTTAGTTTTATTGATTTCCGGATAAATGAAATTTTGGTCTCGTAAGAATAGAGTTAACGGTCAGTTAAGTTTTCCGTTAATTTTGGGACTAAAATTGCAACTTTTGAATTATATGAGACTAAATGTATTGAAAAAATTTAATTACCAAAACTATAAATTGTGGGACTAAAAGTGCTTGGCCCCTTTTCTTATGGGACCAAAAATGCAATTTGCTCCTAAATTATACCAATTATTTGAATGAAAATAACTTTGAAATGCCCATTCAATTCCAACCTCATTCCCCCATACCAACCGTGAGTGTAAAATGAGTAGAATGCTGTTATAAGAAAAGAAAAAAAAAATCCAACTACATTTAATGTTTGTCTGCTAAGACAACTCTTCTTTTCGCTTACTTTTTATTATTATTTATTTTAATTTTTTTCGATTTAATTATTTGATTAGTTAAAAGTAATTACTTAATAATGATGTGATTAATTAAACACGAATACCATTTCTTGATTAGTTATATCTAAAGTTAAAAAATTGATATCTTATTTAACTAAGCAATTATTTAATTATATCGAGTCACTAAATTTTAGATAAAAGAATTATAGGCAATACTAATATAGTCAAATAAAAAGTAAATCTGAAAGTAGTAATAATAAAAGAGTAACTAAAATTAAAGAGCGACAAATAAAAAAAAAAAAAAACTATAGCTTAATAAAAACGAACGCCAGCATGAACTTAAATTAACCTCGCTTTGGAAATTGGATAATTGTCGAGTCGTTAAAACTCTCAAGCCCATACCATCTTTCTAGAGTTCGATTCCATCAACCCTCCACTCCCATGATTTGTAACCCAAACATAGAACCCAACTGGTGGAACCCCGACATATGACCCAAGAAACGAATTACAGTAAAACAACTCCAATATAAGTGACAAATCTCTATAGATTCTGACTAAAAGCGTCATTGTTAGATGACCACACACTTTGTACATCATCCTAAATCCTAAATGAGTGGACAATGAGACGCAACAACTCCAACTATAGTGTTTCTACTTTAATTCGTTAGTAGTCCTAGAATCCCTAATCACCTACCACCTTGTTTCAATTACATATTTACATACATCTAATCCAGAGAATTGTAAATCTAGGTTACCAACCTATACTAAGATACTGGTAATAAAAGCAAAATCAAGAGCAAGATTGCAATGTACGTGCTATTCTTCATCATCATAATCTTCATATTCCTCATCCATCCCCCCGTTTAAATTGGCAAGTTGAACCGGATCAATAGCCATTCTTTCCATGTCATCAAGAGACCAACCGGGAATATCTTCGTGCTTCATGTCAGAAGCTAGCTTCTTTGAAGATTCAGAAGGGGCCCCAGTTAATGTTGATGTGAAATCCCCGTTCTCGTTTAGTTCAACGTTGAGGTCGAAATTTCTAACGGATTTATCTGCATCTTTTCCACTAGTTGCAACATCATCGGGCGTTAAGAGATCTTCTTTCTGATTCTCATCATTCTGGTAAGACCTGTCCGGATTATCTTCAAATTTCTCGTACTGAACGACCGATTCTCTCTCTAGCGTTCGTCTACCTCTACCACGACCTCTGCCCCTACCCCTACCCCTGCCTCTCCCATTACTGCTGGTGTGGGCTGTCTCATGCTGCAAATGAAGATAACATCCACCAACTGTTGAAATTGTAATTTACAGACAATGACAAAGTGCTAATTTTATTTAGATAACAAGTTATTCAAACACTTGTATAATTGATGCTCCAAAATTCGTAAAAAACTTGGTGAATCAAAATGAGCCGAAAAACAATTATTTGGACAAAGGTAACTGTATGAACATCTTATACTAGTTCTCAACTAGAAATTTTTTCATTAGTGGTTTACGAATACATCAACTAAAAACAACAACAACAAACTAAGCCTTAATCCCACTATTTGGGGTCGGCTATATGGATCATACCATGCCATCATTTACGGTCCAAAGCCACACTTTCATTTATATCAAGATATAACATGTTTTTTTTAATAGTTTCCTTCCAAGTTTTTTTAGGTCTGCTTTTGCTTTTTTTGATTTCGGTGACTGATTCCCTGCCCTCTACACTTCGAACGGGTGCATCTAAAGATCTCCTATAAACATGTCCAAACCATCTTAATCTCGTTTCTCTAATTTTCTCATCTATTGGTGCTACTCTCACTTTGTTTCTAATGTGTTCATTTCTTATTCTGTCTAATCTACTGTATCCACACATCCAACATTCTCATCTCTGCTACCCTCATTTTTTGTTCGTGTTCACATTTAGTCGCCCAACATTCTGCTCTATGGAGCATTGCGGGCTTTATGGCCGTTTTATAAAATTTTCCTTTTAATTCTAATGGTATTTTACAGTCACAAAGGATAGCCAAAAAAATACATCAACTAAAAAGTTCTAATAAAACTCTTTGATGGTTGAAAGTTGTAACTCCTGATGAAAACATTATTATACATGTAAAACAACAGGATAAGTTGAAAAACTACACCCTAGTTAAAAGGTCACAGAATTTTTTATTTTTTGTCTTCAAATGATTTTTATGCCTGGATAATAAAATTTCTGCAGTAGGAAGTTTTTGCCATAAAATTAGCTTACCATGGTGATTCTTTTAGACTCATCGTCATTGCCATCTTCATCTTCTGAGATCTTCCTGCGTTGAACAAATCAATTGATTGAGAAGTTTTTTTGTTTCTTTCCTCAAATAAAAAACAACTTTGAGCATCTTTTCGTACCTTCTTTTCGGAGCAGATTTATCCTCCGAAGTAACATCTGAACCCCCCAAATCAGGAACCTTACTGACAGTGTCCTTCAAGAAGTCAAACACGTTAAAGCTCTGTACACATTGCTTCCTGCAAGGGAAGGTCTTAAAATGGTCATAAGAGTGCTCACTCACAAATCAAAGTTTAAATATGTGCCAATCAAAACTCAGGGGAGGAAGAAAAAGATTTTAAAAAAAATCCACAAGTAACTTACAAATGCAAAGAATTAACAGTTTTTGCTCCCCTTTTAAGGGTAACCTCATAAGTCCTGTCACAAAGATCTTGTAGAAATAGTTCCAGAGCTTTCGCTGCACACAAATAAGTAGGAAATAATAAGCAGGCTGCAAAATAGAACATCAATTCAACAAAAAGAGAGCAAAAATAAACTAGATATGCAATCCATAACCAACAAAGTCTCAGCAAGGAATACCAACTAGAACTGAAATTACATACATACTAAAAGGGGTACAGCCATAGCAATCTTCCCCACGTCCTCATCAGCTTGCATAATCTTTTTGATTCGAGCCTGCAAATTAAAAAACTTCAATCATCTCAGCTTCACCTCACAATTCTATTATCTATATTCTGTTAATGGTCGAAACACCATGATGTATTGCCAGCTAAATGACTAATTCCATGAGGACTTAGACACATTTATAATTCAATCACTTGCTTGTGATTGCAGCCATTCCCCTTGTGCCGCTGCCGCCGTTTCTAGGACCGACCGACGCAAGAAACAACCAGTCTCTTTTTTCTTTTTTGCAAGAACACACATCCACTCGATTCCAGCTAGGGGGGCTGGCGGCGGCCGCCACCCCCCCCTTCAATTTTTTTCATAATTATTATAAAGGATGAACCCTACTGGTCCCGCTGTCATTGCCCTAGAACTTTATGGAGAAGGTAAATCGCGAGATGTCTCAAATGTTCGTCAGTCCGATTTTTCATAATTATTATAAATTTTTATATACAAATTTACTAAATTTATAATTTCGCCCCCCTAAAAAAAATAAAAATACCTATTTCTCTATTAGTTTCAAGAAAAAATAAACCCTAGTCTTCATTTCCTTGCTCTGTCACTGTTTCCAGGGCACGAGACGTCAAAAGTTGTCATTTCCAGCCTAGTGCTGTTGACATAGGACTTTAGAAAACAATAAGACCAATAATATTCAACAAAAGCAGAAAACTAATTCGATACAATCATTAAGATTGAGATTACGTAAAGCCTGTTTGATTTAAATTCAGCCAGTTTATGATTACATAACAGATTCAATCAAAACTGACTGAAATACCAGAATTTCACGAACCATTTCTACCTAAGTCAGTAAATGATTAGCTTGTTGCAGCAATTAAACCTATAGTTAAAAAATATAAAACATAACAAAATAAAATTATACGTAAAACCAGCCTCCTCCTCAAAAAGGTTCGCACACTTGGTTGTCAATATTCCTTTCCATAACCATAACCATAAACAAAATCCAAGTACAAAACCAACAAAAACAAAAGCGAAAATCGGAACAGGCGAAGAGTACTTACGGCTGGAAAGCGTGTGTCGAGCTTCTTTCTCATGGCGTCCACCTTACAACGATTCTAATTTCCTAAACCCTAGCTTGCTTCAACTCTCATATACATAAACCAAAACTATATAATATATATATGAATTTGAAGCTTCCCAGCAAAAAACTTCTCCAGTTTGCCCGCAGAAAATTCGAAATCGTTACGTCTCCCCACAGTTTAATAGTGTTAATTTCAAACAATAAATTAAAAAAAAAAATATTAGGAGATTCGATTTTCTCGGACCCTCCACCCGAACTTTACCTTTTACTTTTTTACGGAGTCCAATTTCAACTCCTTTTTTGGATTTTTAGGGTTTTTACTCTCCCCTTTATTTCCTTTCTAATTTTTACTATTTAATTGAGATCAACAGCGGTGGGGCGACTGATTCTGTCCATTAATTTTCTGCCACGTGTAGAGAAGGAAATGTGCTTTTGCCAAACCCAATGATATTGTGTCATTAATTATCGTAGGGTATTCCCCTCAAAAAAAAAATTATCATAGGGTATGACTTGGTCCGTGGTCAGAGCCCAGATGCTCAGAGCTAACAAGTAACAATGCCATATGGTTTTCTAAATGCACCATGTATTTAAGGATAATTACATTTATTACACCTCAAGTTTAGCTTATAAAATCAACTGGCATATTTGGTTTCACTTTTTCTTTTTTGTTCAAAAATGTGTTTGTCTAATATTGAATTTTCATCTTAAAGTACTTATAAAAATATAATCCTAAAATTGTACACCATGTTTTTTTAACTTTATTGTCAAAGTGTGCATCTTATTTTTTTAAAAAACTTGAACCATATTTTCAAAAGATACTCTTTGTTTTACATTTGAGAATTAGTAAAATAATATAATATAGGCTTTGTACTTTTGGCCCTATAATTATAAGGGGTGGCATACTTGGAACTATAAGTATTTACGTAACAATTTTAGTCCCGTAAATTTCGATTTGTGTGCAATTTTTGTCCCATAAGTTCTGATTTTGTGCAATTTGGTCTTGAATGGGTAATGCAATAGTTCATTCTTTTGGGACCAAAATTGCACAAAATTAGAACTTATAGGACCAAGATTGCACAACAATTAAAATTTATGGGACTGAAATTGCTACGTAAGATACTTATAGTTCCAAGTATGCCACTTTTTTATACTTACGGGACCAATATTGCTACATAGAATACTTACTGATTAAACCCTTTTTACTTATTGAACCAAAATTGCAATTAAGCCTATAATCTACTACCTACTACTATCTTAAAAGTAGGGGTGTGCATGGTACAATACAGTTCGAAGATTCAAAAATATCCAGAACCGTACCAAATTTTGGATATTTCAAAAATTGGTATCCGAAATGGTACCGTATCTAAAAATATTTGTACCGTACCGAATTTTGGGACGGTTCAGTACGGATATTTGGTTCTAATAGACCGATTTGGCTCGGAACAAAGAATCAGAGAGTCGAATATTATTGTTACTTTATAAAGAGACAAAAAAAGATAATTAACATGAAATTATTAATTAATTAAATCATACTTTAACTATTTAATCCATCACGCAAAGAATATAAATCGCAATATCATATTGGTCATAATAAAACTAACATATTTTAACATTAATGTTCTAAAACAAGTCCAATAAATAATACATAACATTCAAGGTCTTCTATTATAAATATCAACATTCCAATGTCATTCTTGCCATGAGACTCTCTTGAACTTCAGGATCTTTTGTTGCATCTAAAAAAAAAGAAATAAAATATGAAATTAGCACATAGTAAAAAATATAAACATGTGATTATATAACATAAATTTTTTTATTAAGAACATTTATAAAAATAACATACCTAATTCCATTTGCACTAGGTCTTCTATTAGTTCTTCAAGTTGAATAGGTTTATTAGACCTTCTCATCCAATCATTGAGGCAAATAATTACCTCTGCTGTAGTAGGAGTCAAAGAACTCCTAAAGAAATCTAAAGTTCGACCTCCATTGCTAAATGATGATTCAGAATCTACAGTTGAAGATTGAATTGCCAAAACATCTCTAGCAATACTACTCAAGATCGGATATCTAACTGCATTGATTTTTCACCAGTCCAACACATCAAAATCATATGTGTATTTTTCCGAAAACTCCTCAAGATACCTTTCGAATTTCCCTTTGACAGTCAATTTTTGCATATTCTCCTCTTGTAGGAAAAAATCATCAACTTCTTCATCTACTTCTTTTATGCTTCTATACTCCTCAATCAATACTTGCAAACTATTTGTCGCCCTATCAACCAGATAATCTGCATCCTTTTCACTATAGTAAACCTTGTATTTAGCTTTGAGATATTTCATCTTATATCTAGGGTTCAATACCACATCAATCAAGAGCATCACGTTCATTTTATTAATGGAACCCCAATACTTATCAAATTTTGCTCTGTTATGCTTTCCCATTTCTACCAAGCATGGATCATTGCTACTTGAAAAATATTCCAACTCCTTTAAGATCCAAATTACCTCAGGAAAATACATATTTGAAGTAGAATACAAATCCAAATTACCTTAGGAAAATACATATTTGAAGTAGAATACAAAGAACCAGATAACTTGCAAGTCACATCACAAAATCTTTTCAGAAATTTAATAAAATGGGCAACATAAAGCGAATCATTCTCTGTAGATAAATCATCTCCAAGTTCAACAATCATTTTTACATCAACATCTTCCAATTTATCAAAAGTTTTATTAAAGACCAAAGCATTTTTCCAACATCAAACATGTCGAATTCCATTTGGTTGGACAATCTAATTGCAAGCATGCTTTAGAATTAAGTTTCATCTCAAAGACAATACTTGCTAAAACAAGTTTTTAAAATTATTTTCTGTTGGTGGGTTTCTAAGTATATTCATGTAAAGCAAATCCCCAGATTATTGAGAAAGTAGGTATACCATATAAGATTCACAAAATTTTAGAAAGGGCAAATCAGTAAGTCAAGCGCTACGATAATCTGAGGGGGTGAATAGATTATCTCCATCTTTTCAATTTCGCCCTCTTTTAACAATCGAATGCTCAAACAAAATAATGAAGGTGCGGAATGTAAACAACACACGTCGATTTAAAGAGGTTCAACCCACTTTAGGGCCTAATCCTCTACCACCCCAAGATATCCGGATGGATTTCGAAAAGAAAAAGAATTTTATTAATTACCAAAATTAATACAAATTCAACTTACAACACCTTGAAGAGCACCACACTCTTCTTCAACACCACCTTTGAGATTACCACAATCTCTTCTTGAAGATTACCACAATCTCCAACGGCACCTTGTGAAGATTACCACAATCTTCAACCTTGAAGAATACCAAATTCTTCAACACCTCAACAAGAAGATTACCACAATCTTCTTACACCTAACACCTAGATCACCCAAGTGTGTTCTTACCACAAGAACACTCACAAGGATATCTTGTGTTTGAATGACGACCACAAATTCAAGATTACAACTCGATAATTGATAATACAATAGAGTGCAAGTGTAATCAAGAATAGCCTAGACCTCAAAGATGTGAAAGTGATAAGCTAGGCAATTTTACAACAAGAATAATGACAATGAAAGACCAAGTGTTTGCTTGAAGTGTATCTTGTTGTGTTGTATCTCAATTGTTATGTTGGTTGCTCCAAAACTTCCTCTATTTATAGGAGATGATTGATCAAGCATAGGCTCCTCTTGGGGATTGAAAATCTACGAGAAAAATACAATTAAAATCAAGAATATAGCTGTTAGAAATCAATCCCACAATTTAAGGAAAGTTTGTCTCAAACAAACGGTCGAAATTTGTCATTAAACATAGATGCGACCGGTCGCATCGAGAAATAGACGTTGGAAAAAGTACACAAAAAAATAACACATGCACGGCCGACGCCGACGCTACCTCGACCGGCCGACCATCACCCCAACCGTCCCCCTCATGGATTTTGCAAGGATAAAACGCTCGCTTTCAAAAACGAAACTTGCAGTGCACTCGACCATCACACGGCGGCCGACCGGACGGGCCGACGCCCCGATGCGGCCGACCGCTGTTTTTCTTTTCCGTCTCATTTTCTGTTTCTAAAAACATCTTCGTATGGGTTGCCCTATAGATGGCGGCCGGCCGACCACGAGGCAAATGTTGTCCAATTTTTGTCGAAAATAAAACTCAAGAAATACTCCGAAAATATAGTAAAAACATTTTAAACCGATCGGAAGTATTAGGACAACATTTAGAAACATCGTTTGAGAGTGAAAACCCAATAACGTAAAATCATTAAAAGCGTTGTCCAATTTAGACGAAAATAAACTTTGAGAAAATACTCCTAAAATATTAAAATCATTTTAAATCATTTAGGAGTATTTGGACAACCCTTTAAAAACATTGTTTTGGTGATAAAATAAAATCATCAAAATTAAGATAAAAACATGTATCAAACAATCTCCCCCTTTTTGATGATTACAAACCAAAACAATTTTATCCCAAACTAAGAGAGCAATTTTAGAAATGATTTTCCGGTAAAAACATTTGACCGTTTGGAAGCAACCAAAATTTCCAAAAATATTAAAGCAACCAAGTAGGAGTAAATATTTTCAAAAATAAGCTCAAGCTCCCCTATCCACAAGCACATCAAGAATAATGTAAAAGCAATTATCCATAAGCTAAAAACTTAAGCTTTTACAATTTGCTTAGAGCTTATAAGCTCCCCCCTCACAAAACAACATTAAACAATAATATAGGTCCATCAAGCAACAAATGGACTAACAATAAATCACAACTTATGGCTTTTATGAGCCATAGCTTATAGCTTTTATGACAAGCTTTAATTAGCTTCTTTGAGCTAACGAGCCAATTTCCTGTTTCTCCCCCTTTGGAATCATCAAAAAGAATGTTAGTATGATAGAAACATCATAGAAGTATATCAAAGTGCACCAAAGAAATGGTTTATCAACCATTGAGCAATTTAAAGCTTAAAAACCAAGGAAAATGGGAGAAATGTATCATGAAAAGTTCATACGCTCGTTTTGTTTCTCAAAACATGATCTCAATGAGTATTGGGGACTTTTTGAAGCGAGAGAATCATGTAGAAGTTGAAATTTTCATTGCGACATTTTAACAAACACCTTGTGTGTGTGAAAAATAGAAGAGGTTGTATATAACCTTTGTAAATGGTTCAAGCCAAAAAAATTTCATATCATTAATCAACCTCATTTCAAAGCTCAATCATATGCACCATATGCAATAAATTGTTCATCAATAAAGAAGCTCAAAGTAGATTCTCAAGGGTTCAACCCAATTGAGATAAGCTAAGAATGATCAAGGCATTACAAATGCCAAAAATTAGAGCAACCATCAAGTAATAAGTCATGCTTTCAACAATACATGTATCAAAAGTCCCAACATATTCAACTAAGCATAATAAAGCAATAAAAGAAGCACTTTTACCATCAAGTACTTCATACCAATGATCAAACAATGCTTTAGAGTATTTTTACCATCAAATACTCCATCAAAAATCATGATCATCCACAAGTCATTATCAACTTGCAATATTAACCCTTTTAAGAAAAACAAGCAAATATCATTAGTACAAATGAGTTTTACAAAAATTCATCAAAATACAAAACATCATTAATGAAAATGCTAGAAAGTAAAGGGGTGGGGTAACATCATTCCTCATCCGAGGAGAAGCAAGATCCGGGAATAAAGTCCTTGATGAATTTCTTTAACTTGCCGATAGACTTTTGCATTTTAGAGGTCTTTTGCTCCAAAGCCTCATACCTCGTCTCATGAAAAGCCCTCATCTCATCAAATTCGGCTTGAGTATACCTCCTAGGTGGTTGAGCACCGGTATTACCCTCCGGATTGCTCGGTTCGCCTTCTTCCACCAATCTTGCGGCCCGGCGTCATCAAAGATGTCATTAGGATCGGAGACTCTTGACCTCTTCCTCTTGCCATTTTGGTTGGTCGGATGTCCATATTCTTGCGCATCGTGACTATTTGGGAGATATTGTCAATGTCGAAGTCATTTTGAAAAACTTCCGAGTTAAACTCCGACGGCGGAGTCCCGATTGAATAAGAAGTTTACAAATCCAATTTCCCATAACCAACTTCTTATTACCTTGAGTAATGGACTCGATTAGACATTGAATGAGTATGGCACCAAAGTTAAGTGGTTCCTCCTAGCAATCTTATAAGTCAAAAAGTAATCCATATTGCTAGGCATCTTTCCCGACTTACCACAAATGCAATATGCGACAATGACCGATAAAATGCGATGCTCAAGTGTCATTGCCAACAAAGAATACTTAGGCCATACTCCCAAATACGTCTTGACTTCTTTCATTGATACCCCAACATTTCATCATTCCAAGTCCCGCAAGAGAAATAATCCCAACCACCTTCTCTAACATGTAAAAGCCGCAAATATCATTGGGAGTCCATCTAAAATGACGACCCTTTATAAGTGAATTAACGGCAATCGGCTTTCTATCATTATCAAATTGCACCCACATATTAGCAAAAAAATGTTGGATAATATCATCATCATACAACACATAAGCATGCTCCCATAAATACATCCAACCTTGCTCCTCAAAAAAACCTCTAATCGTAGGATACTCATTCGCAAAAGAACTAAAACGACACATTTTAGTCCTCGCAATAGATTTACCTTTCATCCCCGTATCCTCATAGTACCATTCCGCATACTTATTGATGAAATTAATAGCATTGCATGAATTAGAGCTTGAGTAACAAAAGATTTTTACCTTTCGCCCAACGGCAATTTTCGAGCGAAATTGTTCCGCGGAGCTCGGTGATTTGGGCCCGAGAGAGAATGGGATTTTGAACATCATCACCTTGAGCCACGTTTCTTTGAGCGGCTCGAATATCCCTTTGTTCGGCTTCTTCTTGCCGATTTCTTGAACCCTCTCCGTCCCTTCTACGCTTGGAGATGGGATTTCGACCGTGGAATTCTTTGGAGGTGCCATATGTGAAAGATTCTTGAGAAAATAAGAAGATTAGCAACAAGAATCGTGAAAAATGATGAAGAATTGAAGATTGTAGGAGAAAGGGGATGTTAGCGCGAGCTAGGGTTTGGGGATTTTTGTGTGTTCTGCTTTTGAAACGAAGACAGAAAAGTTATAACCTGAAAAATTGGCACAGGCGACCGGTCGAGGTAGGGCGCGACCGGTCGAGTGCGAGGCGGCGACGTCGCCGCCCGCCGTGACCGTCCCCAGGTGATTTTTCTTTCTCCCGTAGTTTTCCAAAATTCGATTTTCCACCCCAAAAGTTTTTAAAACTTTGCAAAAATATAAGTTTGGACTATATCCAACAAATATGGGTTTTGGGAAAAACATATAAATGATAAAATCGAGACTAAACACGTAGTGCCTTTTAAGAGAAAATATTTGCAAGATCAATTAGGGGCACTAAAGGGGTCAAAATGAAATATCTTGAAAGATATGTGCATAAGCATAAAATCGAGTTTATAAGAGTAAGAATAACACAAGTAAACGCACCTCGATAATTTATGCCTTTCTTGACAAATAATGACATAAATGGCCATTTGTGAAAATATGTAAATCATACACAATTCTTAAAACATATCTAGCACAAATTTTAATGATAAAAGTGTAGGCTAAGAGATATCACATGTAAGCTCATGCCATAAAAATCCATAAAGGATGATAACACACTATAGTCAAAAAAATGCACAAGAGTTTTAAAAAGATCATATAAGGTCTTCTTTTTTAAAAAATTTTAAAAGCACAAGTATATATTGAAGACCTTAATTAAAAAATAAATATTTGAAAACTCATTTTGCAATTAAGACACAAATAAGAGCATGCATAATAACAAAATAAAATGCATATTTAAATAGGGAGATACGAGTTACCAATTACGCCATTTCCATGGGTTGTGTCTTTCCCATTGTTGATGATGATATCTTCCCATTTGGAAGTCACTTTGTTGATGATGACTTCCTTGATTACTCCATTTCCAAGGTTTGTTACCTTCCCATGGTTGATGGTTTCTTCTTCTTTGAAAATCATCTTGTTGATGATGTCTTTGCCATTTCAAGGATTGTGTTCTTCCCATTTTTGATTATACGCTCTTCTTGAAATTTGCTTTGTTGAGAGTAGTTCCTTCTTTGATCAAATGAAACGTTCATTTGATGTTTTCTTGGTGGCATGAATTTTCTCCGATTTTTGTTTTGCGGTACCTAATAACACATTATTTTGTGGTACCCTCATGTGTTTGGGTCCTTTAAGATTAGCTTTGAGACTTTTAGGTCTCCAACAATATTTAGAGCTATTTCTAGCCCGACAAGAATAAGCCGTATGGCCCTTTTTACCCGCAATAAAAGCATGTAATAATTCTAGGAGCATAATGACCAATATGCATAGTGACTTGATCCTTTTTCATATGATTAACAATTTTAGGCTTATGATCAAGTTCTTTATCACAATTATTAATATCAACAATATTGGACATTTCATTGGTACTCAAGTTGGATTTTAATAAATCCTTTTTCATGCAATCAATATTCTCAACAAGAGTACTATTTTCTTTTTCAAGGTTTCTAACCTTGTCAAGTGTGGTGGTGTGAGCACATGATAGTGATTCATAGGAAGTAAATAAACTATCCTTATCATTTTTCAAAACAATGAATTCCTTTTTCAAATTTTTGTATTTAACAAGTAAGTTTTGGAATTCATCTTGTAGTTCATCAAAATCATTTTGCAAATCACTATAATCATTTTGAATAACAATATCATAAGAAGTAGAGGTTTAAGACATACCTCATTTTCTTCATTGATGCCCATAAAACAATATTCAACTTCTTCATAATTGGAAGTTGTAGGAGGCTTATTCCTTAAATTTGAGCTTGTATGATCTTGAGAAGTAGATGCTTTTGTTTGACTCCTTTCATTTGCAAATACTCCATAGATGGCTTCTAATTTTTGCCATACTCCATGTGCCGACTTTATTCCTACAATATGTTCATATTCTAAATTAGTAAATGAACAATATAAAATATTTAAAGCCTTACCGTTTAAGGAGATGATTTTCTTTTCTTCATCATTGAGCTTTTGAAGCCTTTTGAGGTGTATAGTGTATCTTTAAGTCGGAATGGATTCTCCATTAATGACGGTGTTCCAAATGTCGAACCCGCAACCTTGTAGATAGCATTCCATTCTTTCTTTCCAAAAATTAAAATTCTTGGAATCAAATAGTGGTGGCTTGTGGTGGAAGTGCTTGGGATAGATGATCTTCGTTCGTAGCCGTTGATCGTTTCTCTTCACTCGCGATGTGAAACGAGCTTGCCAAAGAGTTTGGCTTTGATACCACTTGTAAGTCCAAGCGGCTACGATAATCTGAGGGGGGTGAATAGATTATCTCCATCTTTTCAATTTCGCCCTCTTTTAACAATCGAATGCTCAAACAAAATAATGAAGGTGCGGAATGTAAACAACACACGTCGATTTAAAGAGGTTCAACCCACCTAGGGCCTAATCCTCTACCACCCCAAAGATATCCGGGATGGATTTGAAAAGAAAAAGAATTTTATTAATTACCAAAATTAATACAAATTCAACTTACAACACCTTGAAGAGCACCACACTCTTCTTCAACACCACCTTTGAGATTACCACAATCTCTTCTTGAAGATTACCACAATCTCCAACGGCACCTTGTGAAGATTACCACAATCTTCAACCTTGAAGAATACCAAATTCTTCAACACCTCAACAAGAAGATTACCACAATCTTCTTACACCTAACACCTAGATCACCCAAGTGTGTTCTTACCACAAGAACACTCACAAGGATATCTTGTGTTTGAATGACGACCACAAATTCAAGATTACAACTCGATAATTGATAATACAATAGAGTGCAAGTGTAATCAAGAATAGCCTAGACCTCAAAGATGTGAAAGTGATAAGCTAGGCAATTTTACAACAAGAATAATGACAATGAAAGACCAAGTGTTTGCTTGAAGTGTATCTTGTTGTGTTGTATCTCAATTGTTATGTTGGTTGCTCCAAAACTTCCTCTATTTATAGGAGATGATTGATCAAGCATAGGCTCCTCTTGGGGATTGAAAATCTACAGAAAAATACAATTAAAATCAAGAATATAGCTGTTAGAAATCAATCCCACAATTTAAGGAAAGTTTGTCTCACAAAACGGTCGAAATTTCTTTGTCAAAAACATAGGGCGGCCGGTCGCACGTAAATAGACGTTGGAAAAAGTACACAAAGAAAATAACACAGGCGGCCGGCCGACGTCTACCTCGACCGGTCGACCATCACCCCAACCGGTCCCCTCATGGATTTTGCAAGGATAAAACGCTCGCTTCAAAAAACGAAACTTGCAGTACCGGTCGACCATCATGGCACGGCCGACCGGACGGCCGACGCCCGTGCATGACGGCCGACCGCTCGTTTTTCTTTCCGTCTCATTTTCTGTTTCTAAAAACATCTTCGGTATGGGTTGCCCTATAGGGCGACCAGGTCGACGACCACGGACGAAATGTTGTCCAATTTTTGTCGAAAATAAAACTCAAGAAATACTCCGAAAATATAGTAAAAACATTTTAAACCGATCGGAGTATTAGGACAACATTTAGAAACATCGTTTGAGAGTGAAAACCCAATAACGTAAAATCATTAAAAGCGTTGTCCAATTTAGACGAAAATAAACTTTGAGAAAATACTCCTAAAATATTAAAATCATTTTAAATCATTTAGGAGTATTTGGACAACCCTTTAAAAACATTGTTTTGGTGATAAAATAAAATCATCAAAATTAAGATAAAAACATGTATCAAACAGCAACAAGTTTGTAGATTAGACAGGAATGCATATACAATAGAAGATAATCTTACTCTTTCTCTCCAGAAGAATCATTTGATTCCATTGAAGGAGTTTTCCTCGCCTGCAAGAATAGAAAAAATCACATTATTTGGTTCCAAAATAAGATTTATGGATATGCAATATAAAATTATGAATCTGTATGAATCACTCAATGCATCACAAGCGAAATCACACAATCAACATATGTTTGGACTTTGACTCATAATCAAAACCATCATGGCGTGCCACGCCCCAAACGTGTCGCGACGACGATCAACCACTTAAACAAAAATAAACCTAACAGTCTAGAAAATGATACAACAATCCCAAGTGAAACAGAGTCTAAAGCAACGGAAAACTACAAGTACGGTACGATTACAAATACATCCCAACAACATCCAAATAACTTACAGTCCAGAACTAGGAAATAAAATACACATCATATCACCAACTTAAGTATCAAAGGTCCTACGCCCTTAAGTTACAGTCCATAATGGCAAAGAGAATAAAAAGAGTCCAACAACAGTAAAATAAAAGAAAGAAGTCCAACAACATTGATAACAATAGAAAGTAAGCCCAACAGGCGGAACACGGGAATTCAGTCCATGGTAGGTTCAACATCTTCAACAAAGTCCTCTTCTAAAGGTTAGAAAACAGGAGGGGATGAGACAGAAATCTCAGTGGATGGGGTGATCGTGTGCAAGTGTGGCGATATATATAGTTAATGCGAGAAAATCAGTTGCATGAAAACGCGTGAGATATGATGCATGATTTCACACACAGTCCACAAGCGTCGTGATAAATATATTTAAGTAATATACTTATACAGTTTTAAGAATATAGTTCGTGGTCACACAGGCACTATGTGATTCAAGCAAGTCAGGAGGATTGCGTATGGATTTGTAGCGCCAATCCTATGCAATACAAGTAGCGGTTGCGTACGGATTTGTAACGCCAACCAAACGGGTCCGATTAACTCCAGAATCGTGTGGATCAGACAGCGATTCCTTCGTTCTTCCTTGTAAATCCCCGAGCAAGATGGTCCAAGACCTGTCACCTTATCGCTTTAAATCCACAGTGGAGCTAGCGAGGCTCGGATTTGTCATAATCATGATTATACCTCAAGTACTACGACCCGCTTCCCTTGGACAAACTCCATCCCTCGATTGCGGATTAGGGCGATGGGGCCTAAGAAGAGTGGAATAGCGGTAGCCGCCCGATTCCATTCCCGACGTATCCATTCCGACGTGAGCTCGACACACCAAGTTGACTCGGACAGAAAGTAAATACAAGTTCGAAGTCAACCAGCAATGAAGTATTATTGATTCAGGAAGCGATTCGGAAAAATTTTGAAAATTTCGAGTGGCAATTATGGCGTTGGTGGAGTTATTTGGATGAAGATGATTATCGAGAGGACAAGCAATCTTCGATATCTTGAAAGATTAGGTGGAACATAAGTCCCGTTATAGATTCGAAATCACAAGACGAGGAAGTCGCCCCGCGATCGCGTATTAATCGGTCAAGACGATCCGATAAGTCAAGGTGTCTTAAGAAAATAAAGTCTTTTTAAAATAATTATTAAAATCAGAGGGTCCAGGGCTATTTATTTAAAAGAAAAACAATTTGAGTTAGGTCCTTGTTAAAAGAAAATTTACAATTAGCCCCGTTTTGTAAAAACCGATACGTCTGGGGTTTAAAATTTAATAAATAAATGTCCCGACCTAGGAAAATTATAAGGTAAGTTTCTAAATTCTCTAAATTATTCAGAGATTTAGGTTTTTAAAGTTTTTAGGTCGATTTTTTGTAAAATTCTCACATTGGCCCCAAATTTGTTAAAATTGTCATTTTAGGCCTTAAGTTTAAAATAATTGGAACTCACAAACCGGAAGGGATTTTAATGTGATTCCAGTTGGAAAATGTCACTAAGGTCAGTGGGATATTGGGACAAAAACAGTTTTTAAAATAAATAAGTATAAGTCCCTTAACTTTTGAAAATCTCATTTTTGTCCCATTTTGAAATAATTTCCTTTAAGGCTTTTAGGGGTCCAATTGTTATGAAATTTGAACCTTGGGTCCAAAATATAATTATGTTATAGTTTAATTAGTATTTCCAGGTGCATGGACTGCATAAGTCCTGGAAATTTCATTTTGGTCCTCAATTTTAATCTTTTACGATTTGGTCCCTCAATTTTTATAAAATTACTTTCCAAGCTCTAAACACTTGGATTTTTTGAATACACTTAAAATATGTTATTTTCAGTCCCTTAAGAGATAAAATTTCAAATTTTAAAATACAGTTTCGAATATTGCAATATAGCCCTTAAACTTCTAAAATTTTACAATATAGTCCTTGGGCTTTTAAGGGTTGATTTTATTTATATAAAAAATCTTAAACCTTTATTAAAATGTCCAAAAATAGTTTTTGAACTTGAGTACAGTCCCAAAACTCGAAAATTATAGAGGGGTCCCTTAAGTTTTATTTTCTTGCAATTAAGTCCACCAACTTTCCATTTTTGCATTTTAAGTCCAAAAATTGAAATTTAATCAATTATGCTCGACTTGTCCAGGTTATAAGTCATACAAAACATGGATTTCAAGGGTCATACATATACAAGTCCATTTCACATAAGAATTCATCAAATATCACAATAAAGTGTACATGTATGCACCTATTTTTCAACAAATAGCATTTTGAGTCATACTTGAGAAATTTTCAACTTGATACAAGAAATTAACATGCAATAGTGCTCAACATCAAATACTACATGCATTTTAAGTAAAAAAAACACCTAGAAGTTGGAAAGATTTTTCCACCCACCTTAAAAATGAACTTGTTGGTGAAAGATGAAATAAATCACTCTTGAAGGAGAAGTGACTTAGGTCAGCCCCCTAGGTCAAGGAATACCAAAAAAAATGTAGGAGTTAGGAAATGAGGTTAAAAATTTAAGGAAAGAAGAAGGAGGTGAAGAATATTGGTAAAACTACACTTACCTTGTGTAGTTGATGAAATGAGACTAGTAGAGGTCTCAAAATGGGTCTCTTTGCTCACTCTTAAAACAACTCTTAAGGTCAGCCCCTAAAAGTTCAAAAATAAAAATGGAGTATCAAAATTTTGGAAAATAGAAGAGAAGAAGAAAATGTACTAAAAATCCCATTTCTTACCTTATAGTCCAATTTCTCTTCAAAATCTTCAAAGTCTTGAAGTCCTTTTCAAGATGATGGTAAGGCTCTTAGTGTCTCCCAAGTCTTCTAAGTATACCTCAATCCAAAAATCAAACTTAGGTTAAGAAGTGAAGATGATGAGCTAGAGGATAACAAGATGATTTTTTGAACACAATTTCTTACCTTGTTGTAGGGGGTTCGAATTTTTTGTGTAAGTAGAAGAGGGAGTTCTTGAAATTTTTGGTTAAGTGTTTGAAGGTTTGAAGAAGAAGATGAACATATGCTTAGAGAAAATGTGAGAGGATTTTTGTTTTGTTTGAGTTAAATGATAGTTAATGGGGAATAATTAGGGGTTTAGGGTAAAAAAAAAATAACTAGCTTCCTTTATTAGGGACATGAAGCCAAAAGCTAGGTTTTAGGGGGAAATTTAAAATTCATTTGTTTGACTAAAGGGTTAGTGGGATTTGTAGGAAGTTTTTTAGTTGTAGGCTTGCAAGACATAAAATAAAATAGAAATAAAATTATCAAAATTTTATTTATTTTTAGTCTCATAATAATTTGGTTGGGATATACAAAATGATAAAATAGTGGTAGAAGAAAACTTGAGTTATTTTTCCCATTTAAAGTTGTAATTTCGAAAATTAGGGGAAAAAGAAAAAAATATTTGGTTTTCTCTTTATAAAATTGAGGAAAAATAAAATGTATAAATATCCATAATTAAATATTTAGAAATTTAAAATAAAGATGTGAAATAAGAAATGTGTAATCGAAAAATAAATTGAAAGTTGGTTGGGATGAATTATAGAATAAGATGAAATATTTGGATAAGGGTTGAAATGTATTCCTAAATTTTCGAGGGTCTAATATTTCTAAAGTCGTAGTTAACCGATCAAGTAACAATACTAGAGGAGAATATAAAATTGCTAAGCTCAAAAATGCGAAATACGTAATTGACGTTGGAAGAAATAAATAAAAGTAGAGTCGCGTTTCATTAATAATAGGTTTGTGATACATAGCCGAATAAATAATCACTACATAACACCGTATCTCACGTTGTTAAAATTCGGGGCCTCACATTCACCCCTCCTTAAAAGAATTTGGTCCCCAAATTCTCTTGAACAACTCGGATATTGATTCCTCATGTCTTCTTCCATTTCCCACGTTATGCGTCTTCGTCTCGGTTGTGGTTTCGCCATACCACTTTAACCATCGGAATCTCTCTATTACACAACCGACGATTCTACCGTCAATGATCCGGATTGGTTTCTCGATGTAGGATAAATTTTCCATCAGAGGAGGAGTATCTTGGGTGATGATATGCTCGGGATCTGGTTGATACTTCTTTAACCTCGATACGTGGAATACATCGTGCATTCCCGCATACTGTGTTGGTAACTCGAGTCGGTAGGCTAACTTCCCGATCCTCTGCAAAATCTTGTAAGGTCCAACATATCTCGGGCTCAACTTGCCTCATTTCTTCGATTGATCAATCCTTTCCGTGGAGAGAGTCCGAGAAATACTTCATCTCCTGACTTTCAAATTCCAAGTCCTTTCTCCTCTTGTCTGCGTAACTCTTTTCAAGCGGCTCTGAGTCATGCGGATCCGTTCCCGATCGCTTGACCTTCTCCATGGCCTCCCGAACTAAGTCGACCTTTGGAATCGAGGCGACTTTTGTTTCTCTTTGGAGTCCATTGGTCATCAATCTCCCAAAGTGTAGTGGAGATCTACACTTTCGCCCGTACAAGGCTTCGTAGGGTGTCATCCCAATTGTGGCTTGATAGCTGTTATTATAGGCGAACTCGACCAATTGTAAGTGCGAATCCCAACTTCCTTGGAAATCCAACGTGCGGGCTCGGAACATATCTTCTAGGGTTCGAATCATTCGCTCGACCGCCATCCGTTTGTGGATGTCTTCTTTGTCTTGAAACTTAGCAAGGTACCCAATTCCTCGTGCAAGCACTTCCCGAGAATCGGAGACAAACCTCGGGTCTCTGTCGACACAATGTCGACTAGCACTCCATGTAGTCGAATGATCTCTGGATATAAATTTGCGCGAGTTTACGCAAGTGTCGGTTTTTCTTCATGGGTAAGAAGTGTGCGATTTCGTGAGTCGGTCTCACGACTACCCATATAAAGATCCTGGCCTCCTCTAGTCCTTGGTAGATCTCACGAAGTCCATCGTTATGTGTTCCCATTTCCACTCGGTAACTCTCAACGGTTGTAATAAACCAGATGGTCGTTGGTGTTCTGCCTTTACTCGTTGACAAGTCAAACATCTCGCAACAAACTCCGCTTACCTGGTTCTTCATGTTTACCCACCAAGTAATGCCGTTTCAAGTCCTTATACATCTTGTTTCCTCCAGGGTGTATAGTGTATTTCGAACAGTGTCTTCGAGAGAATTCTACTCCTAATTCGCTCGTCACTTGGTACACAAACTCGATTTCGAAATCTGATGATCCCATCTTCATGTATCGAGAATTCTAACCTCTCTCCTTTAAGTATCTTCTTTTTCAGTTTTTGAAGTTGCACATTTGTCCCCTGTGCTGCCTTGATCTCGTTCAGTAAATCGGGTTTAACCGAAATGTTAGCACAAGAAATTTGAGTATTGGTCCTCGTCGGATTCCAAGTGCTCAACTCTTCTAATGATTTCCACTCTCGAATCATTAGTCCGCTAAACTCGCCTGCTCAAGGCGTCGCCGCTACTACGTTAGCTTTCCCGGGATGGTATTGGATATCAAAGTGATAGTCCTCTATTAACTCCATCCATCTTCGTTTGCCTCAAATTGAGATCCTTCGAGAGAATAGATACTTCGTGCTCTTATGATCCGTGTAAACCATGAATGTTGCTCCGTAGAGATAGTGCCTCCATTTCTTTAGCGAACACTATTGCTTTGCGCCAATTCCAAGTCATGCGTTGGGTAATTGGCTTCATACGGCTTGAGTTTCCGTGATGCATAAGCAATGACCTTTCCTTCCCGCATGAGTCACGCTCCTAGTCCTTCATTTGATGCATCACTATAGACGACAAAGTTTTCTTTCCCTTTGGAAGGGCTAAGACGGAGTCGTAGTAAGTCGTTCTTCACCCTTGAAACTAGCCTCACACTTGTCATTCCACTCAAACTTGACTTGCTTCGGGTTAGTCGAGTGAGTGTTCCGGCTATCTTGGAGAAATCCTTGATAAATCTTCGATAATATCCAGCTAGTCCTAAGAAACTTCTGATTTCCGTTACAGACTCGGGTTGTTTCCATTCAACCACTGTCTGTACCTTCGAAGGATCTATGTCGATCCCAGTGCCGGATACTATGTGTCCCAAGAATGCAACTTGACTAAGCCAAAATTCGCACTTGCTGAATTTGGCATACAGCTTGTGGTCTCGTAGTGTCTCCAAAATAATTTTCAGATGACGTTCATGCTCTTCTCTAGACTTAGAGTATACGAGTATGTCATCAATGAATATCACTACGAATTGATCCAGATAAGGTTGAAAGACTCGATGCATCAGATCCATAAACGCTGCTGGTGCATTTGTTAGACCGAAAGGCATCACTACAAACTCGTAGTGTCCATATCTAGTTTGAAATGCCATTTTGGAAACGTCTTCTTCACGGATCTTCAGCTGATAATATCCTTGTTGTAAATCAAACTTCGAGTACACTGTCGCTCCTTGAAGTTGATCAAACAGTTCGTCTATCCTCGGGAGGGGATATTTGTTCTTGATGGTCACGCTATTAAGACCGCGATAATCTATACACAGTCTTAATGTGCCATCCTTCTTCTTGACAAATAGTATAGGTGCTCCCCAGGGAGACGTACTTGGTCGGATAAATCCCACATCCATCAGCTTCTGTAATTGAGTCTTCAACTCTTGTAACTCAACAGGGGCCATTCTATACGGCGTTCTAGCAATCGAGCGCTCCTGGTAATACCGATGGTGAACTCGACTTCCCTATCCTGGAGGGATAGTGGTGATTTCTTGTGGAAATACATCTCGTATATTCCGATACTATAGGTACTTGGTTAATTTGGGTCTCAACCTTGGGTTTGTTAATTACAAATGTGGAAATACATCTGTATATTTTCCGATACTATAGGTACTTGGTTAATTTGGGTCTCAACCTTGGGTTTGTTAATTACAAACGCCAAGTACCCTTGTGCCCCTCTAGTGATTGATCTCCTCGCTTTCATTGCTTTGAAATGATTAGGGCAATCTTAACTCGTGCCCTTCCCGAAATTTCCACTTCGGCTTACTTACGGGTTCACATAGCTTAATGGACTTGCGATGGCAGTCCATTTGTGCATGGTGTGCGACAACCGCCATTCCCAAAATTACGTCGTATTCGGATATAGGTAACAAGATCAAATCGGCAGGAAAATTTATCTCATCAATCTTAACCGCATGCATTATAGATAATATTCATTACAGCTTTGCGCCCATAGGAGTGAACACTTCTAAACATATAGGCATGTGTTATTTTTGCACTGTCATCAAATTTGTGGATCAAAAAGTACAATATCTTGACAACATGGTACATCATGAAGGTGTTGCTGCTGACTATGTGGATCTTACAAAATTAGTGGTAAATTATTATATTTTCTTTTATTATTACTTTTTTTCTAAAAATGTAAGTTATTCTTAAATGTCATTTAACATTTTTTTTCAGCAAAGAGAAATGTCAATTTTCTTGAAGGAGAAGCAACACCCTAAAGCTGAAGATGTTGAGGGATATATCTTTGAAAATATCTCTTTTCCATGACAGAGTAATTTGAAAAATATTGATTGTGGTGTTTTCTTAATGCATCATATGAAACACTTCAGGGGGCGCATGTACTCTGAGCCAAATTTGTGCTTGGTAGAAATCTTTTTTTTTTGTTTTGAAGATTAATGTTAAAAAAGTCTTTCCATATAATATTTTTTCCCTTTGTCATTGAAGCCAGAAGAGTGACATAAATTGAAGGCTTCGTATTGTGCAAGGATTGTTCCCCATCCTTTAAATGAAATGAGGGCTCAAATGGAGAAAGATAATCTTTAGTTTAGAATTGGCAAGCATAAAAAGAACAAGAAATGAGCAAGCCTTTTAAGGCTGTACATTGATGTTTTCTTAGAAGTTGAGAGATCAATTTGCTGTTTAGAATTGTAAATATACTTTTGGATGTTTTCTGTAGTGATGCTTGATAGTTTCATGGGAATGATTGTCTGAAACAAAAGACAAATTGTATAGTTTTTGTAGGTTGTGTGGATGGGTACAACTATATACGGGGAAAACATGCTTAGTTTTTTGTTAATATGAACGTTCAGGTGAAAAGTATCACTTTTTGTGCTTAAAGTATACGTTTTTGGTAATATTACTTGATTTTTTCTATAATGGTTACAAGTGTTTCTCTAGAAAATATAGTGTTTTTTGTCTGGATGAGTACGTGTTTGCATGGAAATGATACTTCTTGTATAGATTTCGTTATATGAACAACTGCTGATGAAAAGTATCACTTTTTAACTTAAAACTATCAATTTATGTGCATAAAGTATCACTTTTCACCAACAAAGCATCACACGAATATTGTGGTAGTTTTTGGTAATATTACTTGATCTTTTCTGTAATGGGGACAAATGTCTCTCAAGAGAAGATTGTGTAGTTTGTGTGGATGAGTATGAGTTTATATGGGAAATAATACTTCTTGTATAGTTTTTGTTATATGAACAACTGCAGTAGAAAAGTATCACTTTATGTGCATAAAGTATCAATTTTTACCACAAAGTATCACTTTGTACCAATGAAAATTATCAATTTTTTGCTTAACAATATCACTTTTTGTTCTTAAAGTATTACTTTTACTAACAACATATCACATAAATAGGGCCAAAATTTCATTCACTAATTTCAGAGTTATCAATTTAAAAAACTACGAAACAATAGTATCAATTTAATATAAAAATATTGAATTACTAAAACAAGCGAGGATTAGGAGTTTTTGAACAAAACTCCTTTGATTGATGTGTGTCGACGTTTCTTCACCGCTTCTCTTCTTGTTTTTGGAAATGTCCTTTGATCATCTGTTTCTCCCTTTTTAAATCGGGTCGTCTTTGGATCCAAAATACTTGTAAAAGAACGAAACATCATTGCGCTCTGTTGAATTTGGTATATTTGTCAACGCATCAATAACCATAAAATCCATGTTGTAGCCATCTTCTAAAATCCTTCTTGCATCCTCATTGTATTGGCATTTCGAACAAAATTATAATATTTGCGTGTTATTTCATGTCGCCAAGGAACACAATTATTAGGCTTATCGAACTTTCAATTCTCGAACTGAACTTTTCCCATAATTCAGTTTTGGCAAACTTTGTCCATCTTTTGGCAATGTAACACTCTGGAATTTTGGATATAGAATGCATATGTAATACTCTTAAGCTGTGAGAACAAAGTAAACTACACTCTTTGAACTTTTTACAGTTAATGGGAGTATGTGAACAATCATACACCACACGATGATAACAATTATCATCATTGGATAAAATGTCATAAACCATTAAGTTTTCTTCAACTTCTACAGTGGTTCAACTGGTAGATATACTTTTAATGAACTCAACTCCAAAAACATTAAAAATCGTTAGTGTATATACCTCTGCAGCATGTTTCAACATTCCTGTCAATGGTAGCAAAGATTTTGGAATTGATCTTGAGCATTGGAATTCATTTTCTTTTTCAGTGTTTCTCCAGCGCTTTATTGCCCCTTGGAAAATGTCATAAAATTCAGTCAAAGTCGTCATTTTCGTGGTATTGAATCCTATTGTGTTGTTCGTACTCTCACTCCTTTGTAAAGATAATATTCCCGCAGAAAAGAAATCTTTGCTTAGTGCAGTACACCATTTCTGCTTCAAATCATACATATGTTGAAACCAAGAGTAATCTTGTAGCTCATACTGCATTATCATAGATTTTCAGCAAATTTCAAAGTCAGTTTCATCAATGCAACCAGTCAAACATTTATTGAATATTTCCTTGAAAGAATTATTGTGTTTTGGCCGTCAAAACTCGACTTATAAAGATTCTCACAGTGAAGGTGCCATAAGCATAGTCTATGCCTTGTTTGAGGGAAAACCTACATAGAAGAAAGGGAAACAACTATTAGAATCAAAAACAAAATATATGTTGTAGGTTCCAAGGGTGTGGTGTAAGGTTTAGAAGGGGGGGGGGTTGAATAAACCTTACCAAAATTTCACTTTTTAGTCCTTTTAAAATATTCAATAGAGTTGACTCAAATCAGCTAAGTCCTTAGGGGACAGCTAGGTTGGCTTTCTTCAGCAAAGTTACCCACTCAACAGACTCGACTGAGCTGTTGATAGTATAACTTAGCCGAGTCGCCTAACACTTAGCTTTTAGATGATTTGGTTTTATACAACTAAGAAGACTTAACACCATTTGTTAATTTTAAGTGCGTTTTTAACACTTGTTTTTAACACTTGTTATTATCGGTTGGATTGCAATATAACTTATCGGATATAAAAGTATGTATGAAAGTAAATCAAAACTAAATGACACAAGCAAATTTTATAGTGGTTCGAGGATGGGGTAATTCCTCTAATCCACTCTTCTCCAACTCCCGGAGAAATCCACTAAGTAATGGATCGGGTTACAAAGCGCTTCTTGATCAGAGAATGACCTTTGATCACACAAAGTTGTCTTCTCCTGCAACTCAAACTTCTTCACAAGACAACTGCGCCTACTTGACTCTCTTAAAGCCTTTGAATTTACCACATAACCTTTCAACAAACTTGAAACTTTTGGTTCGACCTTGAACCTTACTACAACTCCTTCAAACTTGGAGAGTAGACCTCTTTTTGTTCTTGAAACTTTTCCTCTTCAACCCGGTTGAAGTAATCTTTCCTTCCTTCACGGCGTGTGTTGGATTGAGTTCCTTCGAGTTTTAAGCGAGGAATTTCTTAATAAGCTTTGAGAATATTTGCAGGTTTTTCTTGCTTGAATAATGCTTGTTAATTCAGTGTCATTCATCACCTTTTCTCAAACTTCCTCAGCCTTTTTATAGTGCTCATTTGAAAATTTGCCTGTTGAAGAGATAGACTATTTTCAAATTGCACTTTCTTGTTCGTTGGCTTGTCTTTTCTTGGCATGCAGCATTGTGATGTTGACCCTTCCTCGTATTAAATGATTATGCAGCTTTACAGGGCCTTACACATGCTTCAGTGTTTCCCATTAGTTTATTCCTTTTGCATATTTTTTGGCCAAACACTTTAAGACCGGGCAACTTGGACTTATTACTATATCGCGTAATATTCTTGACTTTCTTCCAACGGATCAATGTCAGTCGTCTTGACTTGACCGCTGCCTTCACCCCTTTGACTTGAGTCTGCTCCAATCAAATGGGAATAACTCAACTGTCAATTCAACCGTTAGACTTGGATCTTTACTGACTTGACTGGCACTTCAACTTCCTTTACACAGTTGTTCCTCAGCTGGATCTCCTTCAGTCAAGTCTGTGCCTTTCATCTTAACCATACTCAGCTGACACACAACTGGGTCTTCACTCTAGTCTTTAGTTGACTTCTTGCATTCTTTGACATAGCTGACTTCACTCAACTCTTTCAGTCCTATCCATTACAACATAGAAATACAAGGAAAATGGGGTGCCAACTTCCTATTCTAAGTTTTACATGGTATCATCAAAATATTAAAAATAAATTTCCTAAGAATTTCCCCCTTTTTGATGATGCCAAAACTTAAATAAAGTAAACAACAAATACAAGCGGTCAATAACAAAGAATGTGTGCTTTGAATATGTCAATTTTATTGATCATATCATTCTTGTTCTTTACAAAGTCTGTTTACAAAGTGCATCAAAGCTTATACATAAATTGAATTACAACATGTATCGTGAGCTAAGTTACAAAGGTATCGAGCCTTATTACGAGCACTTACAACTGTGTGTATTTACAATAAAGTAAAATACATGAAGGGTTGCGACCTTCTTCAACGCCTTGGTCTTCTTTTTTCATCTTGACTCTCCTCCTGTCTTCCTTTGCTCTTCTCCTTTTCCTCTCTTCTTCCTCCTTCTTCGTCTTTTCATTGGAACGCCTTGAAGCACGTTCATCCCTACTCTGCCTTTTTCCCATTGTCACGTCACCCTCTCATTCTCAGCTTCTTGCCTCCTCACATCTTCTGCGTTCTTGCGCTGGACTTCCAAATTTGCAAGATGATCGTATCAATAATCCCTTTCTTCTCGTGGATCAATGTACTTGATGTCTTGTGGTCTTGGCTGCGGTTGAGAGCTTTTACATCTTCCACTGCCTCCAAATCTTCCCCCTCCTGACTTAGCTCCTCATCCTTTGGGAGTATACTAAACTGGTGCTTTTGCTTTTCCAGCTGAGTGATGACTGGGAACTGCCGCCGCTATCGCTTCATTTACATTTATCAAGGCCCTTCTCCCAGTACATATCCAGGCTTGCGGTAGAGTCATATTCTTGAAGTAGCCTTCTGCCTCTAGAGTTTGAAACTCCTCTAGTGATCTGGGCTCAGATCCAGCATCGGGCATTGCAATTTCTCTTGGGGGTTTGATTGCAGGGAAATCTTTTTCTTTGGGACCATCATATTGGGTCCTTATATTCTGGATACGTGCATAATTCTTCTCAACCACCTTTTCGAACTCAGCTTCGATGACTTTTCTTGATTCTTTAAATGCCAACTCAGCTTTCTGTTCCACAGTTAGCTCTTTCGGTAGCTTGCTGAGAAGTTAAAATGTTATTTCTCCTTGAAAAGGAGTCTTGGCAAACATAAGCTTTAGAGGGGGGGTTTCGCAGACTTCCCCCTCAGCTGTTTCTCATTTCTTCTCCACCTTATGACTCTCTTGCCCTTCTTCTTTCAATTCCCTCATAGCCTCATCTTCCCCCTTTTTGGCATCATCACCAAAAGGTAGGGACATGCCAGGGAATAAACCACTTAAAATGAAGTCGAGTTGGGTACATTGGTTGAATCATGTTTAGCATCCGACTTGGAATAGGCTATTCGAATTCGGACGCGCAGCCTTTGACTCGTTTTGTCATTAATTTCATTTCGATTTGGAGAACACCGAGTTGATGACTCATGTTAGTCCAATCTTGAAATCTCGTTCTTGTGTTGCAGCTTGAGTAACTATAACAAACTTGTGAGATTCTTCAATTCTCACCATGTAATCCTTTTGCCTCTGTTGGAACTGTATGTTATCCGCACTCCATACCAGTAACTCAGTAAAGAGTGACTTGAAATGATGACTTACTCTCTTCTCATAGCGTGGTTTGTGCAACCCATTCTTGAATACGTAGAACAACACCACGAATGTCCCCACTGATATTGGCATCACAGTCCAGCCTTAGGTCCAATGATGATAAGTCATGCTCTATTTTCTTGATTTCAGCAAAAATGGCTTTAAACGCCTTCCAAAAGTCTGCTGTCAAAGTAGACTCATCCTCGGGCCAAACGACGTCAAAGTCAAAACCTATGGGCACCATTGTTGAGTCACCGGAACTCCGGGTTCTTCTTTCACAAAAGATATCTTGGCTTGTTCTCTAGTAGATTCACATCGGTGGCAATTGGTCTTCAAAGGGAAATATATTCTCGAACATATCATCGGGATAGATAGGGATTCCCGCACGTCCAACTTGTGGAGCCTTTCCATTCTCCTTGCGAATATCTTCAACTCTACTTGCCTCAGCTAAACTAGCTTTATCGGCAGTGGGAGTAGCTGTGTTAGCCTGCTGTTGAGCTGATTGCGTCTCTGCTTGGCAGTTGTGTTAGCCTGCTCAACTGACTGATTTCCAGCTTGAGCAGCTTGTGTTAGCCTGCTCAGCCGACTGACCCTCAACTGTCTTAACAACTTCTTTGGTATCAGTTGGAAATTCCATTTGAGTTCTCTAGTCCTCGGCTGGTTTATCAGCGTCATCGGAGTGTGTTGGAGCCATTAGGGTTGGCTCATCAACAAACACGAACCTCATTGGAGCAGTTTTGTATTGGCTTTACTCCGAGAGTCTTGAGCATCCTCAACTTTGTCCTCAATAGATTCATCAATGGGAGTGGACTAAGCTTCATTGTTGGATTCCAGGAATTCTGTGTCAATATGCTCCTGGGAATCACTAAGTGCGCTGATTTTGTCTTCTTCATCAACCGTCTCTGTGTGAGAAATTTACTCATCTGTAGCTCCTTTACCTAAGGAAGTCTCAAACTCCTTGTGGCGTTCGACACCCTCGCCCAGCTCAACCGGCCGAGGGCCTTCAACATCCCTATGTGCGATGTCTTAATGCGGCGGGTGTTAGGCGATTCTCCTTCAAAAAACTCATCATCGTTGTCTCCATCTTACGGAATGGGGGCAAGTGGAGCTTGCTCCTCCTCAAGTACATTCGCATCGATGCCCCGAGGGGATAAGACAACTATTTCCTCGATAAACTTGGCTGTCTCGGCTCCTTGCGTTTCCAAATTGTCTCTCGGCGTTGGGTCTTCTATAGTCTCATTGACGACATCGGCGACCTTTTTCTTACGTCCTTGGTGGTGCATCTCCACCATTTTTCTCTTTAGACGCTCCCCTTGAGTTTTCGTGATCTTCTCGGGCTTCTCTCTAGGCCGAGTGGCGGACTCGGCTTTCTCAAGGTCGATTTCTTGACCAATCTTGACTCTTGGTTGGAACAAGAGGAATGACATCCTCTTGACTTCTTTTGTGGTGGCTTCTAGCTCCACCATCTTTATCTTTTTCGCGGACTAGCTTGCGAGGCACAACTATGCACTTCTTCTTCACAATCGGAGAAGGCTTAGATGTATCCTTCTCGATCTCATTCTTTGCCGGGCGGTGTGCGTCGAATCGGGCCGTTGGGGCATATCTTTTGGCTCCTACCGCAGGGGCTTTGGCTTAGTTGTAGCACTCTTTTTTTTTTCGATAGGCTTGGGAGAGAGAGCTGGGGCGGTTGCAGTTGTGTCTTCTACAACAGGGTCAGGTGACTCACCCTCACCTTGGTGTCGACTTTCCTTGCATGGGCTTTCTTACGGCGCTGGCGGGTTTGCCTTGAACATTTTCTTGTTCACATGGAATGGCTTTCCATGTCGCAGGGCAATCCTCTTTACCTCCATCAAATGGTCAATTACCAAGCCATACCCCAAAGAGCATCCAAACGTCCCATCCTCCTTGATGATCATGTTGATTATTTTGGCAAATACGGCTGAAGACAAACTCAGTCTAGTTGATCTTCTTCTCTTCCATGATTGCAACCATCACCACCAGCTTTGTTCGAGACAGCTGATTAAAGCTGCTGAACTTCATATCCACGCACTTGAACACAATGTCCATCAACTTATGGTAGTCATCTTTGATCAAATCCTTCTTGGTCAGTATAGAACGACGCCCGCAGTGACTCAAGCTTGGCTATCTCCTTCCAAGCCACAGCTATGTTGACATCTTTCTCAGTAATTTCTTTTAGCCCTTCAGTAGGCAACTTACAATGTTCAGCAAGGTCAGTAGCAGTGATCTTGATCGCCTTGTTATGTATTGATGAGCGAATCTCATCATAGTGCACTTCAGCGTTAACATAAAATATTGCGACTTTCTCCAAGTACGAGTGAGAGAACTCCATAGTGAGAAAATCCTTCAGACCAGATTTCTCGGACATCTTGACAAAGTCGCAATGCGATGCTTCCATTTTTGTAGAGAATAACCCAGTGAATAAAATGTAAAATCTCGATTTTAAGAAGTAGGGTTGCACTTTCACGAGAGAGAAAAAATCCTTGCTTGTTGAAGACAAGATAGTTTTTGTGAGGAGAGAAAAAATATGTTTTGGCTTATATTGGACTTGAAAGGACGGTTTACGAATTTGAAAAATTAGATCAAAATCGGCGGTCAGGATTTAACCTTTGAAACGCATTAATTTCCCCATTAAATGTAGCAAGATTTATATCCAATCATAAAGCAAACGTGCGGCTTTTATTCGACATCAATAATTGCGGCTGTTGCGTAATCCTTAAAAACATTCCCGGCTCGTAGAAAACGACTACGTTTTGTCACTTAGCTCATAAATAACTCGAGTTATCATCCAAAGGTGACTTAACTTTGCTTCTCACTTGATTAAATCACTCAAATTGTCATTAACTTGTTACAGTTCGATTTCCTTTAAATTTCACTTGGTCAAATGTGAAACTTGCTTATTTTTCTTTCTATTTTCTTTGACTTTCTTTGATTGAGTCTTAGTATCCTAACTCACTCAATTAACCCTAGCTCATTCTTAAGCTCTTCAAATCTTGATTCACACAGATGTTTAGTAAATATGTCAGCTAGCTGCTTATCAATTGAGATGTATTCCATAGTGACGTATTTCTTTTCAACATGATCTCTTGTAAAATGATATCGATATCAATGTGCTTTGTTTTTTATTGCAACACCGGATTACGAGTGATTGCAATCGGACTAGTGTTATCACACATAATTGGAATCTCTTTTTCTTCTATATTATAGTCTCTCATTTGTTGTCTCATCCAGAGAACTTGGGCACAACAATCGCCGCAACTATGTACTCTGCTTCAATGTGGATGTAGCTATTGAATTTTGTTTCTTCTTTGAACCAAGAAACTAATCTATTTCAAGCATTTGACAAGTACCGATGTACTCTTCCCGTCCACTATACATCCAAAAATAATGAGTCCGAGTATCCTACTAGTTTGAATCCTCCTCCTTTGGGACACCATAAGCCAACTTCTTGGCATCCCTTCAAATATCTTAGGATTCTCTTAGTCGGATCATGTGACTCTCTTTTGGTGCAGATTGAAATCTAGCACATACACCTACAACAAAGATGATGTCGGCACGCTTTGCATTAAATGAGCAATGATCCATTAAGGCTCTATATCTAGTTTGATCAACAAACTTTTCCATCTGCATCCATTTCTATATTGACTGATGTGTTCATAGGAATCTTCACTGATGATTTTTCTTTCATGTCAAATTTCTTCATCAAATCTCTGGTATATTTGGTTTGACTTATGAAGGTTCAATCCTTCATTTGCTTGACTTGAAGTCCTAAGAAGAAAGTCAGCTCTCCCATCATGCTCATTTTAAACTTTCCTTGCATGAGGCTTGAGAACTTATCACACAACTCTTTGTTTGTGGATCCGAAGATGATATCATCCACATATATTTGAACAAGCAATATACTCTCTCCATTTTGAATTCTGAAGAGTGTTCTGTCAATTTTGCCTTTGGTGAATCCATTGTCAATTAGAAATTGTGACAATGTGTCATACCATGCTCTTGGTGCTTGTTTCAATCCATACAATGCCTTCTTGAGCTTGTAGACCTTATCTCCAATAGTTTTTTTTAAAACCTGGAGGTTGTTCAACGTAGACTTCTTCTTCTAACAGTCCATTCAGAAATGCACTTTTCATATCCATTTGATATACAGTGAAGTTCTTATGTGCAACATAAGCAAGAAACATCCTTATTGCTTCTAATCTAGCGACATGAGCAAATGTTTCATCAAAATCTATACCTTCTTCTTGGCAATACCCTTTGGCTACCACTCTTGCTTTGTTTTTGACAACAGATCCTTTCTCATTCATCTTGTTTCTGAATACCCACTTAGTACCAATCACATTTTGGTAAGTAGGTCTTTGAACCAATTCCCATACTTTGTTTCTTTCAAACTGATTTAACTTTTCTTGCATAGCCTGAATCCAATGTGTGTCTTCCAATGCTTGAGACACATCTTTAGGCTCTATTTTGGAAATAAAACAAGTGAACATAGCTTCATGTTGTGCTATGGATCTGGTTCTTATGCCATCTCTGACATCTCCAATGATTAACTCAGGTGGATGGTCTCTCAGCCATCTCACATCAGGTTGAAGTAAGTGTTAGATAAATGTTTTTATCATGATTTTGATGATTTTGTTTTTACACCAAAATAATATTTTTAAATGTTGTCCAAATACTCCTAAATGATTTGAATTGTTTCTACTAATTTTCCAGAGTATTTTTTCAAGTTTATTTTCGACAAAAATTGGACAACACTTTTGATGATTTTGTGTTAATGTGTTTTTACATCAAAACAATATTTCTAATGTTGTACAAATACTCCCGATTGGTTTAAAATGTTTTTACTAATTTTTCAGAGTATTTCTACAAGTTTATTTTCGACAAAAATTGGACAACACTTCTGTCTCGTGTGCAACCGGAGTTGAGTTTTGAAATAGAAAAAGGGACGGAGGATTTTTTGAGGAGGTCGATCGGTCGACCTTGACGTCGACCGGTACCTGAAAGAGAGAAATCAGAACCAATATCTCTGTATTGCATATTTGAGGGTTGGACCGGTCCACAAGGGGCCGACCGGTCGCACCCTTGGTCGATCGGTCAAGCACCCCCCTGACCGGTCACCCTATGTGTTTTTGCTGTTTCTCATTCTTTTCTGTATTTGTGCACGACCGATTTCCCTACTGTTTTGACAGCAAAATTCTAGCCGTTGACAATGACATTCTTCTTCCTTAAATTGTGGGATTGATTTCTAACAACTATATTCTTGAGTTTAATTGTATTTGTTTCATAGATTTTCAATCCCAAGAGGAGCCTATCCATGATCAATCATCTCTTATAAATAGAGGAAGATTTGGAGCAACAAAACAAGAAATTGAGATACAACACAACAAGATACACTCAAAGCAAATACTTTGTTCTTTCATTGTTTATAT